>OZ018325.1:55093264-55840764 GCA_963969495.1 Ceratothoa steindachneri | reverse complement strand
CTCCTCCTGGGTAGATAGCTGTGGCGCCCACGCGTCTGTCGGACTTAGAGCCATCCGTGTATAGTGGGCAGCATTGTTTGTGTGAGATCGAATGCCCTAAGAACAGGCCTTTTAATGATGCGAGGGTCCATAGAGGGCTTCTCCAGGATCCACATGTTGGCACATACTGTGGGGGGAGGAGCACGCCAACTCGGGGTCAGTAAGGATGGGAGGGTAAGGACCCTTGGAGCTCCAGGTTAGAGAGATGATCTCTTATGTGAAGGTTCAAGGGGCGGGGTAAAGTTGGCAACTTATCATATGCCGCTGTTGATTCGGCAGCATACAGGCATTGTAGACCTCTGATACAGGGGCTTGCTGTATTCGGCAGAGGTATCGCATGCAGATTTGAGGTCTATGGTAGGGCAAAGGAAGTACCCCACTTTCGCAGTAAAGGCTGTTGACTGGAGAAGTACGGAAGGCTCCAGTGGAAAGGCGAACTCCTAGGTTTCGAATGGGGTTCAGCATTTTGAGGGCTGACGGGGAAGCCGATGAGTAAATTTGACAGCCATAATCCAAATTTAGATTGGACGATGGCTGTGTATAATGTCCACAATGTTTGTCGGTTGCTGCCCCACGAAGTGTGTGAGAGGCCTTTCAAAATGTCTAGACCCCGCAGACAGCCCGTTCGAAGTCGGCGTAGGTGTGGTAAATAGGAAAACTTGGGATAGAGAGTTACGCCAAGAAACCGAAACTCGGAGACAAACTCTATATCTTCGCCTTGGAGGGAGATAGATGGTGTAACAAGAACCTCTCTGCCTCGGTGGAAATACATTTCTTTGGTTTTGTTCGTGGAAAAGCGGAATCACTTAAGTTTGCTCTTTTGGATACAGCATCGACCGCGAGTTGTAGCCGACGCGCTGCGGATGGAAGGCGAGGTGAGGAACATTATAGTGCTAAACCATCGACAAACAGAGTTGCCGATACACCTTCTGGGAGAGACGAAATAATAATATTGACGGCAATTATAAAACATAAGACACTTAAAACACTGCCCTGAGGAACTTCCTCCTTGGGGCTGCAGGTCAGCGTATGCGTCTCCAACACGTACCTTGAAGGATCGAGCTACTTAAAAACTTTTAATAAGTGACGGTAAAAGGACTCTCATCCTCCAGACGTATAGCTGCTTCAAGATGCCGTATCTCCATGCTGTGTCGTAGGCTTTCTCAATATCAAAAAATATGGCCAGGACTCGGTGATTTAATGAGAAAGCTTTCCGGACCGATCCCTCGAAACGTACTAGTAGGTCAAGGGTACTATGACCTTTGCGGAAGCCACATTGAAATGGAGATAGAAGGTGATTGGTTTCTAGGAACCAGTTTAGGCACTCCAACACCATTTTTTCCAGCTGGTGAGAGCTATAGGGCGGTAGCGATCTGCGTCCAACACGTCCCTGCCAGGTTTGGCAAAGGAAAGAATGATCCCAATGCACCATGATGAGGGGTAAAAACCCTTCACCCATATAAGGTTGTACAAATCAAGTAAGAAGAGAGTAGAGTGTGGATGTAGGTGCCGAATCATATCGAAATGGATCTCGTCAGGGCCAGGGGAAGTAGATCTGCAAAGGGACACAGCATTATGTAGCTCATGGATGCTGAATAGAGCGTTATAAGGAAGATTAGATTTTGTTGTGAAGTTAAAAGAATGAGCCTCTTCCTTTGATTTTTACGATTGAAAAGTCTTTTCGTAACGGCTGACACTGCTGACGGCGCGGAAATGGCCAGCAAAACCATTGCTGACCGCCAGGCCGTCATTCTCCAAGGAGCCGTGTAAGTTGAGTGGGGGGGAATGATGATCAGCATAACGGCCCCTGATCTTATTAATCCTCTTCTAGATCTTAGCGGTAGGTGTCATAGAGGAAATTGATGAAACGTAACGGCGCCATGAATTTCGGCGAGCCTGACGAAGGGTTCTTTGGCGAAGCGAGCGAGCCCGGTTTCAGTCGACCTTGTTGCACAAAGTTGGGTTCTTTCGGATTCGGGGATGGGCTAACTTGTAGTTTTTGATAGCTGTTGCACACGCCGAGGTTCACCAGGGCACGGTTAAGCGGCCCGTGGCGGATCGCCTCTATGGGATGGTCTGTGTTGCTGCATTGTAGATAGTCGATGTAAAGTATTCTACTGCCGTGTCCACTCCATTGAAGGTCTCCAAGGATGCACTTGTGAAGGACGCCTCTTGGAAACCTTCCCGATCTGCATGACCTAAGTCCCACTTAACGGGCATGGTTGTATGAGGGCTAACTTGAAGGGCCGACAAGACAATAGGGAAGTGGTCACTCCCATGGAGATCGTCAAGAATTGACCATCGAAATTCCGTGAAGCAATCCCGGGAAGAAGCAGGTAGGTCAACACAGCTAAAAGAGTCCGTCTGGACATGATAAGAGGTAAAATTACCAGTATTTCAAACACAAAGAAAGTCAGGGACTAAAACACTGCCTTTGGCATTTCGAGTGATGTCACTCCAGTATGGGTGACGGGCGTTAAAATCTCCTAGTAATAAGAATGGGGAGGGCAACTGGTCTATAAGCTCTAAAAGGTCGGGTCTTGACAATGATAAACAAGGGGGTAGGCAAATAGAGCAAACGGTAAAAAGCTTAGTAAGAAAAACCCTCACGGCAACAACTTGGAAGGTGGTATGTAGGGAGATGGGAGAAACATGGTGGGATGAAGATACCATGATTGACACCCCCCATGAGAGAGCTTCCAGCAGAAGCAATAGATTTGAAAGTGAGAAAGCCGGGTACCGGCGGAAAGGGCTATATACCCAGTTTATTCTCCTGAAGACAAATATCAGCGTGGTGGATAGTCGTCAACAGAATTTTGAGTTCTTCCCACTTTGGAAGAAAGCCTTGACAATTCCATTGTAAAATGGAAGATATTATGTGGAACGATTAGATACCACTGTGGATATCCTTTTCTTTTTTGCGGTCGATATTGTATTTGAGGTTCGTCCCAAAGAGCTTGGGAGACGGAGAGCTGATTTTGAGGAGCCTGCTTTCGCAGGGGGAGAGATCCTAGATGAAGCAGTAACTGGGGCTTTTTTTCGTAGGTTTTGGAGAACCGACCGAGGCCCTTGATTGTAATTCGGGCTCACAACCTGGCGGAAAAGGAAGATCGAGAAGGGATTTTCGGCCGATAGATCCGGATTCATGGGTCAAGGGTATTTTCGATGTTTACAAGTTGGTCCAACCGCCGCGATTGGTGATGTTGGAGTATCAACTGCTTCCATCGGATCATGGGTTGAAGGGTGAGCGGAGCGAACAGGCGATCTAAGCGAGGTGTGTGGGGCTGGGTGTATATCTGCCATCGTTTGGATCAGGATGTGGCCTAAGTCCTGTTAAGGGCGGGACGGACTTAAGGGCATAGAATGTTCAGCCATAGGGAATGAGTCCTTTGAATATTTCCGGGGCTCGGCCAAGTCAGCTCCAGAGGCTGCCCGCTTAATGGTGGTCGATGACCGAAGTGAGGAATCCTTCCTCTTACCACTGGGCTTTGGGTCTCGGGCGGGGTGGATGAACCTTCACTGGTTGATGTTGAGGATTCTTTCAAATAGCGTCTGATGTCTTCAAGTGTCTCACCATGGGCGTCTCTCCCAGCTAGAGCTGCTGGAGAGAGGGGAGCTCCATTGGTTATCTCTGTGTGAGAGCGATGCTTTGACTGCCTATTCTGAATATTTCCGACGCTGCGAGTAGATGTAGGATGAAGTGCCCCAGGCTGGTCGGAACTCGAGCGTTATGGTTGGTTTCGTCCAGCGTCACGTAAAACGTCAGACAAGAGCCGGCCGAGTGGTGAGGTTTGTGCTCGAGCACGCTGGCGGGCCTCTCTTATATCTAGACGTAGAGAGTCGCGCAAAGCAAGCACCTCCTTTTCATATAAAAATATAGAGCAGAGTTTTGAAGCAGCACTGTTGGTAAAACTCCGCAGTTGGCACAGCGAGGTGTTTTGGTGCATTCGGGGCCATGGTAGTCAGAGCTACAATTCACGCAGAAGCAAGGGTGCCAACAGGCACGGCAAGCATGTCTAAATTGATTGCAATTGAAGCAACGTCTGGGTAGCTCGATGTAGGGACTTACAGGGACACGAAGGTACCTAGCTTTAATATACTGCGGCAGTTCTTGTCGTCCGAATGTTAAAATCAGTGTGGAGGTTGGGACTCTAGTGGAGCCTAATGTTTTAGTTACCCTGTGTACGTGTGTGACACGTTGGGTACTAAGCTTACGCTGAAGGCGGGTGGGGTTGTAGTACTTTAGTTCATTTGAACGGACGACACCTTTCACAAAATTCAGACGCGGATGGAGCGAGACAGTTATTGGAATTTCAGCTATCGAGGATAGATTTCGTACAAGGTTGTGTTGAGAGTAGGATGACACCTCGACTACGGCATCACCACTACCTCTTGACCACATCCGGCGGGGTTCACCACAGCTGGACTCAAAAGATTCATTGACGTCAAACACATCGACTTTTGCAAGTGGGGTGTCGGATGATGAATTCATTACAAGAAAGCGAAGATAATCTAGATCTGGGTCTACTTCGTTGGAATAGGGGCCCAAAGAGCGAGGGAAGGCTGAAATGGAAGCTAAGGAACTTTGCCACGAAAACCCTTACGAGAAGGGGAGGTTTTTGGTTTATGGCTAGCCATTGCAAAAAGAAAAAAAATCGCATTCTCCCTCGGGACTCCCCACCATGGAGACCTACAAGGGCCCGGCACTGCAGCAACTATACAATCAGTTACGTCCGGTATGTCCTCTTGGAGAATGGATACGGATCCACCACACCATCTTTAGAAACATAAGAGGCTGCTTGAGTTCTCCTACGCACGAAGAAAAGGGGACAACGATGGGTTTCTCCTTGGGCATTCGGTAGACGAAGGCGGTGAAGATGCCCAGCTTCTTTCACCTTCATCAAAAACCAATTTGGAATCATTCCATAAGACGAGCAGAGGTCGGGTATGTTTAAGGGCCACTAGAAGGGTGAAGGAATAACAGGAAATAAAGGGCAGTGGAAGAACGTAATAGGGGAGGAAAGAAAGAGGAGCATGTTAAAAGTCTTGTTGGCAACACCATGGGACCCCTAAGTGGCCCAAGGCTGACCCTCTCGCCACGAGAAGGCCAGAGCCTCTCTGGGAACAACCCCTGAAGAAAAGATCCCAGAGAGGGAGGGGGGAAGATATATATATATATATATATATATATATATATATATATATATATATATACGCGTGGACATTTGATACAATTTTCCTTATTCCTGCGAGGCACTTTGCTGATGAAATTTAATTTTAATGCCAGGGCATGCTCTTCACAGGTCTTAAGCAGCGTCATCACTGCCGTCGTCGTCGCTGCCATGGCTGTGATCATCCTCATCATCCACGGGAAGATAGCAGTCCTCTTCACCAGACTGTTGTTGCTCTACACCTCAGGTGTAGTGTCACTGGACATGGTCGTGGTAACTAAAGCATGGCTTAATCATCAAACATGAAGTCTCAAATAGACGCCACCATGATGAACCAACACCTGCTTTATGTCGCTTCCGATCACAACATCGGGTCCATGCCTCTTATTATTGCCATTTCGCTTGTAGAAAACCTCATCACTTTTACTTAGATTTTCTACATCGTTAGTGCGCACATTGCTTCTTAATGCTCTATTCAGTCGCTATTTGACTCGACCTTTAAAAACTGCTGCCTGGAAGAGTGCGCAGCATTCAAATTATTTCCTACAATAGTGGAAACCCTCACTGGTTCGTGCGCACGAAGTTTATTGCAAAACTCATTAGGCATAGCAAGGTTAAAGCCAAATACTAGTTGATTAGGTGAAAATCTTGAAATATTCAACAAAGCATTACGTGCAGAAATTGCCCAGGCAAGCGCGGTCTCCAGATCACAACTACAATCAGCCATAATTTTATTTAGTAGATTACCAATGACTGCATTGAGCCGTTAACAAGTCCCGTTACTCCACGGGCTCTCTGCTGCTGTAGTCATCACCTTTATATTAAATGCTTCATCAACCCCACCCACTGTTATCAGTGAGGATCTTCTGGGAAGAACCAAATAAACTAATCCAACACATGAACAAACTTTTAATGATTATTAAAGCAGTTTTATTCTTGATTACTGTTGCTGTACAAAATCTCGTAGCCATGTCGACTATCACAAGGAACTAACATTGACCACACATTTTCAAATCCATTACATTACTTTCGTTGAAACTCGTCGTCATAGGTAAACATACAACTGGTCTAGGAACAAGTCTTTTAAACTTAACACATGTTTCACAAATGCTTGATAAATCATTAATTTCACGTTCAAGATCAGTATTGTTGCTACACACATTTCTTAAGTTTGATAATTTTTTCAGCTGTGGGATGTCCAAATTGTTTGAGTAGCTTCAAGACAGCTTTCTTCAAATCAGCATGAGTAGAAGCCAACATCACCTTGTTAACGTTAGTCTGGTCTAGTCATCTACACAACGGAAGTACATAGTGTCCAGATGAAGTAGAACCTAGCTTGACCCATTTGTTGGCAATCTTCACGTTGCCATTGACAAAATCCAAAACCATGCCAGCAGTTTTCATAAACTTCAAGCTTAGCAGCAATGCAATATTAACCTTGACAACATTAGTAGTAATTTCCACACGCATGTTATTAATCCAACAAGGAATTGTTATTTTTTTTTTTTAAGGAAGGTACAGATGCACCATCAGCAACGTAAATGTTGAAACAGATGGCTGCTCGCTAATCAATGACTGATCATATTCAGATATGGAATTGAGATATCGCTGCAGCCACAAACTACCACACACTGTAGTAGAACAACCAGTGTCTCGTACAGCGCAGCCTTCCGAATCTTCAAGCAATGAAAGCAGCGTAGTTTCCCTTGCTTCGGTGTGTACATCACCCATAAATATTAATAATTGCATACTTTCAGTCTGATCGTCTTCTTCACTGACCCTATTATTATTGTTCTCATACGCATGTGGACAGTGACGTGCCCAATGATACTTCGAATCGCAAACTGCACACCGAGACACTTGACCATCACGTCCTATAGGATTAAGCTTACGAGCTCGTGACTGCAAAAGGTAGGATTTTTTCCAGTTACCGGACAGTCTACACTACTCGTACTACTCTGACCCCGCGATACACGACCACCAGGGTAGGAACCTCGATCACGCCGTCCATCATGAGTAAACAATGCCTCACTACTAGTGGGTTTGCTAGCACAAAGAACTGGTTCACTTTTGATACTAATACCGGGAATCATAGTCGTTGTGCTCGAAGCACCGATCTTATGACCAAAAACAAATTTAAAGTAGATTTCATATTTTCAGGAAGTTTACAAGACGCCAAAAACATAAACGCCATCACAGGATCAGGAAGATTCATATCTTCCTGGGAAAACTTGCAATACATGTGCTCAAATTCGCTCACAAACTGATCAATGTTTACATAAGGGTTGGATCAAGTACTGATTTTTATGTCAAATACAAATACCTTTATTTCTGAATTTAAAAATACAAATACTGGTTCCAAAAATACAAATAAAAATACAAATACTCCTATTCCAGATTTCAAACATACAAATAAAAATACGCTTGAAATTATGCAAAAAACATAAGCATACTTTTTTTCATTCGTTTACATTTTACATATAATTTCATTTTATCATCATTAATACCAGGTAGGTTTCCGGGCCGAGGTTTGCTCGCTCAGGAGTGTAAAAATTTTCGGCCTTGCACAACACCCTCTCAGATAGTGCCGACGTTCCACACCACCCTAGAATATTCTTAGCGAAATGCTTCAAAATTTTGAAGCTTTTTGTATCACACCAGTTCCTCGGTTGGTTGACATCAAAAGGCAGAACACCTTCTTCTAGGTACGGTTTAAGTTCTGCCATCACCACTGTAGTGTCGTTTATTGATGCATTTGCCCAGCTGGAGGCATGTAGGCAAAAAGACGAGGTCGCTTTGCACTCAGGCTAGCCTCGTCTTGATTCATGTTCATGTAGACGAAAGGTTCACTCTTGAATTACTTTCTTATTTAAGGTCAATTAAGTTGACTCGGAAAGAATTAAGTCCACAATCCTCGAAAGCTTTTCCTTTTGGATTTCCTTACATGGCATCCATGCCAGCTTAAACCTGGGGACCATGAGAGCTGCGGCAATGACATCAGTTCTCTCAAGAAATGGATGCAACCTATTTTCGATAAAAGACTGTAGTGCATTTGCCGAGTTAAAGCAGTAGATCGTTTTACTTTCCGTGAATAGTTTAAAGCTATGCTCAAGGCCAAATACAATGGTGCCACGCAAGGTAGTGTAACCATGTTTTCTCCATCCATTTGCGTCATAGCCTCTTGGAACGGTTCCAAAACCCGTATCACTTCTTTCAGCATTGCTATTTCCATTCCTTTCGTTTGATCTTAGGAGACGAATAGCTCAGTTGACTCCGCCAGTTTCCTTGAGAACTGACTTAAGCATTGTCAGTTGAGAGTTCCATCTAGTAGCGTTGGTAGACTGCAGTGGAACCCGAATCTTTTCCAAGAACGGTGCTGTCACAGTAGATCGACGTATTGCAGTGACAATACTACAGCACTTATCTACCACAGTTGCAATTACACTGTTTCTGACACAGGGATCATTAAAGGCATCTCGTATGCAGAGTAGTTGTGTGTGTGCAAAGCAACTGGACCGATCTGGTGGGAGAAGAGCAAGCACGTTATTCAGATCAAGTTCTTCTTCCAAAATATCAAGGTCAGGGGTGTCTTCATTTTTACCGCTATTTTCATTTCCATATAATCCTGGTAGACAAACATCAAATGTTCTCACCATACACGAGCCATTGTCTGCAACCACTTTCATCCCCTTCCCACGAATTCCGAATTTAGGGAATATATCCTCATATACTGTAGCGATGTTAGCAGCTGTATGTCGTTCTATAAACTGATCGCAAGCAATGACGCGCGACTTTAGCTCCCATGATGAGTTGATGAAGTGTACAGTGACAGCAAGAAACGATATCATTTTCCGATTCGTCCAGAGGTCCAATGTCAGATACATACTAATGAGATGTTCGAATTCTATCATCAATTACGACTCGATGTCTTTCGCTCTCTGCAGAAGTAAACTGTTTCTAAGTGTGGTTCTGCTTCGTGCAGAAGAACTCTAAAAGTCTTATTTTCAACAATACTCAAAGACAGTTGGTTACGTGCGATGGAGTCTAAGAGTTTCTTTACTGTAGACCATCATTTGATGTGATTAGCCTAAAAAAATTTCTTGTGCAAGTTTGACTTTGAAGAACGAGGTCATTCTGGTCTGTGAGTGTGACGCAGAGCTCTCACGCTTCTTTTCCTCTACAGCTCTCAATGTCTCATATCCATCATACTGAACTTTGTAAACTCTTCTGAAGTGGACAACTAGGTTAGATGGTGCCTTCGTTGCTGCCAAACACGACCTTTTGCATTGCAAACAGTCGGCTATGAGATTCTTGTCAGTAGACTTGACATTGACAAAATAAAACTTTGCCAGTGCAGCTGATAGTTGAGGTATTCGTACATCCTCCAGGACCTCCTCATCCCCGATTGAAGGGTAATCTGGTGTAACAACGTCTTCGTTATCCATCTGCAAAGTGAAAATTTAGAATGAGAATCAAATAAAATTCACGTAATTATTATTTAGTATATTCAAATATTGTAGATTCAGATTTTATATATTTACTGGGGGTTTTTCATGTACCAATTCAATATAAGGTTATATAATAAATATAAGCTATATTTAAGTTAAATTTAAATTTTGGTTATACTTTATTTCCTATATTATTATAAATAAAAATATATACTTTTCTTTTAGATTTACCTTATCATAAATCATATATCTGAGTACTAAAACAGAATGTTAAAAAAGAAAAATAAACTAATAATAAAATTGAAACATCACATTAAAGAAACAAAAGTATAAAGTGGTTAATAACAAATCTAAAAAACATAAGAGCAATTTTTTTAAAAAAACCCATAAAAAATTAAGTGAAAAAAAGCCAAATAACAATAAAATAAAATCAACCAAAGAAAATAATGATAATAAAGTGGTTAAAACAAACACAAACCTAATAGATTAAAATAAACTTAAAAATATATACAAATATGTGTGAAAAGGAAAAAAAGGAGAAACCTGTTGATTATAAAATTTAACTAGTACTGTAAGTCATTACCCTTAAAATTAAACTTAATAAAAGAGATACTATAAATCAATGAGTTAACCAAATATAGTATCTCTTTCAATAATTAAACAATCAATTAACACACATAGTATTATCATCTGTTATTATTATGATAAACCCACCGAACAAGAGAGAGAGAGAGTGTGTATCCTTTACACAGCACTATTCAAATAAAGACTGAATGAAAGTACACCATTCACGTGCCTTAGAAACTCTACATTTTTTTTCTCCTAACATTCGTGAACGTTCGAGAATGTTTTAGAAAACTCTCGCGCGACGCGCGCACTAAGCGCGTACCAAATATAACCATTGAAAGCTTAAGAAAGAAAACGGGAGATATAGAAACGAAGAAAATAGGAAAAACTATTTCTAGCCGTTATACCATCGATGAGCACTTGATGACACGGGTTCGAATCCAACTCCTTTATTCATTGTCATATAACTATGAAAAATGTTTTCCCTATTTTCTCCGTTTCTATATCTTCAGTTTTCTTAAGCTTTCAATGGTTCACGTAATATTTTTCCTTAGCGTTTTTCCGGGTTGTGATACCAGTTTGCATTTCTTTGGACCTTTATTACCTAACACTAACACCCGAAATGTATGGGAGACCCAAATTAATAGTCTGTGGGTTGCAGGGGTTCAGGATGCAAAGGTTAGAGACAAGGTTGTCATATTGGTCTTTTTGACGCCCAATTCTCTAAATCTGGCCTTTTTTTAGTTTGCTTGGCGTCAGAGAATGGATTTGGCTTATTTGCCTTATTCTTGGCCCTTTTACATGCTAAACTATGTACACGAAAATTATATATTATTATTCTTAAAAAATATTTTTTTAGCAGTTACATCGACCGTGGAAATATTTTTCTACCAAAAAGGCAACACTGCAAAAGCAGTGTTGCCAGGCTGAGTCATGCCTAATCCAGTTTGTAGCGAACTTCAAAAGATGTGGCTGTGCTCATCTGATTTATATTCATAGGCTATAACTCCTAGCGTATAGCCAATATAGGCCTAACACATCTGGAAGTGTACTTTCTAAGTGTCTATACAGGGACACTGTGTGCTTTTATAATTTATTAGCTTTACCCATAGCTATGTATGTCTTCAAAGAAATGGAAAGCTTCTTATGATAGCAATCGTAAATACAATTATAATTGGCAGAAAACATATGTATGGTGCAAAAAAGCTGAAGATGGACCAGAGGCAGCATTTTGTAAACTTTGCCACTGCACGATTATACCAAGAATTAGCAACCTCTCAAGTCGTTAAAAGAAAAACGAGAAACATTGAATGAAAACTCCGTCAAAACCCAGACGCAACTTAATGTAAAAAGGAGCTCTAGGCAAATAATGATAAAGTTGAAGAAGTAGAGGTGCAAACTGCCTTAAGTATGACCTGCCATTGTGTGATAGGAGGTGTAATTGATCATCTGAGTGAAATCATGATAGCACATAGACAGGGAAGTACACTGAGACATATAAAGTTACATAGAACAAAATGTTTATGCTTCAAAAAAGAAAAATCATTTCGAATGTGTAGTGGTCTACACCCCTACAAATGTAAATATTTATTCTTAACTATATATATATATATATATATATATATATATATATATATATATATATATATATATATATATATATATATATATATATATATATATATAATTTCAAGAAGGGTTGGTAACCCTGACCTAAATCGCGAGATTGGTACACCCGCTCTCCCAAGCGCCTTAAAAATAAGCCATGAGGTTTCACCCATTCGCTTTGAAGTCCTGCATCAGTGAACAGACCCCTTCAACTCCGTTATAATCCACTTTACCCAATCTAATTATCAATCATCAATTGTTATAATAAATTTACCAATAAATATTTGCCAATCAATTTATTTACAATTTACCAATTACTTATAATTCAATTATTTATCCAGCATCAATTTACTTACAATTTACCAATTTATTCATCCAATTACTCACTAATCCAATTTAATACTTTAACCAATCTAATTATCAATGATCAATTGTTATACTTAATTTACCAATTACTATTTATAATTTACCAATCTATTTAGCAATTCATTTCACCAATTTATTCATCCAATTACTCACCAATCCAATTTACTTACAATTTATCCAATTACTCATAATACAATTACTTATAATACAATTACTATTTATCCAAACTATTCACCCAATCTAATTATCAATCATCATTTGTTATACTATAATTACCAAACCATATTTATCAATTGTAAATCCATTCCCGTTAAATCATTCAGATTTAATTCACGCGTAATTCTCAATACAATCATTAACTGTTACTGTATAAATTCACCCTTAAATAATCTAACTGTTTATTCAATAATATATATTTTTCTCAACTCTTGTTTTTAGTTTACATATTTCCCCAACGTCGCACAGGTTAGGCCTAAGGAATTCGTCTGCAAAATTTAGACTCGCGTTATCATTCAACAATTCATTCATTTGAATAACGAAATATAGGTTTTTATGTTTATTGTGATCTAAAAACTATCTGGGATATTACCACAATATTCATTTAAAACCTATAGCTTGCACGGAAAATTGAAAAGAAAGAAATATTCATCAAGTTGATCTTGGTATCAAATTCTTAACAGAATGCAATAAGTTCCTACAGCAGAACAACAGTACTGAAGCTCATTTAGAAATTAAAAAAATGCCATAGAAAGATGCATATCTATGCTAGAAGAAGCTCTAAGTCAAGCTACATCTAGACTTCCCTCGACGAGAGATACATTTCGAGATCTATCAAAATTGAGCCCAATGATAATTTTAAATCAACTTTAAAGGGCCATGTTCTTAGAATTGTCTTTTTTTACACCTCGGAGGAAATAATATCAGCATTATTAAAGAACAATACAGGAAAATACCTTTTGTTGATTGGAAAAAAGATTCTTCATTTAAGAAAGATGGACTCCCTACAAACAGTGAACTGTATTTGATTGGTGTACATCAACATCAGGCATTTAAAGAGCTTGCTAACTTTGCCCTTACTTGTTTAATAACTCCAGTTAGTAATGCGTAGTTGATAGGATATTCTCTCTTGTATTCTCAGTTAAAACAAAAGCAAGAAGCAGAATACAGCTGAATCTTCTTGATACTATTGTCAGAAGTGCCAGGAAGTGTTATGTTTTTTTACACCAAACAGCGTTCAAGTGGAACCTTCGTCGCTTCGGGGCAGAGGGACCTGTTCCGCGTCAGAGGTATGTGGATATAGATATCGACGAACATAATGTAGCATTCGCTGGACTCCAGGATGAATGAGACTCTCATGAAGCGATTTTAAACTTGTAATATCCGAAGTGGCGTTACAATACGACCGTGATAACGTATCAGTATCAACGTTTCGTGACCCAGGCGGAGATGGATATCGAAGGAAAATGAAAATAATTCCATCCGCCAGCACATGATCTTATAATTCTTGATTTTACCTTTTACATTGGTTTCAAACATGAATGACACAGCTCTTTGATCACTTGCTACGTCAAAATGTCTCCCAACCCGCAAAGGTTTCCATTTACGTATGCTTTCAACCACCGCATACGCTTCTTTTTCAACGATGTGGTGTCTCTTCCCTGATCGGTTCCAATTAGTAAGAAAAGAAAGCCACTGGTCGTCCGCACTGTGATAAGGTGGCACGGATTGCATTATCTGATGGAAAAGGGGTGCATCTTCATCAATAATTTTCACTGAAGAATTGGAAATGTCATTCTTTAAAGTCTCAAATGTTTGAATAGCTTGAAGAGATAAAGGAAATCTGCAGCAATCTACAAGAGGCGGTAATTTATCTAAATAGTTGCGAACCCACTTATCGTAGTATGAAAATGTAGATAGAGAGGAGTAGGAAAAGGGACAAAGAAAAATAATAGCGTAGGCGAGTTGCGAATATCTTCCCGCATCGTTGGACCACTGTTAGCCAGCGGCGAATCCACTCGGCCATCCTGAGTCCCAAAAAGACCCATTCAAGCGAAGCTTTTAAGCCGATCGCCTGCAATTCTCGTACGCTACATAACACTGCTCCTAGAAGTGGAGTTTATTTTGAAGAAATGAAGAGAACCCATTTGAAAATGTTATCCAAGGGCTAACGCTCCCTCTCCCAGGTCTGGGCACCATTGTAGATAAGGGGACTAGGAAAAAGGGCAAAGAAAAAGTAATAGTGTAGTCGAGTTGTGAGCAGCTTCCCGCGTCGCTGGACCACTGTTAACTAGCGGTGAATCCACTCGGACATACTGAGTCTCAAAAAAGACTAATTCAAGCGAAGCTTTTAAGCAGCTTGCTTGCACTTCTCGTACGCTACTAGGTACTCCCGGGGTTGAAATTATCTTCTCACCATGATTGATCGTTTTACTCGTTGGCCAGAGGCAGTTGCTATCCCTGACATCAGATCCTCCACCCTCACTCGAGCTTTCATCTCAGGGTGGGTTGCTCGTTTTGGTATTCCGTGGTCTAATTTGAATCCAACCAATGGGATGCACTCATGTCAGTGCTTGTCTCCTTTCGCTTACATACCACCGAGTACCATCCTCAGAGCAACGCCGCGGTTGAACGTCAACGCAGGACCCTCGGAGACTGCTTACGCTCAACAGATCCCAACATCACTTGGGTGGACAAGCTACCTTTGATTCTCCTGGGTATTCGCGCGTCCTTGAAAGGGGATTTGGCATGTTCTACAACTGAACTAATGTATGGTAGTCAACTTCGTCTCCCTGGTCAATCATTTTCTTCTTCTGACCGACCCCTACCTTCTCTCCTCGATCCTGCTTCTTATGTCGACGATTTTGTGAGGGTGATGGCTGAGGTTAAGCCTTCCGCCGCTAGAGTGCCTGCTAATCACAAAACTTTCGTGCCGAAGGAGATGACATGTTTCCATGTTTTTGTCGGTCGTGATTCAACTCCCTTTACCTTGTAACCTGTTTATGATGGACCCTTCTCGACATCTCTGGGAAGCCGAAGTTCTTCGTCATTCAGCTTGGCACCAAGCAGGATACTGTTTCCATAGAACACATGAAACACGCCTTCATTGAAAATGTTCACCTTGAGCACCCTCTTCTCACTTCTACTCCCACTATAACCCTTTATGGTCCAGAACGTCCCAAAAATAACATCCAAACCACTCTTACAATCAACCCTGCTTCATACACTTCAGCTTCCGTTTTTCTGCCTCTGCCACTTATGTTGCAGGAACCCTCGTCCGCAGCGGTGATCAGTCAGGAGCAAATCTCTCAACTGCTGGTCACCCCGTCAGCGGAAAACCTGAATCAAGACTCCCACGTCCCGCTTGACGCCATCTCGTAGGGAACCACGAAGCGGATCAAATTCGCTCCGTCAACCTCCAGTCGTCCGAGGCTTCGCCCAATGCAACTGGCCCTGTCACAGCGAATGAATGTCCCAGTGCTCGCAACACAACCACTCGCACTGTGACACGAACTGGTCGCGTCGTAAGGAGACCTCGGCGTTATCAGAATAAGCAAGACCATATTAAGAAGGGAGGAGGGGTAACTTTCTTTAGTAGGGAGTATTTGTAGCACTGCCAGATTCTTTAATCAGCAGTACTTCAAAATTTTTAAAAATAATTTATATTATGTATTTCTTTAGTACTCAAAGTAATCAAAATCAATTTATGTTATGGTATTGGTTATTAGTGACTTTGATTTTAGTTAATAAATTAGCCTAGATAGCTATTTGAAAACCATTACTATAAATTTGTTGAGTTGGATGGAATAGTCGTCTGCTAATATTTAGGCCTAACGACTGATGTGAACTGAATTTGGAAAACTTCGAACGCGAGGGTTATAAGAAAACGGACGATAAACAAAATATATATTTATAAAATCAACGAATGCACAATGAGAGAATTAAATTAGGAAATAATAAGTGAAAGGTAATTAAAATTATGCTAATGAATGAGAATTAAATTTAGAATTGTCAAGGAATACAACGTAAATATAATTGAAATATATGTAGAATATAGGATGGTATTGAAGGATGAGATTATAGGATGGTATTACAGGTATAATTGACTTGTAAAAAGAATGGTAAGTGTAGGATAGTATTGGTGACTTGTGAGGAAGGCAGTGAAATATAACGTTACGTAATGAAATGTATGACAGTAGTGAAAAGTATGAAATGTAAGGTGAGGTAAGGAAAGATAAGGTATTGTATCTATGATGGACTGTGAATTGAGGTCTGCAATGAGAGAAGTAACCAGAATTAGGACCTACTCTCGTACGGCAATTTGCAAAGAAAAAGTGTGTGAGGATATATAACTGACCTTGATTCAAAGTAAAGTGGAGCACGAGTGAGTGGATGACTGCTCCAAAGCGGGCAGATAAAGGTGTGCGTTCGTTTGTATGTTGGTGGAGGGAAAATCTTTTACTAGAGGGATTTTTGTTGTTGAGATGGGTTACAATTTGAATATATATGCATTGATTAAATCATCCTGATTATTTGATTGGAGAACATTTTAATATAATAAAATTCACTGGAAGTCGTGCCATTATAGGAATGCCCTAGAGGGCATTGCTGTAACACTCCCCGCTAAGAAGGCTACCCACCTCCTTTTTCCAAAAGAGTACTACCAGTCCGAGTAACGCCGAGGTCTTCTTACGACGCAACTGGAGCGTGTGATAGTGCCAGTGGCATAGGTGGGTGTGATAACGAAAAAATGTATCACGATAACCGATAACGATAACCTTATCGGCAATAACCGATAATCGATAACTGGCGATAAATTTATCCCCTGATGAAGTGATAACCGATAAATCGATAATTCCCAAATTATAATACATTATTGATTATTAACTATATATAGCGTTATTTTATAATACCATAGTAAGAATATTTGAATACTGTTTCTTAGTTTCTTACCTGGTGAGGTTCTCCTTCATCTCCTTCTAGGTTTTGAGGATCCTTCTCCCAGCTAGGACCTACCTATTTCTGCCTTCAAGACACGCGCGGCTCTTCCCCTGTGCTAAACCCTAACCAAAAACTGAAATTATCGATTATCGCTAGTTTGGAACCAAAAGTATCGGCAATACCGATGAATCGATGATGCGAAAAAAATATTGGATAACCGATAATCCGATATCGTTATCATGATAAATTATGGCGATAATTTATCGCGATAACGCCCACCTATGGCCATTGGTTAGGCTGCGGTGGCACAGATTCGCTGTGGCAGTGTCATTAGCGTTAGGCAGGCTCCGACACGTGTGAAGGTTAATGGAGCGAAGGTGATCCGCTTGCTGATTCCTTCCAAGATGGCGTCTAGTGGAGCGTGGGAGTCTTGACTCCTGTTCTCCGTTGACGGGGTGACCAGTGAGGGAAAGATTTGCTCTTGACTGACCACCGCTGCCGATGAGAGTTCCTGCCACACCAGAGGAGGAGGCAGCAAATTGGAAGGTAGTGTTTGAGTAGTAGGGGTGTATGAAAGGGTGGGTTCAAGAGTGTTTGGAGGGCTACTGGAACATGAAGGGTTATAGTAGGAGAAGAATGGGGGTAAAGGGCGTTATAGATTAACGTTTTCTATATAGGCGGGTTGATGGCGTGTTGCTGAATAGATTGATGGCATGTTTACATAGCACTGTATGAGTGCTGAATGGATTGATGGCGTGTTGCCATAGCACTGTGTGAGTGCTGATGAGTCGGTGGCATGTTGCCATAGCATTGTATGAGTGCTGAATGGATTGATGGGATATGAAGTGAGGATTGAGTGTAGGTCAAAATGCAAAAGTGAGGACCTACGTTGACCCGTTTATTCCTTGCCGTTTGAGTTTAAAGGATGCGATTGAAGAGTGGGGCTGAATTTGAAGGATTGTGAGAATTTGAAGATTGAGAATTGGAAATTTGAGGATCTGGAGAGAGAGGTTGAGGTGGGTGAAGTGAGAAAACTGGAGTGTTGAGGTTAGAAGAAGGTAATGGTTCAAAATATGTGCACGGTTGCATACATTTTAGAGTTTGTGCACCATATTTGTTGTGGTACCAGCACCACTGAGTTTAATGAGAGGAAAAGGAAACGTTATGCTCCGGGAGACTACTTGGCGCAGTATGTGAAGAAGCATAACGGTGGCTACAAGGCTGTGTACAGCATTTTGCCCGTACCTTTGATGATACCAGCATAAACCCTAACGGTGTGGAAGGTTATAAGAATAGGCGGAAGAATGAGGTTGAAAATTTTGCTGCCTCTCACCTTTTGAAGTGGGATGCCCTCGTTGGTTTCTCGTATGGGAAATAGAGCAGGACCTGCGTCCCCGATCGCTAAACCTGTGTTCCTGCTCGCTCTGTGATTCCTGCTGCAGCTTTAGCCGCTGGATATCGGCTTCCATCCTCCGTATTGAAGCTTCAAGGTTCCTCGATAGAGAAGATGGGACCCTTGAATGCTCCGACCGATCGTCTGAGGAGCTAGCCATTCCCTGAACTTGAGAAATTAAAAGAGTATTGTTAAATGAGCCGTGACTTTAGCCGTATAATTTATCTGCGGCTATAGCAATCTCCTCAATGCTCGTGGGGCGAGAGACTAGAATCAGTGGCCTGATTCCCCCTGGAACTCCTCGCATGAAAATATCAGTGAGGAGAAGGCTAAAAAGTTCGGTTTGAGCACATTTTGCCCTGATAAGGTCCTTCAGATGTGTTAGGAAAGGAGTAGGACTTTTATCTACCGTTTCCTGAGTGTTCAGGAGCATTCTCAGGTCGTCTATTTGGGACCTTCCATATTTGCTGAGGTAAGCCTCCTTCAGCCGGTCTACAACGCCAGCTTGTTCCACGTTATTTAGAACTTCTCTGAATTGTATAAAGATACTTATGGGCAAACGCCGAATTATTGCGGTGATGTTCTGAGGTTTGAAGAAGAAGGAGGAGATTTCCAACCATGCAATTGGGTTTGTAGGATCATATACGGGAAGCTAGAGGTACGCATGTGGCTGCCTGTGCGAGCACTGGAGATTCGAGGCAGTCAGGTTGGTTATGATGATCGGGTTGGCCGCTAACATATGTCCTTATTTGTCGTGGTTCTTCCATCATAGTCACTATGTTTTATGTGTACTTGTGCTCGTTAAATGGATGTGTTGATGTGATTGAAGTAGCTGTGGTTGTGTGCACGTGTGTGTGTGTGGAAATTATTCACGAGCACAGGAATGTGAAGAAATGAAAAATAATTAGGAGAAATAAAAAAATGTTAACTCGTTGTATATAGGGGATAGTATCAAATTAAAATGATATAAATTATGACAATTAGAAGAAGGTTGCTAAAGATTACACGTAATATTAAAAATGAACACGTGCATCAAAATGCTGTTCTATTGAGGATAACGGGGAAATGACGTGCAGAGTTGAGAAATTATTTTAACATTTGAAGTTATTTATTTTATTGATCGATGGGAGATTATTAAATTCCGAGCACAATTTAATGTATTGGTTATTAGTAGGATTGATTTGAATTAAATCAGCCTAGATAGCTATTTGAAAACCATTACCATAAATTTGTTGAATTGGATGGAATAGTCGTCTGCTAATATTTAGGCCTAACAACTGTTTTGAACTGAATTTGGAAAACTTCGAACGCGAGGGTTATAAGAAAACGGACGATAAACAAAATATATATTTATAAAATCAACGAATGCACAATGAGAGAATTGAATTAGGAAATAACAAGTGAGAGGTAATTACAATTATAGGAATGAATGAGATAATTAAATTTAGAATTGTTAAGGAACACAACGTAAATATAATTGAAATATGGATTACAGGATGGTATTGAAGGATGAGATTATAGGATGGTATTACAGATATAATTGACTTGTAAAAAGGATGAGAAGTGTAGGATAGTATGGTTGTCTTGTGAGGAAGGTAGTGAAATATAACATAACGTAATGAAATGTATGACAGTAGTGAAAAGTATGGAGTAAAATGTAAGGTAAGGTATGGTAACTATGATGGACTGTGAATTGGGATTTGCAATGAGAGAAGTAACCAGAATTAGGACCTACTCTCGTGCGGTAGTTTGCAGAGAAAAAGTGTGTGAGGATTTATAACTGACCTTAATTCGAAGTAAAGTGGAGCACGATTGAGAAGATGACTGCTTCAAAGCGGGCAGATAAAGGCATGCGTTCGTTTGTGTGTGTTGGTGGAAGGAAAATCTTTTACTAGAGGGATTTTTGTGGAATACATTTTGAAAGTAAAATTATTTCCAGTTTATGTTGAGATAGGTTACAATTTGAATATATATACATTGATTAAATCATCCTGATTATTTGATTGGAGAACATTTTAATATAATACAATTCACTGGGAGTCTTGCCATTATAGGAATGGCCTAGAGGGCATTGATATAATATTAACATGTAATTCCGCAGTACTTCAAAGTAATTTGTATCTGTAATGTAAATCCAACTTAAGTGGAGTGATAAATCAATCAATCAATATATATATATATATATATATATATATATATATATATATATATATATATATATATATATATATCAGTGGCGTGCGTTGACTTTTGAAAATGAGGAAGCAATTCAAGTTTTACCAAAATACATATGTTAATTCATGTAAATAGGTTGTTAATTAATATTAACTATAAAATTTTAAGCTACTCACTTTATTTAAATGTTAATTCTATTCTTCTATCTTGTTCATTAATTTATCGATGACTTCTTTATAGAAACACCTCTGTTTTTGTTTCTTTAAGTATTTTTTTCGGGATGACAGATCTAGTATTGACGTAGTCCTACCTGTTTTATAATATTTTCTCTTTCATTATAAGTCATCGCACTGAAGTTCCTTCTAAATAATTTTTCAATAATGCATCCGCATTCTCTCCCAACTTTATTTGCATACATTTTGTTTAAAAGGGGAGGGGAGTTATCACTTAAAATAATGAATAAACAATACACCACGCTTATTTTGTAAACACTGCAATCACACTGCCTCGCAGCTACTGATCCCAAAGATACGAGGTGTGACTCCGGTACAGCTGCAAGAATCCAGGAAAAATGAACAAAATGCTTACGAAACATGAGCGTAACCAAACAGTGTTTATGCTATGTAGCTGCTTTCATTCTTGGAACCAGAATTTAAATATAACCTAAAAATTGTTTAAGCTTCAGACTATAATAATAGTTACTTCATTGTGTCTTAGACATTTTGTTGCTTTTTTCTAGATTCTAGGAACTATGCCGAGTTGCCAGATAGAAGCCGATGACTACAAAGCTAAGTTTGCTTCCTTTTCCATACACAAATAAGTTATTTTTTCTTGATTCTAACGGCGGTAAAATATTTAGATAAAAATCATAAAACTCTAATTACTGTAAATATTGTTAAGAAAAGCAAAACATCTTTTAAACTATTCATTCCAAAGCACCAAAAAGCAGAACCTTTATTGAAATTAGGACAGAAAAAAAGTAGAAATCTCAACGAAAAAGATGCATTTCTTCAATTGCAGTCAGTCTCATCAGGGTCTAACGCCATTCGATTGAAAGTGAACGTTATCTACCTTATACACTATACAAATATAGGCAAGCATAAATGCGAAAATAAAATTGATTCTGCTGTCATATTAATTGTTGGGGGTGTAATTTCTATTTCCTTTCTTAAATAGGGGAAGCATTGCTTCGCTTGCTTTCATTGACTACACGCCACTGATATATATATATATATATATATATATATATATATATATATATATATATATATATATATATATATATATATATATATATATATATATATATATATATATATATATATATATATATATATATATATATATATATATAACACTCTTAAAATGCTTACCAATATTGTAATTGCCTGTTGTATTCCAACTTTCTTAGCGTCCACTCTTTCACTCATGCTCTCGATTCCATCCATAAAAAAACTCCATTTTACGTATTACCATTTGTGTTCCTGTTCCTATCCTGTTCAATAAATTTTGCCTCTATTTAATATCCCGTAAATATCCTTTATTTTATATTTATTTAATTGCAAATTAAGATCCTGTGAATTACTTTTTAATTATTGTTTACATATCCTTTAAATTTCATTCCAAAACTCTCATTTAATTATTCATATATCTCTCACGCTACTCACTCATTGTATAACTTTGCATAACTCGCTGTATAACTCGTATAGTAATTTTCACCTAGTATTATAACTAATCAATTATTTATTTGTGTTTTCATTTGTTGAATCTTAAGTACAATATTTTTTCATACGATCTCGTATTCAAATACATTGTGTTCACCGCATTCCCTCACGTAGGCCAAATCTTAAAATTCAACCTTTATTCCAATCAAACAAGTTTATGTGTACAGGAAATTATATTTATATGCTATCTTGGTCAACAATATAATACTATACACATAAAAATGGGGCCCAGAATTTAAATAATCTCTCGTCAATCGATAAATATAAATTCAAGCGAATATAATAATTTTCAAAAGTCCTTGCGGTCATCTACGTCTTCCCTTTTTCGAACGCCCAGTTTCATTTAGGTGTTTCCTTTAGCGTATCAAGTTTTGTCGACAGCATCCTTCTTCCAGTTGTTATAATTCTTATCAATTTAAATTCAATATTATCCCGTAAATACAACGAGTGAATAAGTTCCTCTTTATACAATTTTTTTCACGTCTCCGTCGCGTGACTAATTTGCTCGCGCATACACACCCACCAGTCATTAACAAAGGTCACATACATCACGGGATCACAAGAGTAAACCAAACATCGTCTAAAACAACGGTGAATCACCAAATGTTTACAACAATGCAATCTTCAACCGAAACCCAGCTAGATTCAGTCAAAATCCTGCATGCATTTCTCTCACTACCGGTTTTTGATGAATCAAACTCAATTGCTTCCATGGACCTTTGTTACTTAATTCTCCTCCCTCAAGACGTAACAAAAGATAGCTGCCATTATCTGAAAGTTCCCATAAGTATATTTATTAAGTTTATGGATATTTTATTTAATGGAGAAAAAGGGGGAGCATATAACAAGTTGAGGGAGGCCTTGCGAAAGGAATTTAGGAAGTGACAAGTAGAAGACTTAATGGAGCTACTTAATACTCAAGAGATGGTATCATCAAATGTATGGTGACAACGCTGTACACAGCCTTGCCACTACCATTACGCTTTTCCCCATACTGCGCCTAGTAGTCTCCCAAAGCATAATCTAACTTTCACCCAACTAACTCAATGGTGCTGGTATCACAACAAATATGGCGCACAATCTGTAAAATGCTTACAACCGTGCACATATTTACAACCGGTGCCTCCTCTTTCACCTGATCTCAACTCTCCACTCTCCGCACATCACTCATCTCAGCCAAACTCTTCAAATTTTCAAACTTCAATTTCCACCTCAAATTCTCCTTTAAACTAGAAAGGCATGGGGCAAAAGGGTCTACATCATTTGCTCAGGTAGGTCCTCCCTTTCACATTTTTTACCTACTTTCTGGTTTCTCATTCCTGGTGGACACTGGGGCAGAATGCAGTGTTATATCAATTTCTTAGGGCGACAAAGCTTGGATTTTTTACTAGAGGGTACGGGTAATTCTAACAAAGGTCTCATTCGTTTAGGATCGGTTTCAGATTGACGTCAGAAATTGGGTAACCGAGAATATTAATTCAGGATAGAGAAAACTTAGATTTCTCAGAATTAAGGGAGAAATTTTATTTAGAAGCAGCTTCCATGAAGTGCCTTAGATTGTTATGTTCTTCTTTCGTTTTTCCGCAGAGTGTTTTGTCGTCGAGATAGGCATATGTGTTACATAGTTTTTTATTGGTTATAACCTGATTCATAAAGCGTTGAAAAGCGGAAGCCCCATACATAACACCCAAAGGTATGCGCCTGAATTGATAAATACCATTACCGGCCTGAACAGCAGTGTAAGGTCTGTTCTCTGAGCATATTTCTCTCTTATGATATTCATTAGATAGATCAATAATCCTGAAAGAGTGATTATTAGCGATATTTGCAACTATATCTTTAATCCTGTGTAGCGAGTAAGCGTCCAAGGGGATGTACTTGTTTATCGTTCTAGAAAAGTCTACCACCATTCATTTTTTTTCCTTATTTACGTTTGATGTCACTACCACTTGTGCGCGCAAAGGAGAATTCCTATGTTCAATAATCCCCTCACGAAGTAGACTTTTAACCTCATTTACGACCAAATCAGCGTCTTCGGAGCTGAAATGGCGAGATTTGGTAGCGACTGGAGTGCATCCGAGAATAGGTTTTAAACAGTTTAACTGATAGAACTCTTGGTTTAGTCAGTCTAGAAACAGTTAAGGATGCTTCTGTGCCCCCATAATTTAAGCTAACACTTGTATTTACTCTTAAAAATGCTACGCCAAGAATAATATCGGTACAAGCGTTTGGAAGTACAGTACTTAAGACATTCTCTTAAGTGCGACAATTCATCGTAACGTTAACAATATAATAACCTTTAAGATTTATTCAGAAAGAAGAAGACACCATCGAAACAACAGAAGATTGTTTATGAAGTGGGAGATGCATAGCTTGTACTACAGCCTCACTTATAAAATTCTCTGAACTTCCACTACCAATCAAACTTTGAAGTAATGAGGATCTCCATTCAATTGAACAGGAACAGTATGCAACAGAAAGCCGGTGGTAGCGCAGGTGGAAGCAAGCGTGACAGAAGATAGTAAAACGGGACGTTTACATTTTGACTTACGAACTTTTGAAAAATGCCCAAGCTTCCCACATTTACGACAAATTTCATTGCGAGCTCGTCAAAGTGTTGGTCATCCACAGGATGGCACCGACCACCACAATTGTAGCATGTTTGCTTGATTTTTTAAATATTTTTTAAACAGCTACTGTAAGTCGAAGACTTGTAGCATGTGAGAAGTTTAGGTGAGCGGCTTAAATGCTTTGTTTGAATGATTCTTTTTATGGTACTTAGGATGGCCGAGTTGTTTAAGACTCTCGCTAACGGCTGTCTAGTGACGTGGGGAGCGCGTTGGAACTCAGTTCGCTATTTTTTTCTTATTTTTCTTTGACCCCTTTCCTACACAAAGCTATCTATGGTATTTGGTTATTAGTGGGGTTTACTTTGTTATTAAATCACCCTAAATAGCTATTTGAAAACCATTACCATAAATTTGTGGAGTTTGGATGATGGAAGTAGTCGTCTGCTGATATTTAGGCCTAACGACTAACGTGAAATGAATTTAGGACTTCTGAACTAGGTTTGTAAGAAAAAAAGAAATACACAAAATAAATGTATTTACAAAATCAACGAATGCACAATGAGATAATTGAATTAGTAATACAAGGTAATATATGGTAAAGTAAATATGATTTAAAGTAACAAGATGTAGTGTAACTAAGATATGAAATGAATATGTTGTAAACTATGATGTGAAGTGAAAGTGAAAGCGAAAGTGACTATGATGGACTGTGAATTGGGATCTGCAATGCCGCTAGTAACCCAAATTAGGATCCACTCTCGTATGGCAGTTTGCAGAGAATAAGTGTGAGAGGATTTATAACTGACCTTGATTGAAAATAAAGACGAACCGGAATGAATGGTGTCGCGTACACAAATGAGAGAGTGAGTTCGCGTTATTTCCTAATTGGTGAAATGCGTGTGTTTGTATGTGCGGGAAATTCTAAGAGATGTTGTTTGAACCAGTGCGTTAAATGAAATCAGTTTCTCGTCACCGGATATTTGAATTATTAAAGGTTACATAAAATAAATGAATTGCAAAAAGTTATACATCAAATAAGTGCATGATTTAATTGACAAAAGGCTAAGTAAAATAAATGAATGAATTATTAAGTTGTACATAAATTTGCATGAATGATCTAATTTTATACATAATATATATTTAAGTTTCCCAGGAGGATTTTATTATTGGAATGCCCAGAGGGCAGTGCTATATATTACGATGGTGCCCAAGACACAGGAGGCCGGGGAGGGAGAACATTAGTTCTCGAATAACATTTCCTGACGCCGTTCTCCTTAATCCCTCAAAATCGAGAAGTTCAAGCGATGGCTTAAATGCTTTGCTCGAATTAGTCTTTCTGTGAGAATCAGGATGGCCGAGTGGGTTAAGGCTCTCGCTAACGGCTGTCCAGCGATGCGGGGAGCGCGTTCGAAACACGTTTCGTTATTTTCTTCAATTTTTTTCTTTGCCCCCTTTCCTACACAAAGCTATCTACAGGCTATCTTGTTCACATTCTTCTCATTTGCTACAGGTCATAGATGTACCAGGAACAGTCGACCCACTAGCATGTACATGACCTGGAGTGTTAAGTACATATGATTCAGATCTCAGACATGCTTGCTCTAATGCTTGAGCTTGTCGAGTAGCATTGGTTTATGTAAGCTTTTTCTTCTCAAGGAGTCGTGCACGAATATTAGAAGATTTTAATACTCGTATGAAGGAATCCCTGATACTCTCATCATGGTAGACTGCAGCAGTAACTTCGTGAAAGTTGCAATCCACAGTTAGACAATTGAGAACTTAAAGGTATTTGTTAATCGATTTTTCTGGAAGTTGAATTCGAGTAGTAAGCCAATATCTGGCATGAATTTCAATGGGAGCCTTAATATAGGCAGCTTGCAACAATTCAATAGTCTTCGAATAATCAGCACAGCCTTCTATAACATCCGCGACATGAGAACTAATGTACAAGTAGAGCACTTCTAACTTGTCTGGGGAATGATCAGATATTGTAGAAAGGAAGTAGCAGAAATTTCTATACCAAATCTTCCATAATGGGTCAGCGTGAGGATCTGCAGTAGGTACATCAAACTTCTCAAGTCGTATGACTTTATCCATGATAGTTAATTAAATTGTAATGATAGTAATGAGTAGTACTGAGCCTAGCTACCTTACAAGCTTTTAATTGTAATGATAGTAATGAGTAGTAAGGTATATTCAAACTGTCCCTTTTTATAGGGTTTAATCAACTATATTCATAATACATTTAGAAAAGAAACAAAACAAAATATTAGTAAGATGAATACATATGAACAAATATAAATGAATAAGTACAACATATAAAAGCAACAAATATAAATGAATAAGTGCAAAATATAACATTATTAAAATAGTTTGTATTTTTTCTACGGGTTGATATGTTGCATTTAAAATGAATAATAAATGTATACATGGTGCGGGTTTTATTGGAGATGGGGGCCAAAGTACACTCTCCCTTAGTGCACCAAATAACCTAGAGCCGGTCCTGAATGCACCCAGAGATAATATACCGTCCCCTTTATGAGCACGCCTGGACCAAAACAGATGAACGGTACTCCCGCCCCTGTGCCTAACTCAACTTTTAATGCTGCAACGTCCTCAAACTTCTGTCTCAAATGAAAATCCGCGGACTTCGGGCCAATTATGGCTCGCTGCAGCCCCTCTTAAAACAGTTTTCCAAAGAGTGGTTTGCCTTAGTGAAACAAAGCTCCCAGGTCACCACTACCCCAACTTTATGGCAACCTCCCCCTAGTCCACACGGATATACCATATACTATTTACCTTAATGACCTTGCTGTTCACCTTCACTGATCTACGCTGTAGTGGTCTACACACCTACAAAAGCAAATATTTAATTATAACTGTTAATATATATATATATATATATATATATATATATATATATATATATATATATATATATATATATATATATATATATATATATATATATATATATATATATATATATTATTTCAACAAGGGTTGGCAACCATAACTGATAATCGTGTGATTGGAAAAGCCGATCTCTCGAGCGTTTTCAAATAAAATCACACGCTCATTCACTAACTTTGTTCGGCTCATCGTAATCAGGTCGGTAATATTGAAACTGTAATATTTAGCTAAATATGTCCCAAAAGAATCTAGTTTTTAATACATGATTCTTTCTTTCATTTACAGACCCTACCAAACTCCGTTGTAATCTATTTATATAATTATTTATATTACCTATTTATATAATCTATTTATTCAATCTATTTAATCCATACAATCTATTTATACATATCAATCTATATTAATATTTACCAAATTCATTCAACTATAATCTAATTAATATTTGTCAATCATCATATGTGTACTCTAATTCTCATTAACTCGCGCAAAGTTAATTCAACCGCGATATATTCAATCCAATCATAAACTATAACTTCATTTTTTAATCATTACTGTTCATTCCATAATATATATTTTTCGTATCTCTTTGTTTCAATGCAGTATCCCCACGACGTTACCGAATTAGGCCTAACGAAATTTCTTCTGCACAAAAATATAGGTTTGGGGGTTTATTGTGACCAGAGCTGTCTAGTGTATTGGCGTAATAACATCTGACAACCCATAACGCTCTTAACTGTGTGCTCAATCTACCTCCCACACTCCAAGCCAATCACCTTTGTCTCCTTGAATGAACTTGTCTCCCAACTCCCCCCAATCTTCCTTTTAACTGGAGACTTTAATGCTCATTACCTGTACTTGTATGAATTAAATAAACAACAGCAAATGACATGTTCTACTAAAAGTAGTCTTACAACAAGACCTGCAAGTCCTCAACGACGGAAACCATATCCATTGTAGCGGTTTACACCCCTACAAATGTAATTTTTTAATATTTATTTCTTACTGTATATATATATATATATATATATAATATTTCAAGAAAGGTTGGTAACCCTGACTTAAATCGGGAGATTGGTACACCCGCTCTCCCAAGCGTCTTAAAAATGAGCCACGAGGCTTCATTTGCGTAGCTGTGCTGCATCAGTGAACAGGTCTGTAAATATTTGAATTGTATTGATTTAGATAAATATTTCCCAAAAGAATCCCGAATTAATGTTTGATTCTTTTGTCTCATTTATAGACCCATTGAACTCCGTTATAATCTATTTACCAACTACTTACCAATTTACTTATCATTCAATTTACTTATAATACAATTACCAATAATCTATTTATCCAATTTACTTATAAACAAATTATTTATAATACAATTACTTCTCATCCATCTATTTATCCAATCTATTTACCAATTTACTTATAATCCAATATATTTATCCAAATTACTATAATTCCAATAACTATTTACCCAATCTAATTATCAATCATCAATTGTTATACTCAATTTGCCAATTATTATTTACCAAATTTACTTATAATCCAATTACTCATAATACAGTTACTTATAATACAATTCCTTTTTACCAATTTACTTATAAACCAAATTACTATAATCCAATTACTTATAATACAATTACTTATTATCCAATTACTCACCAATCCAATTTACTTATAATCTAATTTACCAATCTATTTACCAATTACTATTTGCCAATCAATAACTAATTTATTTATAATTCAATTACTATTTACCAAACCATATTTATCAATTGTGAGTCCATTCCCGTTAACTCATTCAAATTTAATTCACGTTTAATTCTCAATCCAATCATAAATTGTTACTTGATAAATTCATCATTAAATAATCTAACTGTTTATTCACTAATATATATTTTCTTAACTTTTTGTTTTTAATTCACGTTTTCCCAACGTCGCCCTGATTAAGCCTAAGGAATTCGTCTGCAAAATTTAGACTCGCGTTAGCATTTTACAACTCATTCCTTTGAATAACGAAATATAGGTTTTTATGTTGATTGTGATCTGAGAGCTATCTAGGATATTGCCGCAATATTCATTTAAAAACCTATAAATGGTGCCCATACTAGTTTGATTATTTTCTATTCATTCGTTCGTAAAATTAAATTAATTTTCACTGTCACGTGTGTTGTATTTTTCGGAGGTCGCATTCCGCCTCACTCGGTTCCATTTTTCTCGCGTAGACTGTGGATACGTGCTCGTCTTCAATCCTTACTTGACCTTACCATCCTTAAGTGACCCCTTAGTAATTTCATAAAATTAATTATATTATACTGTAATAAATAAAAATAGTGACCAATTTTTAATATTTTTTTTGTTTTAAATTTTACGTTTAAGCGCGTGAATCGAAATTTGTGCATAAACACACACACATTTTTTTTGGGAAAGTTATTATAACGGAGCCCCATGCTACGCCCCAACTTCGGGCACAGTAACAACGACCCAAGCATCTTCCCCTGCAAAAACAACGACGTATTCATCCACGTTCGGCGCGCACGCAAGCATCCTCCCTCATTCGCCTACTACCCAAAATGCCCCTTCCCCACTCCCTTTTCGGTTCAACTTCCGCCATTCCAACCACAAAATCCCATTGGCTGGTGGAAAATGGTGGAGCTCATCCTCCTACACCAGGCAGTTCCTGAGGATCAAAGGACAATCATCGTAGCCCAGAGATTAACTCTAAGAATTTTTACAACTTTTAAGAGCATTCTACTTGATGGGTGTATTTTTAGATCTTGAGGAAGGTTCAAGAGGACGTTCATGGATGCATTTGGGAGGTCGCAAATTGAGGACCTGCGTATCCCCTTGATAGGCAAGAGATGGGGGACAGGCGCCCAACGCACTTTCTGGACCATCTCAAGGCCAACTCGACCAACTCGAGCCACTTATGGGTAGCGTATCCTCGAGCTCTCTCTTGGGTTACGTCATGTTTTCCCATGGACGTTCATCATTGCTGACGTCGACATGCCAATTTTAGGCCTAGATTTTCTTTCAACGCACGACATTCTCGTCGATTCTCGTCACTGCAAGCCTATCAACAGAACCCCGACACAAACTATTGCTGGTTCGTTCTTTCGTACTACCAGCTCTTTCCTTTCTGTTCGTCTCCCTGTAACTGCTCCCCGCTTCCAGCAACTTTTGCGGGAGTTCCCAAGCCTTTGTCTGCCTCCTTCTAAGGACAGACCTATTAAGCACAATGTGGTGCACATAATAGAGCCAACAGGAGGGCCAGTTTTCTCAAGTCCCGTCGACTGCCCCCGGATAGACTTGCCCTAATGAAGCAGGAATTTAAGTTCATGATGGAGGCCGGGATCGCTACCCCATCCACCTCTCCATGGGCTTCACCGCTTCATGTAGTACCTAAGTTTACTCCAGGGGAATTCAGAGCTGTAGGTGACTACAGGTGACTCAATGACTGTACAGTTCCGGATAGGTATCCTCTGCCTTTCTTATCGGATTTTAACTCTGCTCTCTTCGATTGTTTCATTTTTCCTCGGCTCGATTTTTTTCGTGCTTTCAACCAAATTTCGATTCACCCTGATGATGTACCTAAGACAGCTATCGCCACTCCATTCGGTTCCTTCGTCATGAACCGAATGCCTTACGGGCTTCCTAACAGTGGTCAGACCTTCCAACGTTTCATGGATCATGTTCTGAGAGGTCTTCCCTTCATATTTTGTTATATAGACGACCTCCTGATAGCATTTTCATCTTTAGACGAGCATTTTTTTCACTTTCGCCAGATTTTTGAATGTTTAGATGATTATGCTATCGTACTCAACACTTCTAAGTGTATCTTTGGTGTCACACAGCTCTCCTTTTTGGGACACCACATTTCTCGTGAGGCAATTCGTCCTCTCGAGGACAAAGTTTAAGCTATCCGGGCTTTTCCCCGACCTTCTTCGCTAAAGCAACTTAGTAGATTCTGTGGGATGGTAAACTTTTACCATTGGTTCATTTCCAACATCTCCCACATTATGCAATTTCCAAGTCCAAGAAGAAATTTCCCCTTTCATGGTCCCGCAAAGATTGCGAGGCTTTCTCAGGCACCACAGAGGCTATGGCTTCCGCTGTGGCCCTGGCCCATCCTTGCCCAGGTGCTCCCATAAGCGTTGCTTCGGACGCTTCTGCTCCTCATGTCAGTGCAACGCTACAGCAGAAGATTGATGACTCTCGGCAACCCCTCGCCTTCTTCTCCAAAGCTCTTCTTCCTTCCCAACAGAGGTACAGTACGTTTTCCCGCGAATTTCTGAGCATATACCTCGCCCTCCGTCACTATCGAAAATTTCTAAGTTTGCTGATGATTGTAAATTAGGAAAAGGGATAATTACTGAACAGGACGTTCAAGAATTTCAAAATGATATTGATAAAATAGTAAGATGGACGGAAAAATGGGAATTGCCCTTAAATCTTGAAAAGTGTAAAATAATGCATATTAGTTATAATAATCCAAGGAGAGAATACAAACTGTTCGACAATGAGATCAAAGAAACTGAAAATGAAAAAGACCTAGGTGTCTACATTACAAATGATCTAAAGTTTTCACGGCAGTGCATCGAAGTCGAAAAGAAAGCGCAAAGGATTCTTGGATATATAAAACGCCAAATCACTTTCAAAAATAAAATTACAATTCTGAATATGTACAATGCACTAGTAAGGCCACAATTAGAATATTGTTCCCAAGCCTGGTCTCCTTACTTAAAAAAAGATATTGAGAAGTTAGAAAAAGTACAAGCCAGAGCCACGAAATTGATTCCAGAACTAAGGAATTATAATTATGAAACAAGATTAGAAAGATTAAATTTATTCAGCCTTTGATACAAGAAGATTGAGAGGTCAATTAATAGAAATGTTTAAAATACTAAAAGGAATAGAAAATGTCGACTCTAATATTTGGTTTCAGTTTAGTACATCTACTACGCGATCAAACGGAATGAAAATAAAACCCAAGAATTTTCGCACAAATATATGTGGGAACTCATTTGCGTATAAAATTGTGAACAAGTGGAATCAATTACCAGAGAATGTAGTGAAATGTAATACAGTAGAAAATTTTAAAAAGAAATTAGACAAAATTTTAAGAAATCTAACATAATATGTGACGTGACTAATAAGTTAAAATAAAATTTGTATGCTAATTTTAAGATTTACAAAATATTAATTGTATTTATTATAAAATATATTTATTGTATGAAATCATAATAAAATGCTTTTTGACATGAATATGTTCTAAATATTCCTTATAGCTCAGAATCATTAAGCAAAGACAAAGAACGAGTTTATGTTCTAATATTGGACGAGAAAACCTAATCTAAGTTGAATGTATATATATATATATATATATATATATATATATATATATATATATATATATATATATATATATATATATATATATTAGCATGTAAAATATTATATAGAATAAGTAAGTTATGAGAGAACAGCAAATTGACAAAAAGAGTTAACTCTTGCATGATGTAGCACAAGTAGCATAATAAAAAGTTTGGATGTAGCTTATAAATACAAAAAAAATAAGTACCTCCATTGAAATGGAACGAATGTTCTTTTGAGGTACTTACTCTCCTTGTAACTCCTTGTAACTTCCAACAATACTTGGAAGGACGTGAATTTACTCTCTTTACCAACCACAAACCATTAGTTGGTGCGCTCGCCTCTAGTAGCACCTCCTCTGGGCACTCTGCAGTTGATACTCCTCACCTTGACTTCATCCTGCAGATGAAAAACGATATTCGCTACGTTCCAGGTTCTTCAAACGTCATACCAGATGCGCTCTCTCGCATTTCATCGATTTCGGGCAAGCAACTCTTCCAAACTGCGCCCATCGATCACGCCACAATAGCGCTTGCTTGGGGGGCGAAAGTGGTCGAATAGGTCATCGTTGTTACTGGGGAAGATGCTTGGGTCATTGTAACCATGCCCGAAGTTGGGGCGCAGCTTGGGGCTACGTTATAATCCATTTATAAAATATTAAAGTGTATATATATATATATATATATATATATATATATATATATATATATATATATATATATATATATATATATATATATATATATATATATATATGAATCCATTATACCACATTGAAAGAGAAAACGGAATAATTTTTCCTTGCAGTAATATTTTTATTACCCTTTTTCGAAAAATATTACAGCAAGGAAAAATGATTCCGTTTTCTCTTTCAATGTGGTTTAATGGATTCATTTTCATCATTCTCTCGTGCTACTTTGAGAGAAAAATATATATATATATATATATATATATATATATATATATATATATATATATATATATATATATATATATAGTTATGATTAAATATTTCCTCTTGTAGGGGTATAGACCGCTACAATATTACTCCATTCTTCAATGCATATTTTCTTCAGTTCAGAAATGTTTTTTGGTTCGCTTTTTGGGATTCTGAACTTCAGTTCTTTCCATAGATTTTCCATAGGGTTCAGATCTACGGATTGACTAGGTCATTTTAGAACATTTACATCATTTGATCTAAACCAATTTTCTCTTAGTTTTGCTGTATGCTTTATCATTGTCTTATTGAAAGATCCAATCCTGTTTCATTTTAAGAGAATGCACACTTCGACGTAAATTTTTCCTCAAAAGTTTTCTATAATGTTCTGCATTCATATTTCCTTCTATGGTTTCGATATTTCCAACACCTGCGGCACTAAAACAACCCCAGATTATGATTGAGCCTCCTCCACATTTTACTGTTGGGGTAGTATTCTTCGGTGCGTATTCGGTACCTTTCTTTCGCCATACCCTCGGAGCTCCCTTATGGCCAACAGTTTTATCTTTGTCTCATCCTACCAAGGTACGTTGTCCCAAAACTCTGCAGATTTACCAATAAACTCTTTTTCAAAATTCAAACGATCACGAACCTGTTTTCTTGTAAGAAGTGGGGTTTTCCTTGGAGACCGTGAGTAGATGCCCATGCTACAAAGCGATCCACTAATTGTGCCTTTACTCACTGCAACTCCACTCACTTCTAAATCACGCTGAAGTTCTTTAAGAGTAACCTTGTGTGTTTTACTGACCTTTCCTACTAATAATCTTCCTGCACGTTCGGTTATCTTGTGAGGACGGCCAGAACTGATTAGAAGAAGAGTAGAATTTTAAGACTTTCAGTGACGTATTATCGTTCCAACTGAACTCAATGGAACTACTAACTGACGAGATATTTTTCTATAACCAATGCTACTTTTATGAAGGTCTACAATGCGTTTTTGAAGATCTTGATTGATTCGTTTCTGTTTCCTCATCGTGTGAATGTTTACAGGACGCTGTCTAATGAAGAAGACGCGATAGCTTATACCAGTCCCTAAGTTATGTGCGTAGATTAATGTGGAACGTTCTAGAAAGTGTAAGAAGTCTCTCCTTCTCGAACATTTATGAGCAAGTGATAAAAGTCGATATGTTTTGTAAACTTTTGCGTTACTAATTAATTGTATTTCTTCGACAAAAACTATATTGATGTTTTTATATAGTCCTGATGATTTAATTTATTGTTTGAATACATATCCTGTCAGTAATAAAAGTTTCATTTACCTTTCGTGCCTACAAATACATAAACGTCTGTTTTTCATGGTGTTGTAAACTTTTGCGGGGCACTATATATATATATATATATATATATATATATATATATATATATATATATATATATATATATATATATATATATATATATATATATATATATATATATATATACACGAGTATATATATATATTTCCATATATATATATATATATATATAATATTTCAAGGAGGGTTGGTAGCCCTGAATTAAATCGGGAGATTGATACACCCACTCTCCCAAGCGTCTTAAAAATAAGCCATGAGTCTTCATTCGCTTATCTGTGCTGCATCGGTGAACAGGTCTCTAAATTTTTAAATTTCAATTGTTTAGCTAAATATTTCCCAGACAGAATCACGAATTAATGCTTGATTCTTTTGTCTAATTTACAGACCCATTCAACTCCGTTATAATCTATTTACCAATTTACTTATCATTTAATTTACTTATAATACAATTCATCAATAATCTATTTATCCAATTTACTTATAAGCAAATTTCTTATAATTTAATTTCTTATCATCCAATTACTCACCAATCCAATTTACTTATAATCTATTTATTCAATCTATTTAACAATTTACTTATAACACAATCTATTTATCCAAATTACTATAATTCCACTTACTATTTACCCAATCTAATTATCGATCATCAATTGTTATACTCTATTTGCTAATTATTATTTACCTAATTTGCTTATAATCCAATTGCTCACAATACAATTACTTATAATACACTTACTATTCACACCAATTTACTTATACTCTATTTACCAATTTACTTATAATCCAAATTACTATAATCCAAAAGCGAGAATATAAATAGCCCATTAAATTACCAAGTCAGGACGGACTAAGCCGTGTCGTAACGGTAGAGTGCTTGCTTCGGGATATAGAGACCCAAGATCGATCCCATACAGTCCACAAATTTTTACGAAGAAAATTCTCGAAGAAAACGGAAAATGCTTCAAGGACTAACTAATCCAGAAGGACCAAGAAATCGACTCAAGAGAAAACCGCGCTCAACGAAAATGGAATTCAAGGAAATACGACTTTCAAGGGGTAACTCGTCTCAACTCATCTTATCCCATCAAAATCGTCAAGAAGCATCAAGAAGTCATCACGTCATCAGAATTGGGAGGAATCATCACATCGTCGTTAAAAAGGAAGATACAGCAAAAAAGAAGATCAAGAATGAACCCAGACAGCTTAAAGAAGAAGGAATCTCAGCCTACAAGAATAATAAGAGTCAGATAAAAGGAATGCAAATGTTTGGGGCAACTACAGCCAATATAGAGATAATCAAGATGATCAAGAATAACATAGATAAATAAATAAAATGAAAATGAGGAATGCCCCCTCCCCATAACAAATTATCCAATTACTCACCAATCCAATTTACCAATTTACTAATAATATAATTTATCAATCTATTTACCAATTACTATTTGCCAATCAATAACCAATTTATTTATAATTCAATTACTATTTACCAAACCATACTTATCAATTGTAAATTCATTCCCGTTAACTCATTCAAATTTAGCTCGCGTGTAATTCTCAATCCAATCATAAATTGTTACTTGATAAATTCCCCCTTGAATAATCTAACTGTTTATTCACTAATATATATTTTTTAACTCTTTGTTTTTAATTCACGTTTTCCCAACGTCGCTCAGATTAAGCCTAAGGAATTCGTCTGCAAAATTTAGACTCGCGTTAGCATTCAACAATTCATTCCCTTGAATAACGAAATATAGGTTTTTATGTTCATTATGATCTAAGAGCTATCTGGGATATTACCGCAATATTCATTACCATTCCCAGGCTGACTACTTTACCGACATAGATATATGCCTGTGCTCAACTGACTTCCCGCCCAATCAATTCTCTAGAGTATTTGTTGACCTGCGTGGAAGTGATCATTACCCTATACCCCTAGACCTCCTCCCCTTTCCCCCATCTCCTCAAGACCGTATTGGGCCTACCAGAAAGCTAACTGGAAAGCTTTTGTAGCGTCGTCCTCTTCCATAACTGTATCGGATGAAACAACAGACGATGCCACCCGCTTAAAAGAAGTTTGTGGATTTTTTTTCAGCAAAGTTCCACAAATATGCTCCACTCTGCAAAGTTTGACTCAAACCATCGGTCGTCTGGCGGAACAAATAGTGTAGCACCGCTAAACGTCAACGAAACAGGCCCCATCGCACCTTTCGAGATAATCCCCGCATCTCTTCTTGCATTAACTATAAAAGAAAATGTGCCCTTACCCACCGGACCTTCCACCAGGCAAAAGGTCACTCCTGGATTCAGTACACATCCTCCATCTCATCCCGCACCCCTCTAACTATGGTCTGGCGACGAATACATAAAATCCGTGGCTCCTCACGACACCCCCCTCTCCATCATCCGTCATAATGACAACCTCGTCAGTGCTTCCCAAGACATCGCACAACTAATGTCGAACACACTCAGCTCAAACATCCATGGATTCCTTCTCCCCGAATTCAACCGACATAAAGCACTAGTAGAATGACAACCATTAATGTTTGAGACGTCCAGAAATTTGTGCTACAATGAACCCTTCTTGATGAAAGAACTTCATGAGGCACTCTCATCGTGTAAGGATTCCACCCCTTCAGAGGAAATAATATCATATAGTTAGCTATTTGATATATTAAATTCATTACGACTAAGGGGTGTAAGCATAGAAACAAAAAGTTTGAATAATTTATAATTTGCCATGGTATACTCGTAAGTGGCGAGTATGGGAAGCATCGGAACAGAGTCTTTGTTATTTTTTGGTAGGCCGTACAATAGGGCAAAGTTAGAGGAAGAGGAAAAAGATTGTCGTACCAGGGTGTTCAATGAGTTCTCGGCATAACATACAAGGATGGGATACAGGAACTCGCCGCAGCTGGATCACGTTCATACATGTTCCAACAGGTAATGCACGGGCTGGCGTCCTCCAAGCTCATTTTGTTAAGTTCAACGGTGACTTTTCGTAAGTGAGGATGGCGCCTTCCGGCAAAATGAATGAAGTTGAACAGCGGGCCATGATAAAGTTTTCCGTGATTCAAGGGAAAGCGAGACAGTTGATTTATGAAGAGTTGAAGATAACACTAAGGGACCGTGCCCTATCTCATTTCATTGTCAAGCTTTGGGCTGCTCTCTTCAAGCATTGCCGATACTCGTGTGAGGATGAGCCTCGAAGTGGTGGTCCGCCAACTGCAGTTAACAGGGAAACTGTGGTCAAGGTGGAGAGCATGGTCACGGATAATCGCCGAATCTCAGTGCGATACATTGCTTCTCAACTGGGAATAAGTAATGGATCCATTGTTACCATCTTGCACGATCACCTCGACCTTTCCAAGGTGTCTGCCCGATGGGTCCCAAGAATTCTGACGCCTGAGCAAGAAGAAGAACCGGATAATGACTTCAACGGAGATGAAGACCCTCATGAGAGCGGATCTGAAGGGATTGAAGCCCCGAATCGTAACCCAGGATGAAATGTGGGTTCCTCATTTCGATCCGGTAACCAAAGCAGAATCTAAGCAATGAAAGCATTTCCCCTCTCCAATGCCACGAAGTCATCCCAGGAGGTCATGGTAGCAGTATTCTGTGACCCTGAAGGGATCATCCTCTTGGACTTCTTGGAATATGGATGGCCGTACCATTAACGGACCATACTATACAGATCTTTGGGGTAGCGTCGGGAGGCTCTCCTTCAGAAACGCCAAGGGAAAGTTACCTGAGGTGTTCTTCCTTTGCAGGTACTTCACCTGCACACAAGAGCATGGTGTCCATGAACAAATTTGTGTCCTTCGGCTTCGAATTGTTCCCCCATCTCCCTTGTTCCCCCGATCTGGCACCCTCAAATTTCACATTTTCCCACACATGAATAAGCAGGTGCGGGGTGTCTCTTTCACTGATTACGAGCAGACCAATGAGAAGGTCATAGAGGTTTTGGAGGGATTTAACCCATTGCGCTTTAGGGACGGTTTTTCGCAATTGAAGAAGAGACTAGAGAAGTGCATCAATGTCAAATGAAATTACGTTGGAAAATAAATAAAAGTAGTTGATTGATCTTTTGCTCTACTTTTGCTCCTTCTGGGTTAGGCCGAGAAATTATTGAACATCCCTCGTATGTAGACTCATCTATTAGGTTTTCTACCTTAAGTTTTATAAGAAACATATTAACTTTATCATCTAGTGTAATGGCAATATTTTGTGGTTCCTCATTGATGACCTGAAATTTTGTTTAATAACCTAGTGTGCTCATCATTTTTGTTACGGAGGAGGTGAATATCCTGGTTACAAAAAAAATGACAGAAGAAAACTTGAGGCGTTTAGCTTTAATAAAAAGTTCGCGCGTGATAGCGAAAGAATCCGGGAGTTCAGAAAATTGCCCAGGAATATGTAGACACTTGATGTAATAAAAGGATTTTTCAAAGAATAGGAAAAACTGAGGAAATTTAGGTTTGTAAAAGGGAAATTTAAAATGTAAGCCAAGGGACAACAGAGTTTTCCCCCCTTCACGCGAGGACAATATAAGAAAAAAATAAACAAAACCTTGTCGGAAGGTAAACATTTGAGGTTTGAGAGGTTAATTCTGAGCAGTTTACGTTCGTTAGCTTGTTTGATGTTTAACAAATGACGTTTAGAATCCTGATAGATGAAATAGACAAAATCCTTGAATGAACAAAGGTTACGAGATTTAGCAGTAAGGTTATTTAGTATGTTCCCTTATTTAGTTTCACAATCATCTTTAAAGATATCACGATTCCCCACCAATTAAGAAAATCACGGCTTGACTTCGAATTTTTGGAAATTTGTCGCAATGGTGAAGTATTTCCCAAGTTCATATACTCCAAACTTTATCACAAATCATTATATAACTCTCATTTCTATAAATCATCTTTGGTATATATTCTCAACTTGACGTTCGAGAAGTCTAATTTCCGGACATCCCTGTCAAGCTTATCCTGGTGCATTTTTCCTTGCTCTTTCTTGACTCTTTCTAACAGTTACAATGTTTTCGACCAAATTCATTGCCTTTCTAATCATGGTGTTCGAGCTGCATGCAAGCTCATCGCATATCGTGTGGTGTTGTCCGGTATGAACGACGATGTGACCAAATGAACTCTTTCATGAGTCATGCTGATCTTATCGGCATTTTAAGGTCCATCGTCACACTAAGACCACATATGACTCTTTTTCCTCTTCTTTCGTCGTGTTTTGACACGATCAAATTTGTCATTTACCTTGCTATTGTGATAGAAGTTCCCTCCTTACTATGATCGATGGCTTTACCCGGTAGCAAGAGGCTGTAGCTATTACTGATAATTGAACTTTGACCGTTACTTGAGCCTTTGTCTCGGGTTACATTTTTTCGAATAGATTTCCCATCCACTATTATGATCACCCGTTGAAGACAATTTCGCCCATCAATGGCAAGCGTCCATACATATTCTGTAAGCATCCGTACCAAGAGCTATCACGCGCAAGGCAACTGCGCTCCCGATTGGTTCCTCCGCCAGGTTAAAGCTAGCCTACGCTACACGTACCCCAGTATTGCGTGGTAGACAAACTGCCTCTGATTATGCTGGGAATTAGCTTATCTTTGAAGTAGGATTTATTTTGCTCTGCTGTAGAACTACTTTATGGTACGCACATTCGCATTCCAAGTCAATTATTTCCTTCTTCTGACCGACCTATTCCTACTCTCGATCATTTTGCATTCGCACTTGACATGATACGGGCGATGACTGAGATTTTCCCCTACCACAATGTTGGTAGTCACCAGAAGAGACTACTTATTATGTTAAAAAACTACGCCCTACGAGTCCAATGATGTATGGTAATCAGAAACCCTTTCTACCAAAAAGATAGCCACTTGTTCTCATGTTTTCGTACTTTCGATTGAGCGTGCTCACTATTGCAACCGGCATATACCTGACATTTTCTCGTCATCTCGAACAAGCCAAAACAATTATTCGCCTATGCTGTTCACTCTGAATAGCCTTTGATGCTTTCTACTTCTACTGGTATTCTTAATGGTCCAGAGGTTCCCGATAATAATGTACCTTCTATTCTTCCTCCTATCCCTATCGCCTCTATCCTTTGCAGCTAAATGCTGCCGCTTCGTCCTCTTTTGCAGGAACCCTCGGCGTCACGCTTTATTATGTAACTAAAAAAAAATAAACTACAATGTATGCAATTTAATTTTGAAAAGTTACATATTATAGCGTACCTCCCACAGGTGGGTGAAAATGATCTCGTGTCCGGTGACAAGAGTGAATGTTAAAATATCCAATTGAAACAGTTCTTGCCATGAATGAGGAGCGTTCCCTATGCGTGCTCAATGCATAGGTTTACCATTGCTATATTAACTGCATAACTATACTTACTTATTATATCCATGACCCTTGGACGGCAATCACTTTTTGTATCCACTACAAATAAACACAAATAAAACAATAACAATGTTATATTTTGCCGTTGAATAAAAATATACTTTACGAAGGCAACCATAGAATGACCAATCTAGGGTACCTATAAGAGCTTACCTTAGTGAAAATTAAGAGGCAAGAGAGTCATTGCACGTATAAAGTGCCTCTTCTCTGGTTTTGAGTCTCGTACTGGTCATACCTATTTTTAAATGTGTTAACACTAGGGCTACTAACTATATACTCAGTGAGACTATTCCACTTGTTCGTAATCCTCGCATTGAAGAATTGGTAAATATGTAGATTAGCGACTCAAACGATGGGACGTACTATTTTGTCCGTGTTCCAAAATGTTTCACGTTTTTGGTACATTTAAGGGGACGGCTCGTGTGGGGGTAAACACAATGGGGGTACCACACTACGATGATCCTGAGTTTCATTAAATTGGGGGTGGGGGCACAGCCCCCAGTATATAATCCTAATTGTTTATAGACATCTAATGTTTAACCAAATCATGTCAGCACCTTTAATTGTTTTGCAAATTATTATGGGGGTGGGGTCTGATGTTAGACGACTCAAACACGCATGAATATTCTGGCAGGGGGAAACAAAAATATTTACCAAAAAACCCCCACTTTTTCGGCTGAGTCACTAATCTACATATTTACCGAAGAATTTATTTTTCTTGGTGGTCCTGTACCATAGCTTCTTCAACTTCAGGCTGTGACCTCTGGTCTCTGGGTGATCACCTCCTGGAGCAAGTTGGAGAAAGCTCCCATCCCCCACCTTGACCACACCCTTGAGTATTTTGAATGCCTCAATCATGTCACCTCGGACCCTCCGTTTCTCCAGTGTGGTAAGTCCAAGGTGGGTCAACCTCTCCTCATAGGGCAAGTCTGCCAGTTCAGGGATAAGTTTGGTAGCTCACTGCTGGACCTGTTCCAGCCTCTTCATGTGCCTCTTGGAGTATGGTGACCAGACCTGGATGCAATACTCGAGCATAGGCCTTATCAGTGCCTTATACAAGGGAAGGAACATTTGAGCATCCATATACGTGTAAGTTTTTTGTAGGAGTCTGATGATGGAATTTGCCCGGTAAATATGTAGATTAGCGACTCGGCCGAAAGTGTTTTTTTGGTAAATATTTTCATTCACCCCTACCGGAATATTCATATTCGTTTGAGTCGTCTGATGTCAGACCCCACCCCTACCCCCATTATAATTCGCAAAATGATTAAGGGCGCTGACATGATTTGGTTAAATCATTCACCTCTGTAAACATTAGCACATTAGTCTATAAACAATTAGGATTATATATTGGGGGGCTATGCCCCCCAGACCTCCCGAATTTAATGAAACTCAGGATCATTGTAGTGTGGTCCCGCCATTTTGTTTGCCTCCACACGAGCCGTTTCCTTAAATGTACTCCAAAAACGTGAATCATTTGGGAATACGGATGAAATAGTACGTCCCATCATTCGAGTCGCTAATCTACATATTTACTATTTGCCCTAGCCGCTGTCTTTGTGACCTGCATAGAGGGCTTTCAGTCCTTTGTGATGAGGACTCCGAGGTCCCTTTCTGCCTCATATTCTTCAAGTGGAGTGTCCCCAATGTAGTACTCTTACCCTGGGTTATTCTTCCTGATGTAAATGACCTTACATTTACTGCGGTTGAACTACATTAGCCATTTCTGGCTCCACTCTAGCAGCTTGTTGATGTCTGCTTGCAGAATCTCACCATCCACTGGGGACTTTAAGCGACGGTAGATTTTGGCATCATCTGCTATAAAATTTTCTTAGGGGTATTCTTTTGTCAGTGTTAACATTTTTCTCTCAATGTATAACTGAATAAACTACATTAAAACTGTCATAGTTCTGGGAAAGTTTCCTCATAGAAGATGTTTAATGAAAAATGCTTGAGATATTTGTGAGTGTTTTCAATTAGATAGCTGAGAGATATGAAGCAGATGAGTTATTTAGTTATGTTTTTGATCAAGATATAGACACTTATACTTTTGATAATTTCATCCTTCTTGGACGCAGCTAAGGTGGACCTCCACTGTGACCAGGCAGTTCTGCTCCTATTTCCTCAGTCGGATACTTGTGAGAAATAAGCCCGAACCAGGCCCATTGTTGTTTCTCATATTCATAAATCACACCTGCTTCCAAATTCAGTGCAACTTTAAGATGTTTGCTGATGACCTCAAATTATATTTTCACTCCTCAGCCCCATCCCTTGGCTGCTCCTTATCTCTTCCAGGTATGCAGGATAATATTGATTTACTATCTTCCACTGCTGCTTCTTGGGGGCTAAGGTTTTCTACCAGTAAATGTGTCCATCTCCGCTTTGCTAGACAGCGCTGTGTCCAGTCAGATGATCTCCTTACTCCCATATACATCCTAAATGACATTCCTATAAATCAATGCTTCTCTCACAAGGATTTGGGAATAAGTGTGGATAGGAAACTGAAATTCCACCAGCACATAAGCTGTGCAACTGCTAAAGCCGGAGGTATTGCCACTAATCTTTTAAAATCAACTGTTACACGCTCGGCTATCTTCATCTCAACCCTTTTCATCTCTGATGTCCGACCGATTCTAGATTTTGCATCTCCAATTTGGAATCTTGGGTTCCAGGGCCAAAATCAGCTTCTGGAATCTGTTCAACGCAGGTGGACAAAACAGGTTGCTGGTCTGACTGATCTTCCATACCTTGACAGGCTGACAACTTTGGGATTATTCTCCGTGAAGGGTAGGCTGTTAAGGCAGGACCTTATTTATTGCTATCGTATATTCCACGATTTAACCATCATCTCCCCTTCCGACATCTTCACAATGGCACCTACTGTTGGCACAAGAGGTCATAAATTTAAGATTCAGATGCAGCATTGTCAGTTGGAAGCTCGTAGACGATTTTTCTCTTGTCGAATTATCCAAAAATGGAATTCTCTACCCCAAGATATTGTTGATGCTCCGAGCCTCCCTCCGTTTAAGTCTAGACTGCAGTACTTTCTCGGTGAAGAATTGTTCCATCTTTGACCTACTGCCAGTTCATTTCAATCTCAATTTGTTATATTTTCAAGGTATTTTATATGGAGGATACACTTAGCCAGTCATTAATGATATATTTGAGTAAACCTCCCGTGTAGCCTGACTGGAGTATCTGTCTTGGACTTTTGGGCCTGTCCCTCTCCTATCCGGTCTGGCTGGACTAGAGTGGTAGGGCCCTACCAGGTAATAGGCCCATGTGAAGACGGTTCTCTCCGAGACAACAACAACGAACCAAAGATTGGTGGATAAGTATATGAGCAAAGTATCTTAATAACACACTAGTGTTTATTTAAGAATAGAAGATTGTTGAACCTACACTATATTAGGAAAGTAATTGAGGAATTAGATAGAGGAGGAAAGGTACAAAGGATCACAGTGGAGAAAATGTACAGTCAGGTGAAGGATAGGAATATAGTGATAGTGCATGAACCGGCAGAGAGGTCTATAATGTGTGGGAATTGTGAAATGTGGGTTACACCAAGGATAAAGTTAGAATTAAGGAACTAGAGGAGAGCATATTCACATGCAAAAGGTGCAAGGAATACAAGAAACTAGAAGAAGAAGTAATATACCTAAGGAAAACTATGGGGAAACCAGACATGGAAGAACAGGGTTGAAGTGGTAGGATGAGCAAACATGACTGGCAGAAGAGTTAGATGGGAGTGAAAAGATTCTGATGGAGTGAGAAAAAGCACAGATAGAGGAGAAGCATGCATACATGAAGGCACATGGAGAGAGAAGCATAGACAGTGAAACAAGGGAGCTAGGCAAAGGTGCAAAAAATAGGATTACAGGGAGTGGAACAGGACAAGAAGAGGAAAGAAAGGACAGAGGAGAAAGAAGGATGAGAAGAACAAGTGAATAGGGGAAGACAAAGAAAAGAGGATGGCCAGACAGGAGAGACAGAGGACAAAGGAGTGAGAAGTGAAAAGACATAATCCTCTGAATGCATTTTATGTATATTGTAGATTAGATCTGACGAACTCCTGTAAAGGGTGACAATGTTGATGACTTTTCTCTGGTAAGAAATCTTTTGTGTGTTGACTGGAACAGGAGCTGCCAAGTGTAGGCCATGAATGGTCTTTTACAGTCTCCTTCTTTTCTTATGTTTCTTATGTTTAAATAAGAGAACAGAACAAGAGGCAGTAGCAACTGAAGGGTTAAGTGACAGAAAAGGCTGGATGCTATGGCTGAAGTGAGAGAGAATCACTATGAAGAGGAAAGGATAAGTCGGCAAGAACAAACAGGGGAGAGGGGTAATAGACAGCAAGATAGGTTGCACAGTAGCAAGTTGTGGATATTTGGAGACAGTATAGTGAAGAACCTACACACATGGTTTGAGGGGTTCTCTAAGGAGGTAGATATTGTTGCTATGCCAGGGAAAGACAGTGGATATAACAAAAGAAACTGAAAAGGCATGCAAAGGAGCGCTACAGGATACATGAAAGTTGGCTGTCTGGCTTTGTTCTGGAAGGTTGTCTTACAGGAAGCTCCTGATTCTCATTGTAAGATTGGGATATAATACTGATTTGGGTGTGTAGTTTTTCTTGTATTTATTTAATACATCAATCACTGTGTAATAAATACATTTATGATTAATACTTTTGGGGACGATAACTGGCAGCAATCCTGAGCAAGAATTTTTTTGGGGGTGAGTGTTAACTTTTTCCTTAGTAAATTTCTGAGAGTATGGCTGTTTGTATAGATGGTGAGAGCATGCTGTTTGAAAGTAGTGTGTATGTGGTGTGTGATGCATGTGGAGTTGAAAGGAGAGTGAATGTAACTGAATGCTGTGTGTGTTTTCTGGAAGGGGAGGTTAGGAGGTTGAGTGGGGAATGTAAGAGGTTGAATGATTTGGTGTTTGAGGTGAGAAGAGATGCAAGTGTGCGATTGAAGGGTGAGATTAGTGCTAAGAGGGTGGAAGATAGGGCTAGGACTGGGAACAGTGTGGAAGTTGTGAGTGATGATGAATGGTGGGCGAAAATGGATAGGATAGATAAGTTAGGACAGATTAGGTGTTTGAAAAGGAAGGACATAGAACCTGTTAGGTTGACTAACAGATTCAATGTCCTGAGAGAGGAAGAGTGTGAAAGTGATTTGCCTGGTGTGATTGTGGATGAAAGCAGGATGGGTGGTAGTGTGACTGAGAGCAGGAGGGAGGGTAATGTTAGGCCAAGACAGAATAGGAGAATGACTGAGGTGCTAGTGATGGGTGACTCTCAGATTAGGTATTTAGATAGGAAGTTGAGTGATAGCAAGTGGAAGGGAATGAGAGTTTGGGTGCTGGTGTAAGTGATGTTTGTGAGAGGTATAATAGGCTAGTTTCTGGGTGTGAGAGGGATGCAGTCGTGATTACGCATGTGGGAGTGAATGATGTAAGGAAGGTGGGTACATGTGAGTTACGTGAGCAGTATAAAAGGTTAGTTGAAAGGATGAGTAAAAGCAGGGTAAAAGGTGTTGTTTCTGGTGTGCTTCCGAGATTGGATGTGGGGGTAGAATGGTTGTCGCATGCAATTGGTTTGAATGAATTTGTGAAAGGACTGTGCGAGGAGTTAGGATTGGTGTTTGTAGATGTCTGGGGTGGGTTTTACGGGAATAGGAGTTTGTATGCGATGGATGGGCTCCATCTTAGTCGGGCAGGTGTTGAGGTTCTATGGGGGGAGCTGGATAGTGTGATTAGGTCCTTAAGGGTGGGAAACTAGAAGCTGTTTGAGGTAAGGGAATAACAGGAATAGAGGGCAGGTGTAGGAAATGGAAGGGATGCAGAGAGAGGAATAGCTAGGGAAGAGGGCATACTGATGCGTTATAGGGGGACTAATATACTACACAAATGGTCGGAGTATAAGGAATAAGATAGATCTCTTAAGAGGGTTAGCAACTGAAGAGAATTTTGATATAGTTGCGATAACAGAGTCATGGCTTGATTTGGCAGGTAATCACTTTAAACTTGAGGTTGAGATTGAGGGCTTTAACATGTTCCATACAGATAGGAATAGGAAGAGAGGAGGAGGGGTTATTATTTATATTAAAGATAATCTCCAGTGTTGTGTAAACAGTACAATTAAATTAGATGATAACACAGAGTCATTATGGCTAAATGTAAAGGAAGGTAAAAACAAGCTTGTCATAGGATTATTATACAGACCACCAAATCTTAGTAAGGAAGTTCAAATCTTCTGTGGCAGGAGATAGAACGGGCATGTAGAAGTAAGCATGTGTGTATAATGGGTGATTTTAATTACAAAAATATAGATTGGGAAGCTCTTGTGGGTGATCAAGAGGCTGAGGAATTTTTGAATTTTGTCCAAGATAATTTTCTGAGGCAGATTATTAACGAACCCACTAGAGGTAATAATATACTGGATTTAGTTCTGACAAATAGGAAAGAAGTTATTAAGGATACTGAGATTGGAGCAAATTGTGGTAATAGTGACCATTGTGAAATTAGATTCAAGATGGAATGGTATTGATAGTAGCATGAACAATGTTAAAATTCCTGACTTTAGAAGAGCAAATTATAATGGGCTAAGGACTTACCTGGAGGCAGTTGTACAGAAACCAGGCAATTAAATCAATTCAGGAATAGATTCAATGATATCAGTTAGTGGAGACAATAATCACCAGGAGGAAGAGATTACAATTTAAGAGGAGTATGAAAGAATAATTGAGCAATTAATTACAGGTCAGATGATTAACATTTCATATAAGGAGATTAGGACTAAAAATAATGACCCAAAATGGATGACAGATAAAATTAAGCATTATATTGGCATTAAAAAGGGCATTTAGAGGAAAATAAAAAATGAAGAGGATAACTTAAGGCAGAGATATAATGAACTAGCAAGAGATGTTAAAAAGTTAATTAGAGTAGCAAGGAGAAATTATGAAATTAAAGTGGCCAATAGGGCAAAGGAAGATCCTAAAAGTTTTTATCAATTATACAAAACTAAGGTTAGAGATAAAATAGGCCCACTTATAGATTCCAATGGAGAATTAGTGAGTGATAGGGACTCAATGGCTGGAATGCTAAATGACTTTTTTCTCTCAGTATTTACACAGGAGGATACTCTAAATATACCCGAGGTGTCGATGATCTTTCGGGGTAATGATGAAGAGAAATTAAAGGATATCTTGATCACAAAGGAGATAGTGACAAAGGAAATTGATAAAATCAAAAGTAGTAAAGCACCCGGTCCTGATGAGGTCTTTCCTAGAATTTTGAAAGAATGTAAGGATGTGTTAAGTGAGCCCCTAGCATGCATCTTTAGAAAATCATTGGAGAGTGGCATTGTGCCAGTGGCATGGAAGAAAGCCAATGTGATACCTATATTTAAGAAAGGGGATAAAACAAATAAGTCTAATTACAGACCAGTAAGTTGGACATCAGTGGTAGGGAAAATGATGGAATCTATTATAGCAAGGAATATTAGAGATCACTTGGATAAGCATAAGTTGATAAAAGAATCACAGCATGGCTTTAGTAAGGGTAAATCCTGTCTGACTAATTTGCTGTCTTTTTATAGTAAGGTGTATGAAGCAGCAGATAATGATGAAAACTATGATATTTTATTCTTGGACTTTAGTAAGGCTTTTGATCGAGTGCCACACTTACGGCTTCTGAGCAAAGTTAAAGCACACAGGATCGATGGCAATATATTTAGGTGGATTCAGTCATTGCTTGGTGACAGACAGCAAAGAGTTAGTATAGATGGAGTTAAATCTGAGTGGGGGTGTGTTAGCAGTGGAGTTCCGCAAGGATCTGTTTTCGGTCCCTTGCTATTCTTAATTTATATTAATGATTTTGACATAGGTATAAGTAGTGACCTGAGTAAATTTGCTGATGATACTAAGCTAGGTAGGGCCATTAGGGCTGATTCTAATGCTGTTGTAATGCAGGAGGAATTGACCATTCTGTCCAATTGGGCTAAGAAATGGCAAATGAAGTTTAACATAGACAAATGTAGTGTACTTAGTATAGGTAGAAATAATCCATTGAAAAGTTATAAATTAAATGGGAGAAATTTAGGGAGGACCGATTGTGAGAGGGACTTGGGTATTTTGGTAAGTTCAGACCTTCATCCTAGAAAGCAATGCCTAAATGCTAAGAATAAAGCTAATAGGATATTGGGATTCATTAGGAGGAGTGTAAGCAATAAGAGTGCTGAAGTCATTCTAAAACTGTATCTGGTGCTATTTAGGCCTCATCTAGACTATGCAGTACAATTTTGGTCACCATATTATAGGAAGGATATTGATTTCCTTGAGTCTGTGCAGAGAAGGATGACAAAGATGATTGGTAGGCTAAGGAACTTACATTATGGTGAAAGGCTCAGAAAACTAAATCTACATACATTGGAAAGGAGAAGAGTCAGAGGGGAATTGATTGAAGTCTTCAAATGGGTAAAAGGATATAATAAAGGGGATCTGGGTAAGGTTCTTATACTTAGTGAACATGACAGGACATGTAGCAATGGGTTTAAGCTTGATAAGTATAGGTTTAGGAAGGAGATTGGGAGGAATTGGTTTACAAATCATGTGGTAGATGAATGGAATAGGCTCACTAGACATGTGATAGAAGCCTCCTCTCTGGGTAGTTTTAAGAATAGATTAGATAAATATATGGATGAAGCTGCTAGATGGGACTGACTTCTTTTTTTTTATGTACATATATATATATTTTTCTAAGGAGTGGGGAGATTATATTTTGCGGTTGCATGAATGGACATAATCCTCTGGATGCATTTTATGTATATTGTAGACTAGATCTGACGAACTCCTTAAAGGGTGACAATGTTGATGACTTTTCTCTGGTAAGAAATCTTTTGTGTGTTGACTGGAACAGGAGCTGCCAAGTGTAGGCCATGAATGGTCTTTTGCAGTCTCCTTCTTTTCTTATGTTCTTATGACTCATAAGAGAAGTGTAGTCTAGGTACCCTGGAGTAAAGGTAGCTTTGGTCCCAATAACACCAAGGTGGTATGAAGGATATAGCTATGAGAAGAGGAGGAGAGAGTTAAACAGAAGAATAAGGATGATGGCAATTGAGGAAGGAGGAAATACCATTGAGATGGGAGAAGATATGAAAGTACTGGTTAAGGAGAGATGGAGTCCACCTCCAAGATACGGGGACCAGTGAACTAGTGAGAGAAATAAAGAGGTGGACTTGAGCATTGAGGCAAGTGGAGCAGGTCAAGTGTAATGATAGGTAGGATAGAGGGCCAAAGCGACCCTGGACAAATACAAGGAAGAGGAGAAAGGAAAGCGGATACAAGAGAGTGAAGGTAGGATTCTTGAACTGCCAAGGAATGGTCCTAGGCAAGAGAAAAGCAATTGTAAGGGAATACGAAAGAGCAGGGATAGAGATAATGGCATTAACAGATATGAGGGTTATTGAAGAACAAATGAAAATTGGTGGATATCATCTGAGGTGGAAAGGTAGGACTCAGGAGGAGGATAGATACAATGGAGTAATTATACTAGTTAAAGAGGGCTATATGGTGTCAGAGGAGGTGGAGCCGACTAAAAGAGCAGCACAGAAGATTGGAAGGAAGGCTACAGACATATATAGGGTCACAGGGGGACGAACTAACCTACTAGTGGTGACAGTAGTGTACAATTATGTGGAAGGTACCAACCTGAGGAAGAGTGAATGGCTAATAGAAGAACTAAGGAGCCTGACATAAGAAATGGAGAACGAAAAATGGTTTGTGATGGGGGATTTAAATGCCCATGCGGGCCTACTGTGGGAAAAAATGAATGGCAATTGAAAAAGAGTGTATCAATGGATAATTGAAAGTGATGTAATTTTGAAGAATCTATAAGTACAAGGAATCCCAACCTGGCAACAAGGAGAGAGGAGGAGTGCAATAGATTTTGCTATAATGAACAGAAAGTGTGGGGAGATAGATGAAGGCATATGTATTTATGTGGATCAGGAAATAGAGATCCAAACTGACCATAAAGCTAAAATAGTGAAAGTAAAATGGGACCCGGTATGGGAAATGAAAAAGGGAAAGCGGAGAAATATATGGAAAAGAAAAGGGGCAGAATGGAGAGCATATGAAAATGGAATGGAAGAAGCATTGGTAGGACTAATAATCTCAGAGGATATGAGGGTAAATTATACGCAGTTAGAAGGAAAAATAAAAGAGGTGGCGATGCAAAAGATTGGAGAAAATGGATCCGAACAGGAGGGAAAAGGTCAAGCAAGGGGTGGTGGAACAAGGAAGTGGAGAAAGAGTACTTAACTAGGAGAAAGATGTACAAACAACTAAGGAAACTAAGGCAAATTAGAGAGAGAGGGGAGAGGGTTGAGGCAGAACAAGTGGAAAGGATGGAACTAGAATATAGGAAACAAAAGAGAAAAGTTACACAAGTAATTTGGGATGCAAAGATCAAGGAGGAAGAGGAGAAAATAAGTGGAGCAAGTTGGGTGTAAATGACCGAAAAAGAGAGCAGTGGAGATATCTGAGGATGGCCTTGGAAGGAGATAAAAGTGAAGACAAAGTAATAATGAAGACAACAGAAGGAGAATGTGAGGATGAGGAAAAAATAAAGATGCAAATTGAAGAATATTGGGGAAGAATTATTCGGGCACAGGAGGGATGGGAAGAAATTCGAGCTAATGAGGAACTTCTGAATGTAGTACAGGAATTAGAGGATGAACGTATAGGAATCAATAGGGAGGATATAGAGTATGGGTTGACAAGGTTAAAAAACCATAAGGCAATGGATGAAGAAAGGATAGTTGGTGAATTTCTGAAATATGGATGAGAAAGGATGAAGGAGTTACTGACAACCCAATTTTATGATATGCTAGTGAACGGATGGGTGCCTGAGACTTGGCAGAAAAGTAGGAATAATTTGTTGCCCAAAGGTGGTAAAGACAGAAAACTGGTAGAAAGCTACAGGCCAGTAGCCATAATGATTGTGATAGGAAAGTTGTTTGGTAGCATCATGACAAAGAAACTGAAGGAAATGGGATGAACGTGAAGGGATACTTAGAGATGAGAAAAATGGATTTAGGACTGGAAGAAGAGCCATAGACAATCTCTATATACTACAGAATGTAATAGAGAGGGTAAGAACACAAGATGGTGTGCTATATGTCTGCTTTCTCGATATAGAGAAAGCCTTTGATCGAGTTGATAGAACAAAGTTGTTTGCAAGACTAAGACACTTGGGGATGGATGCAAATATTCTAAATGTAATACAAAAACTATATGAGAATAACAAAGTCAAACTCAATCTGAAAGACATAGAAACAGGTTGGATGGTGAATGACATCGGGGTTAGACAAGGGTGTACCATGTCTCCTAGCTTGTTCAGCTTCTTCATTGAAGAACTTTTGGAGAGAGTAAAGAGGGAAGGTCAAAGAGTCATGGTTGGAGATCGCATATTGACAACCCTGGGATTTGCAGACAACATAGTTCTGGTTAGTGAAACAGCAAAGGGTTTGCAGAGACTTTTGAATGTGGTGTACCAGTATGGGGAAGAATGGAGAGTAATATTTAGTAGAGGAAAGTGAAAAATAATGATATTTGGAGAAGGAAGAAATGAAGGATGGATCCTAGGAAATGCCATCCTAGAAGTGGTAAATGATTATAGATATTTGGGTATGACAGTCTGCAACCATAAGGATATATTTGAGAAGCATAAGAGACAAAATGAGGTAAATATGCTAAAAATGACTGGCATGCTGAGGAACATGGTCACTAAGCCATCAAATAAGTTTAAAATGATAAGAGAACTATGGAAAGGAATAGCAGTCCCAAGAATCCTGTATGGGTATGAAGTCTGTAAAGTGACAAAGGCAGAATTGGAGAGAATGGAAAAGATCCAAAACAAAGTGGCAAGAATAGCACTAGGAGCCAATCCCTATGTAGCGGTAGAGGCACTAAGAGGAGAAATGGACTGGAGAGGGTGGCAAAGATGAAAGCAGATTATAAGTTGAGACTGCAAGGAATGGGAATAGAGACCTGGGCAGGCTATGTGTATGTTGCTTACGATAAGACTGAATGGCGCAAAGAGGTAACAAGAATGGATACAAACAAAGTATGAATTGCCAGCAACCTATATAGAGAACAGCAAAGGGAGAACTGAAGCAGAAAATATTAGATGCAGGAGAAAGGTTCTGGAGAAGAGGAATAAATGGCAAGAGAAGTCTGAACTAGGCAAAAGGGAGCCCTGCATTGAGGATATGTATGATAGTTTTGCAAGCCAGCTACTATTCAAGTCATGGACTGGATCCTTGGAGGTGAAGGGGCGAACATATAGATGGAATGGAGGAGAGGACTGATGTGCGTGGTGCCTATTGGGGCAGAGAGAATCTATAGAACATTTGATTGTGGAGTGTGTGGGCCACAGTCTGGAGAGGGAGAAATTGAAAGAAGAATTGGTGATAAAGCTGGGAAGAGAGTATGGGGCTAGGATTTGAGTGTGGAATAAAGATATAGATGTCAAGAGAATAGGAATAGTAAGAGAAACAAAGAAATTTTTGCAGTGTGTGTGGAAGAAGAGAAATGATTAAGGTTAATTAATTACTCTCCTCTCCACAGAAAATAAATGCCATATCCCGATACAAAGGGTGGCTCAGTAACCTGAACCTGAGGGAGTTGCTTGTAGGGCCAGGGTAGCCTGATGTTGGGGGCTCATCAGGTACTGTTTCCAACCATCTGCCCAGTCTATGTTTGAAGGGTATGGAGGGGCTATGCTTCCCATTTAGTAACTCATAGCCCGACTCAAAACTGGCTTCCAGTAACCAAATGCATATACAAAGATTATCTTCAACTTTACCAAAATGCAAGTAGTAAAATGAGTTAGGTGAAACATATTCGGAAATAGGTAATCTTTCATATTAGCGACTCAGGCATTGTTGTGTTTCATTCAAAATTGAATGATATCGTGTTTTATCTTTTGTTCATCCCTGCATGAAGGTGCCATTTTTGTTGAGGTGAACATCAGGAAAAATAAGGATAACTAAAAATGTTTGGTTACTGGAAGCTGGTTTTGAGATGTACTATGGGTTGCTTCCCCCCTACCTATACCCCCTCCCTTTGCTCGCCCTCATGAACAAGTAGTTAAACGAAAGATTTTGGAACAAAGGACAGATCATTATGGCATAACAGGAAAAAAATTCCTGAGTCGCTAATGTAAAAAATTACTGGGAAATGGACGAAATGTGAGGGGAAGCTTGTGGTGTATGAATCTTCAGGTTTACTATTTGAAGTAGTCAGGCGCTTGATTCCAGACAGTTCCCTGATTTCCTTGGGTAATGTGTTGAATAGTCAAGCTCCATTTTTTGAGAAGCAGTTGTGTGCCACAGTTCCCATTCCCTTGGTTAGTGCCTCTATTCTTTGGATGTAGCACAAACGTATTACTAGGGTGGTAATTTGGTGTCAGTCCTGTTGTAATAAATCTATCGTGTCTTGACACCAATGTTATAAATCTATTGGATCCAATCGACGGTTTCTGATACAATAACCAAAGTTGTAGCTTTATGCCAGGTTTTGGGAGAGCAATGTTGAGTTTGGCTATTGTATCTTCAAACTATTCACCCGGTAAGGTTGATGATAAACTTTTACCAACAATTGCTGTCTTTGTGCGCAATACATAGGGAAATGAAAACTTATTAAATAAATTTGATATAATGGATTAACTGAATAACGATGCAATTACTGGCCAGTGTACAATAAAGCTCAATATGAGTATAAGTTTGCTAAGCAGACATGATCTATACAACAGAACACTTTTATAAATATACAGCACTCATCAACAGGATGAGTGTTACAAAATGATGCCAGAACCCGGTACTCATCAGCAAGATAAGTGTTACAATGGATGCTTGAACAAAGTATCTACCAACATGATACGTTACACAAGTAGCTCCTGAACACAGTACTTATCACCCGATGGTGTTACAAGTGGCTCCAGTACACGGTACGTATCAATGAGATAGGTTTACACTGACACAAGTACCACGTGTAAACATAGACAGTACATTCTCTTGGTTAAGGAGCTTTGGTGACCAGGTAGAATGGTTGATCACACATGAGGCCCTGGTTAAGTAGCAGAGCCCAGATACAGTTGAAAACCTGGTTATGGTTGCTCCAGTTGCGAGACTGGAGCAATTGGGCTAGCAAAGTGAGCACCAGCACTAATGGAAAAGGCGTCAGGCAATAGAGTTCCAACCTTCGGTGAGGAGAGTATCATTAATTCAGCAATTCAGTGTTCCTTCAACTTTTTGTTATTTAATGAAAGTACTGGATTTGATTGGATAACCTTAAAGTTGTTGGCGGATTATATGCAAATATTAGAGCAACACAATTTAAAGAATTATTTTGACAAAAGGCAATTCTACAAAGTACAGCTTTGACAAAAGATTATTTTAAACAAAGTACAATCTGAAACACACAGAAAGGTGTGTTAATATTGGGGAAATGAGCATGCAGAGGGACACCTCTACATCGTATTTGGTACAAGTCTTTCAGGATCTTCCACACATAGATCACCAGGTAGCGTTCTCTCCTTCTTTGTAGAGAGTACAGTTTTAACTTCTTCAGTCACTCCCAGTAATTCATGTGCTGTAGACCTTGGATTTTACTTGTGAAACTTTGTTGCAGGGCTTCCAGCTTTATTATTTCAACTGATTTGTGGGGTGACAAGAGCTGGCAATAATATTCTATCCTAGGGAGGATTAGGGATTTCCAGATAGTCAGCATGCATGACCTCTCCTGTGTATAAAATGTCCTTAGGTCCCATCCTGGCAGTTGTTTTTTTATTTCTTGCTGCAACCCGTACCTACCTCAATATTTCAAGCTTTTCGCTATTCATCATGTTGTTGGTTTTGACCCAATCCAGGAAGTGATTCAGGTCTTGTTGAAGCAGAGCTGTGTGTTCCTCTGTTTCTATAGTCTTCCTGACCTTGGTGTCATCTGCAAAAGAGGTATCCTTTGAGTGTTTGAGTTTTTCATCTATGTCTCCAACCATAATGAATATTTTGAAAACAATGGCTTATTCTCATGAGAGCAGTTTGGTTTTTGAAAAAGAGTTGGCATTGAAGACCAACTCCTTTTGACCTGTGATTGTGTATCCGAGTGGTTTGATTCTGGATTTGTTGTTGATGTTGTGTTGTTTGATTTTGCCAAGGCTTTTGATGTTGTGTCACATGGGTTGTTGATTGTTAAGTTGCAGATGTTGGGTGTTGCAGTTGGATATAGATTGCCACTTGATATGGCTAAAGATATCTTGTGCTGCCAGAGAGATATCAATGTGATAGTAAATGTACCTCAATGCAATGTCTGTTGTGATCAGACATGTTCTCAGCGAGCTCTCTATTCAGTGACACTTTTTTTTTTTTTTTTCTGTGTAATATATTTAATTTCATCAAGATAGTTAACATTGAGTGTTAGACAAAATATTCAAGGAATTTTTAATTATTTCAATTAAATTGTAAAATAGCTCCCGTTTGTTTGTTTTAGAGCGGCCTAATTTTCTCCCCCCTTTTTTTTATTGCTTAATTAAAGGGTTTTGAAAAGTTCTCTCAGCATGGCTGTTGCTTTGGATGAAGTGAGTATGCCCGTTTATGTAAGTAGTGTGTATGTAGTTTGTGATTTTTGCGGTGTTGAAAGAAAAGCAAATGTACCTGAATGCCCCTTATGTAGTGTGACTCATGCAAATGTGGCTTTGGTAGAGGAGGTGAGTCGGTTGCGTGATGAGTGCAAGAGATTAAGTGAGTTTATGCATGAAGTATGAAGTGAGAAAGGATGCAAGTGTATGCGTGGAGAATGTGGCTGGGACCAGGAGGGTGGAAGATAGGCCTAGACTAGGGACTAGAGAGAAAGAAGTGAAGATAAATGAGGAGTAAATATGGATAGAATGGATAGGTTAGGTGTGTGAGTAAGAGGGACATGGAACCTGTTAGGTTGACTAACAGATTCGATGCCCTGAGAGAGTAAGAGGTTGAAAGTGATTTGTTTGATGTGTTTGTGGCAGAAAGTGGAATAAGTGGTTGTTTGAATTAGAACAGGAGGGAGGGTGAAGCTAGGCCTAGGGGGACTAGGAGGATGACTGAGGTGCTTGTGATGGGTGACTCTCAGATTAGATATTTAGATAGGAAGTTGAGTGTGAGCAAATGGAAGGGAGTGAGAGTTTGTTTGCCAGGTGCTGGTGTAAATGATGTGTCTGAGAGGTATGATAGTCTGGGTGTAAGAGGGATGCAGTTTTGATTATGCATGTGGGAGTAAATGATGTAAAGAAGGTGGGTTTGTGAGAGTTATGAAAGAGGTACAAAAGGTTAGTTGAAAGGATGAGTGAAAGCTGTTGTTTCAGGTGTGCTTCTGAGATTGGATGTGGGGATGGAATGGTTGTCTCATGTAATTGGACTGAATGAGTATGTGAAAGGCCTGTGTGAGGTGTTGGGATTAGTGTTTGTAGATGATTGGAATGGGTTTTAATGGAATAAGGCATTGTATGCATTGAATGGACTCCATCTAAGCCGGCTGGGATTGACGTGTTGTTGCAGGAGTTAGATAGTGTCATTGGGTCTTTGAGGCGGGAAACTAGTTAATGATAGTAGTCAGGAAAATATAAGATTACAGAGTGGGTCAGGGAAAGGAAAGACATGCAGAGGAGATAGAGTGGAAGGTATACATTCTAAAAGAGGTGCTTCAGGGATAGGAGGGCTGAGTTGTCTTTACACAAATGCTTGTAGTCTTAGAAATAAGAGGGATGAATTATTTAGTTATATCATTCATGAAGATAAAGATATAATATGTATAGTTGAATCATGGGTTAATGAAAATATATTTAATGATAATGTGAGTGAATTTGAACTAGAGGGTTATACTATGTACATTAGTCAAAGGAGAGATAGGACTGGTGGTGGCTTGATTATTTATATCAGAAATAGCATTTCTTCAAATGTAAATAATTCTATAAAGCAAGGAAAAGTTGAGTCACTGTGGATATATATTAGGGTTAGTAAAAATAGGATAATACATTTGGGAGCCTTTTATGACCGACTCAGACAGACTGATTGTATTGATGAGTTAATGATCAGAGAAATAAGTAAAGGATGTGAAGTAGATACAGTTATTCTTGGTGACTTTAATTTAAATTCTGTGGACTGGGAAAATATGATAGGAAGGGATAGAGCAAGTTGTAAGTTTATAGAATGCCTTGAGGATAATTTTTTGACTTAATTTGTTAATAGGCCAACAAGGGATGCCAATATATTATATCTGGTTCTTTCAAATGATGATCACTTGGTTAAAGAATTGACTGTTGGGGAAGCATTGGGAAATAATGATCATCGGATGGTTCATTTTAACTTGGGTCGTAGGAGTAGTGAAAGGTAGAACATGAACAAACTCCACAAAAACTCCAAATTTTGATAGGGGCGGGGCGATTATGATAAATTATGCAACTTGCTTATCAGATTAGGTGCGATATAGAATTCAGGGGAAAGAATACTTATGAGATATGGGACACTTTTAAGACTATATAAAACATAGTTCAGAATCATTGTATTCCAATGAAGGCTGCCACTGAGTTCTTCTCCGGCAACCTCATCGCCGTGGGCCTGACTACTATTCCTAGGACGTCTGGCCGTTTTGCACGCCGACCACTCCCATGGTGGTCGGCCGAGTGTGAGACGGCCCTCAAACAGAAGCGTTATGCCTACATGCGCTATAAGCGCCGCCCGAACGATTTCACTGTCGATGAATTTCATCAGGCTAGGGCTAGGTTCCGGTATATTTCGAAGCACGCCCGCCGCTTTTCTTGGCGTGTGCGTGTGCAAGTTGATGGAGAAATTGGTAAATGTTAGATTAGCCTTTTTCCTGTACAGCAGAGGTCATCTGTCTTCTGCACAGTGCTGCTTCCGCAAGTTCCACTCCACGTCGGATGCTCTGCTCCGACTGGAAAGTGCCGTCTGCGAGGCTTTCCTTCGTAGACAGCACTACGCCACGGTGTTTTTCGATCTGCAGAAGGCCTATGATACCGCATGGCGATACGGTATCATGGAGACTCTCCACACGATGGGGGCGAGGGGACGCCTCCCAATGTTTATATCTGAATTTTTGCGAGATCGTCGATTCCGCGTATGGGTGGGGGGAGCCCTCTCCCGCCCAAAGGAGCAGGAAGAGGGTGTCCCGCAGAGAAGTCTCCTCAGTGTCACACTCTTTGCCCTGAACATCAACGGCATCACCTCGGTGCTGCCGAAAGATGTTCTCGCTACGCTCTACGTGGACGACCTTTCGATCTCTTTTGGCGCGGCCCAGATGCCGACTCTGGAGCGTCGACTCCAACAGGCATTGAACCGCGTCTCTCGCTATGCCGAAGCGCACAGGTTTCGGTTTTCTTTAGCCAAGACTAAGGTGGTGCACTTCTGCCGCCATCCACGGCTTCACCCCGACCCAGATTTGTTTCTTAATGGGGTGCGCCTGGATGTGGTTGAGTCGTACCGTTTCCTCGGTCTTGTATTCGACCAACGCCTCACCTGGGAGGCTCATATTCGCAGCCTCAGGGTCTCTTGTACCCGCGCCATGGACATTCTTCGTTCCGTGACGTTCAGCGCTTGGGGCGCTGATCTACTGCCCTAATTTTTTATCGATCCTTTGTTCATTCGAAGCTCGACTACGGATGCGAGTTTTATGCATCCGCAGCCGGGCGTTTATTGCGGAAGGTGGATTCGATCCACCACACCGGCCTTCGCCTGGCGACCGGTGCCTTTGGCACTTTCCCCATTGGGAGCCTGTTGGTCGATGCCGGGCTGATGCCACTCGCTCTGCGCCGCGTGCAGTGCATCACTCGCCTGTACGCGCGAGCCCGGCGCCTCCCTCAGTCGCCAACAGCTCTCACTGCATCCGCAGCTGATCTCGATGGTGCCTATGCCGCCGAGAGACGCCAGTCATACCCTAAGCCCTTTGGGTTTAGGGCCAGGAAACTCCTTCGAGAGGTAGATATAGCTCTCGGGCCGGTGGCGCCCCTGGTTCTGCCCAGGACGCCACCCTGGAAGGTAACACATTTGGCTATTTGTCGCCACGCCTCTACTCCCAAAGCTTGTACGGCGCCGGGAGTATTGCGTTCGACCTTTCTGGAGCACACCTTGTGTCACGCTGGAACCGTGCCAGTGTATACGGATGGCTCCAAGTCCCAAGAGGGGGTCGGCTTCCACGCCGTATCTCCTCTGTTTGAAGTCAGCGGGGCTCTGCCAGGCGCTGCGTCTGTCTTCACGGCCGAGCTGGTGGCAATACACCACTCGGTGCGGGAGATTACGCGACGTGCCCGGTTCGGAGACCGGATTGTGATCTATAGCGACTCACAAAGCGCCCTGAGTGCTCTCGGGGCATTGGAATCTCCGCATCCCCTGGTTCGCGAAATCCGTGACGCCACGGTTTTGGCGAGCCGGGCAGATGTCGAGATTATCTTCTGCTGGGTTCCTGGACATGTAGGAATTGCGGGGAATGAGCGCGCCGCTGAGGGCGCCAAAGAGTCCGCGAGGACTCTTCGACCGGACCAGCGTTTCGCCCTTCCTCACACTGACTACATGGCAGGAATACGTGCATCTCTTCGGACTGCTTGGCAAAGAAGATGGGAGACGGTCGAAGGGAACTTAAAGTTTCGTGCCATTGCGCCGCGACTGTTCCCATGGACCTATCCCCCAATGCTGTGGCGGCTTCAGGTTGCTTTCAGTCGTCTCCGAATCGGGCACACTCGTGTGACGCATCGCTATTTGATGGAACGCTCGCCTGCGCCCTATTGCAATGACTGCGTCGTCCCCCAGACTGTTCTGCACATTCTTGTTGAATGTCTCAGTCTGGGTGATCTTCGCGCACGTTACCTGTCCCGGTACCGGGATATGCGGGGTCGCTACCGCCTGTCCCTTGTACTCGGGACGAGTGCGTGCACCATGACAGGTGGACTTGTTGACTTCTTGGGGGAGGCCGGCCTTCTCCCTTGTATTTAACTGTTTTTTTTGCTATTGTTGTTTGTCTTTGTTTTTTTTTTGTAGGTCGCAAGCTCCTGTGCCGGGGGGAGGGGGACCTCCCCCCGACGCCGGAGCTTGCTTCCTGATTGTTATCCCCTTTTTATTGTTTTTTCTGTTAAATTTTTTATTTTAAAGTAGCCTAGAACTGGGCTGTTTGTTTGCGGCAACTTATGCCCAAGTGGGCAGTCGCCAGATAGCCCCTTGAAAAAAAAAAAAATTCAATGAAGGCTATTAGGAAGACATGTAGGAAGCCATTGTGGTAGAATCAAGAGAAGTACTTTTGATAATTTAAATCATTATAGGTCAACCAGAAATGAGCTAAATAAGATTATTATGAAGAGCAAAAGGGTGGCAGAAATTAATTTAGCTCAAAATAATAATAAAGATCCAAGAAAATTCTTTAGCTATTATAGAATTAATAAAAAATCTAAGTGATAAAATAGGGCCTATTAGATATGAAGGGGGTTTGAAAGAATCTGATGAGGAAATAGTAGAGGTTCTTAATGATCATTTTTCTTCAGTATTTACATAAGAGAATCCAAATAGATTAATTGATGATAATTCTAGGTCAAGGGAAGTAGTGTTGAATACTATTAATATGAACAGGGAAATAACTAAAGGGCTTATATTGGAGTTAAATACTAGTAAGTCATCTGGCTCAGACAAGATTCATTCTAGTCTACTAAAAGAAGGTGTAGATAATGTTGCAGTAGCCCTTAAGATATATACTAGATGACTAGAGTTTGGAGAAATACCTAATGATTGGAAATTAGCGAATATAGTGCTACTTTTTAAAAAGGGAATTAAAGAGGACCTGAATAACTTTAGACCAGTCAGCTTAACTTCTATAGTTTGTAAAATTCTTGTGAATATAGTTAAGAAGGGGATTTCTGACCATCTAGAGTGTGGTAGGTTATTAAATGATAAATGATGCTTAGCATGGGTTTAGAAGAGGTAGATCGTGTTTAACAAATCTACTGGATTTCATGGATTATGTTACTAAACAATTAGATAAGTGAGAGAATGTTGATGTAATTTACTTAGATTTTAGCAAAGCTTTTGATAAGGTTCCACTTTGGAGACTAATTCACAAATTAAAAATTCATTAGATATGTGATAAAGTTTTAATTGGATAGCTGAATGGCTAAAAGACAGGAAACAGAGTTGTGCTGAATGGGGTGAGGTCACAGTGGAAGGATGTTATCAGTGGCATAGCTCAGCAATCCATCCTAGGCACTTTATTATTCATAGTTTATATAAATGATCTTGGGGAGGCTGTAAATAGCAAGGTGTCAATTTTTGCTGATGACACTAAATTGGCAGCTGTAGTCAAAGAAGTTAGGGGAGCTTTAAAGTGCCGAGTGACTTAAATAAGTTATTAGCTTGAGCTCAGAAGTGGCAGATGACTTTTAACCTTAAAAAATGCCAAGTTCTTAGCATTAGAAGGGATAATAGGGAATTTAACTATGAAATGGATAGGCATTTGCTGAATTCAGTTGAAGATGAGAATGACTTAGGCGTAGTAGTAGATAGGTCACTGAAGTTTTCAAATCAGTGTATTGAGGCAAAAAATAGAGCAAATAGGGTGATAGGATACATTAAGAGGAATGTTAGCTACAAGAGTAAAGAGGTTACCCTTAAACTCTACAACTCATGTGTCAGGCCACATTTAGGGTACTGTATACAAGCATGGTCACCACATTTTAGACTTGACATAAGCCTGCTAGAGTCTGTACAAAGGAGGGCAACAAAAATAATACCTTTCCTGAAGCACCTTGAATATGAAGATAGACTGAGGGTATTAAATATGTTCACATTTGAAAGAAGATGTGTGAGGGGAGATATGATTGAACTTTTTAAAATCTGTTCTGGGATGGATAAGTTGGAAGGTAGAAATAGGACTAGGGGTCACCACTTAAAAATTAAGAAACAGAGGTGCAGGTTGGATGTTAGAAAATATTTTTTCACCAATAGAGTGGTAGATTACTGGAATAGTTTGCCATCTGAGACAGTAGACAGTCCAAACTTAAATGTTTTCAAACACAGATTAGATGAGTATATGTGGAGGGAGTGTTAACTGGGGGGAGGGGGTTCTGTACTCATTTCTGTGGATGCAGTTGTATATTATGAGTGATTTTGATTTGGATGAGTCTTGATAATTACGCTTTTTGTTTAGGACATATTCCTGTGCATGGTTCTAATTGTATATTGTAGATGCATGATCTGATACAATCCTATGGCTTTTTAAAATTATATATTGTAGATGCATGATCTGACACAATCCTATGGATGCCTTTTGTGGGTGGGTTTTGACAGATGCGGATGACCTTTGATAGGCCCTTGTGGCTTTTGTCATTCGTGAAATTGTTATTTTATGTTAGCTAGATCTTGGGGACTCAATCTAATTAAAAAGTGTGTTGTGTTGCATTTTGATAAGAGATGCAGCATCTGACACAATACTATAGATGTCTTTTGTGGGTGGGTTTTGGCAGATGTGGATGACCTTTGATAGGCCCTTGTGGCTTTTGTCATCCGTGAAATTGTTATGTTATGTTAGCTAGATCTTGGGGACTCAACCTAAATAATAAGTGTGTTGTGTTGCGTTTTGATAGGAGAGGTGGTATGTGGAATGAATGGCATCCACTGCAGAAATATAAACTTGATGGTGTAGATATGAAATATGCTGAAATAGTTAATGATCTTGGTGTAACTGAGCAATGACTTGAAGTTCCACACCCATGTGAGCCAGATTGTTAAAAAGGCAGCAGGATTGTCAGCTAATATACTGGGATCTACTTTGTGTTGATCTAGTGAATTTATGATGACGCTCTACCTGTCACATCTTAGACCTATGTTAGAATTTGCTTCCTCTGTATGGAACAGAAGGTGATCTGCTGCTACTTGAATCTGTGCAGAGAAGGTGGACAAAGCAGATTGATGGTCTCTCTGACTTATCTTATGGTAACAGATTACATGCCCTGGATCTTTATTCAGTAAAAGGAAGGCTATTGAGAGCTGACATTATTAAATATTGGAAGATATTTAATAATAAATGTGGAATATCTCCTAATGATATATTTGTCCTCTCTCCTAGAATTGGCACAAAAGGACACAGGTTTAAAGTTGCTTATGTTCTGAACACATTGGATTGTTGCCGCAGGTCCTTTAGTTTGAGATGCATAAATGATTGGAATTCTCTTCCAGATTATGTTGTTTCTCTGGGGTCTTTTGATTTGTTCAAGAAAGCCATTCATGTATGTTTGGGGCACAGGCTATTTGAGTATGTGGAGTAGATCTGGGCTTGCTATCTCCTGTCTGTAGTTATTTGCGATTCAACATTGCATAGATTTTAGGACTGCTTGGCTGAATCCACAGCTGAAAAATCATATTGGTTTGTTGTCTGTATCTTCATTTGTTTGTTTATTTCTTCTTTGTTGCGCTATGGCACACAACTTAGCTCACTGTAAACTGATAAAACTTTCTTTGTGATTGTCATCGGATGAGAGCTGGCTTGCCTGCGTATATGTGCTACCCACCTTTTTGTCCTGGCTTCTCTCCTTTGTAGTGGCTGAAAGTGTTATTGGTAGCTAATCAGGTGAGCTAATAATGAGGAACAGAAGGGGCTCCAGTACAGACCCTTGTGGGACTCCACTCTTAGAATATGCCTCAGTGGTCTGAAGTCGAGTGCTTAAGAGGGATAAGGATGCATTGGAATGGGTTCAGCATAGAACAACATGACTGGTACAAGGATTGTCTCATCTCTCCTACTCGGACAGACTGGCAAATCTTCAGCTCCCAACTCTGCAGTTCCATCGACCCCGAATGGACATCATCCAAACTTTTAAGATACTTAAGAATATTGATCAAGTCAACTATACAAGAGAATGTGAAATATGTGGAAATACAATGTTTCAACCAATTATGTAGAAGTACTCCCACAAGGGGACACAACTTGTAAGTAGTGTCCAAATTCATCATCAACCACGACAATGAAAAATCTTTCTTCCTGCATGAGTATCGGAAGTTTGGAACAAGTTTACTCATACTGTAGATGCCAACTCACTGGAGATTTATAAGAAGAGACTTGCCTAAGAGTGGGAAAACAGCCAGAGCTATATCAGTATAACTTTTCGTATTGAGCCACTATCCGCAAGCCAAAGGGTTGTCACCTACAGAGTCAGACTACCAAGAATTTACTCACCTAATTGGCTACCCCAGGAATGGGTCATGTCTTATTTAATAAGAGAGGTAAGCTTTTTATAGGGGCAGCACATATTCTGCAGGTATGCCAACTGTGATAAGTTAAGCCAGGTAAGAATAAGTAAATATTTTGCAGCTGATAGTATACCTTTGCAGCAACTATTTAAACCCAGGTTATTCATCATGTGAGAATAGATCTTCTTTTAGGTGATGATATAATACTGATTTGAAGGAGTTAACTCTAGTTTTAGTGACTACTTCGTCTGGTAGATTATTCCATTTCTCAACTATCCTGTTGTTAAAAAAAATCTTCTTCTAAGCTCCAAGTTAGAATATTGGTGTGCAACCTTGAAGATATAACCATGATTAGCCTGACATGGGGCAAGGACAAATAGATCTTTAGGCTGAATACTACTCTCATTGTAAAATATTTTCCAGCATTTTTTTAGCTCAGCACAGAGAAGATGGCCTTTAATTGAGTAAAGATTTAGTAAGCATAGTCTCTTGTTATAATTTAAACCAGCCATACATCAACATGCTCAGTCAAGTTCTTTGAACTGATTCCAATAGTTTGCTGGGTAAAGATTCGTTTTAACACATTTATGATTTTTTAATTTTCAAAGACAAAAACATTTTTAAAATGATTCTCACTGATGTCATTTTCAACCCCCGGAACTTAATAATAACGTAGTTATTTACTTTTCAAAAGTATATCATTATTTTGCTAAATTTTAAACTCACTGCGTCATTTCTTCCTATTTCCTTCAAGTTTTGGCCTAATATTGACCTGACTAATCAACCAATACCAAGTTGTTTTAGTTCTGCAGGCGATCTATGTTATATTTCTTATATTCCGAACGAATTGTGGCTTCTTTTTTTTTATTGTTTATATGGTTTAATGGTGTCCGATGGTTGAACTAGCTTGGGATTAAAGGATTTGAAAGGGCGAAAAACCCAGTCCAAGTTTTCCGTTAGTGTGTTTAAGGGCATGTTTCTTTCTACTTCTCGCATTTGACCAAGTGCTAGCCTCTTATTTATAAGCTTTTTTCTGTACAAAGCTTTTATTTAAACTAGAGGCCTAATGACATTTAGCAATCGCTGTGTGCATTCAAATCTTATGGTAGGCTTTTGATTTAGGAATATAACGCATTTTTTAAAAAGTTGCAGGGGGTGTAGGGGGTGCAACCCGCACCATTTCAAAAGTACCTAAAAAAATGCTAATTTTTGGTGGAAATAGCCTAAAAATGATGGTGCTATCATCGTCTTAAATTACCTAGTTAGGTTTTTTTGGTTCTGAATCTTTTAAATGATTTTTAGAATGTTTTTCTTATACAGTTTTATGTGTAGTTTTCAGATCTGAAACTCGTTTTTGCTGGAAATGCATACTTTTCCCAATATGGACTTCAGTTGATTTTGGGAAAAGTATGCATTTCTGGAGAAAATGAGTCAAATCTGAAAAGTACACATATTCCATAGAGTATAACAAAAGTCTAGCAGACGTCTGATGTGAACTATGAATAGGCCTAGCATGAATTTAGGAGACTGGCAGATGATTGATTTAAGGAAATTCAAGTTTATGCCAGAATCTTTTTTTACTGTAGAGTGGATATGTTGGTGAAATCTTAGAGATGATTCCTAAATCTTTGTGTGAGTTAACAATATTCAGTGGCCATCCATATAGGTACTGACTCAGCGGTCCCAGTTCATGCCATGGCACTGTCCCTCTGTAGTATCTCATGACAACACACTTAAGCCAATTCAGGTCTAATCTCCAAGACCAAGCAACATCAGCAATAACGTCAATATCTCTTTGACAATAAGCTGTGGCAATGGCAAGGGAGACAAAGGTAAGTACTGAGATTCGTACATACATTTGTACATAGATTTTAGTAGCCTGATTTCTATATCTTGGAGAGCCTTTTGTAGTTTGGCAGCAGTGTTTTGCCCAGGTTTTCTTGCTAGTTTGTTTTTGTAGTAGTTCCTTTTTCTCAATGACAATGTGGGTGAATTTGAGTTACAAGGTTATATGTATATTAGTCAAAGGAGAGGTAGTACTGGTGGTGGGATAATTATTTATATTAAAGTAGCATTGTTTCAAATCTGAATAATTCAATAAAGCAGGAAGAAGTTGAGGTAAATTGAGATGAAATGATACTCAGCAAAATTTTAATCCTTCTGTTCCATTTGCCCTATTCTCTTCAAGTTTTGGTCTCACTAGTTTGCGAATATCAGGCTTTGTTATATCTGCAGGTGATCTGTGCATCTTTTGGCGATTAACCAATGCCATTCTTTATTATATTTTTGGATATTTTGTGGATGTCCGTGTCTTCAGTTCATATGGTATAATGGTGTGTGGTGGCTGTGCTGCTAGGTTGCAATACCAATGAATACAAGAAGTTTTTGATGCCAATTGTCAGGCATTAGAAATAGCAAATAGGTAGGGCTCACAGTATAATCCTGCGAGATATTACATGCCCTACATACTGCAGTATTTGTAGATCTAGACAATCAGAATTTATTTTACTGTGTTAAAATTGCAAAGGATTCAAAAGGGCGTAAAACCCCATGCATATTTTCTGGTAGTGCTTTTAAGGGCACGTGGCTTTCTAATGCCTGCATTCGACCAAGTATTGACATGAGTTTCAAGAAAATGGGGTGAGTTTTTTTCCAAAATTTCTGTCTGATTTTATTAGGTTAGGTCTGGTTCTGGATCTTTTAAATGATTTTGAAAATATGTTTTTCTTATGCAGTTTTGTGTGTACTTTTCAGATCTGAAACTCATTTGTGCTGGAAATACATACTTTTCCTATTATGGACCTTAGTCAATTATGGGAAATGTATGCATTTCTGAGGGAAATGAGTGGTAGATCTGAAAAGTACACATAAAACTTCATAAGAAAAATACATTTAAATTTTGTTGAAAATATGTGTTAAAATGAATCTTTACCTTATTTTCTAGCTACTTTCTTGCCTCGCTCTCTCCCACACCACAACTTTGTCTTCCTGTTAAGTCTCCAGTGTGAGGTCATGATGCCTCAGACTAATCTCTATCTGCTTTATTTTCCTCACCTGTTATAAAAGGGTGGAGACTTAATGATGTGCAATGCTTATTTAGAGCAGAGTAAGGATCACTCAAACAGCCTTAAACTTTAAATTTTATTCCCAAAATTATAAAGTGAAAATGGATATTTTTATTTTATACTAAATGAATCAGACTGTCGCACTACAAAGATCCCAATATATACAGTGACCTATACCTCTTTTCTTAATACTTAATTTATATTTTTAGAATTATTATACCCAATATTCACTACAGGAATTTTAACTATATAACATAAAAAATAAAGAATTAAAAATCCAAATGATAACAATTGGCTGTTTTAAAATATAATAGAAAATAGTCTACATAGACATTTGTCACTAGGTAAAATTTTGGTTTACTATTATGGACCTCAGCCTTATCTTTCATATCACTGCTATCAAAACTTTCCTACTGACCAAAACTAAAAAATGTTAAATCTATTGACTGATAGTTTGGGGGAAAGGAAGGGGCTGAAATATTCAATTATGACAAAGTTGGACAGTAAGACTGCTTGTCCAAAGGATTTTCTGGAAGTGGAACCAAAATGAAATGGTTCAGCATCTTCTGAACACCAGGGCAAATGCTTGTTTTAATACTGCACAAGTTAATTAGATCTAGGCCTTTTTGTGATCTTAATTTGTTAATTGTGAGGTGCTGCTCCTTTTGTAACCAAAGATAAGGCACCACTCATTTTGTATCAGGAGGTAATCCACAATGAATATTAATCCATGGACAAGGGCCCCATTCCTTTAGATACAGTGGTCATAAAAGTTTTCTGGACCTGTAATTTCATATGAATGCAGCAAATGATCCTCAAGTATTATGGTGTAGTGTCCACATTCATCTTAACGTTCTTGGGTAAGAAGTACAGCTGTTCCCCTCCCATCATTGCACTAAAGCAGCCCCACACCATCACACACTTAGTGTTTAACCATGCTTACTGTGAATTTGGGGTCATACCTGCTGACTGAGGAAGGGTGCTGAAGTGTCCTTGTGTGACTCGGGATACACTGGAATGTGGATTCATCTGACCACATAACCTTCTGCCAGTCTGCTGGTGTCCAATATAAATATTTATCAATGAAAGCATGTCATTGCTTCTTCATGCATTGCTTCTAGCTGCATGATAAACAGGCAAGGCAAGGTCTTTCTGAAGGTTATGTTGGATAGTGTGGATGGAGATGTCTTTCAGAACCACAGGATGATTATTTTTCAGTTATGATGCTGTTAAATGTGAGTTCTTCATCACCTTTCATTGTAGAATGTTTTCTGTGGCTGCCCAGAGTATGCTTTGATATGTAATACCATGGTTGATGGGAGGAAATGATGAGTACCATGGCCACTTTCTCCTCTCTCCACACCACAATACTGTCTGTACCCATTTTCTCCCTTGTCATGAAGCATAATTACGGATTGTTGTTGTTTCATTGCTCCCCAATAGCAGATGGCCTCTGTTTCCTCCAACTGCTTCAGAGATTAAGGGAGAAAGCCTTTGATCCTACAGCCTGTGCTGTAGGCTCTGTCAATGTTACCACAATTAAGTGCGGCGGTGCCTTCTGTGAGACTGTCCTGAGGGACTAGGTTAGAGTTGAGGGTGGCTGTTGCATACTATGGGAATTTTATAGCGCCTTCCCTGTGCTAGCAGTTGATGCAACATTAAGGAACTGGGAGTTTGATTGCAGCTTAACCACATGCAGATTGCATCCAAGTGGGATGGTTCCACACCAGATTGTATTCAGGTGGGGTGGTTGTGTCATATCTACTTGGAAATGACTGACCACTTTACAACTCTTGCCCTAAAGAAAAATGGATAAAACAGAATGTCTAAACATAAAATACTTCTCATATGGGCAGAGCAATACAAGGCAATACACTCTGTCCATTGTCTAATCAAATACCACTCTCAGATACTCATTCTTTCATCTCCATCCACCAATGATAATTTGCCAGTTGTCTTTAGAAACTTATCCAACAACCTATAGTGTTCAAAATTCAATTAATTTTTGGAACATGCAGCCATGTATTTTCAATGGAGAGGAACTTTTTTTTAGACACTGTACAATGCTCTCTCCGCAAAGAGATAAAAATAACATAATTTTTAAATAATATATACATTGTGCCAAATGTAATATAGATAAAATAAATATTTACCTTTTATTCCTCTCAATCCATCTCCTTCATTTTCACACAAGGAGAAAAGTAGAGTATAGAGACAGACTAAGGCAAAGGGGTGAAAATCCCTAGAGAAAAATGGGGAGAATGCCTATCACTCATTTATTCACCACTCATTACAACCACCTGGCATGACCAACACATGTCCCCCACTACCGTAAAGAACCAGAGAGTTCAACACTTATTTATAACATGCCTAACACAAGCACTGCTGAGACACCTCCAGAAGCAGAGTGCAGGATTTCTGGGAGAACCCCATCTGGTTGGCAGAGTCCATCGTGGCTTCCAGCCTAGGGGGAAGGACCCTGGCCATGAACAACATAAGGTACAGTCACATCTGAATTGACTTATGAATTTTGCAATTTTAACACAATTTGAATTGCAGGTATACCTTGATTTAAGTTGTTTGTGAAAATACATCGGTTTTTCTTAAATATTATATGAAAAAATAAAACTTGCCTTAGGTTTTTTACTCAAGTTTACATGGGCTGTTAAAAAGTATTAGAAATGTCAAAACATGAAATAACAATAAATATATAAATCATACTTAAATAAATTTAAAAATAATATATATACTATATATATATCATAAAATCAGCATAAAAAAAAACATAATAAAGAACGGTCAGCAGATGTTCTTATTTCAAATTCCTGCCAACAGGTGGCACTTGTGCATTGCTTCCCACTCCAATACTGAGTTTGAATTCACATGTGGTCAGCTGTTAATGTTCTTTCAATTACATTGTAGCATTTTCCGCTGGTTACTCAGCACAACCCTCTACATAAGCCCCAACTCGATCCAAAGATCTTGGTTGGTAATCTGCCACTTATCCTCTGGGCACTACCTTCATATTCTGGCATGAAGGCAACTATATCAGTCCATGTTAAGGTTACTACTTTCTTCCAGGTTCCTAACATTTGGTAGAAAAAAGAATAGGAATCCTTAAGATTAAATTTAATGAGAAAAAACTTATCTACTCAATACATATGTACAATTTCAATTATTTACAAGTATTTACATTTAGAAAACATACTGATATATATATATTTCATTTTTAATCCACAGAATATGAACCAGAATAGGCATTAGGCAAAGGTGAAAGTCAGGAAGGATTACAACTGGTTAGTAATTATTACTCATGAAGAGAAATGAGTCAGGCGAGTGTGTAATCAAAATGCAATGAATCCAATATTATATACAGGGATACTGGTTACAATTATTACACTAGGGCTCTATGCTGCACTTCTAGCCTAACAAGACAAGTCCACAGTAGCACAACATAGACAATGAACATAGTTGCTCTGTGTGTAACTAAGTTCAGTATTCTGACTTTTTAAGGTCACTTGCCAAAATCAAGGACACTTTTCTCAACTGGAATCAAATGTACATAGAGAAAATTGACACTATAAAGTTTCTCTACATATATTACAATCATGATAAAAGATAGCACATTGGTACAATTTTCAAATTTCCGAATCAGTGAAAGTGACGAGCATTGCTCAAGTTCCTTTGGGCTAAAGTTTTGTTGCTCTAAAAAAATGAAAAATAATTGTCTTTTATCTTTGCATAGATGAAACTATTGGGTAGAATACATACAGGTATAATAAAAATTAATCAGTGTCATGCAAGACAAACAACAATAAAAAAAAAAGCCATGCAAAGCATAATGTGTTACCTGAGAGGGCCTAGTAGAAAATAAGTGTAGCCAAAAAATGCAAGCAGACTTGAAAAAATGAAACAGGGTTGCATACACAACAGGACATCCTGAAACAAAAGTTGCAATTAACTTCAGGGAAAATTGAAGGAGAGAGGTAGACATAAAAAATACATTTTACCCTTTCATATCCCCCTTCTTGTCTTCCTCTCTACTTCAAAAACCTTTTGTTTATAGAAGCATCCCAATCACTTTGCACGGTTTGTTTTATACAACATTAAGGCAGTTAAACAAGAAATGTCATTATTTACACTATTCATTCCTTCTTTTTCTCTCCAATGTACAAGTCTGTACATGGGGTACAGGAACAGCTCTACCTTTTGAGCGAGTGAAATGAGGACTAAACTTAAGCTTCCTTCTCTCACCAATAGCCCTATTTTGAGCTCTCTTCCTAAACTTAGTGATCATTTCCCGAGCTTCAGATAACTCCCTATATACCAGACAAACTAAGTCTACTAGACATTATAGAAGGAGCAGGCGAGATATATTCTCTTTTCATAACATTTACAGCTTCCCTGATAGCCTGTTAGTCCTAACAAGTGAAGTAACCTGAACTGGAGAAGACTTAGGGGTTCCTGATGGAGAAGAAACAGAGAATCCAGAAAAGTCAATTGGGGATACATTCCTCAATTCTAAGATCTCAGGAACTGTTATTTCTTCTTCCTCTGGCCTAGGGAAAGTTGTTTTCTCTAACAGAAAATCTCCCACATATTTGTTCTCTTCAAACAAATAACTCAAACCATAATTCAAACTAGCATCACCTTCAGAATTGGAGCCACTAGATGGATATGAAACAAACCCAAGAAAACTATTTTCAACTGCAACTAGAATAGGAGAAACATCCCAATCTGATAGTTGAATTATTTCATCCTTCCTAAATGACAACTGGATATCTCTAAACTCCATAACACTTGCATCAGGTAAAACAGGAAAAATTTCTAGCTTCTCATTGGGTATCTGATTTATTACTGTAGGAGACAATATAGGAGTAGAATCTAAAATATTACTAGATCTTTCAAAGAGATACATTACTCCTGGCAACATTATTGGAGTAGTGTCTAGAACATCAGAAGATTCCTCAAATAATCTCAAAGCTCTCTCCATAGACCTTCATTCAAAAGTACCAGAAGGTTTTAAAATTAGCATCAGGTAAAACAGGAAAAATTTCTAGCTTCTCATTGGGTATCTGATTTATTACTGTAGGAGACAATATAGGAGTAGAATCTAAAATATTACTAGATCTTTCAAAGAGATCCATTACTCCTGGCAACATTATTGGAGTAGTGTCTAGAACATCAGAAGATTCCTCAAATAATCTCAAAGCTCTCTCCATAGACCTTCATTCAAAAGTACCAGAAGGTTTTAAAATGGATTCTGTAAACAAGTGTGTTTCTTACTGAGCAATCTTTGTACCATAAGCATAGAGACTGGAAGAAAATCCCTATCACTACTGGAATCTTCATCCTCTACAGATTCACTATCCAATGTTAAAGAAATGACAGTCTCCACAGTTGTATCACTATTAACTGGACTGGTTAGTGATGAACCATAAAATTGCACACGTCATTTCAGATAGCAAGGTGGCTCACACCAGGATTTCAGTTTTATATGGTGGGCTTTAACCACTACATCATCCACTAATTGGATTAGTTCATGTTACCCCATTCTGGTTTACCTTAATTACTTAGTAAGGTCCATCAAAATGAGGTGCTAGTTTATGAACAGTCAGGTTCCCTATAAGTTTAACTTTTCTCTACTAAAGTACTAGCTTTGGAAGTTGATATCTTGGATGTCCATCTGCCCAAGGATTATGGGTCTCAGCTGACAGCAAAGGCACACTGTCAATATTATGTGACCTTTTCAAGATACATTCGGCAGGAGTACATCCTATTTCCGAGTGTACTGAATGATTATTATAGGCAAGTAGAGCACTGGCAAGAGAATCATTTCATTTATGAGGTTCTTTATTCAAGACTCTCAACAATTCTCCAATGGGTCAGTTTACCCACTTAATTGCTCCATTGCTAGAAGCTTTATAAGGTGTCGATCGCAAATGTACAATATTGTACTGCTCCAATGTCAAGCTAAATTCTTCTGAGATAAACTCCGGACCATTGTCACATAGAATTCTAACAGGTACGCAAGGTATATTTGGAAGGATATTTCTTTCCAAAATATGACAAATAGTCTGGCTTTTCTTATTCCTTATAGGGATACCAATCACCCATTTTGAAAAATAGTCTACCATCATATGACAGCCTATATAACCAGAGGATGTATTTGGTAGACTTACCAAATCCATTGCAACCAAATGAAATAGGCCTGAAATAGTAATACGCAAAGTTAGAGGAACAACTACTTGGCTGGAAACTTTAAACATCTGACATATGGTGCAAGTTTTACAAACATCCCTTACTACTTTCATCAAGGACTGATGCCAAACATATTTTTTCAAAAGGGTAAATGATTTAAAGATTCCAATATGGTGCTGCTGAAGGTGAGTACTCATTACCAAACTCATTAAATAATTAAAAGTGACAACACTCACCAATCTTTATTTGTCTCTCTTATTTAGAAGACCATCATGAACCTCAAAATCTAACCAGACTCTTTTAAAAGACTTAAGATTATGGGGAAGATTCTTGCTACTTAATCCTGAGTTAACCATCCTTATTACATTCTTTAGTTGCCTATGATTACCCTGAATTTCCCTCAAGTGATCACCAGAAACCAAGACATTATCATCAGGTTTATTACCTTGATAAACTACTGTCATCACCATCACCCCTAAACTCACTTTCGGAGAATCAACAGCGACGTCAAAACTCACCTTTGAGTCATCAATAAATCTAGCAACTACCTCATTCTCAAACAACAATCTTCTATAGGAAAAGTTGATAACTATATTGGTCTTAGCCAATACATTCTGACCAACAATGAAACAGAGATAAGTAGTCTGATTTGGAACTACAGCATAAGGAAATTCAGGAAGTTCAACACAATTACCAAAAGTCAAAATCATTAGAATAGCCTCTAATTAATACCAGTTTCACCAGTTATGCCAATGAAACCATTTTCTTCATAACTCAATAGAATTAGTCAAATTCAAGTCTAATACTACAGACTCCAATACCAGACTTACTTGGGCTCCAGTACCAATGAGGGCAAAAAAGCCCATACCATTCACCCATACTTGACATCTAGAAGGGTGTTTGACATGATTACACCGTAACTGTGGTCTACTTTCCACTTCTGTAGTGTACATGATTTCTGGAATGTCGGGCTCACTAGTATTCTCCTATTCCACCATAGGAACAGTGGCATCATTTTCTGGAGCCTTACCTAGTAGTTTACCACTACTAAAAACTTTGGTTGGAATGGTGAAAATTCTTTAATACTAGCACAGGATTAAAATGTACCCCACCCAAACATTGAAGATGAATGATAGGTCCATCGCTCACGTCAGGGTGATAATGCACAAATGGACAGACAGGCAAATATGAGTTATCAGGAGTCATCTCACAAGGTGGCAGACCAGGAAGATGACACAACCAATCAGTAGCGGTATTAAGATCACCAGGACAATACTGAACAACAAAATCAAACTGATAATTCTTCCAAAGTCCTACTCATATCATGCAAGTGCATAAGAGAGCGATGGTCAGAATAAATATAAAAAAAACTGACCATACAAAATAGGTCTGAACATTTTAACTTCCCAACAAAGAGCAGCCAACTCCTGTTCAATGGTCAAGTAGCCTGTCTCACAATCAAGGAAAGTCATAGAGTCAAAAGCAATAATTACTCTATTACCTGCTTGTTCCTGAAATAGACAGGCTTCAGTTCCTTTCCCAGAAGCATCGACATAGAACTCTAAAGGTTTAGCCCCAGGTGAATAATCAGGATATGCTAACATTATCTCCTGTTAAAGTACCTCTTTAAGTTTTTCAAAGGCAATATTCATCTCTTCAATCCAAGAAATTTGCTTCTTTCCTTGACTTTTACTCCCTCCTATTAAACAAGACAAGGGTGTGACAATAACAGCATATTGGGATAAACTTTCTCTGAAAGTTCACAAAGCCTAAAAACTTTTTTCACTTTATAGACATTAGTAGGTGGCTTTAAATCCTTAATTTTCTGAACATAATCAGGGTGCTTCTTCAGGCCTGGCTGACCACCAAATGTCCAAGAAACTTCACCTCAGTCTGTGCCCAAGAGCATTTTGAAAGTTTAATTTTCAGTCCATATTTCCTAAACAAAGTTAGGACTCGATCAACAAGTTTCATATGTTCCTCAAATGAATGATCCAAAATGAGGATACCATCAATATATACTATGACTTTACATTTTTGTAATTCTTTAAGTATTTGCTGCATCCCCCTTTGAAATACAGCTGGAGCATTCTTCAGTCCAAAAGATAAACGTTTGAACTGCCAATGTCCATAAGCAGTAGAGAATGCAGTGAATTTCTTACTGTTTTCATGTAAAGGTAACTGATACTACCCACATACTAAATCCAAACAAGTGAAGTATTTAACTCCATGTAATTCAAATACAGAATCAGCAAGGAAAGCGATATGAAAACAATCTGCAATAGTCACTTTATTCAATTTTTGGTAGTCAACACAAAGTCGAATAGACTTATCAGGTTTAATCACAGGAACCACTGGGGATGACCAGGGCGATATACTTGGTTCAATAATGTCCAAGGAATGAAATTCCTGACATTGCTGTTCAATAGCTTCTGTTATGGGAGGACTAAAATGCCGAGGGCGTTGGAAAATTGGGGTTTCATCATACAGATGGATCTTTATAGGAGTACCAGCACACTTGCTAACATCATCATCACCATGACTTATAACTGGAAATGATGAAGAAGCATACTTCTGAATTCTTCCATTTGCTCAGGTAACAAATCATCAACAAGGGAAATATTAGATATAGCCTGAATTATAGTCTTGTCAGGAGAAATGTTGCTTCCCTTAGATTCATCTTCAGGTTAGCGGGCCACAAATCTACGCTCTAACCCCACTCTATCCAACCCGCTTCCTACACTAAGTCGGACGTGAGAACTCGAGGGAGAAATGAAACGGATTAGATATACAGTCCTTTATTTACAAAAAATATGGGGTAAATATTTAAAAAAAAACACAATCCTATCACCAAACAAACAAGAGATAATTAAAAAAAAAAGCAAAAACAAATAAAATCCTTACAATAGAGGCCTACAAACATACAAATCCACAAAAAAAAGAAAAGAAAAGGCCTCACATTTTACCCCTGGGGGATAGTTGTGCCAGCTGCCACTTGTGTGATCACAATTGTTGTCTAGGTCTTATAAAAAAAAGCTGGTGCCTCCAAGCTTGGTATAATAATGCGATCTGGTCGCACTTTCGAGGCTATAAAAAAAAGCCCTCCTTCTTTCAAATGGGACGTACAATAACTTTGTATGGTGTACCTCAAACCCTACAGTCTCTGTGACTCTTTACAAATTGTAGGATTATCTTGTAATTTAATAGAGTGGCCTTTCAAAAAAAATAATAAACAAGCAATTAGCTGAGGAAGAGAAAAATAACATTTTATACACAACATGAAATCTGGAATTTATAATATATATATATAAACATCTTGCCACTCACACACATTCTTACAGAAGGAGGGAGAGTGTATTGGGAAAGGGGGGGGGGGGAATGGCCCTTTATACACATTCACATTCGCTCCACCGCAAGGTGAATTTACAACATATACCGAATTCATCTTGCCCAAAAGATCTTTCTTTATGCAAGCAGATGCCTCATTTTTAACCAGGATAGAAGACTTTGCACCAGACATAAGGCCAGAAATACCAGTGACCTTGTCATCATTTAGAAGTTGTGCATTCTCATATTGAGACTTTCAACTGGATGAAAGTCTTACCTTAGCACCTGCATACCAGTCTTGCAGCTTCCATTTCATATACTTATATTTCTGAACAATTCCACCACAAGCATGATATACCTGAAGAGCCTTCCCCTTCAATAATCGTCCCAATTCAGGAGTCCACCAAGATTTTTGTTTCCTAGAGTAATGGCTGGAACAATAAGCCTCAAAAGAGTCCAAAACCAGAATCAAGTGCATATGTTTCAGGCTTTGGACCACCACGACTTACCAATGAATCAGCCATTTCTTGTATCTCTGATTTATGCCTATTGGCACCATGATAACCATCACCAGTATCTTCATCAGTGGAAGATAAGTCAATGAGAATGGCTGTATCCTCACGACCAGGCCCAAAACTAATTTTCGATTTCAAAGGCACTCTGAAGATTTGGATAAATACTGAGAGTATGTCACCTTGGTATCAGGACTTGATACACTTATTGGGGACAAAACGAACAGGAAATTTCACTGGTCCAGGAAATCCTGTAGACATGTAAGTACTAGTCAAATTAGTACAAAAAGTCACATTCAAGGTAGTCCTAAGAGGAATAGAATCAGTTAGTCACTGAAGTATCTGTAAATACAGGCGTAAAGCTCTCTAAAGTAGCCATTCGGATTTTCATCTTGCAATTGCCTTATCATCTCAGAAATCGTTGCATCCTTAGCAGCAATATCCCTCTTCTGTTTCTTGATGAGGCTTAACAGCTCAATCTGAGTTGCATCCTCTAAGACATTCCATCCACTTGAGAACCTGTGAAGAGATCTATCCTGAATTCCAGTAGTCACCAAACCAAATCAAGAGACACCAAAATATTTGGTCCTGGGTCTGGGTTCCAAGATTTATATGTAGCGTTTTCCACTGGTTACTCAGCACAACCCTCTACATAAGCGCCAACTCGATCCAAAGATCTTGGTTGGTAATCTGCCACTTATCCTCTTGGCACCACCTTCATATTCTGGCATGAAGGCAACCATATCAGTCCATGTTAAGGTTACTACTTTCTTCCAGGTTCCTAACATTTGCTAGAAAAAAATAGGAATCCTTAAGTTTAAATTTAATACATATGTACAATTCCAATTATTTAAAAGTATTTACATTTAGAAAACATACTGATATGTATATATATATATATATATATATATATATATATATATATATATATATATATATATATATATATATATTTCAATTTTGATCCACACAGTATAAGAGATAGCACATTGGTGCAATTTTCAAATTTCCGAATCACTGAAAGTGGATGAAAAATAATTGGCTTTTATCTTTACATAAAGGAAACTATTGGCAAGAATACATACAGGTATAATAAAAAAAACAAACATGCAAAGCATAATGTGTTACCTGAGAAGGCTTAGTAGAAAATAAGCGTAGCCAAAAAATGCAAGCAGACTAGAAAAAATGAAACATTGTTGCACACACAACAGGACATCCTGAAACAAAAATTGTAATTAACTTCAGGGAAAATTGAAGGAGAGAGGTAGACAAAAAATGCATTTATCCCTTTCAACGTACATTTCAATTGTGATTTAGAATACATTTTTGCCCATGGCTCAGGAGAAAAGTCCCAGTGCAAGTGCTATTGCTAAGCATAAGGCTATATCGCTGGAAGATAAGGTGGAAATCATAAAATGCCATAAGAAAGGTGACAAAGTGGTCACCATCGCAAGATCATTCGGGTTGAGCCAAAAACTCTCTTGACAATTGTGCATGATAAGGACAGGATTTTATTACATGTTAAAGATCAAGCTTCAGGGATGAGGAACACCATCATCAACAAGAAAAGAGTAATAATCTATGACAGGCAGAATCATCAGCTGGCTTCGGTAAGTCAGGAATTGGTTCCAGAGAAAGCACTGTCTTTGTTTGAAGATCTCAAGAAAAAGTATGTAGACGAGAAAAATGTAGAGTTCCAAGCAAGCCAAGGTTGGCTTATGAGATTTAAACAGCGCCACAATTATCACTTCCTAAAAAAACAAGGTGAACGTGCATCAGCTGATGAGTTGCTGCAGGGGAATTTCCTGGTATATTAGTGAAGATCATTGAAGAAAATGGGTTTCTACCTTGAACAAATATTCAATGTTGATGAAACAGGATCCAAAGAATGTTTGACCTTATTGTTGGGTGGTAATTGTACAGGTGAATGTAAGCTAAAACCACTGCTAGTTCATCATGCACAGAGGCCTCACATCCTAAAGAATGTAGTCATGGCATCTCTCCCTCTTATATGGGCTGCTAATTTAAAGGCTGTGTGACGGTTATTATTTTTGAAGATTGGTTTTTCCATCATTTTGTACCTGAAGCAGAAAAGTACTGTCAGGAGAAAAAAAGATTCCTTTTAAGATTCTGCTTTTCTTAGATAATGCTCCAGGCCATCTGCAAAACATCGGGGATTTTCACCCCAACATTACTGTCACCTACCTCCTCCCTAATACTATGTCTCTGTTGCACCTGATAGACCATGGGGTCAAGCTTTACTACTTGAAGCGTACACCGTGTCAAGCTATTTCTGCAACTGACCTGGATGAGTTCATAACAGTCTGTGACATTTGGAAAGGATATGACATCTACAAAGCAGTAATGAACATATCAGCTACATGGAATGATGTTCAGATTACAGCTATGGATGATGTATGGGAAAAGTTATGCCCACAATTTGTACAGGGCTTTGATGAGGTTACCATCAACAAATCCTTGGTGACGTTGAGCAGTGAGCTGCAGATGGATTTAAATGAGGAAGATTTTGTAGAGCTATTTGAGAAAAATAAGAAGCCAGCCCCTGATGAACGAAGAGGTGATGGAACTTTATGAGTAACAAAATAAAGAAGAACTAGAACCAGAGCCCAAGCATCGTCACTTTACTATCAAGAAAATGCAAGAGGCATTTGCACATTTGGATAAATGTCTTGCATTGTTCAATGAGATGGATCCGAATGCTCAAACTTTTCAAAGGCTATGGGGGTTTGTCATGAAGCTTTTGCTCCTTATAACCTTATTCTTGAAGATAGAAAGATGAAACAAATTCAAGGCACTCTTGATAAGTTCCTGAAATGAGTCTATACACAACATAATCTGTTGTTGTCTCCTGACGATCTTCAGCCATCAATGTCTATGATGTAACATCTTCTTACACCAGCCCAACGAGCAACATCAATGTCATGCATCAGGTAAATTTAAAACTGGGAGTAACTTGAGAGATCTTACAACCACTTGTAGGGTAGTGGTAACACTTAGGCTAACCTGTTGGCTTTTCATCCTATAAGGCAACCCAAACTTTTTTTCATACTCTACAGTGAATTAGTAGGAACTAATAATTTATAAAGGGGTATAGTCCTTTGTTTTAGTAATTAAATTTTTATGAATGAATTGGAGAACTTTGCTTACTTTGATGGCTAATTATACTGTGTGTTAAATTTTAAATCTTGTCTTAAATTTTATATTCATATAGATATGGATTTCTTTTCAGTATATCTTTATAATAATGAACCTTTTGGTTTGGATTCTTTAAAATAGTTGCACTTACATTTTCCACTACTGTTTTTATAAGTTTTAGATTTTAAGATTTTTCATAGTTAAATTTTTATATAAAATGGAAGCAATTCCAAGATTACCTATGATCAGTTTCCCCGGAAAGACATATGCCAAGCCAGTTGAGTTTAGTGAACCACTTAAAAGGGTATGTATATAACTATTTTTCTTCAAAGAAATATATGCTTTAACTAGTTAGCTTCTATTCGTGTCCATTATAGCTTTATTTGGATTCCTCTTTTCATTTTCTTGTGGGTGATTTTTGTAATTATTGCTTCCCACACTTGCTACTTTGTGAACTTACCATTTATATATACAGTGGAACCTCGCATTACAAGTCTATAGTTAATGAGTAATTTGTTTTAGGAGTCTTGTTTTAAGAGTGGAAATCTCCTCCCGGCTCCATCATCTTACTCATGCACGACCCCACAGTGGGGTACCCTGTATAGCCTGATACGCTCTTATCTGGAGGAGGAGTTACCATCCTCCCAGCCTGACTGCCCGAGGCCCTGTCACTGGGTTGACTTGAACTCTATGATGTACCCTGGGAAAGTTGTTGGTGCACTTTCCCTTGCCAACACTCAGCACTACTTTACCTTTTATTATTATCATTCTTCTTATTATTTGACCCAGGTATGTGAGAGTATGCAGGTGAGGGGATAGAAAGGGTGTGTGGATAGACAGCGGAAAGTAGACCAGTGGTGAAAAGAGAAAGAAGTGTGGTAGGGTGCAAAGTGATGCTAGAGCCTGGTGATCAGGCCTATCGCTTTAAAATTTGTATGTTTTGTAGTTCCATTGCTGTTTATCATTTTATTTATACATATATATATATAATATATATAATTTGGTGTTCAAGCCATTTGTCTTCATATTAGCTAATAATATATTTGGTTATGCTGTGCGCGTTTGCTGTTGTTTTGGTAATTCATTAATTATAACTTGCTATGTTTGTATTAGTGTCTTTGTTTTTTCATAAATTTGTAGTGTGTGTAGTTTGTGTATTTTGTTTCTTCTTTGTAGTCTTGATTGGTGTGTTTCATCTTTTTTTGGGTAGTTTTCCTTCTTTGGTAGGTTTGTCTCAGTCGGTGGGTTTGCCAAATGCCCAAGTAGGCAGTCGCCAGATGAGCTCTTAAAAAAAACAAAAAAAAAACAAAAAAAACGGTGGGTTTTGTCAATATCGGGGAATTTTTGTCAAAATCGGTTTGGTTTCTTAGTTTGGTTAATTCGTCTTGGTTTGGGGCAAAAACAACTCATCTTGCGTAGAACGGCACTTCTGCTCCGCCAGCTAAAATCCCAGCGGAGCTTGGAAATCTAGCGCAACATACAGCTCTTCTATTCTGGTCAATCATTTGTACGATTTCATCGTCCAATTCTTGATTGACCTTTTCCAGCATATTCCTTGTTCCGATTCTTCGATGACAACGTTAATGGGGGTTAACCCTGCCTCCCAGTGCAGGTCTTCCTACGATCTTCTTTCCATTCTGCATGTACCTGTAATTAGGTACGCACATTTGTTCTGCACCACTTGTAGTCTCCTCTTCTGTGTCTTTGAGACACACGAGAGGGTGGGAGCGGGGTATAGCAACGCCGATCTTACTAGTGCAGTATAGATCTTCTTTTTGTTGCTTTGACGAAGATTTCTGAACCTATATAGAGTCTTGACTGCAGCAGTGGCCTTGGTGATTCATTCTTGGATGTGCTTTGTGTACCCGGTTGATGTAATCTTCATGCCGAGTACATTGCATTCATTGGTGTAGGGATATCGTCTATCCCCCACCCTGACGTCATCAAGTAGTCTCCTGCCTATGGGGACTACTTTGAACATATCCTGGTTGGTGCAGATTTTCCACCGGGCCTCGTAGGTGTTAAGGTTTTCAATTTCTGCTGCTGTCATTCGAGCTTGCAAAGGCGCATACCTTCATGGACAAGTGATTATCTGGGTGAAATCATCGACGAATTGTAAGTTGAGGCAAGTGGGGCTTACAGGGACTGGGACATCCGTGGTGTAAATCAAGTAGAGAGTGGGAGACAGGCACCCCCTCTGCGGGAGGCCCGCATTGAGCGGAAACTTTGGCCCATCCATGCACCCTAAACTGATGTATGCCGCTCTCTCCATGACATAGTCACAGAGAGTTCTTTCTAAGTTTTCACTTAGTCCCAGTCGTAAGATCTTGTACTGCATTCCCCGTTACCACACCTTATTGAACGTCTTTGATACATCCCGACAAACAATGTCCACGTAACTCTTTTCCCGTTTTGCATGGGTTAGCTTTTTCGTGATGACGTTAATCGCCATCTCCGTACTTCGCTTACTCCTAAACCCAAATTGGTGTGGGTTATAGAGCGAGTTCTCCTCCAGGTGAGACACCAGTCTTTTTTTGAGGATCTTCTCGAAGAGCTTCCCGCCAAATTCCAGAAGGGAAATTTGCCGGTAGCTCTCCTTCAACTTTGGGTTCTTTCCATGCTTAGGCAAGAAAATCATCTTCACCGTTTTATAAGCGTCGAAAGTATCCCGTATTGAGACAGGCGTTAAATATTCTTCTCATTCCTTCGATGACACAGGCTGGTGCCTTTTCAAAGTTAAGCTTTATAAACCCCGATTGTCTTGGGGCTTTTTGTTGGAATGAGCGAAGCGTGCCGAGTAGTTCTTCTGTAATCTCGGCGTCTCTGTCGCGCTGTCTATCCACCTGGTGATGATTGTGCGTCTTGTCTATTTCTTCGTTTAGCTTGTCGATGATGTTACTTTCGAACTCTAGGTCATAGTCTTCGTTCTCTTCTTCAGTTATATTGAAGATCTTTTCCCAATAACTTCGGAATATCTCTTCAACTTTTTCTTCTTCTTCTTCGATGTCTCCGTTTTCTTTCCGTAGCTCAATCTTATGCTTCTTTCCAATCGATCCTTTAAGAATTTGGATCTTCTTCCAAAATTCTTTGGGAGTTGCTTCGTGATCGAGGCTATCGATCGCGTCCTCCCATCTTCTGTTTTGCTGTTCGAGGATCAACTGGTTCAATTCTTCTTTGAGTTCTTTACTTCTCGGCATCGAGTGAACCGATGCATTCACGATGTTGTATTCATACATTATCTTCAGTTCACGGTACAGTTCCTTCATATATTCGGTCCACTCGTAGATCGGGATGGTCCTATATGCGAAATTAGGGATACAAGCCCTATCTGCGTCGATGATTTGGTTATTGAGGTCATCGAGTGCCTCGTCAATCTCGAAAATTGCCTCGTCCAGGTTGGGCGGATCGTAGGCCTCGAGGAGGTGCGCGTACCGTGCCCAGTCTGCTCGCCTGTAGTTCTTCCTGACTACTGCTGGGACTTGTATAGGGTTCCTATTGATAGTGAGTAGGATCCCTATATGGTCACTACATGGCACCTGGAGTGGTTCCATGTAGTAATTGAATGGTAGCTGACGATTCACCAGACAGATGTCTGGCTTTGTGGCACATCATTCTCTGACATAGGTGGGAAAGTCGGGGCCTATCCGCTGGGCAATATTTCTGTCCAGCAACAGGTCCAGGCTTCTCCCTATACCGTTGTAGGTCCTGTAACCGGATTCTCGGCATCTGGCGTTCAGATCCCCCATTAGTATAGTGGGGGCTCTTCTGCCAAATAGGCCAGTGAGAGTGTGAATAGGCAACACATCTCTCCTTGGCGGTTGATATCCGGTTGCAATGACCAACTTTCCTAAGTCGAGCTCGACCTCAATCGCGAGGTAGGATTCTTCTAAATTCCTTATCTGCTTGTATTTGATCCCTTTCTTTATTGCAATAGCGGCGCCATCGTATCGCTCTTGCGAATAGTTGGTGATCACATCGTAGTTCCAGATTTTCATTTCTGTATTACGCGTGTCGATCCCGTGTTCTGAAATCAGTATGATGTCTGCATCAATTTCTCTGAATACATTTCCGTAAAGAATTCATTTCGTCGTCCAGCCGTTGGTGTTGATTTCCATTATTTTCAGTGCTTTATGTAACATGGTGAGTTGCTTTACCTATGTTTCTTCTTCCTTTTTTTAGTTTGTGGGCTGGTTGGGCGATTTTACTCGGCCCAGGGTTTTCCTTTTTCGGAGGGGGACTCGGGGTCTTTGACCTGCTCTTTGTAGCTCGTGTACGAGTGCAGGGGCCTTCTTCGCTGTCAGATGTGGAGGATCCATCCTCACTTCCAGCCTTTTCCTGGAAGTGAGGAAAAGGCTGATTTTCCCCTTACCCCATTTTGTAGAGTTGGCTTAAACTCTTTTCTAGTGGTGGGTCCTCCTATGTTTTCTCAGGGGCCTTCCAAGAACATGGTGACACAGAAGATGTTTTTTGAAAATTGGGATCATCTTGGCTTCTTTAAACTCCCTGGAGCTATTAATTGTTTTCTTAATTTAGTTTCCAATTCCTTAATGTGAATTGGCTAGATTTTATTAGGACTCAACACTTTAGATATTTTCACTTCATATTGTTTTTATTTAATTTTTGGTAGCACTACTATTCCAAAGAACCCTGCCATTGTCAGAATTAATTTTCTGGGCTGGGTCTGCACTGAGCCCACCATCAGAATCTGCAAGAGATTTGATACATTCCCTCATTTGTTTGTGATTATTTGCATATTTATAAAATCTGTTTCTAGATATAACTTTAAATTCATATTTCTTTTTAGCTCTTATGTTACATTTAACAAGCTGATGACAACAATTATAACTTCCTACCAGTGGTGGGCAGTCCATCAGTACCGATGATGGAAGGTCCATCAGTACCGATGATGGAAGGTCCATCAGTCCGTCACTGATGGACTTCCATTTCGCTGATGACTGACGGAAACATTATTTGCCGAAGGTTTTCTTTGCTTTGCGGGTTAGGGACGGTTCGGGTGACGGCCGTAAATCGCTTCCGTCGGCGCTTATTCCGTCAGTGTTTCAAAGTTTCCGTCAGTCGCCAGTGAAACGGGAGTCCATCACTACGGACCTTCCATCATCAGTACTGACGGACTGAGAACCACTGCTTCCTACTATCTACATTATTGCTATTTTTTAAAATTTCATATCATTGGATACATTTCTATATATATTCCTTAATTTCCATTTAATTTTTCATACCCAAATTAAATTATATATCAAATATAATACCCCTTTAAATCAATATATATATATATATATATATTAAGAGCCAAAGTGGTTTAAAATTATGTGGTTCCATATGGCACCATAGGACATTAACAAGAGTTAAGGAGCTGTACAAATGGACAATTTGAAGGCAATGCTTGTTGTGAAAGGTAGATATAGTGAGGGGGAAGGGAGAGGTTGGGGCATGGGGGCTCACCTTTGCCTCCTGGCTCTGGTTGGCACCATAGGACATTAAAAAGAGTTAAGGAGCTGTACAAATGGACAATTTGAAGGCAATGCTTGTTGTGAAAGGTAGATATAGTGAGGGGGAAGGGAGAGGTTGGGGGGGGGGGCTCACCTTTGCCTCCTGGCTCTGGTTGGGAGAGGGGGGGGGGGTTCATGTCTGTATTCTTCCTACCCTTTTCTCATTCTACTTCCCTCTACCTTCTTTCTTTTCTTCATTTATCCTTTTTCATACCTGCAAGGTTAATGTCAGGTGACATCTGGAGACTCGTTGAGCCATGTAGCCTCAACCCCTTCATTTTGGTATCCTAGCCCCACTGCCTGCATGGAGATTTGTAGGTTTAGTTTTCATTTTCATTCTAGTTTCACTATATTTTTTTACAGATCTTTCCCCAGAAACTATTGCTATTGCTCTTTAATTTTAAAAATATAACATTGACCAATCATATTCCTATTTGATTCACTGATTCAAACATTCTTTACTATTTGATATTTTGGCAAATTCCAAAGCTAAAATTTTGAGTTGTTTTCAAATTGCTAAAATCTTGGGTGTCATTAATTTTGTACTTGTTGATATTTTTTTTTAATATTTTAATTATGGCATTTTTTTACAAATCATTTATGCATCTATTTGATATTATTTCTATTTTTCACAGTATATTCGGGACCACTATCAAGAAAACCCTGAATCTTATAACTCTGAAATAATGGAATTAGAAAGCTTGCGGCATGGTGCTGTAAGTGCATCTACAGATTTTGTTGGATGTTCTACATTGAAGAAATACTATTGTCAGTTGAACCTTTTAACTTCACGATTTCGCTTTGATGACTCTGGAATAAAGATTTCATTTACATGGTCAGTAAAAAGAAAGATCTTTTTCTTATTCAAAGTTTTATTTTTATAATTTTGTCACAAGAAAACATTCAAAATTTTCACAAGAAAAATGAGCCCAAAATATAATCGGATAAAACTATCATGATTTTTTTTAGCAGACTGTCCTTTCTTTCATAATTTTTTGTGAGATCATGAAGTATAGGTCCTAAGAGTGGTTTATTTTTTTATCAATTGGCTCCAGTTAGTTTTTTTAATATGCCTGCTTTCTTCCCTCCCTTTTCCCCTTCAAATGCCCACTCTTTCTTTTCCTTATTGTATTATGTTATTGTCTCAGTGATATACAATAGAACACTTACCCACTGGGTAGGAAAGATGGTCCTAAATGGTGCTAAGCTGGTTCAACTGGCACCTAATGCATCTGTAAATTGTAGGTTCTTCCTCTCTGGGAAATTTAGTTTCTTGGCATCCGCATTCTGGTCAGCTGGGTGTGCCACGAGGCCATACACCTTTGCTACTGCTCCTCCAGCCCTGTCAACCCTTTTTCCTCAACAAGGTGTGTGAAAACCATTGCTGGTAACACCACAGATTTACCATAAAGCATGCAAGTACATCTCCCCCCCCCTCGTTCTGGTGGATTCTGGGGCAGCCATCTGCATGGTACTAGTGTTTTTCTGAAAAAATACCCCACAGGTGCCTTTGGTAGACTACTACACCTGATAATGGCAGGTCATCCCAGCTTGAGTGCCTGTAAAAGTGGTCTGGCTCATTGAGTTGACTTCAACTCTTTGGCTGGGCCTGGGGAAGCTGGCGCATTCCCCTAGTCCCTCTATGCATCCCTTTTTCTAAGATTATCCCCTTATTTCTTTTTTTAAGGACCAGATCAGCTTCCTCATGATGTTCAAGAAGAGAGGTTTTGGAACCTCTGTAGACAATGACCTTAATGACTTTCAGGTTGCAAAAAAACAGACTTGAGGTGGTCAAAGGCATGGGGGCAAATAATGTTATGTGCATTTTTGGTCCAATAACCCCTTCTTTGCTCATAATGGACTGAGCACCTGTGTCAATTCTTCTGTGCATAAGGCTATACTGCTTATCAGGACAGGATGACAGGCTTTACTGCCTTGATTGCTGCTATTTTTTGGTCCAGTCCTTGGGTCTATCACATGAGATCTTCAGATCCTAGTATTTTGTTAATGACTAGTATGACCTAGTAATGGATTCTACTCTGTCACACTTTCCTCTCTTGCTGCTCAGTTGGGAGCTGCAGCCTTTGGGGATTGACTGCCTGCTGAGTAATTTCCATTTAGTGTGTTGTCATATAAGTGAAAATATTCACCTTTAAAACCCCCAGAGTTGGAGCCCCTGAAAGGCCACCAAAGACAGGTGATATAGGCAGGAGCAGTTGGACACAATATATAGCTCATCACTCCTCCTTACATTTTTTGTCACAAACTTTATTTTTCTTTGTTTCCTATTAAAAAAAAGTTATTCTGTCAAGCAAATTGTAACCTTGACCCACTTTGGTGTTCAGGTGTGTGTGAACCCAGACTGCACATTTCTATCTGGTCATAGGGCTCCCTTCTCCCATCCTGAATTGGTAAATTGGCAGTTTTCCCTTTACCACTTCCTAAGTTGCTCTCTATTAACTCCACCTCAAATAAGGAGCCACGCCCTTCTATTTTTTCCCATGTCCCTTTCCTCAGAGTTCTCCCTCAGTGAGAGACTGTCCAAGATTTTGGTCCCCGGCCCCCTTTGCTTTCTCAAGTGCCACCTGAAAAGACAAAGAAATGCTTGGGGCATAGTTACCTGTGTAGCCTGTTACACTTTGTACCTGGAAGAGCTACACATCCTCCAGACATGAGTGCAAATTAAGGAAGCCCTGTCACTGGGCTAATGTGAACACACTGATGGGTTGGGAAAGTTGTTGGTGTGCTTTCCCCTCATTCCCTTTCAGCACTACTTTTTTTATTTTATTTTTTTAGTCTATGACTATCCCCCCAACCTTTTGTCTACCTGCACTCAGTAGCAGGAGGAACTGTTCTCACCCAGAAGCCTGGGAAAGTTGTTGATGAGCTTCTTCCTCACTCCCTCTCAGCTTTTCTTTTCTCTTTGACTATCCCCTCAACCCTCTGTCTAGGCTTAAGAACCTGACCAGCTACCGCATACTGCATCAGAAAAGAGGCTTTGGAACCTTTTTAAACAATACCCTTTAATGCTCACAGTTGCCAGGCCAAATCAAAGTCTCAGGGTCTTGTCTCAGTCTTCTACAACAGATCTTCAGATCCTGGCTGTCTTGTCAAGGATTATTATGTCCTACGATATCCACCCTCTTGCTCTGTTTCTGTGGCTGACACTTGGGAGCCATGACCTTTGGAAAATGAGTGGCCACTGGGTAACTTTTTGTCATTGTGCATTGTTGTCCTGGTTGCAAACACCATTCTTTAACACACCCAGGGTGGACCCTTAAAAAGTTTTAAAAAATGAGACAGGATAGGCAGGAGAAACTGGATGCAGAATATAGTCCACCAACCCACTTATTATTTCTTTAGTAGTCACAATTATCAGAGGTTACTGTTTGTTGAAAGGATTTCCAAAGTTTTTCAACAGTTTTGCCAGCATTTCAGACTCCATTCCTCTCAATCTTCGCCCGACCTTGGTTTTGTGGCAGACGAGGTGCTAAATGACATAACTATTCTGACAGGTGGAGGGGCTCCCCTCCTACTTTCTAAATGCTGCCAAGGGGTTTCCCCTTTGCTATCTTCCGAATCACCTTAGGCAGTTCGAGCTGTGTGATGGAGGTCATCCCTGCCTGTTGTGCTTTCTCAGGGGCCCCTACAAGACTATTCTAGCAGGAGAGTACTTCTCCCTCTCATTTTTTTGACAGGTCTGGAGGTTTCCTCCTATTCCCTTTGCAGAGTTGCCTCTGGGTGACCCTCCACTTGCAGCAGGTCCATTTTTGCTTTCTAAATGGCCTGCTAAGAACAAAGCATTAGAGAGGATGCTCAGCCTTGTTCCCCACCCCTACCATTAAGGTCAGGTGACCCACCACAGCCCCTTCGTAGGGGTAAGAGACGGCGTTTTCCCCTTCACCTTGTCCATGCGCCTTGTCTATTCAAGGTTTGTCAAATTGATAGGAGCTGACATATGTTCGCTCCCCTTCCTTAGCAATGTGGGTTTCCATGCTGGCCCCAATGACATTTGTGATGGGCCATAGGTCATTTGAGTCCATGGTCAGGATATCTGACACCATATGTTGAGTGGACAGTTGGAGGCCCATCATGAAGTGGAGGTGGTCCTTCCCCAGATAGCAGGGTCTTTCAAGGGGGTGAACCTTTGGTCGGTGCCAAACACCAAACCTGACTCCGCCCCTATGCCAATCCTCCTCAGGTAGCATGGGCACCCCGAGAACTCAAAGAGAGAGGAGGGACCCCCTCCTGCACCTAGTGTCTCCTTGATGGCCAAGTTCTCAAACATCTGGGAGAAAAGAACTGGCCGAGGCTGGTATGCCCACCTTGGGGCCCCTTCCAGGGGATGAAAGAAGCAGTTTTCACTCCCTGTCTGCCTGTACAAAGAAGAGAAAACATAAGACAAAGAAATTAAATTGGACAAGGGATTCCTCTCCCTCCATGGGGGCTCTGAGGATGGATGGGTCGGCTGTTGTTTTGGCAAGTAACCAGTCCAAGACTGGCATGTTCAGGCCCGAAGCATCCTCAGGTGAGGAGGCCCAGACCAAGATCAAAGTTGCAAGTGCAGTTAGTGGAGCCTCGATTACATCGGGGACCCTCATTCAAAAATAACCTGCCATTTTTTAGCTTGCTAGCTTTGAACACATTTTAGTTATTCACTCCACTGATGGCATCAAGTTGGCCAAAGACCACATGCTCCATCAAAGGAGAGATTTAGCTAGATTGACTTGTAGAGAGCTGAAGGTTACCTATTTATTTGAAGGAAGCCTTCTGATGAATACGATGGAGCCTTCCAAGGTGGCCATTTTTACTGCCCTTTGGACACTCAATGGCTCGCTGGTGAGTGTGATGCTTCACTCTACCATGGAATTTGTGAAAGGAGTGGTTTATGTAAAAGGGAACATGTGGAATACTCTTTAGAAAGACATCAGAGAAGAGCTGGCTAACCAAGGAACAGTTAAGGTCGATTTTCTCATGATAAAACAGGGAGGGGGGCTCAAGTCCCTTCCCCCCTACACCCTTTGTCACATTCAATTGTGACAGGCTTCTTGAGTCTGTGCATTCTGATTGGAATCGCTACTGAATCAAGGCATTGTACACTAGTGTTTTTATTGATTAGTTTTGCGTTTTAATGTAGCCTAGTATTAGGCTAGAAAGTAATTACAGCATTTGTGCCCTTGGAAGCAGGTGCTAGATGGGCATTATAAAGAAAGAAAGAAAAATGCTTATGTGATGCATTTATGGAAAATATGTGGAGGAAATCATGCTATCTGAGTGTCATAACTGTTTCTTTGACAAAGTTTAGCCCTTGTTTATGTTGCTGTGACTAGAACCTTGCATAGTAAAGAACAATTAGTATATCAGTTGACAGATAGTTCGTCTCCCATAGCAGAATTTTTGTTTTACAGGTCATCTGCATTTGATCCCAATTATTCTGAATCAGGTGATATAATTTATGAAATGAACAGTATTTTATATAATATTGCAACACTCCACACTGCACTTGGTGCTTTGGATGCCAGAACAAGCCCAGATGGCATGAAGATCTCTTGTACACACTTCCAATGTGCTTCATGGGTATTTCAGGTGAGAAATATATCCTAGCCTCAGTATTCAATCTTGATATTTGCTATTTTAGGTGCCAGTGTAGTGAAAACACTACAATTAAAACAGACACTAATGCAGAATCATTGGGGCTAGATGTTAAGAAGGGAAATGATAAACTTGTCATAGTAGGATTATTATATACCACTAAATCTTTGTAATGAAGCTTTGTGTTCTCTGTTGCTTGATATGATGCAGGATAATTTTCTTAGGTTGTAAACCAACCCATTAAGTGTGATAATATATTGGATTTAGTTCTAACAAATAGGGAAGAAGGTATTAGTGATAAAGAGATTGGGGTCAATTTGTGAAATAGCGACAATTGCAAAATTAGATTTAAGTTAAAGTGGGATGGGGTTCTCAGTAGAATAAATAAGGTTAAAATCCTAGAGTTTAAAAAAAGCAGATTATAGTGGTCTGAGGAGTTACCTGGAGATGGTTTTTGGAGACTAGCAAGTTAGGTCAGGTCAGGAAATGTGATGTCAATGAGAGCAGTCAAGGGGTAAGATAACCCTCAGGTAGAAAGGATTAGCGTAGATCAGGAATATGAGACAATGATTAAGCAGTTAATTGCTGGACAGAATAAGCAAAATGCCATATCGGGAGATTATAGCAGAGACTGGTCACTAAATGGATGTCAGATAAAATTAAGCATATATTGGCATTAAAGGGGGCATTTTTAGGAAAATAAAAAACTGTGAGGGCCAATTAAAATTAAAGCAGAGAGATAATGAGCTAACTTGGGACAGTAAATAGTTAATTAGAGTAGCAAAGAGAAAGTATGAAATCAAAGTGTCAAATAAGGCAGGATACGGCACTTTTGTCTAAAGCCCTTTCATCTAAAGAACTTTTGTCTAAAGGGACTTTCTGTCAAAAAGTACATTCCTTTAGCTGTAAATTTCTGCATATATGTATTCGCATAATGTATATAGACATATATAAATACTTAAATGAATTTAATTTGTGGGGTTATTATTATTATTATTATTTAGTATGATTTTTATATTATTTATATTAGTATTTATTATGATATTATGTATTATAATTATTTATTATGATTAGTATTAATTATAATTATTTTTAGTAAGTTATCTTCTTCTCACCTTTCCGTACCTGGGGTTGTTGTTCTTGATGAGTCATTTCATTCAGTAAAAAACTCATCCATTAAGGTTTTGGCATAGATTTTACGGACGAATGCCCTTCCATAATATTTATGATATTAGTATTATGTATTTATGATATACTATTACACTGGTTTACAAAAGTCTTTTTTGCTCTGAGGCAAGGATGTGAATAGGTATTTTTCACTAATTTTGCTCTAGTGTATTCAAATTTCTGAACAGTTTTGCTCTATCACCTCTAGTTTCTTTTTGTTTTCACATATCCCATTTTTATTATACTGCATATAAATTCAAAATATAATGTGTTTATTTCATCTGTTACAAATGTATATTAAAAAAAAACAGCATAGATACAGAACATTAATGGAACTAAATTATATGGATAATAAAATACACACAAATCATAGTACAGCAGACAGTTAGAAGTGAGTTTTTTTGGACGATCTTGTGTGCTTTGCCTCCAGGATGTCACGCAAAAGCATCCAGCAGAAGTCCCCCATCATGCTGGGGTTCTACTTGCTTTGTAGTTGCTCTTCATCTTAGAAATGTCTTAGTGGAACCTTTCTCCATGCACATCATTCACTGCCCCGAGGTTAGGAGGGAGGAAGTTGAGGTGGGAGTGTAGAAAATGAATTTTGAGTGACATTTGGCATCCCATATCCTCATAAGACTGTAACAACTCGATACACTCTTGGTAATCTAGTAACCCTTGTGTTACCAAGGAAGCCATGGCAGACTGACTTAAATGCTTCCCATGCTCTCAGTTCCTTTAAGGTAAGAAGCTCCTCAAATTCATTATCATTCAGCGCCTCTCGGATCTGAGGTCCTGCGAAGATGCCCTCTTTGAGCTTAGCAGAACTCAAAGCTGGGAATAGAGTACACAAGTGTTGGAAGGCAGCGCCATTTTTGTCCATGGTCTTCACAAAATTCTTCATTAGCCCAAGCTTGATATGAAGAGGAGGAAGAAACACCTTGTTCATGTCCACCAGAGGATGTTCTTGGACACTGTTCACCAGGCACTAAAGTGCTCCTAGAGCCCCAGTCCTTCCGCTTATAGTGCTTGGAAACATCCCGACTGTCCCAGAGACAGAAAACAACAGTACTTTGTGAAGCCCGTTTGCATACCTATAAGGAGCCCAATGACCTTGAGGTCCCTGCAGAGACTCAACTGGTACTGGTTGTACTTAACAGCTTCCAAAAGGAGCTCCATATTGTTATACGACTCCTTCAGATGGACTGAATGGGCATTGGGAATGCTGGGCTATTTATTCCCATTGTGCTGGAGCACAGCCTTCAGACTTTGCTTGGAAGAGTCTATGAAAAGACGCCAATCTGAAGGATTGTGTGGGAAACCAAGGAAAGTGAACAAGCCAGAGACAATTTTGAAGTAGCACAACCTGTTTTCCCTGTCAAAGAATGAAGTGAAGTCCTTGTTTCGTGTCCTGAAACTGGTGATCCTTACATCTGCCTTGAACAGGTTCCACTGCTTAAGCGGGGATGCCAGGAGCTCTGCCTGCTGCTTAGATAGATACAAGGTCATTCAGGTCTTCCTGCATGACCCAATGGGGCTCATTGCTACTTGCTCCTAAATTAACAGACATTGTCTTCAGAAGAGATCGAATTGGCAGAATATTTCCCTGAAGGCATTTCTTCATCTGATGAAGGAAGAAGATCCTTATTTGCTGGAATATCATCTGAGTGGGGATCCGGTCTCATATAGCTGAGGAAAGGTTGGGATATTTTATCTTTTTTCTAGAAGAAGCATTGAAACCAATTATATTTGTCAGACAAAATTAACAATCATCGGGACAGCAAAGTTGAAGGCTGTTTTCTTGCCATTAAACCATGCAGTTAGTCCATTGTAACAGGGTTTACAACAGATGTGTGGGGCCCAGGATTTGTCCTGATTTCCAATTTTATAGTCAAAATAATGAAAGTAAGCAGTTCTCAGGAGTGATAAATCCAAATCATGTATGGCCAAGTCTGTCAATTGTGGAAAGCCGCACCCTACTTCTTCGAAGCAATGTGGTGCATATCTCCCTGAGAAGGAAATCCTGGCCGTTCAGGTCCAGGATGGTCTCGCATTTCGCGAGACTAAGGACTTGGTCCTTGCGCGCCTGGCGCTGCCTGGGACGTCTCATGCCTCAATGTTAAAAAGGACACCCTTTGCTCTTTCCCCCTCCAGACCTACGAGCACGTTAGTTTCCGTGCCTATTCGGAACCCTTCTGCGGGTTCTACCCACCCCGGAGCTTCCCTGATACAGCCTCCCCCTCCCCCAAACCGCTCGCCTCCACCGAGTCGTTAGACTAGCAAGAGGCAACACCCCTGAAGTTGGTCATGAAGCCGTCTTCCAAGTTTCCTAAAGCAGCTCCCCGAAAGGAAGGACAGCATTAAAAGAGCTTCGGCTCCTAGGTTCACACCCAGTGCAGTACTGGGTGACTCGGAGACGGCGGATCCTCTAAAGGTGGGACCCCCGCATCCGAAGCCGCCCCGCCTGCCTAAAGTTTGGAGGCGGAGGGAGGAAAAGACGCATGGCGAGCCCAACCTTCCCCGATAAGTCCTCATAAGCGACTGCTCATTCAGCGTTTATTCCGGCCAACAGCGCGCGGAGTTCTGCCTCCGGGAAGCGTACGGCCATTCCCGTGAAGGTCTTCTCTTTGAAGAGGGCCCCTGCATCTCCATCGACCTAGGCCTGGAGGGCATAATCCTTCAATGGAATTGCCGCGGATTCTAGGCCAATTGAGAATAGCTGCGAAGGTTCATCTCCTCTCGTTTTTCCTTAGCTATCTTTTTGCAGGAGACCATGCTGGGTGCGTGCCACCTGCCCACCCTCCCGGGGTATAAGGGTTTTGCGACCCCACCACACGGGATGGGGGCTAGGGAGGAGGATGCGCCATTTATGTACATACGGTATGGTGTCTCTGTTCTTCTCTTTGCTTTGAATACCTTCCTTCAGTCAGTAGCTTTGCATCTGCACCTGGATAGGAGGTATACTTTTATTTTTGCGTACATTCCACCGTCAGCCGTCTTCGATGCTGGGACTTCCGCCGCGTTGTGGCACGGTTGCCGAGGCCTTTTCTCTTGCTCGGGGATTTAATTAATAAACACCCCTTCCTGGGAGACTCGCTTCGTGCGCTGACACCGCCCCGGGTCCCGATGATGTCCCGTATGCCATGATTCGACATCTGTGTGAGTGAGGCATTGCCTTTGTGTTAGATTTGTTTAATAGAATATGGGTAGAGGGTATCCTCCCAGACTCGTGTCTAATCTCTACTGTGCTCGCTTTTCGCAAACTGGAGAGAGATCACTCTACTCTGGGTGGTTTGCCCAACCTGTTTAACTTCCTGCGTGTGCAAGTTAATGGAGAATATTGGTAAATGTTAGATGTCTTTTTTCCGGACAGCAGAGGCCACCTGTCTTCCGCACAGTACAACTTCCGCAAGTTCCACTACACGTCGGATGCTCTGCTCCGCCTGGAAAAGGCCGTCTGCGAGGCCTTCCTTGATAGACAGCACTACGCCACGGTGTTTTTCGATCTGGAGTCCTATCATACCACAAGGCAATACGGTGTCATGGAGACTCTCCACACGATGCGTGCGAGGGGACGCCTTTCCAATCTTTATCTCTGAATTTTTAAGAGATCGATTCTGCGTACGGGTTGGGAGAGCTTTCTCTGGCCCAATGGACCAGGAAGAGGGTGTTCCGCAGAGAAGTGTCCTCAGTGTCAAATTCTTTGCCCTGGGCATCAACGGCGTCACCAAGGTGACGCCGCTACGCTACGCTCTACGTGGACGACCTTTCAATATCTTTTGGCGCGGCCCAGATGCCAACTCTGGAGCGTCGACTCCAACAGGCATTGAACCGCGTCTCTCGTTATACCGAAGCCCACATGCTTCATTTTTCCTTGCCCAAGACTAAGGTGGTGCACTTCTGCCGCCATCCACTGCTCCACCCTGATCCGGACTTGTTTTAAATGGGGTTCGCCTGGAAGTGTTGGACTCGCACCGTTTCCTTGGTCTTGTATTTGACTGACACCTCACCTGGAAGTCTCATATTCGCAGGCTTAGGGTCTTTTGTACCCGCGCCATGGATATTCTTCGCTCCGTGACGTTCAACCACTGGGTCGCTACTAGGGCTACTGCCTTACTTTTTTATCGATCCTTTATTCGTTCGAAACTGGACTAGGGATGCGAGTTTTATGTATGCGCAGCCGAATGTGTATTGCGAAAGGTGGTCTCGATCCACCACACTGCCCTTTTGCCTGGGACCGGTACCTTCCGTACTTCCCCCATTGAGAGCCTACTTGTCGATGCTGGGGAGATGGCGCTCGCTCTGCGCCGTGATCAGTGCATTATTCGCCAGTACCAGCGAGCCCGGCTCCTCCCTCAGTCCCCAACAGCTGTCACTACATCCCCTGCTGATCTCGACGGTGCCTTTGCCGCCGAGAGACGCCAGTCATACCCTAAGCCCATTGGGTTTAGGGTTAGGAAACTCCTTCAAGAGCTCGTTATATCTCTCGGGCCGGTGGCGCCCCTGGTTCCGTCAGGGACGCTAACCTGGAGTGTACCACCTTTGACTATTTGTCGCCACACCTTTGCTCCCAAAGCTTCTACAGCGCCGGGAGTATTGCGTTCTGTCTTTTTGTAGCACACTCCGTTTCATGCTGGAACCGTGCCAGTGTATACGGATGGCTCCAAGTCCCAAGAAGGGATTGGTTTTCACGCCGTATCCCCTCTGTTTGAAGTCAGCAGAGCTCGGCTAGGCACTGCGTCTCTTATCACGGCTGGGCTGGTTGTAATACACCACTCGGTACGGGAGATAATGCGACGTGGTCGTTTTAAAGACCGGATTGTGATCTATAACGACTCACAGAGCGCCTTGGGTGCTCTTGTCGCCAAAGAGTATGCAAGGAGTGGGCGACCAGATCAGCGTTTCGCTCTTCCGCACACCGATTACATGGCAGGAATACGGGCTGCCCTCCTGGCTGCTTGGCAAAGCAAATGGGAGACGGCGGAAGAGATCTTAAAGTTACATGACATTGCGCCCTGACTGTTTTCATGGACCTCATCACCAATGCCGCGACGGCTTTAGGTTGCTTTCTGTCGTGTCTGGATTGAACACTTGCGGGACTCACTGCCATTTGATGGCGCGCTCCCCTGCACCCTAATGTGACAACTACGTTGTCCCCCAGTCTGTTCGGCACATTCTTGTTGAATGTTACAATCATGGTGATCTTCGCGCACGTTCTCTCTCCCGGCATCTTGACGAGCGAGGTCACTAGCGCTTGTCCGTTGTATTCGAGACGGGTTCGCGTACAAAGAATGCGGACTATATGACTTTTTGGGAGTAGGCTGGCCTCTTCCACTTTATTTGACTCTTTGTTGTAGGTCGCATGTTCCTTTGTTCAGTGTAGGCAGGCCTACCCTGACGCCGGAGCGCACTTCCTACGTGTTGCATTTTTGCTTATTTTGTTTTTATTTGTTGTTTTTTTTGCTTGTATCTTAGCCTGTTCCTTTTTTATCTTTGTTAATTGTTATTTACATGTTATACTCGTTTTTTATTCTAGCCGAGTATTGGTCTGTAGCATGAGTATGGCAACTTTTCTCCAGTAGGCAGTCACCAGATGGGCCCTTAAAATTAAAAGAAAAAAAAAATCAGGAAATCACTGATTTCACTGTACCAGCTTAGGCGTTTAGGTCGGTGGATGAGGCCGTTGATTTCTTCTCACTTTATCTCATCCCTGTGGGCTTGGCTAATATTCCTAGAACGTCTGTCCGTTTCGCACGCCGACCGCTTCTGTGGTCGTCATCCGGGTGAGAGACGTCCCTCAAAGAGCAACGTTATGCCTAAATGCGCTATAAGCACGCTCGCCGCTCTTTATGGTGGGCCTACGTGTATTCACTTAACGGGGAACCCCTTAAGCAGAAGTGTGGAAGCAAGTTAAAAGGATCTGGAGCAAGTTCTCGCAGAATCCCCCTCCCGTTCTCCAGCAGAATGGGACCGCAATCTCGGCCCCCTCATCTGTAGCAGAGACTTTCGCAACCAATTTTTCCGCCTTCTCTAGCTGGGATGCCTCTCCGCCAGTAATCAATGCACGTCATAATATCATTGAAGGCCACCGACTGGACTGGACTTTACCTCCAGAGGCGTAGAACCCTTCAATAACATTTACATTGAGTGAGTTGCGTTCCGCTCTCGCTTCATGCGCGGACACCGTTCCTTGGCCAGACAATGTCTCGTATGCCATGCTTCGACATCTAGGTCACTGAGGCCTGGTCTTTATGTTAGATTTGTTCAACAGGATCCGGACAGAGGGTATCCTCGCAGACTCGTGGCGAATGGCTACGGTGCTCGCTTTTCACAAACTTGGGAGATATCACTTTACCCCCCCTGGTTTCTCCCCAATCTCTCTAACCTTCTGCATGTGCAAGTTGATGGAGAAATTGGTAAATGTTATACTAACCTTTTTTCCTGTACAACGGAGGTCACTAGTCTTCCACACACTGCAGCTTCCGCAAATTCCATTTCCCTTCGCTTGCTCTACTCCGACTGGAAAATGCCATCTGCGAGGCCTTCCTTCGTAGATAGCATCACGCCACAGTGTTTTTCGATCTGGAGAAGGACTATGATACCGTTTGGTGTTACGTTATCATGGAGACTCCACACGATAGGGGCGAGGGGAAGCCTCCCAATCCTTTTCTCATAGTTTTTTCGAGATCGTCGATTTCGCATACGGGTAGGGGGAGCCTTCTGCCCCAATGGAGCATGAGGAGATCCTCATCCATTGAAGTGTCCTCTCTGGCCCTATTGAGCAGGAAGAGGCTGTCCCCCAGGAAAGTATCCTCAGTGCTACACTCTTTGCCCTGAGCATCAACAGTATCACCTCGGTTCTGACGGAAGATGTTTTCGCTATGCTCTACATGGACGATATTTCAATATCTTATGGTGCGGCCCAGATGCCAACTATGAAACATCGACTCAAAGAGGTATTGAACCCCATCTCTTGCTATGTCGAAGCGCAGAAGTTTCAGTTTTCCTCCATCCTCAGCTCCACTTCAACCTGTACTTGTTCCTAAACAGGGTTCCCAGGAACTGGTGGATTCGCACCGTTTCCTTGGTCTTGTTTTCAACCTACGCCTCACTGTGGCAGTTCATATTTGCAGCCTTATGGTTTCTTGTACTCTTGCCATGAACATTATTCATTCTGTGACATTCAGTACCTGGGTTGCTGATAGGCCTCTACCTTGCTTTTCTATTAATCCTTTGTTCTTCGAATCTGGATGTTGGATGGGAGTTTTATGTATCCACAGCTGAGCATGCATTGCGGAAGGTGGACTCGATGCTCCCAAAGATTCCACAGCACCGGAAGTATTGCGTTTGGCCTTTTTGGAGCACACTTCGTGTCAGGCTGGATCTGTGCTAGTGTTAGCGGGGCGCTCCCAAGCACTGTGTCTGTCTTCACTGCAGAGTTGGTTGCAATACAGCGCTCAATACAGGAGATTAAGTGTCATGCCCTCTTCATTTACCGGATTGTGATCTTTAACCTCTCAAAAGTGCCCTGAGTGCTCCCCGGGCATTGGAATCTCCACACTCTCTGGTTCGCACTATCCGTGATGTCACGGTTGCCTGGAACCTGGTGGATGTTAAGATTATCTTCTGCTGGGTTCCTGGACATGTCGGAATTGCGGGAAATGAGGGCGCCAAAGAGTCTGCAAGGACTGGGCGACCAGACCAGTGTTTCACTCTTTTTCACGCCGATTACATGGCAGGAATACGGGCAGCTCTCTGGGCTGCTCTGCAAAGAAGATGGGAGGCAGTCGAGGGGAACTTAAAGTTGAGTGCCCTTGTGCCGCGACTGTTCCCATGGACCAACACAAATGCCGCAACGGCTTCAGGTTGCTTTCTGTCGTCTCCAAATTGGACACACTGCCATTTGGTGGAGCGCTCGCTTGCGCCTTATTGTGAAGACTGCGTTGTCCCCCAGACTGTTCTGCACATTCTTGTTGAATGTCCCAACCTGGGCGGTGTTCTCACACGTTAACTGTCCCGGTACCGGGATGAGCGGGGTTGCTACCGCTTGTTTCTTGTACTAGGGATGGGTTTGTGCTCACTGACTTGTGAACTTTGTGACTTTTTAAGGAGCCTCCTCCACTTTATTTCACTGTTTGTTATGGGTTGTATGTTCCTGCGCCGGGGAGGAGGTGAGCCTATCCCCGACGCCGGAGCATGCTTCTTTTTTGCCCTTTTGGTTTGTTTTTTATTTTTTTTTTAGCCGTTGTCATTTTTTATTTTTCTTATTTGTTATTTACATATTATTTGTTTTTTAATATAGCCTAGTAATAGGCTGGGTCGAGTACGGCGACTTATGCCCAAGTAGGCAGTTGCCAGATGTGCTCCTCAAAAAAAGGAAATTGTGGGGAATGAGCGCACTGATGAGGGTGTCAAAGGGTTCACTAGAACTCTTCGACTAGACCAGTGTTTCGTTCTTCCTGACACTGACTACATGGCAGGAATCAGGGAGTCCTCTGGGCTTCTTGGCACAGAAGATGGTAGATGGCTAAGGGGAACTTAACTCAATGTTAAATGCCATTGTGCCATGACGTTTCCCATGTACTTATTCCCTGATACTGGAACTGATTCAGGTCACTTTCTATCTTTTTCAAATTGGGCACACTTAATTGAGTGCTTGCCTGCACTTAATTGCAACAAATGCACATTCCTCCTGACTGATCGGCACATTTTTGTTGAATGTCCCAGCCTGGGTGATCTTTGCGCACATTATCTGTCACGGTATCAGGACGAACGGGGTTGCTACTGCTTGTTCCTCGGACCGAGGATGGGTTTGTGTACACAAACTTGTGGACTCTTGACTTTTTGAAATAGGCTGGCCTCCTCCCACTTTATTTAATTCTTTGTTGTCATCTCTGTGTCAGGGCGGTGCAAGCCTCCCCCGATGCCTGCACGTGCTTCATTCCTGTGTTTTTTTGTTTTTTCTTCTCCGTTTGGTTTTGGTAATTTAAAGTAGCTTATCACTAGGCTGTAATTTTAAATTAAAACGACTTATGCCCTTGAAGGCACTTGCTTGATGGGTGCACTAAAAAAACAACCTACTTCTCCTTTCTCCACTGTGTTATACCTGTGTTTCAGTTGTGCAAAATCTCTTTTCTTTCTGACTCTCTATGGGAGGCATGTTTATACCTTTGACTTTCTGTACTTTTCCTATTAACTTGTTCCTAAATTCTTATAATATTCTCTGAGACCTAGTTATTTGAGATTGAGTTTCCTATTGCAGTCTTTGATTTTCAACCTTTTTTATTTTGTTTTCCTCTATCCATCCACCTTTCTACATTTCTTACCTTCCCCTATTCATTATTGAATTGAAACTACTTTTTCACCCTAAGTCAGTGGTTCCTAACCTTTTTACTACCATGCCCCCTCTAGGAGTTCGTCCTTTCTTCCACGTCTCCCTTCCATCTAAATAACATTCATAACCTTCTCAATATTAACCCCTGCTCTTGTTAAGAGAATAACAAATACAATCAGAGAAATTCCTGTTTTCTCCCATGGGATTGTGCCCCCCCCCTTCACTTAAGTAAAGAACCACTGCTCTAATTTGCATGTTTTCTCTGTTTTCAATTAAAAAAAACATGTTTACTTCCATTATTGATTCACAAAAGATATACATTCTGCACTTTTTCCATTCCCTGTCCCATCTACCAAAAGATGCCCTCCCAACCCAAGTTCAATTAAAGAACTTGGTGCTCTCTCTTAGGTCATCTTTTGCACCTCTTTTAAATCTCATCTTTTCCACATTGGCATAGACCCAATGAAGGGTGAAAGAGGGTGTTAAAATTTCTAAAAAACCCATCCTATATTATTTCTAACTAATGGGTGAATGGTAATTTTTTTGTGTATTACCTCTTTTCTTATTTACTTTTCTATCAGTGTAAATTTGTCTATTATTTTCTCAATAAAGATAACAATGACAAATAGGTCAGCCACAAGAAAATGCCGAGCTCTTGCTGGCCTAGTGGATATGGCATTGGCTTTCCATTGATCCTGGACACAAAATCATCACACATAGAGGTCTGGCTGCACTTATTCCATTGGGGTAGGTCAATCTTACTCAAGTCATCACACGCACACACACAGTCAATCGCAACAATGTTGCTCTTCCTATCCCATCTTCACAACACAACCTACTCACTCTCTCCTCTGTTCTGGAACTATGCCTTTGGAGGCTCTCAACATAGCCCCTAATACAGAACCATGAAGAGTTTTATAATTGCAGGTTGGTGTCAAAATATAATACTACCTGCGGCCTCCATTGATAAATCTTTACAAGAAAATGCAAATTTTCCAATTTTTTCAATTCTGAATGTATAAATTATTTTTATTTAGTTCTGCTAATTTTACTAAGTAATATTTTTCATTCTTTTGTGTTAAGGTTCTTAGCCAAAGTCCAGGTACTGACAATGAGATCACTCCTCACTTGATGACTTTTATGATGCACCTCTCCTTGGCTCAAGCGCAAGAATGTATCCTTGAAAAGAGTATGACTGACAATCGAAAGCCAAATATCATTGGTAAGAAAACCACCAAATATAATAATAATTCATCCTAGGGTAAGGTAGGTAACGTTATTTAATCTTTGGAAAGGCAAGCCTCAACATTCCATTAGATCCTCCTTGAAGAAAATTACCAAATACTCAGCTAAATTATTATATGCTAGAATTAGAACTGGTGAGATACTCTGAAATGGTCACAGAACTTTTTTCGGAGTTGGGGGAGGGATTTAAACTAATTTCTCCTCAGTATAAACAGTTGGACTATTTTGAGAGAGAGCTTTATGATGCACTGGACTAATACTCTTCCCTCTTTAATCTAAGAGAAAAATCAAATAGTGCCTTTGATTTGTGGTTTTCCTATTACTTTTACCACAAGGAAATCGCCTTTTGTTGTGAAATGGGTATAAGCTCTGGAAAGTTGCATGCTTTCTCAGTCCCAAGCATTCTGAATAAACTTACTTTGTAGCCCTCTACCTCTCTTCTTGAGGTGGTTGGCCTCCTAGGAATGCCACCACATTCCCAATATGGGTCCATAGGTCCTTTAGTCAACTGATAGTGTATTTTTCAGCCTTCTGCCAGGTTTGGAAGTCAAGGAGGTGTTTGGTATTTATTTGGTTTTGGATGGATGTTGGTGTTTGGGAAAGATAGGTTATGCTTGTATTGATGGAGTAGAGAAGAATGGCCTGATCTTAATTTTGTTAAAATTACTCTATGTGCCTTGTGTATTGATTTTGACAACAGAAAGAGCCTCTTACCACTCTATACAAACAATTTATCCACATGACCCTCAACTACGCAGCACCAGCATGGCACCCAACTGCAACCATATTTCACACGAACAAACCATACACAACAATTCACTCAAATCAATCACAGTCTGTACATGCAGCACCCCTACCCCACACATACATGCTGAAACAAAAATACACCCAATCCCACCCCGCTAAAAAACAACCTAGACATGATTTGAACCCAACACTTAAGCAGAGCATTGACCTGTTCCCACCCCACCCCACCCACCAACTAACAGCAAAGCCCCCACCACCCGGCACTACTTCCAACACCTCTACAATAACCTTCCTCCCACACCACCAAACCCCAACTTAATCAAAGACATCCACACTGTCCTCACCCAATGATACTTGAACACACTACCACCAACAACATCTTGAATGAGCCTCTCCCCCTCTCCTTAATAAACCAATCAGAGAAATCACTACACAGAACACACTGAGTAATCCTTTCCCAACTCAGGTCAGGTCACTCCTATACTCCACTGGCCACTCCACTCTAACAATTCAAACACATAATAAACCTTGCCCCAACACCAACATGCGCTAGATGCAACCAAAACCCAGTCAACCTCACACACCCACTTCTAGACTGATCAAACCTCACAAAATCACGCACTACAGACAATATCTCCTCTCCTCTCTTAGCGCCCTGCGGACCCACCTAGGGAGCGTGGTGGCCTTTCTAGGGGCCGCCCACCTCCCAGAAGAGAGGAAGGGGGTGGTGGGGTGGGGCAATGAAAGTTTCTTTCTCTGTTTGGAGAGCTACTTATCTCACAGGGATTCAGCGTATCCACCCATTGGTGGCCAGTTTTTGCCGGTGCTGAAAGTCTTGTATCTTCACTGGCTGGGTTCGAAGCCATGCCCTGACATTGAAGGAGAGTTCCTACAACGAGTCTTTGACTGAGGGTGTTTGGTGTGGGTGAAAACATGTGTTGCATATCCACTTGTATAGTATTCTGCATTAGACAGGTTGGAGCAGTGTAGATGCACTTAGTGTTTATATTTGTTACATTTTATGCATCCTTAGCTCCTGTGAATTGGCAGGTGTAGGTGAAGCCGGTAAGAGTTGAGTTTGATGTTCTAGGCGAGTAGGAGAAGAGTGAGGATGGCTCTCTCATCGTTCAATAGGGAATGGAAAGTGGTGAAAAGTTGGGTTGGGACATTTTGGACCCAAGTGGGAGGGAGACCAGCTCAGTGGTTGTGCATTGACCTCGAGAGGTCGAGTTGAGGAAAGTGACGATGTAGTTTCCCGAGAACTGCTTCATTTTCCTGTCTCGATCTACCTTTGTGCTCTCTTGATGCACAGCCTAATTTGGAGTGGAAGTTGGTCGATGACCTCCATTGTAGTGATCACTTTCCATTTCAAATATCATTTTCTGGACCGCTACCGCCGGAGCAGCCCATCCCCGTTGCTGCTTGCGCGGGGTCTTTGGTCCGCATTTCAGGAAATGACTAATTTCTCTGTCCTAGTCAAGGAGTTTAGGTCGGTGGATGAGGCTGTTGAGTTCTCCGTAACCTCATCGCCGTGGGGCTAATGGAAGTGAGTCAAAAGGATTCGTGGCAAGTGCTCGCAGGAAGCCCCTTCCATTTTCAAGGATAATGGGACCGCACTCTCAGACTCCGCGTCCTTGGCTGAGTTCTTCGCGACGTTTTTTCCGCATTCTCTAGCTGATATACTGCTCCGCTAGTATTCAATGCACATCGCGATGTCGAGGAAGGCCGCCAACTGGACTTTACCTCCAGAAGCGCATAACCTTTCAACGACAGGTTTACATTGAGTGAGTTGCGTTCCGCCCTTGCTTTGTGCGCGGACATCGCCCCTCGTCCGAACCATGTCCAGTATGGCATGCTTCTACGCCTGGGTAAGTGAGGCTTGGCCTTTCTGTTAGATTTGTTCAACAGGATCTAGGTAGAGGGTTTCCTCCCAGATTCCTGGCGAATCGCTACTGTGCTCGCTTTTTGCAAGCCGGGGAGAGATCATTCTACCCCGGTCGATTTCCGCCCAACCTCTCTAACCTCCTGCGTGTGTAAGTTGTAGAAATTGGTAAATGTTAGATTAGCCTTTTTCCTGCAGAGCGGAGGCAACCTATCTTCCGCACAGTCGCCTTTCGAAAATACCATCTTTGAGGCCTTCCTTCGTAGACAGCACTACGCCACGGTGTTTTACGATACCGCATGACAATACGCTATCACTCTCCACATGATGTTTGCGAGAGGACATCTCCCAATCTTTATCTCGGAGTTTTGGCGAGATCGTCGATTCCGCGTACGGGCGGCATGGTGGAGACCCTGTCTGGCCAAATTGAGCAGGAAGAATGTGTATCATCCCGCAAGGAAGTGTCATCAGTGTCACACTCTTTGCCCTTAGTATTAATGGTATCACCTCGGTGCTCCCGGAAGATGTCCTTCGTACTCGGAACGGGTTCGTGTACACAGCCATGCTGATTATACGACTCTTTATTTGACTTTCTTTTTTTTTGTAGGTCACATGTTCCTGTACCCGGGGAGGTGGGCCTACCCCTGACGCTAGAATACGCTTCCTTCTTTTTCTTTTTTTTATTTCTTTTTTAATCTTGTTTCTTATCTTTTGTTTTTGTTTTATATTTTTTTTTACATGTTTTTACTTATTTTGAAATCTAGCCTAGTATTAGGCTGCAGTGTGAATTCTGGTGATGTTTTCCCTAGTAGGCAGTCGCCGGATGGGTTCTTAAAAAGAAAATAATCCTTTGGTGTGGCCCCAATGCCGACTCTGGAGCGACGGTTCATGTCGCTTGCTGTCGTCTCCGATTTGGACACAGTCGCGGGACGCACATTGCCTCTCCTGGTATTGGGATGAGCTGGATCACCACTGCTCCTCCCTTGTACTCAGGACGGGTTCGCGTACACAGTCTTGTAGACTAACTTTTTGGAGAAGACTGGCCTCCTCCATTTTATTTGACGCTCTTTGTTGTAACTCGCATGTTCTTGCGCCAGGTGGAGGTGCCCCCCTCCTCCATGTTGGAACGTGCATCCTTTTTTTTGTATGTGTGAATTTTAGAATAGTGTAGTACTAGTCTAGAATTTTAATGTCAGTGACTTGTACCCTTGAAGGCAGTCGCATGATGGGCAAATTTTGAAAAAACTCAGTTGGCAAGGCTGTGTTTTTAAAATTCTAGCCCCCCTGTGGGGCAAGAGGAAGAGAGTTGAAAAGGGGGTCTATTATTTCCACCTGTATATAACATGACAATCCCACCTGGATGCAATCAAGTCAAGGCACCACCCCACTTGGATGTATATATTCCACGCAAGGTTAATGTTGCATTTGAACTCCCACCTTGTAGCTGTTGTGTGGGCCGCTAGCACCTGAGGGTGCTATAAAATTTCCATAGCATGCAACAGCCTCCCTCTACTCTAACCTGGTCCCTCAGGACAGCCTCAGAAAGCGCGGCCCCACTTAACTGTAGTAACATTGGTGGGGGATACAGCACAGGATCTAAAATCAGACACCTCTCTTCTTTAATCCCCCAAGCGTTTGGAGGGAGCAGAGATGCCACCTGCTCCCAGGGAGCTATAAACAACAATGCCAGGGTATGATAATAATATGTAATCCCCAACCAACCCTATTCCTTATTGAACCCTTTACTGCCGTCGGAGCTGCCCACGAGCAACCCAATTAGATAAAGGAAATGCCCCCCCCCTCTCCTTCCTCCTTATGCTTTCTAGCGGAGAGGGGTACTTTCCTCTCTCCTATGGGAAGGAAGTTTCCCCCTTATCACCTTTTTTAGAGTCAACCCTGGGTGACCCGATAGTTAGGTTAGCAGCACCCTTCACCTCCCTCCTCTTGTTTTAGCATGGGTCTGCTAAAAATGACCAGAAATGTACCCAGAACCAGTACTGCAGAATTACCCACTTGTGATAGGAGCATCTTCGCAGGGCGAATCCCTTTAGAGGATTGAGGCCACCAGTGTGCTTTGTCCACACTCCACACCCCTACTTGACCCTCGTATTGTGTGTTTCCAAAACTCCACTTCTTCTGCAAATCACTCACATTTAGACAGCTTAACTTTTACTTGCAACTTTAACACCACATCATTCACTTTAATCCTGTGCTCATTCACGCCTTCACTCATTATCAGAATGCCATCCCAAAATATTTGCACACTCTTACTCGGAAAATCACCCCAAATCACATTGATTGCACGTTGAAAAGCAGCTAGGGCATTTGCCAACCTAAAGCTAAAGTTTCATAATTGGTAATGCCTCTTTGCAGTCAAGAATGCTATCAGCCAGCTTTCCTCAGCCACAATCATCTGATAATACCCACATACCAAATCCATTTTCATGAATACTTTCATTCCATGCTTATTATACACACACTCAGACACCACACACATAGGAAACTTCATTTTCAACATTCTTTCATTCACCTTTCAGTGGTCAATACAAATTTCCATTCTTCCATCAGGTTTTCTTACAGGCACAACCAGGCTATTCCATGCACTCTCACTTAGTTCAATCAGACCAATCTTCTCTAACTCTTGAGCAACAGGAGGAGGAAAATGATGAGATCTCTGGTATATGGCCATGTCATTCATTAACACAATGTTAAATTCCAGTAAATGACAGTTACTAAAATCTTCATCTCCCTGGCTCAAGGCACCTCTTCTATCCCACAATAACCTATAGATCTTCTGCTTCTTATGTTCAGTCAGCCCCTCCTCTTACTTCACTTTAACAACTAACTCTTCTTACTTCCGATCTTCTGATGGCATGCTGCTCTCAGAAAACATACTCGCATTCACCACAAAGACATCTTTTTCAACATTTACCACCACACTCGTACCCAACTTATCCCCAGCATGTGTCCCTCTCAAGCTTTTCTTTTGTAAACAAGGCAACACCTGCACATACACCCTTAGATTCTTCAGATCAACCACCTCATCAAAAACATGCACAACCCTTCATACTTGATATTTCGCACTATCACTGTCCAAAACAAACATTCTCGCTTATTCTTAAATATGGACTCCATCAAACCTTCATACTAGACACTCCATCCCTTTTCACTGGTACATTCTCTATTGCAAAAGAAGGCCAAATCCTTCATCAAATTGTTATACCCTTCCATCCTGATCACATACCATTGGCACCTCAAATTTGTATTCCTCTTCCATTCTATCATCCTCTTCTCCGGATCTATCACAATACCATTGTCTTTCAGACATTATACTCTATCAGCATATCATACTTCTTATTCGCATCATCTACACACAAAACTCATCCTCTTTCATTTGAACAGTACCAACTAACACTTTCTCCTTAAATCTTGCAATAATGGTACCTTTCTTTCCCAATCTAGTCAAACTAAAGCCACATTCATAAGTTCCATTAGCTTTTATGCCTTCAAATGCTTTGCAAAATACCGAATTCACCTGTTCACCCATATCTATCAATGCAAGTATCTCTCTCTCACCTTAATACACTACACATCTCAAGAACCTCTCTCTCATGTTCATTACACTCAATACTCGCACACCAGAGAGTTCCACAGGAAGGACCCTCTCACTTCTCAGTTTTCTTGCTTTGCATTTTCCTCAGCAGTCACATGATTCTTTCTTTCATTCCCGCCACTTATGTCTTCTGATCCCTTTACAGTTTGATACAACCTTGTCAGGTAACCAACTACACCAAACTTCTCACACATACTCCTCAGGCTAACACATTCTTGCATAATGTCCCGTCTGTCCACAGTTTCCACATATTCTGTTCCCATTTACATTCACTCTTCCATCTTCAGTACAGTTTCAAGCAAAATGGCCCATCTTCCCACACTGTTAGCACCAGATCATTCAGACATTCTGGTAATCCTTGATAAGGTGGCCCGATTGACCACAGCCAAAACAGGTCCTTGCTACTAGGTGACACTCCAGTTTCAAATGGCCAACCTTATTACACTCCCAATACCTCACTTGTAGATTCATACATCCATCCACTCTCCCTACATTCCGTTTCCATTCATTCATACGATTGCTACTTATAAAGTTTCTTCCATTACCACTCATACTTCTACTACTCCTGCTTCTCACTCCTCTCCCACATTCTTTGGAACTGCTCCTGACCCATTTAAACTCTTTTTTTGCTCCTTTAACTCTTCCTCTTGGCCATGATCTCCACTGGGTTTGACATTAATGCTTCCTTGTACAATCAGAACTCAGGCATACCACTTTTGTATTTCCTCCCACCCTCTTACATGGTCGCTTCCCCTCAACCATACCTAACAAATTTGCGATCTACAATCTCGAAAACATCATCCCACAACAATCTTTCCCCTGTCCATTGCATTTTCTCCTTCGTCTTGCATTCATATATTTACACATCACAGAATTGTACTCAAGAACTTTCTTATTTCTTATTAACTCCTTATTGTCGTTTATCCCAACATCGCCAAACTTATTCCTTGCTAAAGTCTCAAGCTTATGAGCATACAAATCAACTTTCATTCTTCTCAATTTGTCTTCCTCATACTCATTCATCTTCTGATATTTCACACCAGCTTTCACCCTCATCACCTGATTTATATTGGGCTCCTTCACCACCTCTTACCTCAGCTCACCTATGCTCACAATAGTCTTATAATAATCATGCAATCTATCTTCCAAAAATTGACGCAATTCTTTTCCCCCAAAACAGCTATTCTCTCCAAACTTTTCCCTACAATAACTTTTATATTCCTTCAAAAATTACTTATCATCCTTTGGCCCATATACACTAAACTTAGTCACCTTCAGGACCTCTCTTATTAAAATACTCCTGTGCACTTCCATCTCATTTCCACTTTCACTCTTCACTTTCTCTCTCACACTGATTCATCACTTCTATTAATACTAGAGTACAGAGAATCTATACTCTTCGACTTCATTTGTACTTTTCTGTCTTTCCATCGCTTCTTAGAGGTCTTATTTCCCTTTTTACTGACCCTCGGCTCATCCATATCTGATGTTACTACTGCCTTTTTTGATCTTTTCTTCTTCCTGAGTCCTCCTCCTGCTGGAGTTGAGTCCACTCCCACGTCAATTATGCCTGTTCACCAATGCTCTCTTCTCTCATCATTACCCAGTTCTCCAATTTCTTTTCCAGTTGCACTGACCTCTTCTCCTCAATCCAACTTTCACTATCCCTGATTCTTGCTTCCATTTCCCTCATTTTCCTTTTCAAACAGTCATTCTCCTCTCTCAGCTGCTCATTCTCACTGTCTAGGTATCTGATGCAACAATCACAAAATCACTTCAACTCCAATTCCATACTTTCATACCTTTCACTCCCATTTTATTTTATTTACTCTTTTTGGGGTAAGAAATGAACAACAATTGTCACGGGTCTCTTCCAAATCCAAAAGGTATCTCTATTCAGGTGCCAAGCTATGTAGTGGATGGTACCAGCAACCACCCTCCACTAAGGTCCACTCACTCAATTGTAAGGCACCTGTTAGATCGGAAGGAGGCTTAAGAAGATGCAGATACTCATATTTTATAATAATACCAGTCAATGGCTTCGCTACTATGATTAAACTTTAAAAAAAAAGCAGCCATGGTTAAATTTTTAGAAATTTTGTGAACTTTGCCAATTATAATAATTTTAAAAAGGAACTAAATGTCCCCCCTTTCAAAATATCATGTTGCTAAAATATAAAGTTATAAAAGATATATAAAAATAATTTTTTTTTTAACTTTACCATTTGTACTTCTTTGGGTTTTAAAAATTTCACTAAATTGTGATACTTATATTTATTTCTGAACTTTACCATTTTGTTTTTTGATATTATAAAAGAAGTATTAAAAATACAGTAAACCCTCGATATAACGAACCTCAATATAACGAATTTGGGATATAACGAACCAAATTTCCTGGCTGAACTCCATCCGGTTTAACAGGCAAGCGTTACGACCATCCTGAGTGAGTGTTGGTGTGTCACATGTCTCCTACAGTGCAAAGTTCGTATCGAGGTTCGGGTTTAACGAACTTTCAGCTTTAATGAACGACCCCCCCGCCCCATATAGTTCGTTGTATCGAAGGTTTACTGTAACTTTGATATAAAAAACATAAGTCATAACAAAACTAAGATGAAATTATTATTCAAATACTCAAAAAATCCCCTTCTTAAATTATAGGGTTAGTGATCTCTCCTCCACCCATTTTACATAAGACAAATATCTCCCCTTTCCCCCTCCCTTAATAGAATCATCAATCAATATAAATCAATGCCCCCTCTTCCCCCACACCAAATTATATTCATTTTAAACCAGCCTCTATATTATGTGCACTCTCTTTCCAACAATCGTGGTTACAATAAATTACAAAAGGCCTAATCCTCAATTGAGCTAGCTCGTTAGATCTTAATGGTCTCCAAATTGACCCAGGTCATTTTCTCATGTGTTTTGGGGGGTGGTATAGTCACTTTCCCTGAGTGTGGAGTGGGGGAGAAAAGGGCGCAGTCATGGTCTATCTTGACAGGGACCAGGGGATGAATGGTTGCAATCCTTAATTGTATCACACTGTTGAACTGGAGCTCCACATTTAAGACGAGGGCAGTGGAACTTAAGGAGTTTAAAAAGGGTAACAAAAATTACCCCTGCTCATTTTCCTAAAGGTGTTAATTATCTCCTCCCCCCTTGCTCATATACACCCACAAAAGATGGGTGTTGACACTGCTTCCTGGCAGCTTTTGTCCTCCATCCTTCACTGAAACAAAAGGTGGGCCTTTCGAGTGGGCATTGGTGAGTTGAGGTGAATAAAAAACAAAACTAGCACAGTGGCAAGCAGTAATCAAGTGGAAGACTTTAATATAAATACAGGGTGCAGATGGTGTTTGTTCAGTTTTCAACTGTTAATTTTGCATACTTTTTTTTATCTTTGTTGTCAGTATTTTTCTTAAAAACAATAACCATTTTTGCTTTATTTTTTGGCAGAATAATTGACTGGAGAATTTTGAAGCCCACAATTTGTAGAAGATGCATGGAGTCCTTGGGATCCATGCTGGAAGGACAAACAAAGAGATTTAAGTCTTCCTCAACATCAGCAGAAGGATGGTGGATAAGGTCAGAAAGGGGGCGACAGTAAAGAGTTAAACCCATGGTTGATGATCTTGCACCATTAGAATGACAGCATTCGTCTGTCAAATCCAGATCATCAACAATGAGCCCCAAAATTTGATGCATCCCATTGCAAGGGAGAGATGGTGTGGATCAATAGTTCACCAGGCAAGGATTTTGCTATTTTTCATACAAGATGAGGAAGGGACAATTTCTCTCCAAGATGATGCGTGAAAAGCGAATCAAGCACACCGAGAAGCTGACCAACAATTTCAAACACCCTTTGAAGCCAGGCATGTGGCTCTTCTTCAATGAGAAGAAGAATTTCTGCCAAGACTATAAGATCAACTCCCAGAACAACAGGTGGCTTGCTGTCACACCCAAGGATAAACCGAAAGTGATGCAGAGGAAATTTCCAGTGACACTCATGGTCTTCTTTGTCATCAAAAGTGAAGGTGATGTCATGACACCCCACTTCTTCCCTGAGTGCCTCAGGCTGAACACTGATGGTTACAACCATGTTCTGAGTAAGGTAGTGAAGCCCTTGATCGACCAGGTGGCTGCAGGGAGGCCTTATGTTTGGCAGCAAGACTGCACCCTGTCACACCAGCTGGAAGACCCAGGCTTGGGTGTCAGAGAATTTCATCGATCGTACAGCACTGTCATTTGGCCTCCCAACTCGCCTGACTGCAACCCCCCTCCACTTCTTTGTGTAGGGCACAGTAGAATGAGAGACCAAGAAATCCAGCTGCGATATAAAGGGTGAGTTGAAGGCCAAGATTATTAGGGCCTTCAGGGGCCTAAAATGGAACATATTGATGAAGGCCTGTGACTGGGTCCAAGGTTGCCTGGAGGCTGTTCATTAAATGAGATTGACAAAATATGTCATGAAGGCGAACTGACCCAAATTTTATAAATATATCTCAAAAAAATGAAAACCCTTTTATTTTTTCCTGAGACAGTTATCATACAAATGAATACCATCCCCACCTTGGACATTGTCCCATTTGCTAATTCTATATATATATATATATATAAACTTATATTTTTTTTATTTTTTAGAAACTTACAACCTTTCTTTACCCATTGGCTGGAACACATCCCTAGTATCAATACTTTGGCTAATTAGAGTACATATCTACTTGTCCATTTTTTACTTGATTAACTGAAACACTTTCCAAAACTTTGAAAGGTTTTTATATTTTTTGCCTGTTTTTAAATAAAAACATATAATGCTTATACATCCCTTATGCCTGTTTTATGTAAATGTATTGCTCCCATCTATTCTAATTCTCTCCAATACCCTCCATACTGCTTCAGGTCTTGCCTTTTTTTTATATTGCTTGTCTCAGCTTTCTCTTTCTCTCCAGCCAAGGTTGCGATGCAGGTTGTGGAGTATTTAAGGTTAACCTTGAAAAATCTGGATTCTTTTAAGAAGTCTAATGCTAATGCTGTTGAATTAATTGGTTCAAAATTGCTTAAAGTAAGTAGCTTGAGAAGGAATTGACAATTAATAGTGGGGGAGATGTGAATATAAATTATAAACTTGAGGGATTCATATTTATAGTTAGCTTGAAATGGATCCAAGTAGTTTTAAAATGTTCTGTCAACTAAAGTATTTAAGATTGTTAACTAGAGCTGTTCTTATCATGTTTGATCCTTTTCTAAACTACATTCCTTCTTTCCCTTTATTTTGTTTCCTTTCCAATCTAAGTAAATATCTTGTTTATTTTCCCTCAATTTTTCTGGCTATTTTATTAATCAGGTAAGGTCACATTTAATTGCTTTCTACCTGAAAGTGACTGATACCGCAGCCATCATGGTAGTCTTCCTTCCCAAATGTAGGCAGGCTAATGCATGCTTATTTACTGAGATTGTGATGATAAGGATGATCCTTATAAGTAAGTAGGGTTGAAATCTATTGTAATAAATATTGCTTTGACATCCTTTCTCAACCTTAAATATTTTATGGGCCACAACAATACTTTTCAAAAGCACCATGAACAAGCATGGCCAAGAAAGGAAGAATTTTTTAATTTAGGAATATAGAACCTTGTTGCAGGTTATTTTGAGGAACAAAGGAGGAACGATTCTTCCATATTGCCACCCTTTTCAGAAGCGGTGTAGAGACAGAGAGAAACAAACTTATTTTTCAATTGGGTTTATGAGATTGCAAAAAAATTATAATATGCATTAGTGTAGAGGGCTCGGTTGATTTGTGTGTAATGTGTCCTTTGTGTCAGCTTTGGCAGCGCCATTGCGAATTCAAGATTGGTTACTACACGGCCGTGACTCTCTTCTACCAAGGGCTACAATCAGAGGAACAGCAGAAAATGGGGGAAAGAATAGCATTTTACCAAAGTGCAGTTGAGAAGTTGGATGATGCAACCAAACTCACCAAGAATCTTGAGAAGGCCAAGGTATTGTGTTATGTGTGTCTCATTGATTTTTTCTCTATAGGAAATGATGCTCTGTGGATATAGAATGGAAATAAATACCAACTAAACAGGAAAAAGGATGGAAGATCCGACAAGGTTCTTGTGGGTGTTGTAGCTGAGCTGTTTCCAATATACCACTTGTTACCAGAGAGTAGGTGTTTTGTCCCTCTCAGGGAACCTGTTTTGTAATCTTTAAAACTACTGCATTGTACTATCCATTCTTTGCTCAAGTAAAAGCCCCCATCCCCCTCTGACTGGACAATAAAATTCACATAAAGGTCAGAATGAAATTGACTGGTAAGCATGAAGGTACTTATGACAGTTCCTTATTGGGAGATGTAGTGGATTGGTTGTATTGTGTTTTAGATAGTAATCTGTGATCGCAGAACCCCTCCGGGCTCTATGGAGTGGGTGGGGTGGATGCCCGTTCCATGTCAGTGAGTATGTGGATGACCAGTTTCCTCTCACGAGGTGGGGGGAGCTCTCTCCGGCCCAAAGGAGCAGGAAGAGGGTGTCCCGCAGGGAAGTGTCCTCAGTGTCACACTCTTTGCCCTGAGCATCAACGGCATCACCTCGGTGCTGCCGGAAGATGTTCTCGCTACGCTCTACGTGGACGACCTTTCGATCTCTTTTGGCGCGGCCCAGATGCCAACTCTGGAGCGTCGACTCCAACAGGCATTGAACCGCGTCTCTCGCTATGCCGAAGCGCACAGGTTTCGGTTTTCTTTGGCCAAGACTAAGGTGGTGCACTTCTGCCGCCATCCACGGCTTCACCCCGACCCAGATTTGTTTCTTAATGGGGTGCGCCTGGATGTGGTTGAGTCGCACCGTTTCCTTGGTCTTGTATTCGACCGACGCCTCACCTGGGAGGCTCATATTCGCAGCCTTAGGGTCTCTTGTACCCGCGCCATGGACATTCTCCGTTCCGTGACGTTCAGCGCTTGGGGCGCTGATAGGGCTACTGCCCTACTTTTTTATCGATCCTTTGTTCGTTCCAAGCTCGACTACGGATGCGAGTTTTATGCATCCGCAGCCGAGCGTTTATTGCGGAAGGTGGATTCGATCCACCACACCGGCCTTCGCCTTGCGACCGGTGCCTTCCGCACTTCCCCCATTGAGAGCCTGTTGGTCGATGCTGGGGAGATGCCACTCGCTCTGCGCCGCGTGCAGTGCATCACTCGCCTGTACGCGCGAGCCCGGCGCCTCCCTCAGTTGCCAACAGCTCTCACTGCATCCGCAGCTGATCTCGATGGTGCCTATGCCGCCGAGAGACGCCAGTCATACCCTAAGCCCTTTGGGTTTAGGGCCAGGAAACTCCTTCGAGAGGTAGATATAGCTCTCGGGCCGGTGGCGCCCCTGGTTCTGCCCAGGACGCCACCCTGGAGGGTACCACATTTGGCTATTTGTCGCCACGCCTCTGCTCCCAAAGCTTGTACTGCGCCGGGAGTATTGCGTTCGACCTTTTTGGAGCACACATCGTGTCACGCTGGTACCGTGCCAGTGTATACGGATGGCTCCAAGTCCCAAGAGGGGGCCGGCTTCCACGCCGTATCCCCTCTGTTTGAAGTCAGCGGGGCTCTACCAGGCGCTGCGTCTGTCTTCACGGCCGAGCTGGTGGCAATACACCACTCGGTACGGGAGATTACGCGACGTGCCCGGTTCGGAGACCGGATTGTGATCTATAGCGACTCACAAAGCGCCCTGAGTGCTCTCGGGGCATTGGAATCTCCGCATCCCCTGGTTCGCGATATCCGTGACGCCACGGTTTTGGCGAGCCGGGCAGATGTCGAGATTGTCTTCTGCTGGGTTCCTGGACAAGTAGGAATTGCGGGGAATGAGCGCGCCGATGAGGGCGCCAAAGAGTCCGCGAGGACTCTGCGACCGGACCAGCGTTTCGCTCTTCCTCACACCGACTACATGGCAGGAATACGGGCAGCTCTTCGGACTGCTTGGCAAAGAAGATGGGAGACGGTCGAAGGGAACCTAAAGTTGCGTGCCATTGCGCCGCGACTGTTCCCATGGACCTATCCCCCAATGCCGCGGCGGCTTCAGGTTGCTTTCTGTCGTCTCCGAATCGGACACACTCGTGTGACGCATCGCTATCTGATGGAGCGCTTGCCTGCGCCCTATTGCAACGACTGCGTCGTCCCCCAGACTGTTCGGCACATTCTTGTCGAATGTCCCAGTCTGGGTGATCTTCGCGCACGATACCTGTCCCAGTACCGGGATGGGCGGGGTCGCTACCGCCTGTCCCTTGTGCTCGGGACAGATTCGTGCACATTGACTTGTGGACTTATTGACTTCTTGGGAGAGGTCGGCCTTCTCCCTATTATTTAAGCAAGGTTTGTTTGTTGTTGTTTTTTTTGTTTTTTTTGCATTTGTTTTTTTCTGTTTTTTCTTTGTTTTTTTTCCTTTAGTTGCACGCTCCTGCGCCGGGGGGACCTCTCCCCGACGCACCAGCTTGCTTCCTTTCCCCCTTTTGGGGTGTTGTTTTTTTTTGTTTTTTTTGTTTGTTTTTTTTTCTCTTTAATTTATTTTAAAGTAGCCTAGAACTAGGCCAGTTTTAATACGGCGACTAATGCCCAAGTAGGCAGTCGCCAGATGAGCTCATAAAAAAAAAAAAATCCTCTCACGAAACTATCCCGGATCGGGGCTGAGGGGGAAAGGGACAACGTTCCCTCACCCCTGAACTCTGGTCTGGGGTGGTGGGTTTTTAACAACCTGCTTCATTCCAACCCACACCTTACTCACACCCCCTTTCTTTCTTTCTCTTTCACAGTCTATCGTCTACTCCATGCCTAAGGTTGAGCCGCCATGCTGATGGGCTGCCAGATTACTAGGCGTGAGGAATGACCTCATATGGCGGCAGCTGGTTTTGCCGGCCCTGTATTCACCCCTTGCAAAGTGCATAGGGTCACCAGGCACAATGATGAGTTATCGCACCAAAATTCTCTTCCTTTACCTTCCCATATACATCACAGGAGCCACCTTCGGGCAGCTCCATTGAAAAATGGAGGTCCCCCTTCCCACTGTGTTATCTCAGGGGACCCTCCAAATTTCTTCTACCGGAGAGGAGGCTTACTCCTCTCCTACGCCTATAGGTGTACGGGACTTCCCCTGATCCCATTCTCTGGAGTAGTCCTTGGATGCCTCCTTCTTTCCAGCGGCAGTCCCTCCTTTTCTTTCACAAGGGACTGCCAAGAAAGCTAGCAGGGCCCATCGGTCCTTACCCACTAACATCCAGCACTCGTGCGCTAAGAGCCTAAAGGGGGTCACTGTACGTGCCCCCATCTCTTCCTCGACGGATGCCGGTTTGCCGGCATTAGGTGGAAAAGGAACCTCGATTGAGATCTGTGATGTCTCGTGGGGGGGGGGGCACATGGACGGTCCCTCGCTGAGATGGAGTTGGTCCCTGAGGTGAGCAGCCCCAGATGGTATGGTTATGGTCTTCCATGGGGTCGAACCTGGGCTTGGTGCCAAGCACTGAACCCAAGTCCGCCCTTGTGCAAGGTCCTCCTCAGACGGCTCGAGCGCCCGAGGCCTTACAAGGAAAGGAAGGATATCCTCTCTCGGCTGGTGCCCCTGTGACAACCAAGACCTTGTCCATTTCAGAGAAGTATCTTGCTGAGGCCGGTCCATTTGGCTTAGGGGCTCCTGCCGGCGGAGGGGAGAAGCGGGTTCATTACCTGCCCTCTTCTCGTAAAAAGCAAAGAAATAGAAAGACAAAAGAACCTCGGGGCTCTTCCACCTCCGCGGGAGCCGCGTGGGCGGACGTGGCGGCTGCCGTTTCGGTATGCGACCAAGCCAAGATCGGCACGTCCGGCTCCGGTGAAGTCCCAGACTAAGACCAAAAGTGGGCAGAGTGGAGCCTCGATTACGTGGAGGACCCTCATTCAGAGGTTAACTGGCGTTTGCGAGCCCGCTGGCTTCAAACGCTTCCTCGTTGTTCGCTCCACTGATGGCAGCATAATTCATCAGAGGAGATCTCTAGCTAGTGTGATTGGTAGAGAGCCTTTTGGCGAATGCGTCGAATCCTTCCGAGGTGGCCATGATTAGTGCCCTTACCCTTCGGACACTTGATGGGACGCCGCACTCTACCATGAACTTCGTGAAAGGTGTAGTTTATGCGAGGCATCACCTTAGAGCTGGCCGACCATGGGGTGGTCAAGGTCGAGCGTGTGATGAGAAAACAGGGAGGGAGCTCGAGACCCACCCCTACACGATTCGTCACGTTAGACTGTGACGGTGCGTGCCGGCTGATATCGCTGCCGCGGAGGTGCTACTACTGCCACCGCTTTGTCCATACTAATTGATCCTGTAGCCGCGCACAGTTGAGATTACCTGAAGCCTGTGTAAGTTGCTCCAAGGCTACACACGATAAGTTCAAATCGTTTGTGGTCAATTGCAGAGAGCCGCAGCACGCTTCAACAAGGCAATGTTGTGTTTATCTCCTTGAAAAGGAAATCCTGGCCGTTCAGGCCCAAGAACTTTTCTCATTTCGCGAGGCTAAGGACTTGGTCCTGGTGCGCCCGGCTCTGCCTGGGACGTCATATGCCTCAATAGTTAGAAAGGCACCCTCTGCTCCTGGCCCATCCAGGCCAACGAGCACGGTTGTTTCCGCGCCCATTCGGAGCCCTTCTGCAGGCTCTACCCAAGCCGGGCGCTTCCCTGGTAAATCTGGCGGCAAAAAGGGTTCCTACCCAGCCCCGGCTAAAACCAGGGCTTCCCCCTCTTCCCCCAGCGTGACCGTTTCTCGTAAAGCGAAACGGCCGCACGCCTCCTCCGTGTCGTTAGACTCACAGGAAGCAACACCCCTGAAGTTGGGCGTGAGGCCATCTTCCGGGGTCCCTAAAGCTGAACCCCGAAAGGAGGACAGCCATTCCCGTGAGGGTCTTTTCTTCGAAGAGGGCTCACGCATCCCCTCCGAACTAAGCCTGGAGGGGATATTCCTTCAATGGAACTGCTGCGGATTCCGGGCCAACTGGGAGGAGCTGTGGAGGCTCGTCTACTTCCTTTCCCCTTAGCTATCTTTTTACAGGAAACCATTTTCGGCGACTTATGCCCAAGTGGGCAGTTGCCAAATGGGCTCTATAAAAAAAAAATACAGGAAACCATGCTGGACGCGTGCCCCCTGCCCACCCTCTTGGGGTATAAGGGTTTTGCGACCCCACCACCACAGGATGGGGGCTGGACAGGAGGATGCACGATTTACACCCGGCATGATGTCTCCGTTCTTCTGTTCGCTTTAGAAACCTTTCAGGCAGTAGCTGTGCAGCTGCAGCTGGATATAAGGCATACTGTTATTTCCGCATACAAGCCACCGTCAATTTCTTTGACGGGGTGGGGGGGGACTTCCCCCTCCTCGTGGCACGGTTGCTAAGGCCTTTTCTCTTGCTGCGATATCGCCATCCTGGCCGCCGTGCTGACCGTACTCAGCACCCCGTCCGACCCCAGCTTAGCCTCTCTTCCTTCCTTCAAAACACTTGTTTCCTCTCTTTTCACACAACCTCTCCCACAACTTTCAATGGTCAGCCTCAAATTTCACAGGGTAGATGCTGACCTTCTTCTCAAGCCAACCGTCCCGGATCGGGGCTGAGGGGGGAGGGGACAATGTTCCCTAACCCCTGAGCTTCGGTTTGGGATGGTTTTTTTTTAGCAACCTGCTTCATCCCCACCCATACCTTCCTCACATCCCTTTTCCTCTTCTCTTCACATTCTATCCATTTTTACGCCGTGCCTAAGGTGGAGCCGCCATGCCGATGGACTGCCAGGCCACCAGGCGGGAGGGGTGGTCAGAAATGGTGGCGCCTGGCTTTGCCAGGCCTGTAAGCACCTCTTGCAATGCAGGCAACTGCAAGAGGTGATGAGCTATTGCGTCCCGAATAAAAAAGAGGGTCACCATGCCCATGTATGAAAAAACAACCAAAAAACCCCAACCCCCAACTTCCCCTAAAACAGCGACGGAGCCGCCCTCGGGCAGCTCCAGCAAAAAAATGGAGGTTGTTTCCCCCCCTGTGCTTGCGCAGGGGACCCAACATATCTCTTCAACCGGAGAGGAGGCTTACTCCTCTCCTACGCCTACGGGTGAAGGGGACTCCCCCTCACCCCCTTCTCTGGAGGTGCTTTCGGGCACCTCCCTCTTACCAGCGGCAGTCCCCTCTGTTCTTTCCAAGGGGACTGCCAAGAAAGCCAGCCGCTCCACATCGAAGCGGCTCGGTAGGGCAAACCCCCTTAGGGGGGGAGGGAAGCCAGGCTCCTTGGGTCGCTTCCCTCAAAAGATCTGCTGGCAAGAATATTAAACCTTGCCGGGGTCAAGGCCTGTGCCTCCCCACAAAAGACTCATGACGCTGCCAAGGGGACCTGCGATGTCCTGGGAGGGGATGGCCAACTGGAGGCCCCTCCTGTGATAGACATGGTCCTTGAGGAAAACCATCCTCAGACGGTAGGGCCTTCCATGGGGGGGAATCCGGGCTCGGCGCCAAGCACCGAACCTGAATCCACCCCTATGCAAGGTCCTCCTCAAACGGCTGGGGATTCTCAGGCAGTACAAGGAGGGGAGGGATCTCCTCTGGATGATGCCCCTACGACCACCAGGACCTTCTCCATTTCGAAGAAGGACCTGGCTGAGGCCGGTACATGTGGCCTGGGGGCTTCTACTGCCGGAGGTGAGAAGCGGGTTCATTCCCCGCCCTCCTCTCCTAAAAAGAAAAAGAAGACAAGAAAGACTAAAAAGACTCGGGGCTCCTCTCCATCCGCAGGGGCTGCGGGGACGGATGGGTCTGCTGCCACTCTGGCAAGCGACCAAGCCAAGATCGGCACATCCGGCCCCTCTGTCCCCCCGGGTACGGATCTCATGACCATGACAAAGATCAAAAGTACACAGGGCGGAGCCTCGATGACATCGGGGCCCCTCATTCAGAGGTTACCTGGCGTTTTCGAGCCCGCTGGCTTCAAACGCTTCCTCATTATTCGCTCCACTGATGGCAGCATGTTGTCCAAGGGCAACATGATCCATCAGAGGAGAGTATTAGCTAGTGCAATTGGTAGAGAGCCGAAGGTGACCCGTTTCTCGGATGGGAGCCTTCTGGCGAATGCGGCGAATCCCGCCGAGGCGGCCAAGATAAGTGCTCTTGGGACACTTCATGACACCCCGGTGAGTGTGACGCCGCACTCTACCATGAACTTTGTGAAAGGAGTAATTTATGCGAGGGAACTCGTTGACTACTCCATTGAGGACATCACCCTAGAGCTGGCCGACCATGGGGCGGTCAAGGTCGAACGTGTGATGAGAAAACAGGGAGGGGCCTCGAGACCCACCCCTACACTCTTCATCACGTTCGACTGTGACAAGCTCCCTGAGTCGGTGCGTGCCGGTTGGTACCGCTACCGCGTGAAGGCATTCGTGCCACTGCCGCGGCGGTGCTATTACTGTAACCACTTCGGCCATACGAATCACTCATGTAGACGTGCAAAGTCGGGGTTACCCGAAGTCTGTGTAAATTGCTCCAAGGTCGCACACAATAAGTCCAAATCGTGTGTGGCCAAGTGTGTCAATTGCGGAGAGCCGCACCCTGCTTCTTCGAAGCAATGTGGTGCATATTTCCTTGAGAAAGAAATCTTGGCGGTTCAGGCCCAGGATCGACTCTCATTCCGCGATGCTAAGGACTTGGTCCTGGCGCGCCCGGCTCTGCCTGGGACGTCATATGCCTCAATAGTTAGAAAGGCACCCTCTGCTCCTGGCCCATCCAGGCCAACGAGCACGGTTGTTTCCGCGCCCATTCGGAGCCCTTCTGCGGGCTCTACCCAAGCCGGGCGCTTCCCTGGTAAATCTGGCGGCAAAAAGGGTTCCTACCCAGCCCCGGCTAAAACCAGAGCTTCCCCCTCTTCCCCCAGCGTGACCGTTTCTCGTAAGGCGAAACGGCCACTCGCCTCCACCGAGTCGTTAGACTCACAGGAGGCAACACCCTTGAAGATGGTCGCTAGGCCATCTTCCGGGGTTCCTAAAGCTGTCCCCAGAAAGGAGGACAGCAACAAAGCGTGCTTCGGCTCCTTCGCCCACGCCCCGAGGTGTGGCGAGTGGCTCGGAGACGGTGGTTCCTCGAAAAGAGGGCCCCCCGCCTCCGAAGCCGCAACGCCCGCCTAAGGTTTCGAGGCGGAGGGAGGAAAAGACTCGCATGGCGAGCCCAACCTCCCCCAATAAGTCCTCGAAAGCAACAGCGCCTTCAGCGCTTTGTCCGGCCAACTGCGCCCGGGGTTCTGCCCCCGGGAAGCGTACGGCCCTTCCCGTGACGGTCTTCAATTCGAGGAGGGCCCCCGCGTCTCCTCCGAGCTTGGCCTGGAGGGCATATTCCTTCAATGGAATTGCCGTGACTCCGGGCCAACTGGGAGGAGCTGTGGAGGCTCGTCTCTTCCCGTTCCCCATTAGCTATCTTTTTGCAGGAGACCATGCTAGGCGCATGCCCCCTGCCTGCCCTCCCGGGGTATAAGGGTCTTGCGACCCCACCACCGCGGGATGGCCGGGCTGGGGGATGCGCGGTTTACACCCGGCATGATATCTCCGTTCTTCCTTTCTCTTTAGATACCTCCTTTCAGGCAGTGGCTGTGCAGCTGCACCTGGATAGGAGGTATACTATCATTTCTGCGTACATTCCACCGTCAGCTGACTTCGATGCGGGGGACTTCCGCCGCGTCGTGGCACGGTTGCCGAGGCCCTATCTCTTGATTGGAGATCTGAACGGCAGGCATCCTCTCTGGGGAGATTACTCCATAAATCCCAGGGGACAAGTCCTTGCCGATCTGATCGAAGAGCTTGAGATGGATGTCCTAAACGTGGATGAGTTTACGCATTACTGTCCGAGAACCGCTTCATTTTCTTGCCTTGACCTATCTTTGTGCTCTTCGGATGCACAGCCTGATTTTGATTGGGGGGTGGTCGATGACCTCCATGGTAGTGATCACTTTCCCATTCAAATATCATTTTCAGGGCAACTGCTGCCTGAGAGACCACCTCGGTGGTGCTTGGCGCGGGCGCGGTGGCCTGCATTTCAGAAAATGACTGAATTCTCTATCTCAGTCGAGGAGTTTAGGTCGGTAGATGAGGCCGTTGAGTTCTTCTCCGGCAACTTCATCGCCGTGGGCCTGACTACTATTCCTAGGACGTCTGGCCGTTTTGCACGCCGACCACTTCCATGGTGGTCGGCCGAGTGTGAGACGGCCCTCAAACAGAAGCGTTATGCCTACATGCGCTATAAGCGCCGCCTGAACGATTTCACTGTCGCTGAATTTCGTCGGGCTAGGGCCAGGTTCCGGTATATTTCGAAGCACGCCTGCCGCTCTTCTTGGCGGGCATATGTGTCTTCACTTAACGGGACGACCCCTTTAGCTGAGGTGTGGAAGCGAGTCAAAAGGATTCGGGGCAAGTTCTCGCAGGACCTCCCTCCCGTTCTCCAGGAGAATGGGACCGCAATCTCGGACCCCGCGTCCGTGGCGGAATCCTTAGCGACCGCTTTCTCCGCATTCTCTAGCCGTGATACTGCTCCGCCAGCATTCAATGCACGTCGTGATGTCGCGGAAGCCCGCCGGCTGGACTTTACCTCCAGAGGCGGAGAACCCTTCAACGACAAGTTTACTGTGAGTGAGTTGCGTTCCGCTCTCGCTTCGTGCGCGGACACCGTTCCTTGGCCAGACAATGTCTCGTATGCCATGCTTCGACATCTAGGTCACTGAGGCCTGGTCTTTATGTTAGATTTGTTCAACAGGATCCGGACAGAGGGTATCCTCGCAGACTCCTGGCGAATCGCTACTGTGCTCGCCTTTCGCAAACCGGGGAGAGATCACTCTACTCCGACCGGTTTCCGCCCAATCTCTCTAACCTCTTGCGTGTGCAAGTTGATGGAGAAATTGGTAAATGTTAGATTAGCCTTTTTCCTGGACAGCGGAGGCCATCTGTCTTCCGCACAGTGCGGCTTCCGCAAGTTCCACTCCACGTCGGATGCTCTGCTCCGACTGGAAAATGCCGTCTGCGATGCTTTCCTTCGTAGACAGCACTACGCCACGGTCTTTTTCGATCTGGAGAAGGCCTATGATACCGCATGGCGATACGGTATCATGGAGACACTCCACACGATGGGGGCGAGGGGACGCCTCCCAATGTTTATATCTGAATTTTTGCGAGATCGTCGATTCCGCGTACGGGTGGGGGGAGCCCTCTCCGGCCCAAAGGAGCAGGAAGAGGGTGTCCCGCAGGGAAGCGTCCTCAGTGTCACACTCTTTGCCCTGAGCATCAACGGCATCAAACGGCATCACCTCGGTGCTGCCGGAAGATGTTCTCGCTACGCTCTACGTGGATGACCTTTCGATCTCTTTTGGCGCGGCCCAGATGCCAACTCTGGAGTGCTGACTCTAACAGGCATTGAACCGCGTCTCTCGCTATGCCGAAGCGCACAGGTTTCGGTTTTCTTTGGCCAAGACTAAGGTGGTGCACTTTTGCCGCCATCCACGGCTTCACCCCGACCCAGATTTGTTTCTTAATGGGGTGCGCCTGGATGTGGTTGAGTCGCACCGTTTCCTTGGTCTTGTATTCGACCGACACCTCACCTGGGAAGCTCATATTCGCAGCCTTAGGGTCTCCTGTACCCGCGCCATGGACATTCTCCGTTCCGTGACGTTCAGCGCTTGGGGCGCTGATACGACTACTGCCCTACTTTTTTATCGACCAACAGGCTCTGAATGGTGGAAGTGCGGAAGGCACCGGTCGCAAGGCGAAGGCCGGTGTGGTGGATTGAATCCACCTTCCGCAATAAACACTCGCTATGCCGACGCGCACAGATTTCGGTTTTCTTTGACCGAGACTAAGGTGGTGCACTCTTACTGCCGCCACGGGTTCCACCTCGACTCAGACTTGTTCCTAAACGGTGTTCACCTGGAACTGGTGGATTTGCACTGTTTCCTTGGTCTTTGTTTTCGACCGACGCCTTACTTGGGAACTTCGTATTCGCAGCCTCAATGTCTCTTGTACCCGCTCCCCTCCGTGACCTTCAACACCTAGGGGACTGATAGGGGTACTGCTTTACTCTTCTGCTGATCTTTTGTTCATTCGAAGCTTGACTACAGATACGAGTTTTATGCATCTGCAGTCAAAAGTGTATTGCGGAAGGCGGACTGATCCACCACACCGGTCTTTCCCTGGCGAACGCTGCCTTCCCCACGTTCCCCATTGCGAGCCTACTGGTCGATGCTGGGGAGATAACACTCGCTCTTTGCCGTAGAATCTCCACACACCCTGGTTCGTGGTATCTGTGTCGCCACGTTGACGCGAGCCGACTGGATATCAAGATTATTTTCTGCTGGGTTCCTGGATATGTGGAACTTGCGGGGTATGAACGCTTAAAGAGTCCGTGAGAACAGCGACCAGACCAGCGTTTCGTTCTTCCTCACCCTTACTACATGACAGGAATCAAGGCCGCCTTCCTATTTGCTTGGCAAAGAAGATGGGAGACTGCCGAAGGGAACTTAAAATTCCGTGCCTTTGTGCCACGACTGTTCCCATGGACCCACCCCTCAATGCCGCGACGGCTTCACTGCTCTTTCAGCCACCTTCGAATTGGTCACACTCGCGGGCCGCGTGGCCATTTGATGGAGCGCTTGCCTGTACTTTATTGCGACGACTGCGTTGTCCCCCAGACTGTTCGGCACATTCTTGTTCAATCTCCTACTCTGGGTGATCTTCGCTCACGCTACCTATTCCGGGACCGGAACGAGCTGGGTCGCTACCCTGTCCGTTGTACTCGGGACCGATTTGTGTACACAAACGCGTACTATCTGACTTTTTGGAAGAGGCTGGCCTCTTGCATTTCATTTGACTCTCTTTGTTGTAGGTTGCATGTTTCTGCGCCGGAGTGTGCTTTTTGTTTCTTCTTTTTTTCCCGTTTTGTTTCTTTTTATATTTTGATTTGTTTTTTGTACGTTTATTTTTTAAATTTAGACTACTAGCATTAGGTTATAATATGAATGCAGCGACTTTTGTCATTGTAGACAGTCCCCAGATGGGTTCTTGATTTTTCTTTTAAATTGGTCTGGCAGCAAGTCGACAAATACGTACCTTAATCCTTATCCATGTTTTATTTCCCCAACTTAAATCACATAAACAAAATGAAAACTTGTACAAACAAAACAATATCAATATAAGGATATATAGTTTGGTAACGCCTCAAGCTTACAAACGAAATTACATTTATGTACAATAAGACGATGGCGTTACTGGTTATTGCAAAAGTCCTCTTACATTCGTTTTGACGCTCTCACTGAAACAATGAGAGTTTTGGTGAAGTTACACACTTTTTTATTGTTTAACATATAAAAATGTGTTCAAATTGTAATATTAATCAATATGACCGCCCTCGGTGGCGAGCACGCGCTCCAGTCGAGACCTGAATACCGCCCACACGTTGCAGACGAAGTCCTTCATCATGCTTGCCCATACACGGTTGACAGAGAACTTCAGCTCGTCGACCTTGCTGTGGCGAACCTTGCATTCCTTGCTCGCCACATGAGTCCACATGCTGTATTCGAGGGGATTGAGGTCGGGCGACTGCGGCGGCCAAAAGTCTTTCGACCAGGAGTTTATGTCCGACCCCAACTACTCTTGCATGGTCTTGGCCGTGTGGCCGGGCACCGTCCTGCTGAAAATTGTAGTACGCCGCCTTCGTGATCTTTCTCACCCAGGGCAGGTCTTTCGTGGTCAAGATGTCCCTGTAATCGGCCACGGTGAGCCTGTATCCCCGAGAACCACACCGGCGGCATCTTCTCGCCATTCGAAGCCACGACGCCGAGCATCATCATAAAGGTCGGGTGTTTGGTCGTGGACACGTAGAGGACCACGGAAACGTCCTGACCGAAGCTTACCATTGGACTACTAACCTAAGAGAGGGGTGCTGTAAAATTCCCTTGGCATGCAACAGCCTCCCAATCTAACGTTGTTCCTCAGGACATTCTCACATAGGGCGCGGCCCCACTTAATTTTGGTAGCGTTGACAAGGCCTACAGCACGGGCTGTAGAACCAAAGGCTTCCTCCTTGTATCTCCCAAGTGGTCGGAGGGAGCAAAGTTCATCTGCTAATGGGGCAGAATGCAACAGCAACATTCTCAGTCAGTGGAGCACTCAAGCTCATACAAGGATGATTTACTGGGTCAGTGGCTGTTCCCGCGAAAAGGGATCATGAAATTAATTACTGAGTTTAATTATCTTTCTAAAAGTTTAAATCTCCCATCCTTATCCTTTCCTCTGGAAGCCTTCCATCCCTCCCACCCACAGTACCCTAAGTAATATATTTTTTTTCTTGGCTATCTTCCTTCTTATAAATATTTTAACTTCGCCACTTTATCAACTCCTATTCTAAACACTTTGGCCAAGATTCTGCCATTGATTTTTGCTTCATATAGTTAAAAATTCTTCCTGGAAACTTTGAATACACCCGATCAGAGGTTTAGTACTGTACTGTAATTATCTCTATTCCTCATATCACTTTTTATTCTGTTTACACTATCTTGTATTTCTTCAAATGTGTAAGCATTTTCGTGCTGGGTAACGTCACTTTTCCTTCTCAATAATCACCCCTCCTCCTCGCGAGTGAACTTGCCTCCTGCTTCTTTTTTTTTTATCATCCTTATATTTTGTTCTTCTTGAGGCGATTGGCGACACGATAACATTCGCTAACGACGTGATTCGTGGGAAATTGACGGCGGCGCAGAAGGAGAACGAATTCGTGTACCATGAGAAGGTTCCTCCCTTGGCGTCCCTTCCCGAAGTGAAGGGAGCTTCTCTTGTTAAAGGAATTCCATTCAGCTTTACTGACAAAGAGGTGGCTGGGCATGATATTTTCGGGAAACTTGTGCCCCTAGAGGCACACGAAGCGTCTTCCCTCTACAGGTAAGCCCCATCTTATCATAGTAACGTCCTCATAACAAATCATCGGTCATGGATTGTAGCCCTATGCAGTTCCCCTTTTATTTTTTGGTTTCCTGCAGAGGAAAGGTATTGGCATCCAATGCACACACATTAACTGGTCATTAGCATGGCGTTTTTATCCCAATTGAAAGTGAAATAAGTAGAACGTGACCTCTCTTATCCCATAAGCAACAACAAGAGTTGACGCATATTTCGTGATGGTACTTTACTCGCCGTTTATCCCTTGTGATCACCACAGATCTCGGTATGATGGAGTGAGAATGCCATCCTCGTGGTGTCAAATGGCCCTTGTAGAATGTAACTAAATGTAATTGCATCCCATCCGTAAAATGGACGAACATGCTGGTATAGAACCCGCCCTCATATATTAATGCCATTAGTACATAAAAGGTCACCGTGATTTAAAACAGTCTTTTCTCTTTCCCACTTTTCAGATTTTATCTCTGTATTCTTTTTTTAACTCCTTTGAGGGCATTCGCACATCTTATCGCTTATTATTTGGACATGATGGCTATATACTTCTATTATTCTTAATTGCCAAAAGAGTTGAATTCATATATATGAATCTGTTGACTTTTTAAAAAAATAAAATGTTCATTAATGATTTGAAATGCTGATCCATGGTCACTTTACCCATGCATTGCCTTACTGTATAAGAAAGTGCATCCTAAATTTGTATTTCTACTTGTATCGCATATATATATGCAGTTGCATTTGGTCCTTTATGATGAGTAGCTGACATTATGGCGGTGGTATTTTTGCTTTCATAACTACCTTATGACCCATGGGACATACAGTCAGTTGAGTGAACGCTCTCCTGCACATTACTGCCACCCCTGCATGGTCCTCTAAACTGTCTGGCTATTCCTGTTGAGTTTTCCAGTCCAGGGGATCTTTGTGCACATTATCTGTCCCAGTGCCGGGACGTATTCGTGCACACAGACTTGTGGACTCGTGTACTTTCTGCAGGAGGCTGTTTTTCTCTATTTTATTTGACTCTCTTTGGTGTTAGTTGCATGCTCTGTGCCTCCTCCTCCTTGGTTTTGTTTGTTTTTTGTTTGTTTGTTTTTGTCTAGTGTGTGTATTGTTTTGTTTTATTGATTTTTTTTGTATGTAACCTAATGATAGGCTGAAATTAATGATGGCAACTTATACCCTTGCTAGCAATTGCTAGATGGGTGCTAAAAAAAAGTCTGAGGGATCTTGGTACATGCTACTTATCCTGGTACCGGGGCAAGCAGGTGGTTACTATTTGTCCCTTACACTCAGGACAAGTTCTTGCACACTTTTGTGAGATAATAGATTTTTGGGGGGCAGTAGGACACCTCCACTGTATATGTATAGTTGCCTGATGAATTCACGATTCTGGTCATTTCTATTGTGGCTTTCATACATGCTAGAGACCTCTCGTTCAAATCCCAATTTAAACTAATTGAAGATTTAGGCCTCTTGCAGATTACCACTAAGAGTGGAGTTGGTGATTTACGCATGCTAACATGCAGCACTATGTTGTGATGATGTTGAAATGATTGATTTTTAGTCAGTTTGACTTGATGATGTATGTTGTTGACTAAATACACATATACTCTTTAGCCAGCATAGATGAAAATAAGGGGAGAACATTTTTTTGAGAGAAAAAAGGAATCTTGTAACCAATAAGGTTATTTTTATTCAGAGAATGAATGAAGGTGTGACAAATGGATTAAAGAATGAAAGGTGAACTGGAAAGAATAGAAATAAATAGCCCAGAATAATTTGGGATACTGACTGCAATAACAAACCTCATCAACCCTAAATGGATAATAGAAATAGATAATCATAAGTATGAACATGAACCTACTAAAGCAAAAGGCAGAAATGGGTAGATTGGTGAATATGTTGATCGAAAATGAAAAAGATTTCTGACAAAGTGCTAAAAAATGATACAAGATCCTTTATCTCAAAACCAAAGCTATCTTTTGGGGTACCCAATCACTTTTGTACCCACCATACATTTTTTTTTTAATGGTAGGGGTTTTACCAATGATTTGCACTCACTTAAAATGCCTTTGTTTCTCAATGGGGACCGACCCGAATCAGACTCTATCTGGTGACTGTCCAAACTCAATGTAGCTTAACTTTGGTAGAATTGGAAGTAGTGTTAACATTCGGCCAAACCTGTAGCCTGACCCTTTCTACACATTGTTCCTCATTGTCGTAGAATGGACTCTCGACGATATACCATATATAACTATTCGTTGAGGGAACTTCTTTAATTATCTTTAGAGTGCGTGGATGTCTGGCGGGCCGATATTATGTATCTTTGATATGCTTAAGAAGTGGAACTGAGCTCAAGGATAATAATATTGCTATCATTAATAAAATAGTTTTATTAATAATAACTATCAACAATACACAAAACGGAAAATATTGACATAAACAGAGAATGGAAAGGGTCATGGGGGCTCGGGCTAATCCGAGGATTAAAAGATTTAAAAAGGTAAAACAAATATAAAGTTAAAGAGATGGGATGGTTCGCTAAACCATTTAAAGCACAGGATAGAATTGACAAAAAGGGTTAAATACTCAAAGGTAACGTTCGGCTTACGTAATTTTATACTAGTTGTGCAGTGGAAGGCGACGTGAAGGAATTTTCGGTCCGCTGGCGAGTTCCAGCCGAAGGGGGGGATAAGATGATCCTGATGTGGCGTCTTGGGAATGAGAACCGTTTCTCGACGAACGGCTTGAAGAACAATGGCTGTTCTACGTTGTTCTCCTGAACAACAGGGGGGGTGAGAACCGTCTCTTGTCTACCGGCTCAAGAACAATGGCTGTTCTAATGTTGCTCTCTTCTGAACAACAGGGGAAGGGTGAGAACCGTCTCTTGTCTACGGGCTCAAGAACAATGGCTGTTCTAATGTTGTTCTCTTCTGAACAACAAGGGGGAAGGGTGAGAACCATTTCCTGGGAACAGGCTCAAAAGAACAATGGCTGTTCTAATGTTGTTCTCTTCTGAACAACAAGGGGGAAGGGTGAGAACCGTTTCTTGGCGAACGGGCTCAAAAGAACAATGGCTGTTCTAATGTTGTTCTCTTCTGAACAACAGGGGAAGGGGTGAGAACCGTTTCTTGTCAACGGGCTCGAACTTTGGCACTCAAGGGATATTGTCCTTCTTCTGGACAAGTGATGGTGAATCTCGAGGTCGAGGTCCCTTGGCGCACAAAGTGAGAGAGGGTCGTGGTGATGTTTCGCAACGAAAATCTGGATCTCCAATCTGCTCTTAGTGGTAAAGTTTCCATCTAAATAGTCGAGACACTCCCTTGGCGGGGGGGACAATGGAGTGGGAGCTTCGAGGGAATGCACAGCCGAGCCTGGGAACAATGCCTTATCTGCCCATAAGCCTAACTCAATCTGGCGAGGTCGGCGTAGGGGGTGAACGGGGGAAGATAAACCTCCTTGTTTAAACATTGACTCAGGTGGCTGCGATAAGGTGCCAAGCTTCAAGGCGAAGATGCACGTGGGAGCATCGTGGTTTTAAATAATATGTGATAGGGGTTGAAATTAACGCGGCCTCAACCCGTTCTATCACACTCATTATTTTTAGTTCTTTGATTAATTGTTTTGAATTAAAGAACTATTAAAATTTTTGCCTAATGACGTTTTTGCAGTTGATTTGGTTTCCTATATTTTCCTCAGCGAAGTAAAAGCGAAATTACTAAGGAAAATAACTTGTGAAATTCATGAGAAAAATGAGGAGTTGGATATGTACTTGGCGTTTATGCAGTTCGACGCGATAGCTTTTGATGAAGACCCCTCTGCTCTTCCGCAAGTAAGTTTATAGACGCTTTCTTGATTAAGAGAAAAAAAAAGCAACACACTATTTCCAACACCTCTCCAATAACCTCGCTTCCCCACCACCAAATCCCAACTTAATCAAACACATCCACACTACCTTCACCCAAAGATACTTGAACACACCACCACCAAACATCATCCTAAATAAGTCCCCTCCTCCCTTAATATACCAATCAGAGAAATCGCTGCATAGATCACAGAGTAATCCCATCTCAATTCAGGTCAGGTCACTCCACTACAACAATACAAACACAGAACAAACCTTGCCCCTACACCAACATGCACTAGGTGCAACCAAAGCCCAGGCAACATAGAACACCTACTGCTCAAACCAACCTCACACAACATCTCTTCTCTTATGGACCTGTGGACCCACCCAGGGAGCGTGGTGGTCTTCCTAGGGGGCTGCTCACCTCGCAGAAGATAGGTAGGAGCCCGGCAAGAACGTTCTTGATTGAACTGGGCTAAATTAAACTAATTCGTAGATAACGAATACTTGATTGGTAGCTCAAAATCGGGCGATTCCATAGTCGGGCTAGCCAGGAAAAAACAAATCGTTCTAATTTCTTTATTTTTAAAGATATTCACCCCAAATTTGGCATGAAGCACCCTGGGACCAATGTACTTCGAGCTGTGAAGTCAAATTTTTATTCGACGAACAGATTCGGCGTGACGAACGAAAGTGTAACTTATTTAATGAAAAAGCAAAAATAAAAACCTTATATTTATAACTGATGTTGGTTATATTCAATTCAATTTTATTTAATAAGGCTGTGCACAATGGGATTCTTAGATACTATAGGGTATCTACTAATATCAAATTTCAGAATTCCATAGGTTTTCCAGTTACTTAAAAAAAATAAAATGGCAAAATCTCTAATTAAAACTGTAATGAAAAATTGGTATATTACATTTAACTACAAACATATTTCAAGGTATATTCTAATAAATGAAATAAAGTAGGTAGCATCAATTAAAGCAAAAAAGAAGAAATCCCTGCAGGGACCACACCTGACCAATCTAGCAAACAATTATATTTCCATTAGGTATCATTTAGCTAGACCCCTGCATTTAATTTAATTTTTTTTTAACTTTATAAATCTTTTTCATACCATGGGTGAGTACCGCCTATATTATTCTGAAATAGGTATAAAAAAGTAATAGCTAGTAAGAATCTAAGGTGTGGACACCCTGTACTAGTAACCTAATTCATGGTTAACTTGGATTCTAATATCTACCTTACAAAATAAAGATACATAACAAATGTCAGTGGCTACGCACACTAAAATTGACGTATGACTTTTTCTCACTAGGAAGTTTCTTCTTCTTGTAGTCACTTTTGTTCCTGGTAGCTTTCTTGTGTACATCCGGATTATCCCTTTTTATGACTTCTTTTGACTTTTGTATGTGCATGACTGTTAGCTTTTGACACCATATTTTTGCCCATGACATGGAAGAGGGACCTGGCGATGGCATGAACAACGGTGTTGACCTGGCTGCAACCCTTTTCACAGTCCAGCAGGAACATGCCTAAGTCATTGCTCATTATTTTCTTGTAGACACTTACGAACACTTCTTCTGAAGAGTAGGCCGCCAGGAACTTGGCCCTCCTTTCGCCTGGTGTTGTAATCGCCTTGAAGACTTCCACGGCCATCATGGCCATGTGGATGCACTCGTTTGATGGGTAGAGAAGACCGCCGCGGTCCTGGAATTCAATCATCTCTCTGAAAGTCTCTGGTAGCTTGTCGGGGTCGGCCACCTGCACTGAGGGCATAAGGGTGTTGCCTTCTACCAGAGCTTCCTGGCAAGAAACACACTTTAGGAGGCTACGAGCCTTTTTGGCAAAGTAATATACCATTTGTAATCATACTCATATGAATAACAGTACAGTATCATTAAATAGATTTTATTGCTGTCTTTGAACCCGTATTTAATAAATTTACCAGGCAATGGCTTCACTACTAAGATTAAAATTTAAAATCTAAAAAAAAGCAGCCATGGTTAATTTTTTATAAATTTTCTGAACTTCACCATTTGGGTTTTAAAAAACTTGCAAAATTTCGATACTTATATTTATTTCTGAACTTCACCATTTTGTTTTTGATATTATAAAGGAATTATGTATTAGAAATAACTTTGATTAAAAAACATAAGTCATTACCAAACTAAGATAAAATTATTATTCAAATACTCAAAAAAATACCCTTCTTAAATTATAGAGTTAGTGATGATGATAAATGACAATAAAATATAATTTTACCGTAATCTCTAGTCAGAGATGATTTGATCAACCCAAGGCATTGGTGAAGGTGTAGTTTACGGTGCGTATCGTAGTCACGACTTAATATCACAGTTATGCTAAACAGTTATCTATGGATAAACAATACCATAGATTAGGGTTGCACCGATATGCAAATTAGCCGATAACCGATATATCGGTGCCGATACAAGGTTAACGAATCAAAATAAACTATATATTTGAGAATATTCTTGCCGAATGGAGGAGCTATTGCCGTATAAAAAAAATGTGTTCAAGGATGTCATTTCTGACAATTTTAGACAATCGCAATCTTGTTAAACCTAATCGATAATAGTTAAGTTTATTGTAGTGTAAATGCACTATTAATTTAAATTAGTGTATTATTTTGTAATTATTGCTATAACTTTTAAACACACATTATAACTTATTCACTTAAATAGCAGAAGTCCACATCTTCACTACTTACAAGTACTAGAGCTAACAGGCCTACAACAGCAAATAAATACAATTAACTTATGATTTCAAAACTTGCCAAGATGGCAGCAGCGTCTCACCCAAAGTAAATCGTAACAATAACTGGAATCGCCACCTGGCGGGCATAGCGGCAAACAACCGCGCTGACTGTCGCCCGACTATGAAAGTAGCAGAATCCTGAATTTGCTGAAGCTACCAATCCAGTATTCGTTATCTATTACTAAGTTTATGAAGAGCGGCGTCTAATTTCCTTGTCTTCGCCCAGGAATTGGTGGATTGCTGTGCTGATTTGAATTCTCGGGATGCCATCTCGCTCCTCAATGATACTGTGGGCAAGATTAATGCAGTGTACATGGATCTGCAGGCCAAAATCCAAGGTGTTGAAGACCTAATCAAGGTAATAATGTAAATCATGCATCTATCCCCTAAGTCCTTCCCCTGTTGTACACTCGAGTTCCTGTGCTTTTGTGTAAACTTGCTTCTGAAATCCTATCAAGTGTTTAGGGTAGAGGAGGTTTGTTGTAGTGGTGTGTCATCTCCGATCTTTATCAGCACCTCTGACTCCCCTGAACTACTAAATTAACTGTGTGGAACCTGTGCTTTCCACCACAAGAGAAGGCGAATTTAAACTGGGTATGGTCATTCATTGCTTGGGACCTCAACTCAGTTTGACTTTTTGTGGTGGCTGTATGGTTTAATGACCTGGTTCAGAATTCGCACTGAAACATGAACCGGCTGTATGGTTTAATGACCTGGTTCAGAATTCGCACTGAAACATGAACCGAATGTCTGGGGCAGCTGTAGCAAAAACAAAACAAAACAGGGTTCTCCTCTTCTGTTGTTGCTGACCCTCCAATTGTCGATTGAACAGCCCTGAAACGGTGAGAATAGATATGGCCTGTACCAGGTTTTTCCACAAAGCCCTAAAGGAGTGTATATTGTGTTTTTTGTGTGTGTGATTGTGTCTAGTGGTCTTCACTTGTGTGTGAAAAGGCAGTGTTGTATTTTTGAGAAGCATCTGTGAGGGTCACATCCAGCCCATTCTGGTAGCTCAAGAGGGTTGAGTGATGTTCACACTGCAGCTTGAGTAGATGGACTCTCCTCACAAGGAAGGAAGATTTATGGGGGTGGATATCAAGGGGCTTTGAATGCAGTAGGATGTGAAAGTGGCTGGATATAGCGGTGAGTGAAGTGGGTGTGGATATGTTTCTAGAATCTGGTTATTGGTGGGAGAGTCGGCAGTTTCTTTATAGTGTAGTATGAATTATTTTTGTTGTTATTGGTAAGTGTTTTACTACCGATCTGCAAGAAATTAAGATGCCTCTATTTTTCAGTGTGGACCTACTGATTAATGTAGGATCCGAACCACGGGTATCTAGAGCCTATGGCAGCCATCGGTAAGGCGACCCAAATCTTGGCTCCATTCTCTAACTTACCATAGCTGATGTGGCTTAACTTCGCTAAATTTGGAAGTGGTGTTTCCACTCGGCTAAGCCGTAGCACATTATGAATTAAGTGTTTTAATATTTCTTGTGGGAGTGGGTATTCTGCCATGTAGTGTAGTGGATACTCTGGGTTTGAGGAGGCTGCGGCTTGTATTTGTGTGCCTATCATGTCAAGGTGATTCTTGACTTTGAGGGCTCTGGCTTTAGAGTGTAGGGTGTGTGGGTGCAGTAGCTGTGCAACCCTGGATTCTTTTTAGAGCTTTGTTTTGTATGGTCGGGAGAGTGATGAGAAATCTTTGAGAGAGGTTAGGGACCCAAACAGAGCTTCCATCGTCCATTACTGAGCGTATTGTTTATAAACTGCAGTTATGGTTTTTGTTTTGTGATTTGAGAGCATTTAGTCTTGGTGTGCATACATTTGTTTTTGTGTTTGTGACGTGCTGTTTGAATGTCATTTACGTGTTGTATGTTATGCTAAGAAGTCTGTGTGTGTTTGGAATAGAGGTATTTTTTATTGTTAGCTGTGACATGTATTGGTGTTCCTTTGGCAAGGGGCTGTGGATTTGCTTGGGCTTATTGTCAGTGTTGAGGTAGGGTTGGAAGAGTTGAGTGAGTACATGCTTGTTAGAGTTTTGTCATCTGCGTATGAAGGTATGTGTATCTGAGCTGATTTGAGTGTGGGTATCTCATACATGTAGAGGTTAAAGAGTGTCGGGACAGCACAGACCCTTGGGGGACACAGTTTGGGAAGTTTTGGATGTTTGATGACTGGCCAGCAAATGGCACATGGGTGTGTTTACCAGCCATCCTTTATCCAACCCCGCAGGCAAGGCTGTTTTTGATTCTAGCCTCCCTGTAGTAGGGCAAGATAATAAAGTTGAAGAGTAGATAGTCATTCACGGGTGGATATGACACGAACACCCCATCTGGATGCAATCTTGGTGTGGGACCACCCAACTTGGCTCCATTCCACGTGAGGTTAAGTTGCAATACAACTTACACTTCCTAGCTGTTACATGGACCGTTAGCACATGAGGGTTCTATAAAATTCCCGTAACATGCAACAACCTCCCTCCATTCTAACCTGGTCCCTCAGGACAATGTCACACAAAAAAGTTGGCGGTGCCTAAGGGCAGGCCATAGGATCAAAGCTCTCTCCTTAATCTCCCAGGGGTTGGAGGGAGCAAAGATGCCATTTGCTCCCGGGTAGCAATAAACAATGACATCATCATTTTGTTTTGTTTTCCATCTTGGAGTTGTCTATTTTTTCTCTGAGGTTGTGGCGAGGATGGCATCAAAAGCTTTGCTAATGTCAAGTGTTACCAGGAGTGTTTCCCCACCTGGTGTTGCCCTGTGTAGACTGGTACCTGGAGAAGCGGCACATCCTCCTGGCCTAAGTATCCGAGGGGCCACCCTCTTACATGGCCTCTCAGTCCAAGGCCTGCAGTTGTGCACCACTGTTTGCAGGACCTGCGGCTTTATTTCTCTCACCTTTTTCAATGTTTTCTTATATTCCCCACTTTCTTTTCACATTTCTCCCTAATGATTTCAGAACCGCAGGGGTGTGAGTAGCGTACTTCATTTCCTGGGGGAGGTACTACAATTGTGAAAATGAGTTCAGACTACTAAATAAAACAAGTGTTCATAAAACATATTTATCCTAGGAATAGACAACAATGAAAAGCAGATAATACACTTAATATGAGATATGTCCACCATTCTCCTTTATAAGCATTTCTACATGATTTGACATTAAGTCAAACGAGTTAGGAATATTGGACAATATAGCAATGAGTACCAAGTCATTTGTATCTTGTGATTAGAGTTATAGCCTGAAATATTCTAAGTTGAGTGGCTGCTAGATTTAATTGGTACTATCTGCATTATACCTATTGTGTTTCTTGGGAATAGTTCCTTCTTAAGCTAAAGGAGACTTCTACAAGCGTGATGCACATCAATCCCATTTTGGTGGAAAGCGGTTGGTGCTGATAAATAAGAAATAATAATCCTTCCTCAGGAAGAAGAAGCCAAGGAGAAGGAGTTTTGTCTGATGATCGGGACGAAGCGTACGCCGAATCATATCCTCACAGAACAGAGACGAGAAGGGGGCAAGTACAAGGAAGCCCACCAAGCGGCACTCATTAGCAATCAGGCACTTGAAACTGCAATCGCGCAGAACAAGGACATCATTCTGGCACTCTCGAAGCCTCTTAATGTCATCCTGGAGTCTCTTCCTTCCGTCGCTGGAGTAGAGAGTGAGTAGGGGGTAGGCGATGGAGTGCTTAGTAGAGAATGTTGAAAGGAGAGTGGGGAGTGTTAAGTGAAAACTTGTTAATAGTGAAGTTAAAGGATGTAGGGAAACTGGTGGCAAAGATTTGGAGAATGGGGTGCTTTTTTTTTTTACATTTGCACACCCCATTGACTTTATTGGGTATTTTATCTGAGTTTGGGAGAATGTCCATAATGTTCTCCTGTGTGTGTTGTAAATTACATTTTAGGACCGATACAAGATGCTTGTCTGAGAGGTTGCAACCCCCAGTGTCCCCTTATCCTGCAAGGGCTATATGAAATTGCAATGTGAAAAGGGTGTGAATGAGGTTTATATTGAGAAGGTTCTTAGGTAGTGTAGGCATGTATGAAGAATTTATGAGACTAGACTTGTGAAGAGAATATACATTAGTAGGTAGCTACTACTTGTTCCTTGTATTTGGGGAAGCTTCATGCAAACATTGAAATCTTTGAGTTTCTGGAGGAGACCGACCTTACCCTTTGGTTTGGGGCTTAGCTTAAACTTGGGCCTCCTGAGGGAAGTGGGGGTTCTCTCTGGTAGTCTAATATGCCTTTTTTAAAAGTTTGTTTTGGGTTTTTTAGTTTTTCTACGTTTCTTTTTTGTTGTTGCTTTTTTTGGTGTGTGTATGTGTGTGTTCAAACTAGCGATCGTCTAGTTTATATCTTTGGAAGTTATTCCCTTGTTGGTGGTCACTAAAGGAGAACTCGTAATGAAAATTTTTAAAAAAACACCAGGGGGTGTCTGGTATAGTAGTATGGGTAACTATGTAGTTACCTGCATTGGAAGGGGGTTTCTGCCTTAATTGTGGCAGTTGCATAGATTATAGAGAGCCGCCTGCCCCTCTGGTCTCTAGCACCTCAAGTAACCTTCCGCTTTGTATTACTCAAGATTTATGCCTTGCACTCATTTTCAGTTCTTCCACCTTCCCCACTCTTAGGAACCTCTCCTTAAACTTTCTGGGGAAGATGCATTGTTGGTTATGACTTAGTTTTAATGAAATAAGATCTCCATCATCTTTGCCCCCTTCTGCTAGAGAGCATTCTTTGAAGGCTATTCAAGATTGTCTACCTGAACTTGGTACCAGGGAAAACTGCTCACCTGGACAGAGTGCAGATTCGGGGCGCCCCCACTGGGTTGAATTGAACTCTTTGATGGGGCTGGGGGAAGTTGTTGGTGCGCTTCCTCCTCAATCTCCCTCAACCCCGTTCTAGGCTTAAGGACCTGACCAGCTATCTCTTGCCATGTCAGAAGAGAGGCTTTGCAACATCTATAAACAACGCCCTTTGACGCCGATAGGTCGAAAGAGACCAGGCCTTGAGGGGACCTGGGCATTGGGATACAAATAATATGGATATTGGTTTTGCCCCAATAACCACCTCCTTGCGGGTAATGGCTGAACAGCACACCCTGTGCAACCTATTGCAGTTTGTACCTGGAGGAGCGGCACATCCTATCAGACTGACTCAAATTAGGGAAACGCTATCACTGGGTTGACAAGAACTCTGATGGGGCCTTTTGTCTAACCACACCTTGTACCAGGAAGAACTGTTCTCACCTGAATAGAGTTCAGTTCGCTAGACATGGTGCCTAAGTGGAGTGCATGCCATACTGGGATCACCTAGCACTGGGGTATGATTATAATAGGTGTTTACCCACCCTACTCATTAGTGGACCCACCTATCTCTACTTCTCTTTATTATATAGCTCCCTATATCTGCTTCTCTTTATTACATACCCACTTACCTCCTTCCAATCTTGCTCTTCTATCCGCACAGATTCAGGCTGCCCAACGGACTTTCATCCTCTTATGAGCCTTAGTTGAGTGGCAGTGTATACCATGGGGTCCCTACCTGCTGCGAGGGCTGAAAGCCCGCCCGCTAAGGCAAGTATCAGGTTGGAACGAAAATAATGTCCGATTTTAGGGTATATATTAAAAATGAAGAAAACATGACTATGAAAATATTTAATCATTAGCATAATCTCCATTTCTTCCTAGAACCTCATTTCATGGCAACAAGCTTGAGGATGAAATTCATTAGGTTTAGATGCAAAATATGAGTCCAACTTGTTTTCAATCTCTTCTCTTGGTGTCAAGACCATCCAAATGGTTTTGCAATCCTCTAAACGAGGATAGTCAGAAGGAGCAAGGTCAGGAGAATATAGATGATGTGTGAGTATGGGCATTATCGTGATGGAGGATGAAACCCCTTCTGTTGACTAAGGAGGGTCGCCTTTGGCCCAAAGCGGCTTTCAAACAACTAAGTTGATTGCAGTAGAGATTAGCATTAATTGCTTGATTGTTGTCTACCAGTTCATATTGGACAATTCTTTTAATATCCCACCATACACTCAACATGATCTTTTTTGGATGAAGTCCTTCTCTAAATTGTTGAGAAATAATGCTTCCTCGTCTGATCTCGAGCACTCACAAGGAGAGGAGGGACCTCTTTCCCCGACTGGTGCTTCCTTGACAGCCAAGCCCTACTCTTCTCTCGGAGAAGGATCTTGCTGAGGGCAGTCCATCCGGCCTAGGAGCGCCTTCCTTAGGTAGAGCTAAGCGGGTTCATTCCCCCCCCCCCCTTATCTCAAAACGAGGAAGGCAAAGAGGCCTAGAAGTTCCTCTTCCCCCGTGGGTGATCTGGGGGGGAAGGACAGGTCCGCTGCCGCTTCAGCACGCGAGCAGACCAAGATCGGCACGTCCGCTCGCGAGGCGCCATTAGATAGGGAGGCACTGACAAAGACCAAAGTCGCAAGTGCGAACGGAACCTCGATTACTTCAGGCACTTTCATTCAGAGACAACCTGGCGTTTTTGAGCCCGCTAGCTTCAAACGATTTCTGGTTATTGGTTCCACTGATGGTAGCATGGTGGCCAAAGGCAACATGATCCATACGAGGAGAGCATTAGTTAGTTTGATTGGTAGAGAGCCGAAGGTGACTCGTTTCTCGGACGGGAGCCTTTTGGCGAATGCGTCGAATCCCTCCGAAGCGGTCATGATTAGTGGCCTTCGGATTTTTAATAGCTCGCTTTTGAGTATGACACCGCACTCTAGTATGAACTTCGTTAAAGGAGTTATTTACGTGAGGGAACTCGTGGTCTACTCCATAGATAACATCACTTTAGAACTGGCCAACCAAGTAGCGGTCGAGGTCGAATGTGTAATGATAAAACGGGGAGGATCCTCGAGATTCACCCCTATACTTTTAGTCACGTTCGAACGTGACAGGTTCCATGAGTCTGTGTTTGCCGATTGGTATCGCTACCGCGAGAGAGAATTCGTGCTACTGGCACGGAGGTGCTACTACTGCCACCACACCGATCAGACAAATCGCTTGTGTAGACGTGCAAAGTTAGTTTTACCCGAATTCTGTGTTGCTCCAAGGCCGTATACGATAATTCCCTATCCTGTATGGCCAAATTTGTCAATTGTGGAGATCCTCATGCTGCCTCTTCAAAGCAATGCGTTGCTTATCTCCTGGAGAAGAAAATCCTGACTGTGGATCGTCTCGCATTCCGCGAGGCTAAGCGCTTGCTTGGTCCGGGCGCGTCCATCGCTGCCTTGAAAGTCTTATGCAACAATTTTTTCAATGGCACTCTCTGCTCCTAGCCCCTCCAGTCCTACAAGCACGGTTGTTTCGGGGCCCATTCGGAACCCTTCTCTTGGTTCTACCCTTCCCAGGGCGCTCCCCTGGTAAAGCTGGCGCCACAAAGGATTTGCATCCAGCCTCCCCCTTCCCCAGCATGACCGTTTCTCTTAAGGTGAAACGGTCACGTGCCTCGACCGAGTCGTTAGATTCAAGTAAGGCAAGCCCCCCTGAAGGTGGTAGTGAGTCCGTTTTCCGGGTTAATAAAGGTGGACATCACCAAACAAACTTTGACTCTTAGGCCCCACCCAAGGCTGGACTGGACTGGGCGACTCAAGGCGGAGGGAAGTAAAGACTCTCATAGCAAATCCAACTTTTCCCGATAAGTCCTCGAAAGCGACAGCGCCTTGTTCGGCCAACAACGCCCTGAAAGCGTACGGCCATTCCCGTGATGGTCTTCTCTTCGAAGAGAGCCCACGCATCTCCTCCAATCTAGGCCTTGGGGTCATATTCCTTCACTAGAATTACTACAGACTCCGATCTAACTGGGAGGAGCTGCGGAGGTTCATCTCCTCCAGTCTCCCGCTAGCTATCTATTCGTAGGAGACCATGCTGAGCGCCTACCCCCTGCTCACCATCCCAAGGTATATGGTTTTGCAACACCGGCACCACGTGATGGGGGCTGGGCAGAAGGATGCGCCATTTATACCCGGCTGCATGTTTCCCGTTCTTCTATTTGCTATAAATACCCCCTTATAGGGAGTGGCAGTGCAACTACACCTAGATAGGAGATATACTGTTATTTCTGCCTACATTCCACCATCAGCCTACTTCGACACTAGTGACTTACATCCCATCGTGGCACTGTTACCGAGGGTCTTTTTCCTGCTCATGGATTTGAGCGGTATGCACCCCATGTGAGGGGACTACACGATCAATCCCAGGGGTCAGGTCCTTGCTGACCTGATCGACGAGCTGGAAATAAGTGTCCTAAATGTGGATGAGTTTACGCATCACTGCCCGAGAACAGGCTGATTTGGGGTGGGAGGTGGTCGATGACCTCCATGATATTGACCACTTTCGCATTCAATATCATTTTATGGGTTGCTGCCGTTTAAAAGCCCACCAGGGTGCTGCTTGGCGCGGGCGAGGTGGTCCGCATTTCAGGAAATGACTGATTTCTCTGTCCCACTCGAGGAGTTTAGGTTGTTCTCCGGCAATCTCATCGCCGTGGGCCTAACTACTATTCATAGAACCTCTGATCGTTTTGCACCCCGATTGCTTCCGTGGTGGTGAGCCGAATGTAAGATGGCTCAGACAAAAACGTTATGCCTAAATGCACGATTTTACTGTCGATAAATTTCGTGTAGCAAGAGCGATGTTCCGGTATGTTGCGAAGCCCACCCGCTGCTGTTCCCGAAAGGTATACCTTTCTTCACTTGACGGAAAGATTCCTCTTGTAGAGCTGGGGAAGCGAGTCGAAGTATTCTGGGCAAGTTCACTCAGGATTCCTCTCGTGTTCTCCACGAAAATTGGAGTGTAAGCTCGGTGCCCCTCGTGCCGCGGCGATTTTCCTTCCTGGCCGCCGTGCTGATGGGAGTCAGCGCCCCATCCGGCCCCATCTTAGCCTCTTCTCCTACTTTCAGACCCTGTATTTATCCCCTACTTCCTCACTTCCCCTACAACCTCTCCCACAACTTTCTCTGGTCGTCCTCTATTTTCTCAGGGTAGATGCCGATTTTCTTCTCAGCCAACCGTCCCGGATCGGGGCTGAGGGGGGAGGGGACAATGTCCCCTAACCCCTGAGCTTCTGTCTTCTGCACAATGCGGCTTCCGCAAGTTCTACTCCACGTCAGATGCTCTGCTCCGACTGGAAAATGCCGTCTGCGAGGCCTTCCCTCGTAGACAGCACTACGCCACGGTGTTTTTCGATCTGGAGAAGGTCTATGTTACCGCATGGCGATACGGTATCATGGAGACTCTCCACACGATGGGGGCGAGGGGACCCCTCCCATTGTTTATATATGAATTTTTGCGAGATCGTCGATTCCGCGTACGGGTGGGGGAGCTCTATCTTTCTCATTGGAGCAGGAAGAGGGTGTCCCGCAGGGAAGTGTCCTCAGTGTCGCACTCTTTGCCCTGAGCATCAGTGGCATCACCTCGGTGCTGCCGGAAGATGTTCTCTCTCCGCTCTACGTGGACGACCTTTCGATCTCTTTTGGCGCAACCCAGGTGCCAACTCGAGCGTCGACTCCAACAGGCATTGAACCGCGTCTCTCGCTTTGCCGAAGCGGACAGGTTTCGGTTTTCTTTGGCCAAGACTAAGGTGGTGCACTTCTGCCGCCATCCACGGCTCCACCCCGACCCAGATTTGTTTCTTAATGGGGTGCGCCTGGAAGTGGTTGAATCGCACCGTTTCCTTGGTCTTGTATTTGACCTTCGCCTCACCTGGGAGGCTCATATTCGCAGCCTTAGGGTCTCTTGTACCCAACTTAAAATGGCTTTCCTATAAGATGCATGCAAGGCACCAAGTTCTTGAAACTGATTTTCCTCGTCAATAGACAATTTGTAGAATGGCTTCACCATAAACCTGATCGTTTCTTCAACAACATCGTGGTTGGTGATGAAGCAGCCTTTTTCATGAATGTAAATTGCTATAATATTCGACAGTATGTGCCCCTTAACAATCTTCCAGAATTCAACTTTGAGAGATGTATTTGTTGTCAGAGGGTGTTTCTCTGGATTGGGACATGCTGGAATGGCTAGCTTGTCGGCTATTGTTTTACAACATTAATTTCAGTGGACCTGCCTACCTGAGTATGATCAATGAACGTATCATCCCACTACTTCTCTGTGTTTATGGCAATCAATTCAATAGACTTTAGTGTATTCAAGACGGAGCCCCAGCTCATAGACTGCTTGCTGTAGACTGAGAGAACTTTTTTTTACAATTGCATTGTCATGCTAAATCTTGCAAATGAATGTCCCCCCAAATCCCCCAGATTTAACACCATGCAATTTCTTCTTATGGGGACATCTAATCAGTAAAGTGTATTCTACTCCCCCGGAAAATATAAACCAGTTCATGGGGTTTAGGTATTTTGTTTTGGGCTTTTCGCTTTGTCTCGCAGTTAACGGGCGCTGACCTTGGGCTGAGTCCAATTGTCAGGAAATGCTCCTTTTGCCTTGGTTTTAGTGAAGTAGGCTGGGTAAGAGAATCAAATGGATTCTTGTTAGGAAAAGTACTCACGGAAATTGGATTTCAAGCTCTTTATTGGGCGGAGGAATCGGTAGGCTTAGGCAGAAAGAATTTGATGGAATTTGTGGCAAGCCTACTAATGTATAAGCCTATTTTTTGATTATCCTTTCTGACTACAGCACCGTTTGCCCCCACCGATTTGCTTGGTGCTCCTGTCTCTCTGACTGACTGACTGACTGACTGACTGACTGACTGACTGAATAATAATAATAATAATAATAATAATGATGATAAGAATGTTTCAGCCTATCTATTTATGCCACCATCATTTAAGGGGGGGGGGAGGACTTCTCTTTCCTTAATCTGAACTCGAGACAGAGCCTATCGGGTCAAAGTGTGTTCGTGCATTCTTTTTTAAGACTGCTGGGTGGAGTCAAATGGTGTGTGCGTGTTCAGTGTTGACACATGTGTATTAAGAGTGTATTTCCACTTGGCCGCCTGATCATGGCTTTATCAAACTGGCATTCATAACATGGTTGATTTGGCTATTTCACAGGTTCCTGTAAAATCTGGCAGGTCAAATCAGATCCTGTCCTAAATTTGCTTAGCTGCCTGTGTTATGTTTCCAAACCTTTTAGCTCATGTTTCCTCATGTATGTATGTCCGTACATTTGCATGGGAACCCCAATGATTTCGCTTTCATCCTTACAATATTCTCTGTTTTTTTCTAATACATATTAAATTGTAGTTTAACATTATTTACAAATATTTGTTTTTTCTTACATTAATTCATTATTACAGGATGGTATATTAATTCAATGTTCGCTTTATATGTGCCTGTTACAAGCCTTTATAAGATTCACATGATACTTGTTTGTCAGGCTCCATTGCTGAACCTATTCCGCCTTGCAATGAACTTTTTATCTTATTATTTACATGGATGAAAGCTATACATTATTATTTTATAAAGATGTTATATATTATTTACACAGTTATTCTTATTTATGAAGACTGCTATCCACTTTTAGATTATTTGTATATGCATAATTATTTGCATGCCCATCTCAAGGCTTCATAGGATTTATATGACACTCATTTGTGAGGCTTCATTGTTGATCCTAATCCACCTTGCAATGGCTGCTGCAAGTTAAAACAGTATCACATGTGAAGTCAATTTACTTAAGGAAAATCAACATTTGGTGAAAAGAGTTGTGCAATCAATGCAAACAAAGGCACAAATGTGTTTGAAAAGAAATGGTGCTTAAAAAATTAAAAATACATTTGTATTGCCTATATGTGGAGGTGTTTTGTTATTAATAGATAGATATATTTGTTAATTTTCAACTACAGATTTTCATTATTTTACTTCCTTGTGGAAACACTTTTTTGGCCTCAAATAACTTTTTATAGGCAAAACATTTCTAATAGTTTTTAGGTAATACTAATTCAAAGTTTGGTTAACTTTTTTATGGGTAACCCTGTACATGAAATCACCTGTTTTTTTTTTTTTACATTGCAAGGCATCAAAATGTCAGACTGTCATTCCTTCCTTCAATCTTCCACTGGTTAACCTGCTTTGTGAATGATTTGTCCAGCTAACTCATATACCATCATGTGATGAATGAGTAATACCATCATTGGTAGTCTTCAATACAAGTGGACAGTGTTGCCGTACATATTTAACAAATTTTTACAAAAGTTCTATTTTTTTTCTCATTTTGGATGCATTTTCAGAAAAAAGTACATTTGGGTATTTTGTTCTCATGTTTTCAATGGGGCTGTATTTCAAAGTTTGTTCATTGATGATGTCAACCTAGGTTACCATCTGTTTCTAGTCTGTTATCTAAGAATTCCCATCATACCTCAACCAATCAAGTGGGTTTGTGTTGGGTGGTTGGAAGTATTTCCTCTTGTTTATCATCATCATCTGTGCCCCTTTATTTTCTCATTCCTCCCATCTTTTTTTCTTCATCATTTTCTTATCACATTTCACACTTTTTCTCTTACCCAATTCTTCTGTGTAGAGTGTTGTAAGCTGGTTGTCAGCTTGATTCAGTCTTGTGTCACTCATTACAGGTGAAGGTGACAAAGCAACCAGGATGGAGGTACAACGCCTGCTGAGCAAAGTGCGAGAGATGCAGGATCAAAGGAGGGAATTTGAAAGCCATCTGAGAATGAATCTACAGGAGGATGACATTACAAAACAACTGGTTACCAATCAAGAAGATATGGATAAATTTTTCAAGGAGCAAATTGATAAACACCAACCATTGGTTAGTTAATGTTGTTTATATTTTATTCATTCCCTCTCTTCAGTTTTTATCTATTTGTCTATTCCCAGCGATGCTATGAATAGGGATCTGAACCATTCCGGCCCACGCCACCCCTGATCTGCATCCTTCAAAACCACATATATAAACTATAAGAAAGCAAACTGCCAAAACTACACCAAATAAATACAAATAAAATAAACTACAGGACTTCTCCATAAACAACTATCAAACATTTGACAAAGCACTGCACTACATCACCAATGCAACCACCCGAGCAAGCAAAAAGATATTTCCCAAGACCACAGAAGATCTTACAACCCCATCTTCACTCAAGAAATAGCAAACTTTATAAAACAAAGAAACACTTTAAAAACAAAATGAATCACCCACACAATGAGTTACAACAAATCCAACAACTCAATACTCACATCACTCTCCTAATCTCAGAGCATCAATATGAAAACTTGAAGCAACACATAAGTACACTAAACCACAAGTCAAACTTGACACAACTCTAGAGAACCAATAAGAAAATTCACACATCACACACGACCCTGCTCCCAAACCCGATTCACCAGTGACCCAAAACAGCTAAATTGCATCACTTACAAAACGCTGCGACATAGTCATGAAATACTATTTTTGCATTAGCACCTCCCTTCCGACACAGACCAAACAAAACAAATCTACAGAAAAATAAAAAAGTGTAACCAAAGAACAACCAGCCACATTCATCACAGATTATAATGTACTCCAAGCCATCAGATCACTCATAAACTACAAAGCTGCTGCCCCAGACACATCGCCAACATACACCTCAGACACCACACAAATATTCAATTACTCATGACTCAACAACACACTACCTTCAATCTGAAACTCTCCCCCCCTCCCCCCACATCATACCGATACTCAAACCAGGCAAACACCCAACCCACCCCAACTCATACCTCCCCATCTCACTAGTGTGCATATTATCCAAAACAATGCCCAGCAATGCTGTTTTTTTTTAACTCTAGCCACCCTGAAGGGCAAGAGAAAGAGTCGGAGTGTTCAGTCATTCTGATGGATAACCCCAATTGGATACATTTCATGGGAGGTTAAGTTGCAATTGAACTCCCACTTCCTAATTGTTGCATGGGCCGCTAGCAGGGGGGGGGGGGCTATAAAATTCACACAGTATGCAGCAGCCTCCCTCACTCTAACCTGGTCAGAAGCCTCACATAAAGCGCGGCCCCACTTAATAGGGGTAACGTTGGCGCAGCTCCAACGCTGGCTGTAGGATCAAAGCTTTCTTCTATAAAGAATAAGTCAAACTATTACCCTTTCTCAAGCACAACGCGGGTTCGAAAAGGACCACTCGAATACGACCCTCCTCACTGAGTTTGCACAGCACTTACTCGCCACTTCAACAAGCATCCTTACGCGCACATTCTTCGTGGTCATAGATATAACAAAGCCTTCGACACTACCAAAACACATACTCTCACAAAGAAATCCTGATATCACCCTCACCAACAATGAGAAAAACCTCATCTTTGGCAGACCTGCCCACATCAAACGCAAAACGGCCGCTTCACAATTGAGTCCCCGAAGGAGCCATACTGTCATCTCTACTTTTTGATTTATTCACACACGACTTCAATCCCCTTACAACACCCATTAGTTCGTACAACAGTCAGAGCACTCCAACAATACGTATACCCACTGGAATACTGGCTCACGCAATACTGCATGACAACCTCATCCCCCAAATCAACCATAACACACCACACCAGACTACCGCAAATGAAACAAACATCCCCAAATCCGATTAAACGGGCAACACCTTCTCCTACACACTCACTCTCCTGGAAATCACACTTGACACTCACGGCACCAAACATCCCAAAGAAAACCAACGCCCTCAAAGTACTATCAAACATCACATTCTGACAGCAGGAGACACTAGCCCCACTATACGAGCAATTCATCCGTACCACCGTCAACTACGCAGCGTCACCATAGCACTTAGTCTGTACCAAATCCGACGCAAATAAGCTCCAAACCGCTCAGAAAAACGCACTGACCCATCATGGGATGCATTCGACCCACAAGCACTGAACCCATCCCACTCTACCACCACTTTGACACACAAAAAAAAGTTCTAGTATACTACTTCCAACACCTGTTCCCCAACCCCTCTCCACCTCCACCACCACCAAACTACAGCCTAGAAAAAAAACACGTCCACACCTCCCTCACCAAAAGACACCTGAATATTCTACCACAATCATTATCCTGAATGCCCCCCGCCCCCAATAAACCAATCAGATACATCACAATACCGTACACAGAAGTATCCTCTCCCAACTAAGGGCAGGCCATTCCACATTACTCCACCAGTACGAACTCAGAATAAACCTCATCCCATCACCAACATGCACCAGATTCAACCACCACACTCACAACACCAAGCACCTTGACTGCCCGAACCTCAGACCTGCATGCAACACACACCTCATCTTCCACCTCAAGGACCTGTCGATCCGTACTGGGGACGTGGTGGTCTTCCTAGGGGCCGCCCACCTCGCAGATGAGAGGTAGGGGGGCTCGAAAGTAAGTAAGTCTTCATAACCACCGCAACAACCTGTAACCCTTACACCATACTATCATCCAACCATCATACGAGTCGCTCTTAATCCACGCACTTGCCACCAAATAAAAAAGAGCGGACTGGAATCTATTCACTAACTAAATGCAACAAAACAAAACAAGACTTCTGTCAGCAATTTCAGCTGTACAAACACAGCCTCTCACACTTTGTCAACATACAACAGCAGGTAATAAATACATCCTGAGGTAAATATAACCACTAAAAACAGGTGTTTAGGAAAACAACCACGGCCCCAAGACAACACCGCTAACATTAAAAACCTAGCAGGTAACATCCATGCACTGATCCAGCAACAGAAGAGAGAACAGCAAACCTTTATGAACTCTTCAAACTATAAAAGAGATATCGAATTCTGGAAAGCCGCTGGAAGACTTTCTAGCTAAACAATGTTGTACAAGATGCATACAAAGCCATATGCTTGAAAATAAACAAGCTACACTTCAGACACACTAACACCATTTAACACTACACACAAATTAGTAAAAGAATGCTTGAGCCCATGAGCAGAGCCATAAACAAGCATACTCATAATAATATGACACTGCATCCTACCATAATTTATTGCAGAAATGCGCCTCCAAGCCGCACAGCGGGCGTGACATTTTAAATGTTCGCCTGAAACACCTTCAATCATATCTCTCTCAACACTTGCAAATGTCTGGACATCCACCCGCATACTACTCATCCTTAAGTCAAGCACCCGCCCACTAATTTCATGTCTTAGCATACCATCTCCTTAGTCTGCTCCCTTTCCAAAATGACGTAGATTCTAGTACTCAACAAAATAAACCTGCGCACCCCACTAAACACCTGATTCCCCTGCACATAGTACTACTACCTAACAACCACCCAACTATAGCAAGAAAGTTTTAGTAAATTCAGACAACAAGGGCCATAACTGAAGTCTTACTCATCGCTAATTACTCACCACCGCACTAGACACCATCCAAAATGATGGCTTGCCATTTTCCTCACACAGAAGCATAATAAGCAAGACCATTTAAACAATGGACTCTTTCATAGATCCGTTCTCGTCATCAACCTCTTCTTCCATGACATCCCTCCCCACACTACCCAAACATTACACTGTAAATATATGCAGATGGCATTTCCACCCATTGCTATCGAAAACCAGACCCACCACATCGCATATAACTAATTTCCCTAGCACATGCGTACCTTAGAACTACAGATAACAGCTATGCTGCTAGGTCTTTGGCATAACTCCACCAGGGGTTACATCATTATCGTCAATACCCAAATTTTAGCTACACAGCTCGAGCTATAGGTACAACGCTGCATGACTAGACTCGAACCTGAATACTGTATCCCCCTTCAGATCTTTACTCTCTTTGCCTTTTACTGAAGAGCACAACAGTCAACCCCGCATTATGTCAAACACCTCAGTCCCCTTAAAAGCCCAGTGGCTCTCTGTGTCACTTGACACAGGACTAAGATTCAAATAAAGCCCACACAAAAATGAATACAATCCCAGCTCTCACAATCACCTCATTCCGGCACTCCAAATAATCTACCCACGCCTACAAGAGTACATCTGCCCCTCACTCGCGGCTGGTCCCGGAAACCACCCGCCACAAGGTCGACTCACTCACTCGTGAGACACCTGTCAGATCGGAAGGAGACAAAATACACAGATACCCATTTTCTTTTATTAAAATTATATAAATTTATCCACCACCCAATAAAATTAATTACCCAACAATATGAATATACGAGGGGCGGTCAATAAGTTTTGCAATTCGGATATTAGGAAACGAGATATGAGGAAAAGTGTTTTATTATTTTTCAATATAACTACCCTCGACTTCAATGAATGCACTTGCGCCACTTGTCCATGAGGCTTCAAATTCCCGATAACCAGAGAACTCCAGACTGCTGTTCAATCCACTCCTGGACGGCGAGCTGGACATCTTCATCGTCCTCAAACCGGCGTCCACCTAGTACAGCCTTGAGCTGGCGGAATAAAAAGTAGTCACTAGGGGCCAGATCTGGACTGTAGGGAGGAGGGTTGAACTCCTCGAATCCGCACTCGCGCAGGACAGCTTGTGCAACTCTGGCCTTGTGGACAGGGGCATTGTCGTGGAGGAGCAGGACACCGCGTGTCAACTTGCCGCGAGGCTTCTGACGGATGCACTTCTTCAACCCAGCCAGTTCCTCGGCGTAATATTGGCCTGTGATGGTCCTTCCATGAGGCGCATAGTCCACCATCAACACTCCCTCAGAATCCCAGAAGATGGTGGACATGATCTTCCCGGCTGAGGGTTGGGTCCGGAACTTGATGGGGGTCGGAGAACCCCTGTGCTTCCAGGCCATGCTTTCGAGCTTGGTCTCGGGATCCCAGTGATGGACCCACGTTTCATCACCTGTCACTATGCGTGACTCGAATCTCGCCGGGTCTTGGTTGTACAGAAGCAGCAGCTCATCCGAACTTTGACGACGTTGAAGTCGATCATGGTGCGTGAGGTTTCTAGGGACCCAACGGGCAGAAACCTTGGTCATGGCCAAATTGTCGTGGATGATGTTGATAACACTTCCATGTGATATTCCAAGTTCTCGCTCAATTTCTTCTACCTTCACCCGTCGATTTTCGAGGATCATCCTCTTCGCACGGGCCACATTGTCCTCGTTGGTCACGGGGTTCATCTTCAAGGGACTCACGACCATGGCGGAACTCCCTATTCCAGCGAGCAATGGTTGCATAGGAAGGGGCGGTGTCGGTGTACACTGCAACCATGCGTTCATGGATCTCTTTTGCATTCTTGCCTTCCTTGGTCAAAAATTTGATCACTGCACGATGATCAAAAATTTGTTGAAAAATTTGTGACTGACGATCTGCGATCAGCTACTGCTTCTTAAATTGACGAGGCAGGAGCGTGACGCTGCAGGTCCTGACCTATCCTAACTTGTCCTAACACCCCCACAAACAGCCATCCCCCCTTCCTCTGTTTTGCCCTACCGATTCGCAAAACTTATTGACCGCCCCCTCATAAGAAAAACGTACTACAAAAAATATATACAAATAGGTGCTCCCACTTCAACCTCCCTCAATATGCGCAACACAAAATGTATACAAGGTCAATATAGGCGCAACACCATAAATATAAACAATTACCAAACACAACTGATTTCCGAAAGCACCAATGGTTTCCTCCACCTCTCTCTCTCTCCAACACTCGTGGCCACCACAAAACACCCAATTGAGCCGGCTCAGTTAGTTTAATGGTTACTAATGTTGCCCCGGGTCGCTTTTTTTGCACGTTAGTTCACTCACTATCCCTGAGCGTGGGGTGGGGAAGAAAGTGCACTCGAGCGGTCGGTCGGTCTCTCTCAAGGGGGACCAAGGGGACAGTTGGCTGTGGCCCTTAATTGTGCCCCACACCGATGGCTTAGTGTGCGACTTCTTCCCTCTCTCTCTCTTTATAAAGAAAGTAGAGGGAGAGGTGACGTCCCCTTGTCGCGGGAAGAGAGCTTGTGTGTACCTTGGACTTTTCGAGCTATGTCGGCGGGGGTACCCCTGGTAGGGCTTCCCTTGTCGATTTGGTCGGAAACGAGGTTCCAGACTAAGTGCGTCATTCCTTCCCTTTTCTACTCTATCCTTCTCATTTTTTACTTTTATCCTATCTCCCACTTATACAAAAAGAAAAAAACAAAAAAAAGCCTACTCCTATCATGTCCATCTTTCCCTTTTTTTCCTCTATCTACATATAAGGACCTGGCAGCTACCTCACGCGTCAGAAGAGAGGCTTTAGAACCTCTATAAACAACGCCAATCGACGCTCACTGGTTGCGAGAGACTAGGACTAGGGGTGTCCTAGTCGTTGGGGTACGATGAATGGGATGAGGGTAGTGCCCCGTTAACCCCTTTCCTGGCGCGTAATTATTGACCGTTCCCAGTGCCCGTTGATGGGTGCTTTTGGTAGCATTGGTCCGAGGTGACGGCCCTTTGTTCCCATGTTGGTTGCCAGGCCAATAAAAAGCCTTGGGTCGAGTTCCTTAAAGAAGGTGTGGCGGGATATCCATTGAACGCTACTCCGAGATCCTGGCCGTTGTGAAGGTAACTAGTAGGAGTTTAGTAAGGGCCGTGCTTCGTTGTTGTTCACCTGGTGACAAATCGCTGGCCCCTTCGGGGATCGTCTGTGCTGCTTGGTTGGGAGCCACGGCACGCTGAGGCTTGACGACTCGGTCGGACGAACAGCAGCACATGGAGCGTGCCTTCTGGAAGACTCCGAAACGATTCCGATCAATAGGCGGGATCGACTCACGCCGGGATAACTCACCAAACCCCCCTTTCCATATATTGATTGGTCACAAGCATAAGAAATATAGAGTGTTCAAAATGGCAGGCAAGAAAGGTCCAGCAGCGCTAAAATTCACGTGTGCCACATGTAATAAGGACAAGTGGTGCGTTGACTTCCCGGAGGGCTGCTATGCGAAATGCCACCCAGGCAGTGTATGCACCACTTGCATCTTAAAGAAGGAAGTCGATATAGTAGTGGCCTACTACAGGAAAAGGACTACAGACCTCGAAAAGAAAATCGAGAGGCTCAATGAGGAGCACTCCCACCAGATCCGCAGGCTCGAAGAGAAATTAAACGAGCTCTCAAGTCCTGTGGCAAACACCACCTCTGCAGAGAGGCCGGGCCCGAATGTGGCAGAAACGCCAAAAGGAAAAAAGAGAAAGAAGAAAGAGGAAGAGAGAGAAATAGAAGAAGAAAAGGTAGAAGAAGTTATTGAAAAGGATGACAAGGGAGAAAAGGTGATAGAGAAGAAGAAGAAAAAAAAGACTGAAAAACCATGACGGAGAAGAGAGAGGAATCGGAGAGCTTGCTTCAGAAAATAAAGACACCGAGCTCAGCAGGCAAATGTGCCAGGGTCAGAGCCTTGTGGGTGATTCCCAGGCACGGGGCCTGCAGTCCCTGCTAGCGGCCCGCTTTCGCACAAGCGTTAAGGTGAGCTGCCTCCCAGGCTGTGGGAATAAGCAGGTAAGAGCTGAGGCCGACAAGTCTCAGATTTCTGAGGCTTCAGTCGTTGCCCTTATGGTAAGTGGCAACGACCTCTACCTCAGAGGAGGTAGGCCCTACAGGCGAGATTATGAAGACGGTTATGGGCGCTGTCGACGACTGTGGATTGAAAACCCGCAGACGCGTCGTGGTGGGGATGCTCCCGAGGTGGGGTCCAAGCCGGACTGCCCACTTGAGGAACATGTCGCAAAACCGGCTCCTTGCAGACCTCTGTACGGCGGAGGGTGTCTTTTTTGTCGACCCCTACGACGTATTCCATGGTAGTAAAGACCTCTACCAAAGGGATGGGGTGCACCTCTCCTTTAAGGGCAAGGCTTTCCTAGCCAATCTCATCCAGGATGTCGTGGAGTGCACCCAAAGGAGTGTCCGGCCCATTGGGAGGGCGGACGTACGACAGTACGCCCGAGTCACTCCCCAAACAACCTTCTCGGAGGCTGTCAAAAATGGTGCCACCGCGACAACAAAGAAGCCGGGAAACGGAAGAGTATAGGGGGTCCTACATTAGGGAACTCCCTGAAAGTTCTTCTGTTCAATGCGAGGTCAATCAGGAACAAGTTTCCTGAGTTCCGTGGCCTCGTAGCGACGGAAGAACCCGAAATGGTAGCCATAACAGAATCGTGGATAAAAACTTCAAACCGAGACTTTGAAGGCGAATTCACGGTTCCTGGCTACCAATTCTTCCACAAGGATAGGCCAGACAGAGAGGGTGGCGGTGTAATGTTGTATGTCAAGGATACAATCAAATCTACGAACTCCAACATTATATCCGATCACGAGCTCCTAGGCGTTGACCTAGAGATAGGTCCTGTCAGATACAGGACCCTGGTGCTTTACAGACCCCCTTCCCAACCCGTTGAGAAGGACAGGGAACTGTACCAGCTGCTGGGTGAGCTTGTTGAAGGCAGAGTGTGCATCGTTATGGGTGACTTCAACAGACAAGTTGACTGGGAAACCAGAGCAGCCTTTGGCGAGAGCGCGCTACCCCTGGAGTTCGCCAACAACGAGTTCCTCACTCAATGGGTCAGAGAACCGACGAGAGGAGACAATATCCTCGACTTGGTCTTCACCTCTGAGGATGATATCGTTGAGGATCTCTCTGTAGGCGAAGAGCTCGGTGTCAGTGATCACCAGCTAATTAGATTTACCGTCAAGATCCCGAAGGTAAGATCTGTTGCCAGTCAATCAAGGAAACTTGACTTGAGAAGAGCAGACTTTGCAAGCCTTCGTGCTGGGCTGACTGATGTAAGGCTAGCGGTATGCGAAGATGTTGAGTTTTCGTGGAACAATTTCAAAACCACATTCATGAGTCTTGACTCAAGTTGCATCCCTCTGAAATGCCTCCGTCGGTCTTCTGTTCAACTAAAGTGGTTTAATCGAGAAATCGGCCAACTGCTTAGGGAGAAGAGAAATGCGTACCGGCGATCGAAGATCTCTGGTGCCTTTGACGAGTACCGGAGGCTAGCCAGAAGAGTGAAGTCCAGCATAAGGTCGGCTAAGCGGCCTGAGGAACTCCGAGTGGCGAGACTCTGCAAGGAGAATCCCAAGGAGTTCTTTGGCTATGTAAATAGCCGTAAACCAATCCATCGTAGGATTGGGCCCTTAGTGGACGAGGAGGGTGCATTAACTCACTCAAATGCAGAAAATGCTAACCTGCTTAATGACTACTTCTCTTCAGTGTTTACTAAAGAGTGTGGTCCCAGCCCCCAGCCCACGGATTCCTATTCGGGGGAAAAGCTGGAGGTAATGTACTTCACCGAAGGAGAAATAAAGAAAAAGATCGTTGACCTAAAGACGAATAAGTCCCCCGGACCGGACGGATTTCTATCTAAGGTGTTGAAGGAAGTGTGCGATGAAGTATCACGACATCTGTGTGCTATCTTTAACATGTCAATCCGGACCGGATGCGTTCCTAGAGACTGGCGTGAGGCGTAGGTGACTCCGATCTTCAAGAAAGGAGACCCCAGCCATCCGTCAAACTACCAACCCATCAGTTTGACTTCGATAGTCGGTAAACTCATGGAAAGCATGATAGTGGACAAGATAACGTATTATTTAGAGTCAGACCTGCTACTGAAGAGTTCCCAGCACGTCTTCCGAAGGCAACGGTCATGCCTGACGAACCTTGTGGAATTCTTCCACTTCGTGTTCAGTGAGCATGATCGGGATAAAGCGGTGGATGTTGTGTACCTTGACTTCCAAAAGGCCTTTGACAAGGTACCACACCGCCGCCTTCTCCGGAAAGTGCGTGCGCAGGGCATAGACGGCAAGGTAGCAGGTTGGATAGAGAGCTGTAGTGGTGAATGGTCGGGCCTCTGAATGGGCGCCCGTATCTAGCGGTGTCCCTCAAGGTTCCGTCCTGGGACCACTACTGTTTATTATCTATGTCAACGACATGGACGGAGACATGGTTGCCAAAATCTCCAAATTTGCCGACGACACCAAGCTTGGTATTAATGTGGCAAAGGAGGGGAACACTGTCCGCCTCCAAGAGGACCTTCAAAGGATTGGGGAGTGGTCGGACACGTGGTAAATGCCTTTCAACGTGGGGAAATGCAAAGTAATGCATATCGGCCACCGAAACCCCAAATCTCAGTACATCCTTAAGGGCACTGCTCTTGAACCCACCGACACTGAGAAGGACTTGGGTGTAACTATCACTAGCGACCTCAAGTTCTCGAAACAGTGCATCGAGGCAGAGAAGAAACCCCAAAGGATGTTAGGCTACATAAAGCGCCAGTTTGGATACCGTAACAAGGAGATAGTACTTTGTCTGTACAACTCCCTCGTTCGGCCGCACCTAGAGTATGCCGTACAATTTTGGAGTCCTTCGTTTCGAAAGGATATCGCAAGGTTGGAACGCGTACAAGCCAGGGCAACCAAGCTGATTCCCTCTATCCGACATAAAAGTTATGAGGATAGACTAAGGGAATTAGATCTGTTCTCGCTGGAAACCCGTAAACTGCGTGGTCAGCTCATCGAAGTTTTCAAAATACTTCGAGGGTTCGATAATGTTGACTACCGGGATATTTTCACACTGAGTGAGAACAGAACGCGCAATCACGGCTTCAAACTTGAACTGAAGCGTTACAACCGCAATCTGTGTGGAAATTTTTTCACTTACAGTATCTGCGGTAAGTAGAACGCACTTCCAGTGGAAGTTGTCAACAGTGAATCTGTTGACCAGTTCAAGTCAAGACTAGACAAAGTCTTGAAAAGTGGCCGTTTAGGGACGCAAAACAATTGAGCAGCCATGTGCCTGCTCGATTGCTAGTCCAAAGGTACCCTCTTTGAATGGACCGTAAGGTCTGCTAGGGTACTTTCTTTCCTTGTAACTCCTCGTTCACGGACAAGAGCAGCGGGACCAAAGGAGCTAAAAAAAAGAAAGAAACATAATTACTCCCCTGTTGCTGTTTTCAAGGTGTTATGTGTTTCCCCCTCCTTCCCTCACTCACTCATACCGTACCTGGCTTTACGTTCAGCTCCACTTCTTTCGTGCATTCACTATTGGCCGTTTTCAATTGCTCATCAAAACCTGTACTTATATATTTCGCCTGTGGGGGAGGAAGAAACGTCAGACCTCAGCAGAAGACGGGGGACCCACACTGCTTCCAGGCAGCTTTGTCCTCCCTCCTTCACCAAAACCTGAAACAAAAGACGGGAATTAGATTGGGCATTGGTGAGCTGAGGCAAACAAAAATGGACCTACCACAATGGCACTCCAGGAGTTGTATTTACTACACAAGGCAAAATCCATTTTACTGCAGCTGTGTGAGCGCAATTTCTCAACATCACCCTAAATAGCATTGCCACTATATGCAACACCCGGACTAACTTCACTCCGCCAAACATGCACATGACCAAAGCATCTCACCACCCCTTTACAGCAATCCACACACGTAACACAGAAGGAGGGGGGGGGCAGAACCTCGACCAAGGGGGTATACTGACAATGAGATTTGCTTTAGAGTTCATGTCATTGTCACTTTATTTCACATTTCTGTTACTTCTCTTGCTGTCTGTCTCTCACCTCAAGCTTTTACCACCTAAGTAAAATCCCTCTTACACCAATTTCTGAATTTAAAAGGATATCTTAAAATGTCCATTTGTGTAATTGTGATAGAGAGGAATATATTAGGTGTTGCTAATTCTTCTCTTTCGGGTAGGTTGCTCTCTTGGAACAGAATATGGTTGCGCAGACGAACATCTTACAGGCGTTGTCTGAAGCGAATGCTGCCTATGGTGCCACCCGGCGCCTCATCAACCAGGCGAAGGCACAGCGTTCGGAGATGATATCTTCTTTCCTCTCTTCGTATAACGCCTTCCTCAGTATTGTGCAGAAGGCGGACGAAGCGAACGAGTTCTATGCGAAGCTCGAGGCTCAGGTGAACAAGCTGAATGTGCGAGTCAAGTCTTTTTGTAAGGTGCAAGAGGAAGAGAGAGAGGAGAAGCTCGCAGTCCAGGTTAAGAAATTTGGGGGGAAAATGTCGATCCCTGGCTCCGGACGTGGCGACGTCAGGGTTCCCTTCAGCGAACCGGTTATTGTAAGCGCGGGGCCAAAACTAAAGGATTATCTTCAAGCTGGAATGGGAGCTAAAGGGCTTCGCGGTGACGTGCCTTCCATGGATGCAAGTGGAACCTCCACACTTGACTATAGGTACCGAGACTCGGGCGTGGTCGCTCCCGGACCCATTGGCACTTCGCAAATGCTGGCATCGTATCGGAATCCTCCCTCCCGTCCCGCTCCAGTCGGCTCAGAGAAAACGGATGTCCGAAGTGGCCCTAACACCCCTTTGCCGTCTTCATTTCACCCTGCACTTATACCTCCCTCCGCGCCTTCCCCAGGACCGTCTCAGCATATTGTTTCTTACTATCCCCAATCGGTGGGGACACATCTCCAGCCGCATCAACTGCCTCCTCAACACACCTCCGAATCTTCTGCGCCACCAATCTTATCCTCGACCACTGCCTCGGTTTCGCGCCCGTATCAGAGCTATGGACATCCGCCTATCAGTGCGCCGCTCACAGGGACCGATATTTCGACAGTGCCCACAACATCGTACACGACGGGCGTCTATTCAAATGCTGCCTCGAACTTCAACTCTGGAACTGCAAGTACCAGCATGATGCAACCTCCTAGCCCTTGCCAAATTCCCCTGTCACAACCTGGGGTGGGATTGGGTTCGCAGGAGGTTGTCTCTGGTACAGCCGGGAATAAGCAAACCTTCGGCCAGGCTTATACTGCGGCTGCTACTCTCAGACCGCAAGTGCCTCTCCAAAATAGCCCCTACAAAGGTATTCCCTACGGGGGTTCGGCATATCTTCCTTATGCGTCATCACAACAGCCCGGTTCCTTCGCTCAGCCCACTCCTCCCCCTTCAACCGCGCCTGCTTCTCTTCCCTCGACTGTAAATTACATTCCCCAGACAAATGTCTACAGTACGACTATGTCGCCATCGCTATCTCACACCACCGCATCTGTTCCTACAGTGCCTGTGACGGGAAAAAATGTCCCACATGATGTCAGAAGTGGTCCTTATTACTCGCCTTTTCCGTATGTTCCCGGAACGAACTATGTACCGAATACCTACCCAACGCTTGGTGCATCTAGCAGCCAGAATGTACCCAATTCCGATTCTTACTCCATTTCAGGTGGAGCGAATCGTGGATCAGATGAGCTGAACGCCCAATTCGCGGCTACCTCCCTTCATGATAAAGTTGCCCCTTCATCAGCGAGTTATGGGCAGGGCCATACGCAGAGTGGCAGCACTCCGCATCCTGGAATTCAGGGGCAAGCGTTGGGGCAGAACGTCATGCAAAGTCATATCCAAAGCAACATCAATGGTCATAATCTTCCCTTTCGGGTTTCGACTACTGACCATTTCAAACATATCCAACATTCTATTGCTTCCTATCCTCAAGGTTATTCCCATGGAAGCGGTGCATTGACAAACACCAGTACCTACCAGAACCCTGTGAGCTCCAGCACCTTACAATATACTCCCCGTCAGGGCATTATATCTTCATCCCCGTATAACTACACTCAGCCAGCCCGGTTTACTGTTGTCCCAACTGTACCGCATTCAACCGCTCCCGGACAATTCCAGTCTCCACAGTACCCACCACAACCACCTTATGCAGCCGCACCTCCCCAGGATCCTCGGCCTTCGCCTCAACCTCCTAGTGACGGTGCTGCTCCTACTGCAACTCCTCTTATGTCTGTATCTGGTGCACCTCCTCCTACGACCAAAGCGCCGCCGGAAGGAGGAATTTCAAATCTCGACCTTCTGTCGGGTATCGACATGAGCACTTCTGCCTCGTCACAGTGGTCTGTTCTCGCTCCACATACATCCCTTCCTACGTCCAATAGTTCCATCCCGGCGCCTGAATCTGTGACCGGCCCTGATGTGACTGTCACAACTGTTCCTCAAAACCAAGACAAACCAAAAGAAAATGGTACTCTTGACTCTTCAACCGAGTTGGTAAGTTTAGTTTTCCTCCATAAAGATATTCAAAGTTCTTAAATTTCAGTCCTAGTTTGGTTATGCAAACCAATTGCTTTTGAAAGTTTGTATGACACTTCACGTAAGGGTTCGTTTCTTGACATCTTCACTGCTGTCCTTTATTTATTCATTTTCTCGATTCTCTGTCTTTCTCCAGGGGATGTCCTTCCTTCCACCTTTGAGATCCCTTCAGTCCGTTTCAAGTTTCCCTTTAAAGTGGCCTACTCTAGTTAGTGAACGGTGACAAGTTTAGGAGACCTCTTCGCCCTTCTAATCCCCAGTACACTAAAATATTCCACCTGGCACTTTGTTGTACATTTTCTATCCCTCCCACCCACCCCTGCCCTAAACCTCTTTTCAGAGACTAAGTGTCCGTGTTCTTTGTACAAATTTATTCTCAAAATTGTTTAATAATCATTTTAAAATTACAGTTGAATTAATTATTGCTTTGGCATAAATTTGCACCTTGTACCTTCATACATATCTCTCTGCCGAAGTGGTTTTTATATCGCACTCCCATACTCGCTGGTTGTTTACAAAATACAGGGCAGCTTCTCCGTCTGCACCTCTCCCTCCAACGGAAACCTCCTCCTGGTGCCCTCTGGCTTGCCAGCGATTGTCATTCTGATCTTTATGCGAATTTTCTTTCGTTTGGGGGACCTCTTCTTCGATTGAAAAAGGACGAGTGGCACAATTAATAACTTAACTATAAAAAACCTAAAACTTACCTTAGTTGAAAGTGCTTTTTAAGGTGTTAAAAAGAACCCTATTTCCAGGGCAATGGAAATATTTGTGCGGAGAGCTAACTTTACTCACAAAACTTGAAACCACATTCAATGCTTGAAATCATAGCTAATACTTGAATCCACAGCTAATACTGAAACCACCACTAATACTTGACATCACAACAAATACTTGAAGCCTTACGTGGTTTATGGAGATAGTGAGCCTAAGAAATCAGTCGTTTAAAACTGGATTAAAAGTTTTTAAATAGGTCAAGCTGTACTCTAATTTTTGGCTTCCCTACTTCTCTACTCTGAAGTGGGTGAACCCCAGGAACGACACATCTCCCTAGTAGGTCAATAGATCCATTTGCGAGGGTGTGGAGCGTGTTTTTCTGACCTGCGTGAGGTTAGGGCAGTCGATAAGGTGGTGGCTTATGGTCTTTGGGGTTTTGATTACATCTGAGGCAAGTTAGTATGAGGACAAGGTTTATTCTCTGCCTCTTCTGAGCTATTGTTTCATTGTGTTTATATATTGTTGTAGCGTTCGGGTTGTTATTTTGACCTTGGAGTGTTGTGCCGTTATAGAGATTCGTCTGCGTAGCTGTTTGGATATAATTTGGGGTTGTAGTTGTAGAATGTCGTGACTGGCGAGTCAAGAGGTTCTTAATGACGGTAAAGGAGTTGAAGGCCATCCGCATCAATTAATGAAAAAACTGTTGCTGTTGTTCGGTTCTTAGTCGAAAGAGACCGTCTAATTTCAAGTGAAATTATAGCCAATTGGCAGGTCTCTTTCGACATTCTGCTTCTTTGATTTTAGTGGGCAGCTTTTCTGTTCGGCGGCGGCGGCCTCAATCGTTCCGGCAAGGACATTTAGACAAAAGACTTATCTTTCCGCGAGTCTTATGAAGCGCATGGAAATTTCTGAAAATGATTTTATGGATACACTTGTAACAGGGCCTGTAGGTGGGGCAGGAAAAGTACCCATACCGTCTTCCGGCTCGTCTTAAGAGGCGACTAAACTCGGATATGGACCGCTTTCCTCGGAAGCTGCGCAACCGAAAGTTTTGTTGCGACTGCGATACGCATTGTGAGTTGTCCATGCACACCGACGACACATTTGGGAAGCTTTTGACGATGATAATTCACTGGGTAACAAATGTTCACAAAACTTTTGTTTCTCTTATTTTTTTTTAGTGTTTTTAATACTGAATTTTGCACCGATTCCAAATATGTTATCACTTTTTCTCTACCCTCGACCGTTTGAAAGATATAACAACTTGTGCTAATATAAAGAAATGTATGGGGTACGGTTAAAGCACGCTTACATTTGTCGCTAATTTATTTATTTTCTCTTTCAGGTTTATTTGATAAATATTGACTTTCTTGATTATGGCTACAAGAGAATGCAGAAATTCACCAGATTCGTTCTGTTTTGTGTGTGGTTTCTCTGTTAGACCTGAACATGTATCACATAAAATTGTGAAAGGTGCAAAGTACTGGATTGCTTATAGACTGTACTTTGGAATGAGTATGGGTGACCAAGAAAAACCATGGGCTCCTCATGTGATATGTGGAAGTTGTCATTCAAATTTAGATGCATAGCTGAGAGGTGCAAGAAAAGCATTGCCATTTGCTGTGCCCAGAGTTTAGCGAGAGCCAAACAATCATCACGATGATTGCTATTTTTGCATGATTGACATATGAATATACAGAAAAGTTGAGGGAAGAAAATCCCTTCCATATCCCAACCTTTCATCCTCTATTGCACCTGTGCCACCTGATGATACCTTATTGGTTCCACGGCTGCCAGAAAATGTAATTAAATCCTATCAAATTGTAAGCTATATTCTTTGTAACAGAATCAATACTGAAGTATTCAAAACATATAGCTAAGGTTTCTTGTAATGTGATTACACATGCAATCCTTATTTATGCTTCAGCTATTAAATGTATCTCTTTTTAGATATATTTTTTCAGGTAGAGGGTATGATGGATGTCTCATCAGGAGAGTTGGAAGGTTGTGGCAATGAAGAAATGGATGAAACGTTTGAGCCAAGAATGAGTACCCGCCCACACTTTCTAAATCAACGTGAGCTGGATGATCTCATCAGGGACTTGGGTCTCACTAAGTCAGGAGCTGAGCTTTTGGCATCCAGATTTAATGAATGGAATCTGTTGGGGGAGGACTGATGATCAACAGTATACAGGAAGTGCCATGAGGAATTCGAAGTATACTTTGATATAAGTGAGGATCTCTGCTTCTGCAAAGATATTAATGGCTTGTTTACACCTATTGGAATTGATCACAACCCTGAAGAATGGTGACTTTTCATGGTTCTACAAAAGCCTCAAAGCTGTTTTACTACATAATGGGAATCAGTATCCATCCCTGCCTATAGCATACTCGGGGTACAGAGGAAGGAAGAATATGACAATGTAAAAAAGCTTCTCGAGAAGGTAAACTATACTAACTTTAAATGGGATGTTTGTAGTGATTTTAAAATGCTTGCCTTCTTACTCGGATTGCAGGGTGGGTACACCAAGTATTCATGTTTCCTTTGTCTATGGGACAGTAGGGCTGATCATGAACATTACCAGAAGGTTGAGTGGCCCCCTCGAGATGACTTCCAGCCAGGAAAACTAAATGTTATTAAACAGTCTCTTGTAGAGCCTGCCAAAGTTTTACTACCTCCACTTCACATAAATCTTGGTTTGGTCAAACAGTTTTTCAAAGCATTAGATCATGGTGGAGAAGCATTTCAAGAGATTCGTCTACTCTTTCCAAAGCTATCAGAGGAGAAGGTTAAGGGTGGTCTATTTACTGGACCGCAAGTAAGAAAATGTTGAAGTCAGTACAACTTGAGAATGCAATGAGTGATGTTGAAAGTGAGGCGTTGTGTGCATTTCGAAATATAGTTAATGGATTCCTTGGTAAAAATAAAGACCCAAACTACAAAACTTTTAGAAAGTTATAAGAATTTAGGATGTAGAATGTCACTAAAGAGGCACTTTTTGCATTCAAATTTGGAGGTTTTTCGTGAAAATTTGGGAGAAGTGAGTGAGGAGCATGGTGAGCGGTTCCATCAGGGCATTGCTGTAATTCAGAAAAGATACCAAGGAAGATAGCATACTGCTATGATGGGGGACTATATGGTCACTGGTGCGTAAAGATCAAGGAGCTCACAGTAGGAAAGCATGTTCTTCAATGCACTTTTAGTAGGTTATCTCTTATAATCACATTTTCTCATTATTTTAAAAAGGAATACAAGGACAAAATATTATCAGCTATTATTCATGGATAATTTGAATATGCTAAATAAAGTGAACGGTTGCAGCTATTTATGGTTAGTTTTATATACAGAATTCCGATTATCTCCAGAAATATCGATGCTATGCAATTTTCAATGGTATTTTTGGAATCGGGAGGTAATACCACCTTAGAAACACTAAAAACACTTAAAAAAACAAAACTAGTTACCCAGTGTAATGATAACTTGAAACAGGGGATGAAACCTCAATTTGTCAGTATGATACTGAAAGCAAATGTAGTTAATTGCCGGGTCCCTACCCCTATTCTGCGAGGTGAGCAGCCTCTAGGAAGGCCACCACATTCCATGCGTGGATCCACAGGACCCTAAGAGACGATATATTCTGTTTGGTGCGTGCTGGTGTGAGGTTTGGGCAATCTATTAGGTGTTTGATGTTGTCTGGGCTTTGGTTGCATCTGGTTCATGTTCGTATCATCGGGGCAAAGTTTATTCCTTGTTGTAGAGCATTCAAGTGTTTTTGGGTGAAGATAATATGGATGTGTTTAAGTTAGCTTTTATGATGGGGGAGTAAGGTTATTGTAGAGGTGTTGGAATAACTAGTGTGTTGGGGCTTCTCTTTTGTATACTGAAAGCAAAGTTCAGCCAAAACACTAAGGGCTTCCAGGAGGATCAATTGGCCGAATCCAATTTAGAGCTGATATCCCAAAGGAGTAATTAAACATTCTTGAGCCTATTAAAGTTAATGATTATTGGGAATATTATTAAAGGACTTTGTTTAAAGATTAATTGTTTGTCCCCAAACCTTTTTGGACTCCCTACAGTTATAATTACACCGGCCTAGCCTTGTATTTACTGTTGACAAAATTTGGTCTTGCAGAATTTGCATTCATTAAACATTCACATTCAAATATTATTTTCTAGAGCGCTGCCGCCTGACTCCCCCCCTCCTCTGCGGTGGTGCTTGGCGGTGGTGTGGTCCGCATTTCAACTAATGACTGATTTCTCTGTCCAAGTCAAGAGTTTAATTAGGTGGATAAGACCGTTGAGTTCTTTTCCGGTAGCCTCATCACCATGAGCTAATTGCTATTCCTCGAACGGCTGGTTGTTTTGCTTCCGTGGTGGTTAGCCTAAATGCACTATACTTAAATGCGCTATTAGCGCCGCCCGAACGATTTCACTGTTGGTGAATTTCATTGAGCTTAAGGGCTGGGTTTCAGATGTTTCGAAGCACGCAGCCTCTCTTCCTGGCGGGCATACCTGTCTTCACCTAATGCAAAAACTCCTCTAGCAGAGGTGGGGGAAGCCAGTCAAAAGGATTCGGGGCAAGTTCTCGCAGGATCCCCCTCCTGTTCTCTAGGAGAACGCGCCCGCAATCTCGGACCCCGTCTGTGGCGGAGACCTTCGCGACTGCTTTCTCAGTATTCTCTAACTGGATGCCACTCCGCCAGCATTCAATGCACGTCATGATGTCGCGGAAGGTCGCTGACTGAACGCTACTTCCAGAGGCCGAGAACCCTTCAACGATAGGTTTACATTGAGTGAGTTGCTTTCCGTTCATGCTTCATGCGAAGACACGGTCCCCCGTCCGGACGATGTCCCCTATGCCATGTTTCGACACCTGGCTGAACGAGGCATGGCCTTTCAGTTCAACAGGATCTGGGTAGAGGGTGTCCTCTCAGACTCCTTGTGAATTGCTACTGTGCTTGCTTTTCGCAAACCGGGGAGAGATCACTCTACCCCAGCTGCTTCCACCCAATTTCTCTAACCTCCTGCGTGTGCAAGTTGATAGAGAAATTGGTAAATGTTAGATTAGCCTTTTTTTGTGGACAGCGGAGGCCACCTGTCTTCTGATCAGTACAGCTTCCGCAAGTTCCATTCCATGTTGGATGCTCTGCTCTGACTAGAAAATGCCGTCTGTGAATCTTCCTTCTTAGACAGCTCTACGCCACGGTTTTTTCGATCTGGAGAAGTCCTATGATACCGCATGGAGCGATACGGTATCATGGAGACTCCACACGATGGGGTCTAGGGGACGTCTCCCAATCTATATATCTGAGTTTTTGCGAGATCGTCGATTCCGCGTACAGGTGGAGCAGAAAGTGTCCCGCAGGGAACTGTCCTCAGTGTCGCACTCTTTGCCCTGAACATGAACGTCATCACCTCGGTGCTGCCGGAAACGCTCTACGTGGACGACCTTTCGATCTCTTTTGGCGCGGCATAGATACCAACTCGGGAGCGTCGACTCCAACAGGCATTGATCCGCGTCTCTCGCTATGCCGAAGCGCGCAGTCTTCTTTTTTCCTTGGCCAAGACTAAGGTGGTGCACTTTTACCGCCATCCAGGGCTCCACCCTGACCCAGACTTGTTTCTAAATGGGGGTTCACCTGGAAGTGGTGGACTCGCACCGTTTCCTTGGTCTTGTATTTGTCCGCGGCCGCACCTGGGAGGCTCATTCGCAGCCTTAGCGTCTCTTGTACCCGCGCCATGGATATTCTTCGTTCCGTGACGTTCAGCACCTTGGGTGCTGATAAGGCTACTGCCGTACTTTTTATCGATCCTTTGTTCGTTCGAAGCTCGACTAAGGATGCGAGTTTTATGCATCCGCATCCGAGCGTGTATTGCGGAAGGTTGACTCGATCCACCACACTGGCCTTCGCCTGGCGACCAGTGCCTTCCGCACGTCCCCCATTGAGAGCGTACTTGCCGATGCTGGGTAGATGTCACTGGCTCTGCGTAGTGCAGGTCATTATTCGTCTGTATGCGCGAGTCCGGCTTCCCCCTCAGTCGCTAACAGCTCTCACTGCATCTGCAGCTGATCTTGATGGTATCTATGCCGCCGTGAGTCACCAGTTATACCCTAAGCCCTTTAGGTTTAGGACTAGGACACTCCTTCGATAGCTCGGTGTAGCTCTCGGGCTGTGGTTCCTATAGTTCCTCTCAGGACGCCAACTTGGATGGTACCAGACTTGACTATTTTTCGCCACGCCTCTGCTCCCAAAGCTTCTACAGCGCCGGAAGTATTGCGTTCTTCCTTTTTGGAGCACACTTCCTGCCACGCTGGAACCATGCCAATGTATTTGGATGCCTATAAGTCCCAAGAGGAGCTCTGTTTCCACACCGTATTCCCTCTATTCGAAGTCAGCGGAGCTCTGTCTGTCTTCACAGCCGAACTGGTTGCAATCCACCACTCGGTACGGGGGATAACGCGACGTGCCCGGTTCGGAGACTGGATTGTGACTTATAGTGATTTATATGCTCTCTTGGAGCATTGGAATCTCCGCATCCTCTGGTTTGCGATATCCGTGACGCCATGGTTTTAGCGGGCCGGGCGGATGTCGAGTTTTTTTTAATAATGGGTTCCTGGATATGTGGGAATTGCAGAGAATGATGGCTCCAAAAGAGTCCGCGAAGACTGGACGACTAGACCAGCGTTTCGCTTTTCCTCACACCGACTACATGGCAGGAATACGGGCAGCCCTCCTGGCTGCTTATCAAAGAAGATGGTGGACGGCCTAGGGGAACTTAAAGTTACGTTCCATTGCGCCGCGACTGCCCCGTAAGGGTCGCGGCGATTTGCCATCCTGGCCGCCGTGCCGACGGGATCCAGCGCTCCGTCCGGCCCCAGCTTAGCCTCTCTTCCTTCCTTCAGATAGCCTGTATTTCTCGCCTACTTTGTCGCTTTTCATACAACCTCTCCCACAACTTTCTCTGATCACCCTCTAACTTCACAGGGTAGATGCTGACCTCCTTCTCAAGCCAACCGTCCCGGATCGGAGCTGAGGGGGGAGGGGACAACATTCCCTAACCCCTGAGCTCCGATTCGGGATGAGTTTTTTTTAACAACCTGCTTCATCCCCACCCATACCTTCCTCGCATCCCTTTTCCTTTCCTCTTCACATTCTATCAGTTTTACGCCGTGTCTAAGGTGGAGCCGCCATGCCGATGGACTTCCAGGCCACCAGGCGGGAGGGGTGGTCCCAAATGGCGGCGCCTGGCTCTGCCGGGCCTGTAAGCACCTCTTGCAGTGCGGGCTACTGCGAGAGGTGATGCGCGATTGCATCCCGTGTAAAAAAGAGGGTCACCATGCCTATGTATGACAAAATTTTTAAAAAAAATAAAAATCTTTCCCCAATTTCCCTTGCTCATCAACGGAGCCGCCCTCGGGCAGCTCCACGAAAAAAATGGAGCCCTTACCCCTGTGCTTGCACAGGGTACCCTCCATATTTCTTTAACCGGAGAGGAGGCTTACTTCGGGCACCTCCCTGCTTCCAGCGCAGTCCCTCCTTTTCTTTCCAAGGGGACTGCCAAGAAAGCCAGCAGGCAGCCATCGAAAACCGCAACCCGTCAAAGCGGCTCGGTAGGGAAAACCTCCTTAGGGGGGAGAGGGAAGCCAGGCCCCTTCGGTCGCTTCCCTCAAAAGACCTGCTGGCAAGAATATTAAACTTTGCCGGGGTCAAGGCCTGTGCCTCCCCACACAAGACTGGTGACGCTGCCAAGGGGACCTGCGATGTCCTGAGAGGGGATGGCCAACTGGAGGCCTCTCCTGTGATAGCATAGTCCTTGAGGAAACCCAGCCTCAGACGGTAGGGCCTTCCATGGGGGGGAATCCATTTCGGAGAAGGATCTAGCCTAGGGGCTCCTTCCGGCGGAGGTGAGAAGCGGGTTCATTCCCCGCCCTCCTCTCCTAAAAAGAAGAAGGAAAGAAAAGAAGACTCCAAGCTCCTCTCCATCCGCCAGGGCTGCGGGGACGGATGGGTCTGCTGCCACTTTGGCAAGCGACCAAGCCAAGATCGGCACATCCGGCCCCTCCGCCTCCCCCCTCCCCGGGTGTGGAGCCCCTGACTATGACAAAGACCAAAAGTGCACAGGGCGGAGCCTCGATGACATCGGGGCCCTTCATTCAGAGGTTACCTGTCGTTTTCGAGCCCGCTGGCTTCAAGCGCTTCCTCGTTATTCGCTCCACTGATGGCACCATGTTGTCCAAGGGCAACATGATCCATCAGAGGAGAGGATTAGTTAGTGCAATTGGTAGAGAGCCGAAAGTGACCCGTTTCTCGGACGGGAGCCTTCTGGCGAATCCCGCCGAGGCGGCCAAGATAAGTGCTCTCTGACACTTCATGGCACCCCGGTGAGTGTGACGCCGCACTCTACCATGAACTTTGTGAAAGGAGTAGTTTATGCGAGGGAACTTGTTGACTACTCCATTGAGGACATCACCTTTCAGCTGGCCGACCATGGGGCGGTCAAGGTCGAATGTGTGATAAGAAAACAGGGAGGGGCCTCGAGACCCACCCCTACACTCTTTATCACGTTCGACTGTGACAAGCTCCCTGAGTCGGTGCGTGCCGGTTGGTACCGCTACCGCGTGAAGGCATTCGTGCCACTGCCGCGGCAGTGCTATTACTGTCACCGCTTCGGCCATACGAATTGTTCTTGTAGACATGCAAAGTCGGGGTCACCCGAGGTCTGTGTAAATAGCTCCAAGGCCGCGCACGATAAGTCTAAATCGTGTGTGGCCAAGTGTATCAATTGCGGAGAGCCGCACCCCGCATCTTCGAAACAATATGGTGCATATCTCCTTGAGAAAAAAGTCCTGGCCGTTCAGGCCCAAGATCGACTCTCATTCCGCGAGGCTAAGGACTTGGTCCTGGCGCGCCCGGCTTTGCCTGGGACGTCATATGCCTCAATAGTTAGAAAGGCACCCTCTGCTCCTCGCCCATCCAGGCCAACGAGCACGGTTGTTTCCACGGCCATTCGGAGCCCTTCTGCGGGCTCTACTCAACCCGTGCGCTCCCCTGGTAAAGCTGGCGGCAAAAAGGGTTCCTACCCAGCCCTGGCTAAAACCAGGGCTCCCCCCTCTTCCCCCAGCGTGACCGTTTCCCGTAAGGCGAAACGGCCACGCGCCTCCACCGAGTTGTTAGACTCACACGGGGCAACACCCCTGAAGTTGGTCGCCAGGCCATCTTCCTGGATTCCTAAAGCTGTCTTCTGAAAGGAGGACAGCAACAAAGGAGCCTCGTGTCCTTCGCCCACGACTAGTGGTGGAGCCAGTGGCTCGGAGACGGTGGTTCCTCGAAAAGAGGGCCCCCCCGCCTCTGAAGCCGCAACGCCCGCCTAAGGTTTCGAGGCGGAGGGAGAAAAAGACTCGCAATAAGTCCTCCAAGGCGACAGCGCTTTGTCGGGCCAACAGCGCCCGGGGTTCTGCCTCCGGCAAGCGTATGGCCATTCCCGTGAGGGTCTTCTGTTCGAAGAGGGCCCCAGCGTCTCCTCCGAACTAGGCTTGGAGGGCATATTCCTTCAATGGTATTGCCGTGGACTCCGGGCCAACTGGGAGGAGCTGCGGAGGCTTGTCTCGTCCCGTTCCCCGTTAGCTATATTTTTGAAGGAGACAATGCTAGGCGCGTGACCCCTGCCCGCCCTCCCGGGGTATAAGGGTCTAGTGACCCCACCACCACGGGATGGTCGGGCCTGGGAATGCGTGGTTTACACCCGGCTTGATGTCTCCGTTCTTCCTTTCTCCTTACATACCTCCTTTTAGGCAGTGGCTGTGCAGCTGCACCTGGATAGGAGGTATACTATCATTTCTGCGTACATTCCACCGTATGCTGACTTCGACGCGGGGGGACTTCTGCCGCGTCGTGGCACGGTTGCCGAGGCCATTTCTCTTGCTTGGAGATCTAAACGGCAGGCATCCTTTCTGGGGAGATTACTCAATAAATTCCAGGGGACAAGTCCTTGCCGATCTGATCGAAGAGCTTGAGATCGGTGTCCTAAACGTGGATGAGTTTACGCATCACTGTCGGAGAACCGCTTAATTTTCTTGCCTTGACCTATCTTTGTGCTCCTCGGATGCACAGCCTGATTTTGATTGGGGGGTGGTCGATGACCTCTATGGTAGTGATTACTTTCCCATTCAAATATCATTTTCAGGGCAACTGCCGCCTGAGAGCCCACCTCGGTGGTGCTTGGCGCGGGCGCAGTGGCCTACATTTCAGGAAATGACTGAATTATCTATCTCAGTCGAGGAGTTTAGGTCGGTAGATGAGGCCGTTGAGTTCTGTTCCGGTAACCTCATCGCCGCGGGCCTGACTACTATTCCTAGAACGTTTGGCCGTTTTGCACGCCGACCACTCCCATGGTGGTCGGCCGAGTGTGAGACGGCGCTCAAACAGAAACGTTATGCCTACATGCGCTATAAGCGCCGCCCGAACGATTTCACTGTCGCTGAATTTCGTCGGGCTAGGGCTAGGTTCCGGTATACTTCGAAGCACGCCCGCTGCTCTTCTTGGCGGGCATACGTGTCTTCACTTAACGGGAAGACCCCGTTAGCAGAGGTGTGGAAGCGAGTCAAAAGGATTCAGGGCAAGTTCTCGCAGGACCCTTCGTCCCGTTCTCCAGGAGAATGGGACCGCAATCTCGGACCCCGCGTCCGTGGCGGAATCCTTAGCGACCGCTTTTTCCGCATTCTCTAGCCGGGATGCTGCTCCACCAGCATTCAATGAACGTCGTGTTGTCGCGTAAGGCCGCCGGCTGGACTTTACCTCCATAGGCGGAGAACCCTTCAACGACAGGTTTACTGTGAGTGAGTTGCGCTCCGCTCTCTCTTCGTGCGCGGACACCGCCCATGGTCCGGACGATTTCCCGTACGCCATGCTTCGAGACCTGGGTGAGCGAGGCATGGCCTTTCTGTTAGATTTGTTCAACAGGATCTGGGTGGAGGGTCTTCTCCCAGACTCCTGGCGAATCGCTACTGTGCTCGCCTTTCGCAAACCGGGGATAGATCACTTTACTCCGACTGGTTTCCGCCCAATCTCTCTAACCTCTTGCGTGTGCAAGTTGATGGAGAAATTGGTAAATTTTAGATTAGCCTTTTTTCTGGACAGCGGAGGCCATCTGTCTTCTGCACAGTGCGGCTTCCGCAAGTTCCACTCCTCGTCCGATGCTCTGCTCCGATTGGAAAATGCCGTCTGCGAGGCTTTCCTTCGTAGACAGCACTACGCCACGGTATTTTTCGATCTGGAGAAGGCCTATGATACCGCATGGCGATACGGTATCATGGAGACTCTCCACACGATGGGGGCGAGGGGACGCTTCCCAATGTTTATATCTGAATTTCTGCGAGATCGTCGATTCCGCGTACGGGTGGGGGGAGCCCTCTCCGGCCTATAGGAACAGGAAGAGGGTGTCCCGCAGGGAAGTGTCCTCAGTGTCACACTCTTTGCCCTGAGCATCAACGGCATCACCTCGCTGCTGCCGGAAGATGTTCTCGCTACGCTCTACGTCGACGACCTTTCGATCTCTTTTGGCGTGGCCCAGATGCCAACTCTAGAGCGTCGTCTCCAACAGGCATTGAACCGCGTCTCTCTCTATGCCGAAGCGCACAGGTTTCGGTTTTCTTTTGCCAAGTCTAAGGTTGTGCACTTCTGCAGCCAGCCACGGCTCCATCACGACAAAAATTTGTTTCTTAATGGGGTGCGCCTGGATGTGGTTGAATCGCACCGTTTCCTTGGTCTTGTATTCGACCGACGCGACACCTGGGAGGCTCATATTCGCAGCCTTAGGCTCTCTTGTACCCGTTCCATGGATATTCTCCGTTCTGTGACGTTCAGTGGTTGGGGCGCTGATAGGGCTACTGCCCTACTTTTTTATCGATCCTTTGTTCGTTCGAAGCTCGACTACGAATGCGAGTTTTATGCATCCGCAGCCGAGCGTTTATTGCGGAAGGTGGATTCGATCCACCACACCGGCCTTCGCCTTGCGACCGGTGCCTTCCGCACTTCCCCCATTGAGAGCCTGTTGGTCGATGCTGGGCTGATGCCACTCGCCTGTACGCGCTCGCCCGGCGCTTCCCTCAGTCGCAAACAGCTTTTACTGCATCCGCAACTGACCTCGACGGTTCCTATGCCACCTAGAGACGCCAGTCATACCCCAAGCCCTTTCGGTTTAGGGCCAGGAAACTCCTTCGAGAGCTAGATATAGCTCTCGGCCCGGTGGCACCCCTGGTTCTGCCCAAGATGCCACCCTGGAGAGTACCGAATTTGGCTATTTGTCGCCACGCCTCTGCTCCCAAAGCTTGTACGTCACCGGGAGTATTGGGTTCGACCTTTTTGGAGCACACCTCGTGTCACGCTGGAACCGTGCCAGTGTATACGGATGGCTCCAAGTCCCAAGCGGGGGTCGGCTTCCACGCCGTATCCCCTTTGTTTCAAGTCAGCGGGGCTCTGCGTCTGTCTTCACGGCCGAGCTGGTGGCAATACACCACTCGGTACGGGAGATTACGCGATGTGCCCGGTTCGGAGACCGGATTGTGATCTATAGCAACTCACAAAGCGCCCTGAGTGCTCTCGGGGCACTGGAATCTTCGCATCCCCTGGTTCGCGATATCCGTGACGCCACGGTTTTGGCGAGCCTGGCAGATGTCGAGATTATCTTCTGCTGGGTTCCTGGACATGTAAGAATTGCGGGGAATGAGGGCGCCAAAGAGTCCGCGAGGACTCTGCGACCGGACCAGCGTTTCGCTTTTCCTCACACTGACTACATGGCAGGAATACGGGCAGCTCTTCGGACTGCTGGCAAAGAAGATGGGAGATGGTCGAAGGGAACTTAAAGTTGCGTGCCATTGCGCCGCGACTGTTCCCATGGACTTCTCCCCCAATGCCGTGACGGCTTCAGGTCGCTTTCTGTCTTCTCCGGATCGGACACACTCGTGTGACTCATCGCTATTTAATGGAACGCTCGCCTGCGCCCTATTGCGACGACTGCGTCGTCCCCCAGACTGTTTGGCACATTCTTGTCGAATGTCCCAGTCTAGGTGATCTTCGCGCACGTTACCTGTCCCGGTACCGGGATGGGCAGGGTCGCTCCGCCTGTCCTTTGTCCACGGGACGAGTGCGTGCACATTGACTGGTGGACCTGTTGACTTTTTTAAGGGGCTATCTGGCGACTCTACCCCCGACGCCAGAGTGCACTTCCTTCTTGTTTCCGTTTGTATTTGTTGCTGTTGTTTCTTTTTTTTAGACTGTTTCTTAGCCTTTGTTCCTTTTCTTATCTTTATTTCTTATTTACATATTATGTTTTTTTTATTCTAGCCTATTAGTAGACTGTGATGTGATTACGTCCACATTTGGCCTAGGAGGCAGTCGCCAGATGGGCTCCTAGAATAAAAAAAAAAACCCACACCGCACGTATCCCCTCTCTTTGAAGTTAGCGGGGCGCTGCCACTGTCGTTACAGCCGATCTGGTTGCAACCACACCTCGGTATCGAAGATTACGCGTCGTGGACGTTTCGGAGACCAGATATGTGATTTTTAGCGACCTACAAAGTGCCCTGACTCCTCTTGTATTGGAATCTATTCATCCCCTGGTTGCGAGCCAGGCGGATGTCGAAACTTTCTTCTGATAAGTTCATGGGCATGTGGGAATTGCGAGGACTGAGCCTGCCAACGAGGGCGCTAAAAAGTCCGCGAGAACTGGGCGACCAGACGAGCGTTTCGCTCTTCCTCACACCGCCTACATGGCACGAATCAGGGCTGCCTGGCAAAGAAGATGGGAGAGGGCTGAGGGGGACTGTTCCCATGGACCTACCCCGCAATGCCACAACAGCTTCAAGTCGCTTTCTGTCATCTCCGAATTGAACACACTTGCGAGACGTAGTCATTTAATGGAGCGCTCTCATACACCTTACTGCAACAGTTCGGCACATTCTTGTTGAATGTCCCAGTCTGGGTGATCTTCTCGCACATTACCTCTCCTGGTTAGGGACGAGTGGGGTCTCTACCGCTTGTTCCTTACTGGGATGGGTTTGTGCACATAGACTTTTGAAATATCTTACTTTTTGAAGAAGGTTGCCTCCTCCATTTTAATTTCTCTCCCTCCCTTTTGTATTGGTCACATGATCCTGCACCAGGGGGAGGCGGGTCTCTCTCAGATGCCGGAGCATGCTTATTTCTTATTCTTGCTTTTTGTTTGTTTTTTGCCTTTAGTAGGTCTTTCTATCTAGGGTGTAGGATGATTACTGTGACTTATCCTCTATTAGACGGTCTTCAGATTGGCCCTGAAAAAAAAAAGAAGCTCTACTGCTTCCTGTAGCCTTTCTTGTCTATCTTCACTTTTCTTAACTACACCCATATCTCGAACTCGTTATATATAGTCGTTTCCACCTCTAATCTTCTCCCTGTGGATGGGAAATAAGAAAACTAGATGACTACACAAATGAAGTCAGTCTATTACGTTCTCCCTATTTTTCTAGATGTCAACGACATCTTCAAATGGCAGTCACAACATTGCGACCTCCTCCTCAACGACCACTATGCTTGACTTGACCAAACTCGCTCAGGTGAGTTTTATCAAGTCATGAGACCCCAAATGTCTTAGAGTAGAGGAATTTCTATTATCATTGGAGCAGTGTCCAAAAACAGCATTTGCATGCGCCCCAGACATGAAATATTTGTTGTTGTTGTTGCTTATAGATCCCCAGGAGCAGATGACCTCTGCTCTTACTGTGTATGAGAGAAAACAAGATGATAGAGCTAACTAAAGACAGGCTTAGGGCCGGTATGGGGTTATGCAAATACATAGTGTTTGTGATCAGGTACAGCTTCTAGAGAAGCTGTATGATTGTTTCATTAGGCAAGTGCTATGGCTGGTTTTAAGGATGTATGGGTTGATTTTGCAGTGAAAGGCTTTTTGTTGGAATTTGTGATGAAAGATGGTGGAGCTCTTGCTAGCCTAGTGGATATAGCGTTGGGCTTCTGACTCCGAGGTGCAAGGTACAATCCCACTGAGCGAAGACATAAAACTTCAACATATGTGATGGACTAAATGCCTATTGGGTGGATATGCTGGGCCAAACCCCGCGGAAGTAAGTAGATCCAACACAACACATCATCATGTATATAGCCAATCACAATATTGCTATCATAACCCTTCCTGTCATCACAGCACAACATATCCACTTCCTCATCCCTTTTGGTCCTCTATCAATGGGATACTCATATCAACTACATAAGTGTAGTGGAACGGGTGCACACCCACCCCATGGTCAAGAAGGGCTCCACAGTCGCAGGTTAGTGTCAAGAAAATATTACTACCCTGTCCTAGTTCCTTCAAACTCGCCAGGGATTGCCATTCTGATCTTGATGTGAGCGAGTTGCATTCCATTCTTGCTATGGGCACAGATATGGCTCATGGTCTGATGAAGTCCTGTATGTAGTGCTTTGACACAGGTGAGCGAGGGATGGCATTTTTGTTAGCCTTATTCAGCAGGATCAGGACTGAAGATATCTTCCCAGAATCTGGACCAATGGCTACCATACTTGCTTTTCCTTCCACTCCGACTGGTTTCACCCAATTTCTCTAACATCTTTCCCTAGAATTTGATGGAGAAAGTGGTAAATGTTAGTTTAGCTTATTTCCTGGACTGAAAGTCGCCTGTCCTCAGTACAGTCCAGCTCCCTTAACTTTCACTTCATGTCAGATGGTCTCCCCCGGTTCGAGAGTGCTATATGCGAGGCCTTACTTTGTAGACAGCACTATGCCATGGTGTTTTCCAATCTGGAGAAGGCCTATGATACCGCATGTAGTTACGTTATCTTTGACACACTCCATTCTATAAGAGTGAAGGGATGCCTCCACAACTTTAGTTCCTGTGTAAGGGTGGGAAGCTTTCTCTGGGCATTGATGGAGCAGAAGGGCATCCCGCAGGAAGCGTCATTGTCCCTTTGACTTCAGCAACAATGGTATCACCTAGGTGCAACCAGTAGATGTTCTAGCTACGTTCTAATGTAGTTGACCTTGCGATATCTTTTGACAATGCTCAGATGCCTACACTGGACCTCTGACTACAAGAGGCTCTGAACCGCGTCTCTAGTTATGCTGCTGAATACAAGCTTTTGTTTTCTTTGGCCAAGACCAATGTGGTGGACTTCTGCCAACATAAGCATCACTCTCCTGGAAGTGGTGGATTCGCACTGTTTCCTTCACTTTGTTCCCTTGGTCCCTGAGGACAGTCTCACAGAAGGTGAGGCCCCACTTAACTGTGGTAACATTGATGGGGCCTACACCATGGCTGTAGGATCAAAGGCTTTCTCCCTTGCTCTCCTTAGTGGTTGGAGGGAACAATGCAACAATAATAAGCACAAATGCATTTGTGCAGTGGCCCTGATAATGCACAGTAAAAACGGATGTCTTTAAAAGAAAAGCTTTCATAGAGTGTCAAGTAGATTGTATTGTGTATGATAGATGTTTGTGAATGGGGCAGCATGCTTGGGACCTTATGATGCAGCACATTGTGCTCATTGCTAGGAAAACATACAGGGATGGGAAAGGTAATTTCTTTTGCATTTAATCACACCAACCCAACTTTATGTGAGCAAAATGTAATGATCATTTTGTCAATTTTGCAAGAAATAAAATAGCTCGCCTGAAGGCAGGTTGGTACTGATGAGTGCCTAGATCTGATGTAGAGGGCTTCTAAAGCCTGTAATTTCACCTTTCTGTAAAGTTTGGGGCATTCTTTCTTCCTCTGGAGTTGTTGTAAAGGGCTTGATTTCCATTCCTCACAACAATTTCTGAGAGATGTGTTTACTGTAATAACTTTTACCACTTTTATCATTGAATTCTTTATTGCTTATATATTTATAAAGTCCATTATACATATTAATTTTGGAATTATAAAAGCCTTATGAGTGTGATCAAGTGATCGAAAAACGTGAGTGTTTTTTCCTATTAACAAGTTGAAGATAGTGAGTTAAAATATTATGAAAAAATTAACCTTTTGTAATAGTAAAAGTTTAGGTAGGATATTGAGTATATGTGTAGGGGTTTTATTAAGAAAAATATATCTTAAAAGAGTGGTTAATATGCTGGTGATCTTGAATTGTCAACTAAAACAGAGTGAACTGTAAACTGAAGTTAATGATAGAAACTTGTGTAGATGTTTACAAGAAGAGGTGTAAATAGTAGTATCAATTTTTGCTGATGATACAAAATTGCCAAATGTAGTATATAAATAAAGTTAAGGCTTACTTTAAAGTGCTGAGTGGCATAAATAAGTTATTAGGTTGAGTGCAAAAGTTGCAGATGAATTTTAACCTAAAAAAATTTAAAGCTATTAACATGGGAAGGGATAATAGAGAATTTAGATATGAAATGGATGTGCATTAGCTGAATGCAATAGAAGATGAGGACTAGGCAGTAATAGTAGAGTCCAAACTTAAATTTTTCCAAGTGCAGGTTAGATGAGCTTATGGGTAGGGTAGGTTATTATGGTTTTTAAGTTCTATTGGGTCAAATTACATATTGTAATATCAATTTGTGTATATATTATATTATTCCTAAGTGTATTATAGTTGCATGATATAGTTTTTGACAAGCCATAATAGTGATGCCTTTTTAAGCAGTAGCTGCATGATTTCAGCAGAGCAAGCAAGGGTGTGTTTTTTAAACTCTAGCCACCCTTGAGGGCAAGAGAAAAAAGTAGAAGAGTGGTCAGTCATTTCCAAGTGAATATAACATGACCTCCCCACCTGGATGCAATCCTGTATTGGGACCACCCAATCCAGGTTTTATTCTTGGTTTTTTCAAAAATCAAATGTTACAAACATTAGAATAATGTAGAAAAAGAATAGCTATCTTTATTTTCATATAATATTAATAATTACTTAGTTTAATAATTATATTATAGTAAGAAAAGATCACAGTAACAGATCACTGATCGAGAATTATGGGTACCCATGATAGCCATAACCTGTAGAAGGAGAGATGAATTATTATGAGTCAGTATCAGAGAAATAACCTTAATTTGATACATATTTGTTGAAATTATAAACATAAATATGAATTTTGAATAAAATAATAAGTAGCATTCATTCCTTGAAAAAAAAAGGTGTAATTTTGAAAAAACAACAAAAAAACCCTGTTTTTTTTAATAAAATTTCACTTGAAAAGGCCCTTTTCCCAAACCTCTGTTTTCTTAGGGTTGGGTTTTTCATTTGCCAATCCTGTGTATTCCACATGAAGTTAAGTTGCAATAGCTGTTGTATGGAGTGCTAGCACAGTGTGTGTGTGTGTGGGAGGGGGGGTGCTATAAAATTACCACAGCATGCAACAGCCTCCCTCCGCTCTAACCTGGTCCTTCAGGACAGCCTCACAGACAGAGCAGCTCCACTTAATTGTGATAACTTTGACAGGACCTTCAGCACAGTGTGTAGGATCAAAGCTTTCTCCCTAAATCTCCCAGGCAGTCAGAAGCAGCAGATATTCCATCTGCTCCCAGGCAGCTATAAACAACAACAATCTAACTGCATGATTTAGTTTTTGATAAGCCATGATGGTGATGCTTTTTTAAGCAGTTTAGACACAATCCTGTAGATGCATTTTATGGAGGGGTGGGTGGGTTGACTTAGACGACCTCTGATGGCCCTTGTGGCTTTCATCATACATTGAGTTATGTTATATTATAGTTGTGGAAAGTTTTTAAGTGTAATTTAGGATTAGGGAAATGGGGATTTATGTATTTATTATTTTTTGTAATTCTTGCTGCTGGTTTTGAGGTCATTAATGTTGAGTTATTGGGTGGAATGTGTTGGAGGGAGTGCATGGATGGCAGGTCCACTGGGGTGTGTGTAATTGTTTAAGGATTGTACGTTGGTGCATTGGAGATACTGCCATTTGTTGCAGAGGATAGAAGCTTCTGAGAGACAGTCACAGGTGGGGCATAGGTAGATGAGGAGACTACTGGTCACAAGGGTATGGCCCATCTGGAAAAAAAAAGATGTGAGTAGTTGTATCAAGGAGAGAGGGAGGGGGGAGACCTAAGGCCCAGCCAGGCAGAGCAACAATCTGAACTGCATCGCTTCACAGGGATAGGAGTGTTCCTTTGGCCTTTGCAAGGGGGTGGAGGAGTTTGACAGCGCTTCTTTTTTCAGTGAAATCATCTCTGGGTAGATTCACCTCTTGAAGATGGATGACACTAAACCCATTCATTATTCATGATGACATAGATAACTGAAAGTTCCATCAATGGAATAAGATATAGTTTTGTTTTGTTACTTTGCAGTCTAAGCGTTCTGTGCTGGCTCCTGACCCTCTCACTGATGACAAGACTTTGACATGTCTGGCCACAGAGACCGAAAGATTTTCCAAGTTTGTCCAAGGCCTGGACAAGAAATCTTTAAATGGTCCAACCAACTTGGAACTAAAATGGAATGAACTGTGCGATACTTTAGTAAGTGGTGCTTTTTCATGTCTTTTTTTTTCCATACCTGTCAACCAGGTGAATAGTCAAGGATAAGTGTGATATGGTTCATCCACTGTAATCGTGTTCCCATCCTCACTAATAGTGCAGAAGAAGTTATGATCCCATCCTGTGTTTTTTGGCACTGTACTGGAGGTGTTTCTGATCCTTCAGGGGGGTTCAAACTTGTAACTTTTAATTCATGTTCTCCTTTCTTATAATTTTATACACCTCCCTTCAAGCTCAGATATTTAGAATTTTCATTGTTTTAATATAACAACTGCTATTTCTTACTAATTTTCCTTCTTTTCTTCGCACTTTCTTTGACTGTTCTCCCTCTCCAGATCAAGTAATTAGAGTAAGAGAGCAGCTAATGAATTATTCAAGAGAGTGAGGGAGGATCCAGATGGAAACAGGAAGTTATTTTGGAAAGGATGAGAAGTCGTGGTGATGAAAATTGGGTGCTATGTTGCAGGGTCTGAAACCAATAAGAATGCAAGAGATCATTAGTGTTGTGAAAAGTTGAAAAATAAGGAAATCACCTGAGGTGGATTACATATTATCCAAGATGCTAAAAATGTTGCATAATGGACTTTTCTCCTGGTTGTTTTGTAATGTTTTTCTGTGGTGTTGGGGTGAGCTGAACCGACCCTACATTAGGAGAGTGGTGAGAGAGACTCCCTCCCACTCTACAGTACCTTTCCCTTCAAAACAAATGCCAATTCCATTATTCATTGCAATTCTTAGCTCTTGTGATTTATTTTCCCTGATGTGAATGGGCTCTTAAAAAAAATATTCCCTGATGTGATATATGCCACTAAATACACCCATAGAATTGTTACAGAAATCCCCAAATATTACATGTACCCTATTTTCTCTAGGAAGCAAAATGCCTTCACTTGAAGGTATCCGTTGGACGTTGTTATCCTTTGAAAAATCGCTTTCCTGACAACCTTTCCTTTGATGAAACAAGAGTCATGCTCCCATCCTCTCGTGATGACTATATAAATGCATCGTACGTTCAGGTAAAGTGGTTTTGCTATGGTTTGTACCACACATTCGCATTGTCTTATGGCTGTCAAAGTGGCAACTAGGGAATGAATCTTATATTAAGATCAGTATGACAATTATTATCAAGACCAAGGGTATCAGGGGCTGGTCCCCAATGGTAAGGGTAGGGATAGGAAAAATTATAGTGCTGGGCTTTGCCATCAACCATCGAATATCAGGAATTTTCCGTGGCTCAAGGGATAATCATGTGAGGAAAGTAGTAAAAACCCAATGTATTGTGATTGGCTATATGTATGATGTTGTATATCGAATGAAACTGCCTGTACACAGATGCACGAGCCTCGGGACTCCGCTCTGATTGGCGGGAGTTTCCTACAAGCACCAAAACTTTTGTGTGTCTCCTCGATGGGAATCGAACCCGGGTACACAGAATTTAGCACCTGATCCTCGAGGCTACGGAAAGAATAACATGGAGGCAGTAAATGAGAAAAGACCGGTAGTAGTCGGTAGATCGGAGGCGACCAATCTGAGTGGAAGAGGTTTGTGAAGAAGGATAGTTATCACAGATATAAAAGTGAAGAGTGTGTTAAGAATTTACCCACAAATTATTAATTTTTATCTCTCCTTTCAGTTAAAATCTGTGGTGGAGGACAGTATACCATTAATCATCACGCAAGCGCCGATGCCTAATACTTTTAGTGATTTCTGGACAATGGTTTGGGAAAATCAAGTGGAAATCGTCGTTTGCTTGAATACAGATGCTGAGGTGAGCTTAGTGTAATAATTTATTCCTTAAAAAGGTCTACAAAACTAGGTTTAGGTTAAAAACATTGATTTTGTTACCTTTTAGGCATTTTTTTTTTCTTTTTGTCTCAGTGCCCTACATGGAGCTGCATCATGTAACTTACACGTGGTACCTGGAGACTACCTGGCCTTTATTTCGTCTAGACATTATCATTTTACCCTCTTTTTTGCCAGTCTTCACTCGTTTCTCATTTATTTTTATTGACCATCAGCTTTTGTCGCAGGCTCGTCGCAGGCTCGTCGCTAACCAGCTTTCGTCTTCCATTCATTCCAGGGGGAGGCTGGTTGACCCCCCTTCTCTTTGCTCCAGTTTTTGTGGTGCGTTTCTTCTACTGTCCTCCCATCTTTTCCTTTTATGTACCGACAAGGGGATGTCAGTTGACATCTGAAGGCTTGTGTTCCCTTCCTCCCATCTCCCTCACAAAACTTTGTAATGCAAGCTCGTTCGTATTGTGCTTTAAATTCCAGGGCGAAAATTTCTTGTTCCATCCCTACTTGGAGAACTACCTTCATCGCAGACCGGGGATGAATTCTGAAGAGTCGCCCATCCTAGTAATTCATAGTGTCCAAGATAGCTTATGTACCTTTCTACCATTCTTCACTCTTAGGAGCCTCTTTTTCAAGCAATTGAAAAAAGATGACCTCGTTGGTTTTGGCTTGAATACCAGAAATCTAAGTATCTTTGGAAGCTATTACAAAAATACTGTTGAAATTCCATTGAGTAAAGAACGAACGAGTAAGAATATTATGTGAGAACGATTGAGGGCATGAGAAAAGAAGTGTAAATATTGGGATTGAACATATGTGTAACCAGTTTAAGTATGTGGTAGTTAGTAATCCATAGGTCATATGTATCTGTTAGAACTGGAAAGAAAAGTATTAACAACCTTTTGCATAGTTTTCACTTCCATTGAGTGTCCAGGAAGGCTGATACAGCACCAAGTTTACACCCTCGAAGCCAATCTTATTCATATTTGTTTTTTCATACACAATTGCAAATAAAAGTTCTTTTGAAGAGAATGACTTTATATTGGTACAAGTGCAGGGAAAATCATCACCCTCTATTTTTCAGATGTACAACGACTGTGACAAATTTTGCCTTAGGACATTCTTTACATGTAAAAAACAACAAACAATAATAAGGACCCAGAGGCAAAGAAATGCAAAAATATGTGTAGTGGTGAATATTTCCAAATTGGAATGGTTAGGTGATTCCTATCTGGGAGGTGGTGAGTGATACAGAAATATACGATAAATAAATTATGATTTTCACAATTGTTGCTATTGTTGGTAGACCCATATGACATCCTCATTGTTCATATGTACCCTACCATTCTTATGCTTGATGTTCACACAGCCATTCTTCATTTGGTTTCTCACCTTTTTCACTTCCTTATAGAATAACTTCCTCTTCCAATCTGGATCCTCATTCATCTTCCATCCAATTATTTCAGAAGGTAAGGCAGCGGGTGTTTCCGAGATAAATGTCGAGATGTTGAAAGCCTCTGGAGATATCGGTGTGCGGTTGGTCACGGACCTTATAAATGGTCATATATGAATGTGCTGTACCAGAAAACTGGCTGAAGAGTGTGATTGGGAATGTGTATAAGGGTAAAGGGGTAGCTACAGAGGCATAAAACTCCTCGATCATGTTATGAAAGTTATGGAGTATGTTTTAGAAGAAATGATTAGGAAAAGGATAAACTTTGACTACATGCATTTTGGGTTCATGCCTGGAAAAGGAACCTCATATGTTATATTTATAGTTAGACGGCTCCAGAAGTACATCGCTAGGAAAAGAACGTTGTATTATATTTTTGTTGACTTGGGAAAAGGCTTTTGATAGGGTACCAAGAGATGTGGGGAGGTGGACAATGAGAAAATTAGGCATCGAGGAGTGGTTGGTTAGGGTGGTCATGGCTATGTACGAAGGCTCGACAACCCAGGTGAGGATAAATGGAGAATTAAATGATGAGTTCTCTGTGAAGGTTGGTGTGCATCAGGGATCAGTTTCGAGTCCATTGCTCTTTGTTATGGTCTTGGAACTGCTGTCACAGAATGTTAGAACAGGATTGCCATTCGAGTTGTTGTACGCTGACAACCTAGTGCTGATTGCTGAGGATGAGAGGACGCCACTTGAGAAGTTCAGATTGTGGAGGGAAGGGATGAATTTTATGGGGCTGAGAGTGAATTTTGATAAAACAAAGATGATGATTTCAAGAGTGGGTTGGTGGTAATGACATCATTGAGGGTATGTGGCCATGTGCAGTCTGTCACAGAGGGGTAGGGAATAACTCTATCATGTGTAATGGATGTGGTTTATGGATGCATCAAAGATGTAGTGGTATCAGGGGTAGGGTGCAGAATGATGGAGAGTTTCAGTGCACTGTATGTAGAGGAGACAGGAGAGGATTGTATTTAGTGGTGTGTCGCTCGAATGCGGAGAGGAGTTCTGCTATCTGGGAGATATGATCAGTGCAGGGGGAGGCGAGGCGCTTGAACGATTTCCGTGCCAAGGGTTAGAAATGGTTGGAAAAGTTCAGACAGCTGCTTCCCCTCTTTACGCTGAGGGTTTTTTCCCTCCGAGCTAAGGGACGTCTGTACACTGCATGCGTACGAAGTGCAATGTTGTACGGCAGCGAAACTTGGGCTGTGAAGGAAGAGGACATCCAGAGGCTCAAGCGTACTGAGATGAGAATGGTGAGATGGATGTGCCATCTCTGAATTTGAGGCCTGAAGGTGACAGAGTTGCGAACTGTGAATTAAGGGATAGATTGGGAATAGAATGCATTAGTGCGGCATTGAGAAGAGGCAGACTGAGGTGGTTCGGTCATGTGGAGAGGATGGAGGATAATAATTGTGTGTTAGGAGTTTGGAGGTTGGGGGTGTAGCTGCCAGAGGAAGACCTCAGAGATATGTGTTTAAATAGAGAAACAGCCACAGATCGAACAGCATGGAAAGCCGCCATTAGGTAAATAAGGCTGATACATGCAAGCATGTATGGAGCCTTTAAAAATGATGATGATATTTTCTTACTCCCGTTAATCATCTGTTTCTATTTTTTTCTTGTCTCCTTTTCCGCATTCATCCGCGTCTCCCTAACATTTTCATTTGCCCTATTAATCATATGCCAATTACAAGGTGCGGCAATTAGACCCCGATTTCTTTTTTATTACCGTTCAAATTCGGGGGGGGGGGTCTTTCTCTTTCCTCTTTTAGCGCGCGCGCACACACACATACATACATACTGCCCTTGCAATATCTATTTTCTTTGGGGCCCAATGGCTTCATCTCACTCAAACCCAGCAGCATTCAGGAATACACAACAGCACTTGGTCTTTCCCAGAAGTCTCCTAGATGGTTATATTGAAAGATGTTGCTGTTGCATTGCTCCCCGGGAGGAGATGACCTCTGCTCCCTCCGACCGCTTGGGATTACAGCCTGTCTTCTAGTCCCCTTCAACTTACCATAATTTAGTGAGGCTGTGCGTATTGTGAGACTGTCCTGAGGGACCAAGTTAGAGTGGAAGGAGGCTGTTGCATGCTATGGGAATTCTATAGCACTCCCTGTGCTAGCGGTCCATGCAACAATTATGAAGTGGAAATTCTATCGTAATTTAACCTCACGTGGAATACATTCAGGTGGTCGAGTCATATCCCCTTGGAAATGACGTGACCAGTCTATTTATTTTGGCCCTACAGAGTAGCTAGAGGTTAAAAAACAGCCTTACTTCCCGGGCTGTAGATGTTCTGAAATGGGTAAGGGAACTGTAGGATAGGATCAAATGGCAAGTGTTTTCAGGTTAGTGGAGGCTGCAGCGGGGCATTCTGCGAGTGTGTGTTGGGTTTTATTCTTTTTTCCCCTTTTTATGGAGGGGGGGGGCATAGCGTCCTGTTTGCTGGATAATAACGTGCTCTTAAACATCAGTGACAATTATGAGGAACCCGAAGGCACCAGGGTCTGGTTCTAGTTGGGAGAGAAGATGACCGGGTCTTCCTTTGTTTTTTACGCCATCTAGCGCAATGATAGAACCCTTCCTGACCCTGACGGTGGACGCCCGCCCTGCCTCATGGGTATGTGGATTTGACTGCCTTATAAAGGACACTAGTACCCAATCGGTAGAGGAGAGGGTGGGTATGTAAGTTGTGACGGAAGGAATGGAAATGATAGCAGAGTTGTGATTGACTATATGCATGATGTCTGTGGAGCGACTTACCCCATGACATTATCAGTGTATCCGCCCAATGAGCGGCCAGTTCGTGACACTGTTGAAGGTTTTTGCCTCAACGTCGGAAATCCAACGCCCCCTATCCACGAGCCTAGCGAAAGCTCCGGCTCATTTTGAACGGGTAGTGAGGGAGGGTCGCTAATAATTGGGTATAGTGGCTAATGGGAGTGATATTTTGGAGGGGGGGTATTGGAGTGGTGTTTTAAATAGAGATGGGGTATAGTAGGTAAGGTGGGCACCGCACGGGGTGGAGGAGGTGGTGCATAAGGGTGGTTTTGAGCAGCCAATTTAGATGCAGAGGCCGCTGTTTTAGACTCTTGTATCTCGTGTACAGAGATGGATTGGGATGTGATGGATAGGTCGTAAGCGAAGATGGAAGAGGGTGCAGGGGAGGATAGCGTTGAGTCACCCTGCTGTTGTTTTTTTCTTGTTTTGCTTTACCCGCTCATGCAAAGATCTGTGATCAAATAGCTAAGAAGTCCATTTTCATGGAGAGATGGGGTATTGTTTTTTCAAGGAGGATTTTCTTAGGTCTTTGGTACAAGTGACCATCTCCTGTATCCTGTTACAATATTCACTGGTGACATCACGGAAGATGGAATTCTTTTTCTCTTTCTGGGCTCTAGAAGTATTTAATTATTTACAAAATTTAATATATGTTATGAGAGAGTGGAGCGTAATGACACTGTCATAAGAGTGGGGAGCAAGGCACTATGAAGCTTCTCCCAGTAATGATCTTTGATGCAACAAACAATGCAGGAGTTCGTTTTGTCTATTCGCTCTTTTGTCGCAGCTAACAAGAGTTCTATCTGTAAGAGAAAACTAGTAACGATTATAAAAATGTATATAATTTTTGTGTTTCACGTCTCTTTCCGATGCAGGTGAAAGGCCAGGTGTATGTTCCTCAAGATGCAGCAGATTGTGTCGAGTGCGGGAACCTCAACGTAACACTGAAGCAAACCCGCGTTGCTCCAAGCGATAGCTGGATTCAACGAACGCTCCAATTATCACACAACACGCACAACTTGACTCGTGTTCTTCTTCATGTTCAGTTCCTGACTTGGCCGCCCAGGTAAAGAGGAGTTAAAAGCTAAACGAGTTAAGGTTTTATGGGGTCGTAAACCTTGGGCAGGCATAAGCTGCGAAAGAGGCTTCAGCCGGGCAGAGTTGAATCACCTTTGCCACTCGAACAACGTTAAGCTACATCTCGGCTTCCCCTCGATTCGTGTAGACTTTTCAGTAGCTGCCATATGCTGTCGTTATACATGGTTCGGATTCCACTCTAAACTGTTGGTCCCCAAGGTGTAAGGTCTTTAGTAAGAAATGCAAATCAGTGCTAAAACTCAAGACAAAAACAGAGCCCTACACTCTATTTAAAATGAAAATAGACGATTTTAGTAGGCTTAAGAATGGTTATCTGGCTCCCTAACGATCTAACCCTTTGTCACTCCTATCCAATTAGCTCCCAAATTGGGAAGAATAAACTATAAGGTAAAAGGCTCAAGGATGAAAAAGAATGAGAGCGATCATTGTTCCTAAATTCTGGTGCTAATAGGCCTCAAGGAACAAAGTCATTAGTATTGGCACACAAAAGCACGAATTCAAGTCACTTTAAGGGAATAATACCCAAGACAACTACCACAACTATAACTATGTTGGGCCATTTATCTTTCGCTCATGGACTAGATTTCCCTGACTAGATAACGAAATCCACATTAAGACCAGAATGGCAATTACTGGTGAGCCCCAAGGCACCAGACGCCGGCCCAATCTTCTGCTTCTGTCATCAGCCTCTTACACAGATGAACAGATTAAAGTTTTCTTGATATAATGGTTTAAAAATGATAGACAGGGACTTTGCTTTCCGTCGATTGTTGCAGCATGTGCCTATAATTAGCTTGGTCTGTATTCTTCATTTAAATTTCAAGCTGTGCAAACGACGATTCCAATTACAGCTAAATTAAACGACATCGGATCCCACTTAAACTGTGGGTCAAGACTAACAAAAATAAAGGCTGAAAATTGAATATACAGTAGCGGTTATAATGATTCGGACACTTAGGTTTCCATCACACAAAACTTCCAAACCAAATAATGGTAAGTAATACATGATAAATTACATATAAAAACTAAACATGGCTATAAGTTCTACATGTACATTGTACATGTTAAGATGAAGGAAACCACGTCACATGCAAAAAGAGCATTTTTATTAAAAAAATATAGTGGTCAAAATGATCCGGACAGCGTAATTCAATTACTTCTTTAGCCCTTTGTCATTGCCTTGTCAAGTTCTGAGCAGCAAACATGCCTATGGGACCCACTACACCTGTCTCTATCCAGCAGCTAATTGTTAAGCTACGTCAAGAAGATCATCTCTCCATCTTAGGCATAGTTGAAAGGGCTAAACGCCCCAAAAGTATTGTACATAATATTTTATCACATAACGATAACGGAGACTCTTGTATCAGTAGAATTTCTACTGGTAGGCCTAGGAAAACCTCAGAGAGATGATCAAGCCATCGTCCGTATCTCAAAATAATACCAATACAAGACAGCAGCCAGGATTCCCCGAGAAGTAAATGAAACTGTGCATTAGTGTCTTCAGGAAGACACAGCATTCTTCCAGTCCTCACGCCGAGGACTGGAAGAATGCTGTGGCAGTACTGTTGTATGAGGGTAAAAGGGAAAGAGGTAAATGCAAGAACTACAGAGGGAGAAGTCTGAGTGTTGGAGGTAAAGTGTATGGAAAAATTCTGATTGGGTAGATAAGAAGGATAACTGAGAGATTGATTGAGGATGGATAAAGTGGATATGATTTGGGGGGGATGGGGAATGCAACAAGTATTTGCAATGAGACAGCTACCTGGCACAAAACAGGGATAAGGTGTAAAGTGTATGGTAGGTTCATGGATCTGGAGAAAGCTTATAATTGTATAGAAAAGCATTATGACAGGTGCTGAAGATGTATGAATTGAGTGGTAAATCTTTGGATTGTATGTAGAGTATTTATGATGTAGATAAGGCGTACGTTAGGGTGATTGATATCCAGAGTGAGTAGTATGACATACCTGGCTGGGTGTGAGGGAGTAAGACAAAGTTGTGTCAGTCCCCATGGTTGTTGATTATCCTTATGGTTAGAGTACTGAGAAAAGTATGAAAGGGAATGATGTAAATGTATGTGAGATTGACAAGGACTAGTTTTCTTTTTTTATATTGGTATATGCTGAAAATGCAACGGTCCCTCTCCACTCTAACCCGGTCTCTCGCTAATGGGCTCCTTAGCGAGAGATCTTATCCTTCTTACTCAAATCACCCCCCGAATTTATAATTTCCTTTGGTCCATTGCAACTTTCTGTTGTTTATCCCCCCCTCCTTCCACTAAGGGGCGCACCTTCGATCGTTGCGTAATGTAAGTCTCTTCAGGAGAACTCCTAGCACTCGAGTTATCTTCCCTTCACCACTCTTTACATCACATCAAAAACTTCTTAGCCGGGATACACTCGTCGATGTTCAGTTTTTCTGGCTTTGTTTTTTAATGGAAATTCTTTCAGATTGAGGCGACCGCGATTAAAATTCAACCCACAAATCTGAACTTATTCACTTTCTCACCCGCAGCGCGATGCCGGAGAGCCCGAGTTTATTCCTTCAACTGATCGCTGAAATTCACCACCTTCAGAAGCAGCAACGGAACAAACTGAAGCCCGTCGTCGTTCACTGTGTCTCCGGGACAGGAAGGTCTGGCATCTTCGCCGTCCTTTCCTCCTTCATAAAACACCTTCACAATAGTTAGTATCGAAGGCTCCTAGTTCACGCTCCATTCATTGTTTAAACGAATTTTTCATGGAACCCCGACAATAAGTAGTTTATAAGGGTGGCTCCATTTCTCCCCGTAAGGCAACTTGCCTACGTCATTGTTATTAATAACTCCCAAGGAGCAGATGGCGTCTATTCCTTACGACCGCTTGAAATAAGGGAGAAATTTGTTTATCCTACAGGCTATGCTGTAGGCCCCGCCATCCTTAATACAGGGGGAGGGGGGGCTGGTTGGAGTGGGTTTTTTTTAACATGACTGCATTCTTTCCACCCCTTTCTTCTACTGCCCCCCCCCCCTCGTTCTTTTTCTTCTCTACCCTTTAACACACCCGCAAAGGGATGTCGGGTGTAGCCTGGGTAACCGGCCTACGGCTGACTTCTCAAGGATTGTACCCTCCCCGCCCCAACACCCGCAATTTGGCCTCCCTGCCCCAATGCCTGCATGAGATTTTCACGCTCATCTTCCACACATTTTTACTCCCTCCAGCTTCACCAATTTTACAGATCTCGCCTTCAAAACTGACTGCGGGAGATGCCCGCAGTCGGAAAGCCTGTTCGAGGTGGCTCTGGAGAGCCGCAAATGTTAGTCCAGTTCGAGAGATTTGCTCGCCTCATATCCGACTGACGCGAGTAGTCTCCTCTTTCGGTTACTCGGGCACATTCTTTATCGAACGATTTAGTCGAGGGAGTGGTTTTCGCAACAGGTGGGGTTGGCGCGTCATGACTGGACGAAGTCCTTAACACCCCGGCCCATTACCGGCATTTTGGTTTGTGTTCGCAGAAAAACTTTCGAGTGCAAGGCTCCCCAGGTTAGCGGCCATTATCCCGGATTAGTCGCCTTTTACGACGCGCGTCGTGAGACGTTTATGGGTATTCTTTCTGCCTCACAATAGAAAGAAGACCGTGCGGAATGCCAATATCTCTTCCCTCTCTGATCAAGCGGCTTCCCCCTGAAGAAGTAGGGTTTTCGCTTTAAATTACTCCCACCCACCCGGTGTATTGTATCCGCTCATCGCGGGCCTCCCCTTGTCTCTGCCTTATATTTACCCAATTTCCTTCAGTGAAGTCCCCTCCTTGAATGATGACTATTTTTCACCCCCCGCGAAGCCGGCTAATGATCTCTGAGCCGATTTCCTTAGTCGGGAGCCCCCCTGAAATTCCGCTCCCTTTCGTTTGCCCCATTGGTATTCCTCGTACTCCGCGGAACTATGCGTTATCCAGAGCCTTCATTATCTCCGCACACTTCCCTAATTTCTTAATATACAGAGATGTCGGAGCACCATTTCGTTACTGTCATTCGCACCCACTCTCTGATCCACAAGATTTGTCTGTGTTTGTCACGTGCCCTCCCAGGTTGGGAGGAGGAAATGAGGTGGTTGAGTGCACTGTCCGGTAGCCTCTGACCAATTCCGCCCTTCTGTTTGCTGATATCTCGTTTTAGGAAGATCCTTCACCCTTATGGGTTGCCGATTGGCAACCCTCGCTCCGACCTATACATTTCAATCTGTTAGACCTCCTGGACTATACTCAACTCATGAATTCTTATTTCCCGTGATTCCTTTACCCTCTTCTACGCCTCCTGCCGTCAGTTGTCGAGTGCGCCCTATATTTCGTTTCCTGTTTTCCCCTCCTCTCGCTTTAACCGATGTCCTCCAGTTTCATTGAACAAGCAACAGCACCAGATGCTACCAAAGCTCAGACAATATGGAATACCCACTCTTAGATTGCTCTTAACTTTCTATTCTTATACCCTAACTCGCTCAATGATGATGGTCACTACCCCTTCCCCCTTTCCTAAAAAGAATCATGTTAGATATGAGGGAAATGTGTGAACGAGGTTCCAATATTCCTCACAACCAAGATCAAAAGCATGAGTTTACTACATGGAAGATGCTATGTTTTACATTAAGAGAAAAAAACATTGGTAGAAACATAAGAATTTTTCCTTCACCCCAATCCTTGGACTTTGTCAAATGCATTGTGTTCCAACTCTTATGGATAAGACCCGCTGGACAGTCATTTTTCATAACTTTTAAGGTGCTTTTGTCTTCATTCTTATAACCTTGTCGACTCCGAACTAGGCCCCAACTTTTCAAGAACACGATTTTTCTCTTTCTAGCTGGAAATCTAGCGGACCTGTGGAACCTGGTTATGGAATTGAGTCAACAAAGGCGAGCGGCAATTCAGGACAGAACGCATCTCCTCTTTTTGTACTCTACTGCTTTGTACTACGCCCAGGAAGTTCTGATGAAAAGTATGTCTTAAAAAAAAGGTTGTTTTCGTTACCACCCTTGCGCCATCTTCCGGTTCAAGGTGGCGGGTGTTGTTCTTCGATTTGGATTATCCAAATATAAAGGAAAATGGCTTCATTGCCCCTCCCCCACCTTCTCCCCTCCCAGGGGAATGTACGAATTTGTTGCCGGTTTGGCTGCCTACATTTAAACCTACTGGAGTTGGTCTTATTGTTGTTGTTGTCGTCATTCTCGATCTTTATTTTAACATTCCTAGCAGCGGTATCGGGTTCGATTCCGGCGTGAGCGGACACTGAAAATATCGGCAGTTTGCTGACAATGGACGGTGCGTTGAGTCTCTCGCATGTGTGCAGGCAGCTAAATGCCCATAAATCATCACGCATAGCTGTTCATGACTTTACTCTCTTTCATCCCTCCTTATATATCCACACTTCCCTGACCCGGAGCGGGTGGCCATCACTTGGGCCATTAACAGGTTCCCATGTTCTTTAGTTGAAAGCAAAACACAGTGATATCGCCGCTTCTGTCAGGCCCCGGCCCCCGCACCCAACGACCATCGGCTCCTGTTGGTTTCGGGCTTGCTAGCAATGGTCATTCTAATCTTTATGTGAATTTCATCTGGTGGAGGGACCTCGTGCACTATTGAAAGGGTCGGGTGACGCAATTAAATACACATTTTTGTGCTCGATATTCCAGGTTGAACGAGAGTTTTAAAAGGCGCTCTCCCTCAGCCTTACGCTAGATTTTAAGATCGAGGCAGTCCGTATAGCGTTTCTTGGCGCCTCTCATCTTTTTATTCATAAACACCGACTCTCAATTTCCTTTCAGGGAACAAAACCTGCAGCATCTTTGCCCTCCCCCCCCCCTCCGTCCTACAAGGTTCATGTTTTTGAGTGCCTCTACTCTTTGTAGGAACTTGTCCCTCGAGGTATATAATGCACCTTCCACCCATCAGTTCCCCGCAGGGAGGGGGGGTTACCCTGTGTAGCCTGTTACACTTGGTACCTGGAGAAGCTACACATCCCCCTCAGTGCAAATTAGGGAAGCCCCGCCACTGGGTTGATTTGAACCCTCAGATGGGGGCCTGGGAAAGTTGTTAGTGCGCTTTCCCCTCGGCACTACTTTACCTTTTTATTATTAGGTATTGTTAGTATCATTATTATTTAGTATTATTTTTATTATAATTATTGTGTATTACTATTACTGGGTATTATTATTAACATTATGTATTATAATTATTTATTAGTAGTATTATTATTATTACTTAATAATATTTATTATCATAGGGGAGGAACAACGCCCCCTCCCCCCTGAACTTTGGTTTGGGGTGGTGGGTTTTAACAACCTGCCTCACCTTCCTCTCATACCCTCTCTCTCTCTCTCTCTTTCTCTCTTTTCACTCACTATTAATTTTAAGCCGAGCCTAAGGTCGAGCCCGCCAGGCAGGAGGAATGACCTCTAATGGCGGTAACTGTCTTTGTCGGCCTCGTATTCATCCCTCAAAGAGCGGAGTACTGCGCTGGGTGATTAGCGTTTGCATCCTGTTTGTGACAATAATAGGGTCCCGATGCCCATCAATGAACATTTTTTAAAAACTCGAGACCACCCGACCCTTGCTCTCCCACTGAACTTCTCCGCGGACTAAACCTCTTCTACCGGCGTGGAGGCTTACTTCCCCTCGCCTCCTTCTCTCGAGGGGCCCTTAGGCGATTCTATCTCGTTTCCAGCGTCAGTCCTTCCTTTACTTACACAGGGGACTGACAAGAAAACACGCAAGCGGCCCAAAATTGACCGCTCCCGGTGGGAGCCGCTCAATAGGGCTAACTCCTTTAGGGGGCCAAGGGATAGCAGGGCACGTCGGTCCGTGTCCCCTAATGTCATGCAGCCATGCATTCTCAGTATACATGGGGCCAGCGTACCTGCACCCTCTCTTCTCCGATGGATGCCGGTTCACCGGCTAGAGTCAAGACAAAAGACTTCTTGAATGGGATCTGTGATGTCTTGGGAGGGAATGGCCACATGGAAGCCACCCCTGAGATAGACATGGTCTTGGAGGTGACCCAGACCCAGACGGCATGATCTTCCATGGGGTCGAACCCGGGCTTGGTACAAAGCACCGAACCTGAGTCCGTCTCTGTGCAATCTTCTCCTCAGATGACTCCTCTCAGAGAGGAGGGACCTCCTCCCGCGGCTGGTGCCCTTTTGACAGCCAAGACCTCCATTTCAGAAAGGGGTCTTGCTGAGGCTGGTTTATCTGGCCTAAGGGCTGCTTCCGGCGGTGGAGAGAAGCGGATTCATTCCTCACCCTCCTCTCCCCAAAAGAGAAAAAATAAGAAAAAGACTAAGAGTTACTCTCCCACCGCGGGAGGTCCGCTGCTGTTTCAGCAAGCGAACGGGCCAAGATCGGCAATTCCGGCCCCGATGCTCTCACGGGTGGAGGGCTCCAGACGAAAACAAGTCGCACGTTCGCTGAGCGGAGCCTCAATTACGTCGGGACCCCTCATTGAGAGGCTACCTGGCGTTTTCGAGCCCGCTAGCTTCAAACTCTTTATGGTTATTCGTTCCACTGATGGCAGCATGTTGGCCAAGGGCAAATGATTCATCAGAGGAAAGCACTAGCTAGCCTGATTTGTAGAGAGCCGAAAGTGACCCGTTTCTCGGACGGGAACCTTCTGGCGAATGCGTCGGATCCCTCCAGGGTGGCCATGATTACTGATTAGTGCCCTTCGGACACTTGGTGGCACGCCGGTGAGTGTGACGCCGCACTCTACTATGAACTTCGTGAAATGAGTGGTTTATTTGAGGGAACTCGTAGACTACTCACATTAGAGCTCGCCGGCCAAGGAGCGGTTAAGATCGAATGTGTGATGAGAAAACAGGGAGGGACCTAGAGGCCCACCCCTATACTATTCGTCACGTTCGACTGTAACCAGTTTCCTGAGTCGGTGCGTGCCGGTTGGTATCGCTACCGCGTGAAGGCATTCGTGCGACTGCCACGGAAGTGCTACTACTGCCACCGCTTCAACTATACTAATCGCTCCTGTAGAGATGCAAAGTGGGGGTTACCCGAAGTCTAAGTTGCTCCAAGGCCGCACACAGTAAGTGCAAGTCGTGCATTGCTAAGTGTGTCAATGGGGATAGCCACATCAATATTCTTGGAAGCAATTTGGTCAGTATCTCATGAAGGAAAGAAATCCTGGTCGTACAGGTTATGGAATGTCTCTCATTTCGAGAGGCTAAGGACTTGGTCCTAACGCGCCCGGCGCTGCCTGGGACGGCGTATGCCTTAATGTTAAAAAAAAAAACACCCTTTGCTCCTGCCCCCTCCAAACCTACGAGCACGGTGATTTCCGCCCCCATTCTGAACCCTTCTGCGGGTTCTACCCTGGTAGAGTTGGTGGCATAAAAGATTCACACCCAGCCCCTACTAAAACAAGGGTTCCCCCTCCTTCCCCCAGCGTGACCGTTTCGCGTAAGGCGAAACTACCGCGCGCCTCCACCGGGTCGTTAGACTCCCAGGAGGCAATACCCCTGAAGTTTGTCGTGAGGCCATCTTCCGGAGTTCCTAAAGCTGCACCCCGGCAGTGCTCGGCGTTGGTGCGCTAGTCCGCATTTCAGGAAATGACTGATTTCTCTGTTTCAGTCGAGGAGTTTAGGTCGGTAGATGAGGCCGTTGACCGGCAACCTCATCACCATGGGCCTAACTACTATTCCAAGAACGTCTGGTCGTTTTACACGCCGACTGCTCCCGTGTTGGTTAGCCGTGTGAGACTGCCGTCAAACAGAAGCGTTATGCCTACATGCGCTATAAGCGCCGCCCAAACGACTTCACTGTCGGTGAATTTCGTTGGGCTAGGGCTAGGTTCCGGTATATTTCGAAGCACGCCTGCCGCTCTTCTTGGCGGGCATAGGTGTGGAAGAGAGTCAAAAGGATTCGGGGCTTGCAAGCTCTCGCCTCTCCCCTCCAGTTCTCCAGGATAATGGGACCGCACTCTTGGACTCGGCGTCCGTGGCGGAATCCTTCGTGACCGCTTTCTCTAGCCGGGATGCTGCTCATCCAGCATTTAATGCGTGTCGTGATGTCGCGGAAGGAAGCCAACTGGACTTTGCCTCTAGAGGCGGAGAACCCTTCAACGATAGGTTCACCTTGAGTGAGTTACGTTCCGCTCTCTCTTAGTGCGCAGACACCACCCCGGGTTCGGATGATGTCCCGTACGCCATGCTTCGACACCTAGGTGAGCAAGGCATGGCCTTTGCTCACCATGAACATGAACATTGTTGGTTTCGTGACGTTCAGCGCCTGAGGCGCTGATAGAACTACTCGCTTCCTTTTCCACCGATCCTTTGTTCCTTCAAAGCCTTGACTTCGGATGCGAGTTTTATGTATCCGCAGCCGATCGTGTATTGCGGAAGGTAGACTCGATCCACTGCAACGCTTAGTGCTTTCCGCACATCTTCCAGTGGGAGCCTACTTGTCGATGTTGGGGGAGATGCCACTCGCTCTCTGTCGTGCATTATGCGCCTATACGCGCGAGCCCGGCGCCCCCCTCAGTCACCAACGGCTCTCACCCCATCCGCACCCGATCTTGACGATGCCTATGCCGGCGAGATAAGTCAATCAAACCATAAGCCATTTGGGTTTAGGGCTAGGAAACTTCTTCGAGAGCTCGGTGTACCTCTCGGGCCGGTGGCGCCTCTGGTTCTGCCCAGTACGCCACCCTGGAGGGTACCACCTTTGATTATTTGTCGCCACGCCTCTGCTCCCGAAGCTTCTACAGCTCCGGGAGTAGTGTGTTCGGCCTTTTTGGAGCACACTTTGTGTCACGCTGGATCCGTACCAGTGTATACGGATAGCTGCAAGTCCCGGGAGGCTTTTTTTTTGTTTCCACGCACTATTCCCGTTATTTGAAGTCAGTGGGGCTCTACCGGGCGCTGCGTCTGTCTTCACTGCCGAGCAGGGTGTAATATTCAGCGAGTCACAAAGCACCCTGAATGCTATCAGGATATTGTAATGTCGGCATCTTTTGGTTCGCGATATCCGTGACGCCACGGTTCCCGCGAGCCGGGTGGATGTCGACGCTTTCTTCTGCTGGATTTCTAGACATGTGGAAATTGCGGGGAATGAGAGGGCCAAAGAGTCGGAGAGGACTAGGTGAGCAGACAAGCGTTTCGCTCTTCCTGACCCCAACTACATGGCATGAATCAGGGCAGCTCTCTGGGCTGCTTGGCAAAGAAGATGGTAAACTTAAATTTATGTGCCATTGCGCCGCGACTGTTCCCATGGACCTACCCCCTCCCCATTGCCGGGACATCTTAAGGTCGCTTTCTGTCGTCTTCGAATTGGGCACACTCGCTGGACGCACCGCCATTCTGATATAGCGCTCGCCTGCTTTGTCCTCCAGACTATTCGGCACATTCTTGTTGAATGTCCCAGTCTGGGTGATCTTCGCGCACGTTACCCGTCCCTGTACTTGGGGACTGTTTCATGTACACACACTTGTGGACTATATGACTTTTTGAAAGAGGCTGGCCTCTTCCACTTTATTTGATTCTTTGTTGTAGATCGCATGTTCCTGCGCATGGGAAAGGCGGGCCTGCCCCCGACGGCGCACTTCCTTGTTGCCTTTTTGCTTATCTTGTTTTTTGTTTTTATTTATTTTTTTTTAGCTTACATTAGCCCTTGTTCCTTTATTTTTTTTTTGTTATATACATTTTGTTACCCGTGTTTTAATATAGCCTCGTATTAGGCTGTAGCGTGAGTACGTCGACTTTCTTTTGCCCTAGTAGCCAGTCGGGCTCTTAAAATAAAAAAAGAATCTGGAGAAAGTGTTTGCTAGGTTCATGGATCTGTAGAGTATGCTAGGTTCATAGATCTGGAAAATGTATATGCTAGGTTCATGGATCTGTAAAGAGTGTATGCTAGGTTCATGGATCTGGAAAAGGTGTATACTAGGCTCATCTGGAGAAAGTGTATGCTAGGTTCATAGATCTGGAAAATGTATATGCTAGGTTCATGGATCTGGAAAATGTATATGCTAGGTTCATGGATCTGGAAAAGGTGTATACTAGGCTCATCTGGAGAAAGTGTATGCTAGGTTCATGGATCTAGAGAAAGTGTATGCTAGGTTCATGGATCTGGAGAAAGTGTATGCTAGGTTCATGGATCTGGAGAAAGTGTATGCTAGGTTCATAGATCTGGAAAATGTATATGCTAGGTTCATGGATCTGGAAAATGTATATGCTAGCTTCATGGATCTGGAAAAGGTGTATACTAGGCTCATCTGGAGAAAGTGTATGCTAGGTTCATAGATCTGGAGAAAGTGTATGCTAGGCTCATGGATCTAGAGAAAGTGTATGCTAGGCTCATGGATCTAGAGAAAGTATGCTAGGTTCATGGATCTGGAGAAAGTGTATGCTAGGTTCATGGATCTGGAGAAAGTGTATGCTAGGTTCATGGATCTGAAGAAAGTGTATGCTAGGTTCATGGATCTGGAGAAAGTGTATGCTAGGTTCATGGATCTGGAGAAAGTGTATGCTAGGTTCATGGATCTGAAGAAAGTGTATGCTAGGTTCATGGATCTGGAGAAAGTGTATGCTAGGTTCATAGATCTGGAAAATGTATATGCTAGGTTCATGGATCTGTAAAGAGTGTATGCTAGGTTCATGGATCTGGAAAAGGTGTATACTAGGCTCATCTGGAGAAAGTGTATGCTAGGTTCATAGATCTGGAAAATGTATATGCTAGGTTCATGGATCTGGAGAAAGTGTATGCTAGGTTCATGGATCTGGAAAAGGTGTATACTAGGCTCATCTGGAGAAAGTGTATGCTAGGTTCATAGATCTGGAAAATGTATATGCTAGGTTCATGGATCTGGAAAATGTATATGCTAGGTTCATGGATCTGGAAAAGGTGTATACTAGGCTCATCTGGAGAAAGTGTATGCTAGGTTCATGGATCTAGAGAAAGTGTATGCTAGGCTCTTGGATCTAGAGAAAGTGTATGCTAGGTTCATGGATCTAGAGAAAGTGTATGCTAGGTTCATGGATCTGAAGAAAGTGTATGCTAGGCTCATGGATCTAGAGAAAGTGTATGCTAGGTTCATGGATCTGAAGAAAGTGTATGCTAGGTTCATGGATCTGAAGAAAGTGTATGCTAGGTTCATGGATCTGGAGAAAGTGTATGCTAGGTTCATAGATCTGGAAAATGTATATGCTAGGTTCATGGATCTGTAAAGAGTGTATGCTAGGTTCATGGATCTGGAAAAGGTGTATACTAGGCTCATCTGGAGAAAGTGTATGCTAGGTTCATAGATCTGGAAAATGTATATGCTAGGTTCATGGATCTGGAGAAAGTGTATGCTAGGTTCATGGATCTGGAAAAGGTGTATACTAGGCTCATCTGGAGAAAGTGTATGCTAGGTTCATAGATCTGGATAAAGTGTATGCTAGGCTCATGGATCTAGAGAAAGTGTATGCTAGGCTCTTGGATCTAGAGAAAGTGTATGCTAGGTTCATGGATCTAGAGAAAGTGTATGCTAGGTTCATGGATCTGAAGAAAGTGTATGCTAGGCTCATGGATCTAGAGAAAGTGTATGCTAGGTTCATGGATCTGGAGAAAGTGTATGCTAGGTTCATGGATCTGGAGAAAGTGTATGCTAGGTTCTGGATTTGGAAAGAGTATATGCTAGGTTTATGGATCTAAAGAAGCATTATGACAAGTGCTAACAAATACGAGTATATGGACATGAATGGTAAACTATTGGATGGTTGTGAAGAGTATATTTATCTTGCAAGTAATCTGTGCTTTAGGGTGAAAGATCGCCGGATTTAGTGGTTGACATAAGGTGTGTGTGGGGGGTGGGGGGGTTAAGACAAGGTTGTGTGATGTCGCCTTGGCTATTTAATGTCTTCATGGATTGAGGTACTGAGAGACAGGGAAAGCGGGGTAACAGATGGGGTTTATCTGTGTATATGTTGCTGACCTGGTAGATAAAATGAGGGATTGGAAATGTTTATTTTAAAGCTTTCGATAGTGTGTGAGGGGTCTAAAAGTGAATGCCGAAAAAAGTAAGGTAATGGTATTTTGGAGTGGGAATGTGGTGTGATATCCGCGTCTGAGGTGTCACCCCTGAACAAGTCTTTAGTATCTAGGACGCATTGTAAGTGATAGTGGTACAGATGAAGCAGACCAGAGCGTTAGTTAATGGTAAGGGTTTAAGTGTGGAATGTTGCTAAGGTTGCATTAAATTATATTGGTGCCAACGTTGGTGTATGGGAGTGAGACTTACGGGTATCGAGTGAGAGCAGTGCAAATGGCCAACGTGAGAGAGATGGTTGGTATGCGAAAAGAGTGAGGCACGACTGTGTATGGGATCTGTATGATGTGGCTGAAAGTATTCAGAGGTGGTGTGGGAATAGACTAGTAAAGGAAATATACGAGAGTGAGTGTCGGGGCGTGAATAGGATGGGCAGACGGTGTAAAAAGTTGGGTTATGTGAATGAGTGTGTGAGAAGAAAAAAGGCTCACCGAGGAAGAAGTGGATGATATTGTGTATGGAGGGGGTTTGTAAGGGGTTGTGCTTCTAGAATTCTGTCCAGGAATGAACCCTTACTGTACGAGATAAAATGGGGGGGGGGGGTATTTTAGTTGCGTTGACGCGCACCGATGCTACCCTGTATGAAATTTGTAGATGTTGGCCATTTGCTTGAAAAGGACCAAATTGATTGTGGTGTAATGGCATTTTTGCATCAGCCTTCGCCCGAAATTTCTTGTTTCAAACGAATCACATTTTGAGCATCATTCACTGTCACTTTCGGGCTCAGAAATATCCAAAGATCGCTATTTATGTTCTAATTATTTAACATTTTCGCTTAGATTTTCTTTTGGCCTCGATCAAAGTTAAATTTAGTGCGCCATAAAAACAAACTTCCACGCAATCATGATCATTCAACTGAAAAGAGCGAGTTTCAGGGAAATCCCCCACTACTAACTACTAGGTTGCGCCAGCTGTCTTTCGCCCGTGGACGAGATTTCCCCGATCCGAGTGAAACCAACATAAAGATCAACATGACAGTCGCTGGTGACCCAAACAGAGGCGTTGGGAAGTATGTGTTTTAAAACCAACCAACGATTAGATAGGAACCTTCGTCAGCCCGGGGGAAAGGAGGCCATCTCCGCGCAAGCCGTGTATACTAACGTCGGCAGAATTCCTTGGAACAAAGAAGTGTGTTGTGAAGACGGGAGGAAAAAACGCGGTAAGATCTACCTATCCCAGCGAGGCTAAGCACAGCGCGTCCACCAAGCGATAGCGAGTAGTTATTACTCCTGGTTGTCATTTCAAGCAGCAACGGATTAAATAAGTAGGAAGGGGTTTAAATTGTGTGCCTGGAATAGCCACGATACGACTCCAAAATTTAATGGCGACTAAAACTGCAGTGGCCAGACAAAGACCGACATCTGCACTCATCCCATATTTATATTACGGATCTTCGGGGAAACTGGCCCGGTTGGGGGAGTTTATTCGAAGCAGCTGGTCTAAGGAGAAAACCATAGGCTAGGAACTATATCAAACAACATTTTTACTGTAGTTCGTCACTATTCATATATTTATTGATGTTATTTATTTTATTATTATAATGTGGGCTACGACTGAGCCGAGGAAATGCACCGCTTCTAATTTTAGCAAAGTTAGCTACATATTGGGTGTGGTTAGTCGCCGGATGGAGTGCCGTTTCGGATCGGCTGCCATACTGTAGATATTCGTGGTTTGGATACCACGTTAATCAGTAGGTCACCACCGAGAAACATAGGGCATCTTAATGAAGATCGTTAGTGAAACCCCTACATATTTCTTTTCTAATTCTACCAGAGTAAAATGCTCTGGTTTATCACCTTTCATTTTTAATTAAAAAAAAAAACAACCAACCAAAACTGTTTTCAGGAGGGATTTTAACAGATAAGGCGACGTTTGAGGAAGGGCCCCGCGAGAAGACGCACGTTCGGCACCCTTCGGCTGATCTATTATCCTCGGACCTAAACAGAATGAAAGCCAAATTAGGTCTTGGTAAGACTTCGTACATATATGATGTTAAGCTATCATGGGATTTGCTGCCTCGTATTTAATTTATCGTAAACCCCGCCCAATCATACACAATAATAATTTAGTGTATAATGCTCGTGCGTGACTAAGTTTATACTTTTGACGCAATTTACATGTATGCGCTCCTTAGATATTTCAGACTAGATCTTGGCGATTTGCGCCGACGATGTTTGCATGGGAGAAGTGATAACAATTCCACCATCATCATTACTCCCGCCCCTTTTCACTAAATCCTTTTGTTTTAGATGATCCGACGGCCAGCAACGCAGAACTCTCTCGCAGCGAGTCTCAGTCGTCCCTCTTGAGTGGAGGAAGCTCCACTGGCGCCACTTCGCATCCGACACCTCCTCCTACCGTCTCTAGCATCAGCCCGTCCCCGACCCACTCTACCAAGGGTGCAAGCAAGGTTGGGACGACCGACCTTCCCCCTAACCTGGCTGCGAGCTTAGACCCAACTTGCCTCATCCTTACCGCCCCGAATCCAGCCAAACCCAAGAAGATCACGAAGGAAAGCTTCTTCAACCCTTCAGCCGGTCCCGGTGCGTTAGAACCTCAGACGGGGGATCCTACCGATCCCCTTAGCATACTTGACCCCTTGTGGAATTTGAAGAAAACGTAATGACCTTCGGTCAGAAGGATTCGTTCATATGTGATATTAATCAATTATATCGTGCATTTTAGTTTACTATCCCTATTTAGGCATAACTTAGAACCTTCAAGGGTAGATAAAGCAATTTAATCTGTGTATCCGAGTTATTAAATGAGTTAATTCTTAGGCAGATTGTACTCGTATTTTTCGATTTCGGAATACATATTCATTCCAGACATGAAGATGTAACAGGACCATTATTTTCGACGTACTCACCTTCCCTACTCATGAATTGTGCTAACATGAGAACACGGCAGATATTTAATTAGTTATATAATGTACTTTGTGTTTGTATTATTTGTTCTTATAGTTGTACTTTCCACAGAAATTTTATGCTTTCACTTAAAGTTGTATGTAATTATGTAGTTAGCCATGTTATAATAAAATGATTTAAGTTGCCTTATTTTAGCGATGTAGGACTACACAATACCCATACCATCTTCCAATGTGTCCTGAGAGGCAACTACGCTCGGATATGGAATGCTGGCGTGGGAAGCCGCATGTCCGAAATGTTTGTTCTTGCGAGATTTAATTGCACGCCGACTCCATCTTAGGGAAAAGTGGTTATAAGTGAGGTGTGAAGCCTTAGCGGCTTTTACTTTTTCCGTCGGTAATAAAGGCATAACATTAGTGGGGTATTTTAAAGTTTAACGCCCTCTTTAACCCTTTGTTGGGTACAGGTTTCGAAGATTGATTTTAAAGGCGCAAAAGACTGAGAAAGTACCAGTTTCTCTTGGGACAAGAATGGCGGGAATTGTGCCCTAGCGGGGTCCAACAAAAGTATAACAAAGGTGGTATTTAAGAAGCTCGATAGCAGCAAGTGGGGATTCGAGACCACTGTATAGGGCAGGCCTGTGGGACCCTCCTCACCCACGCCAAGCGCAGGTGACTTAGATTGCAATGTTGTATACAGTCAGTCACTTGGCGTGGATGAGGAGCGTCGCACGGGCCTGCTACCCCAAGCAGTGTGTGACGGTTAGAATGAGGTTGACTTCGGAGGTGGCATCGGCCTATATATGAAGAATGAATGAAAAGAATATACGAAACTGGGTGTGTGAAAGGGTTCGGGAGAGGGCTGAACGAGGAACAGGTGAATGATATCGTAGGCGTGTACATGAAGGTGGTTTGTGAGGGTGTTCAGCCAAGGGATGAATGTACACTCGCCCAGAGCACTCTTATCTAATCCTGGCCAAAGGCGCCTCCTTCTCCGTAGACGATTTCTCCTTCCACTGTCACTCGTATTTTCTTTTTAAGTGGCGATGATGCGTGCAGATCTAATTTGTGGGAAAACTGTTACTTAGCATGATAAATATCAGGTTGGAACGAAAGTAATGTCCGATTTTCTAGAATAAGGTTTTAAATAGTATTCGAGTATTTATCAATTATCCAACCCGAGGGGAAATATCCTTTGTAATTCTAACAATGTTAATCTTATCTTTGGTATTAGTACATATTGTGGAAGGAATAGGTTCCAGCGATCACAAATCAATAGAGTTTCGATATTAATATAAATCGTAACAAGGAAAATAATTATATTAAAGTGACAAATTTGCAATAAAAGAAAATATGAAATTCAACTTGCCAAAGAAAGTAAACATAACCCTAGGTAGCTTTTCGATTGTGTATCCGATAGAAACCCGATAAAGGAAACAATAGGACCTAGAAAAAATGACAATAACGAATTACTTTCGGATACAGAAAAGGTGGCCAATATATTCAATAATTTTTATCATCGGTATTTATAAAGGAAGACTAGCAAATATACCACAAACGAATGACCTGAAAAACTAACGAGCATAACCTTTTAACCGATATCGAATTCTTAGAAGCAGAAATAGATTTTTATATCCAAGTTAAAATCCAGTAAATCTCCAGGTCCTGATTTAATCTATCTGTCGCATTTAAATAAAATTCGAAACGTGTTAGTGGGACTGCTAGCGAAATTTTTTATCAAATGTTCAGAAGGTGTCATGCCATTAGATTTTAAGCTAGTGAATATAACTCATATTTTTAAGAAGGGAGAAAAAAAAGAACTTCCGATCAATTATTATCCATTGCAGGTAACTTAAAGGAATCCGTCATTCGCGATAGGGTGATCGATCATTTGGAAGCGCATAATCTCATAAATGATACCCAACACGGCTTCAGATAGAAATGTTCGTTTAACTAATCTTTTAGAATTTTACGACAGCATGATTAAAAGCTATAACGAAAGTAAATCTTTAGATATAGTTTACTTAGACTTCGCTAAGGCATTCAACACGGTTCCTCATAGGAATTAGAGGAAACCTACAATGGATAGAGTCGTGGCAAAATGTAACTAGTGGCGTGCCCCAGAGGTCTGTGTTGGGACCATTGATGTTCTTTATTTATGTAAATCATATGGACACTGGCCTACTTGGTAAATTATCCAAATTTGTGGACGACACAAAAATTGGGGTAAAATTTTAAATGGGAACGATAGCAAATTAATTCAGCGGGATCTAGATAAAATCTTGAGTGGTCTACTAAATAGAACTCTTTGAATGGTCTACTAAATAGAGTTTGCAACGTACAATCACCGCAACGGAAATTGATCGCCCACCGAAATGCGCGTGAGAAAAACCGTAAATCCGAATCGACACATTTTCCATCAGCTTGGAATGATTCTTTTTCAGTTTGGCGGTTGTAATGAAAGGATTCTTCAACCCCTTCCTCCGTAGCAACAGATCAGTCTTCCTCAGTCCCGAGTTTCGCTTAAGAAAAACGTTGGGTGGTAAACCGGGAGTCGCGGCAGCCACCCTCCTGACGGTCGCCTCTCCTCTTCCTGTCCGGCGACAGATCTTTTGTAGACAAATTCTCCTCCCTCAAAGCGAGTATCCGTGCCGTGTCCGCTTCGGTGAGGATTTGGTTAGGCATCTCTAAAATCACAGACACAAAAAATAAGTCACCAACACGAATACCAGGAAAATAGCCCAACCGAGCAGAAAACTAGCGGCAAAGCAACACATGCTACGCAACAGCTGAGAGCTGGTATCTTTTTTTCAAATCACGAGGCTGTACAGAGCTGTCAGACGTACGATGTTTGTAAACACACCGTTCGTATGCTCTGAAATACAACCAAATTTGATCATGCTTTTCGTGCATTTCTAGCGCAACTCGATCAATTTCCGTTGCAGGACTGTAGGTCGAAATAACTCAAGTTTTAACTATGAAATGGGTGGTAATAATCTTATCTCATCGGACGAAGAAAAGATTTAGGGGGCCGGGCTTGAAAGTATCTTAAGTTTAACAAACTGTGACGAAGCGTTTAAGAAGGCAAACCGAATGCTTTGATTTATTGCGAGAAGTTTTCACTACAAACGCCCCAAATATAATCATACCTCTATATAAAAGTTTGGTAAGGCCACACTTAGAATACACGATATAATTCTGATCACCATATACACATGTAAACATCAATGAAATAGAAAGGATTCAACGACGGGCAACTAAACTAATTCCCTCATTAGAAATGTATATCGAAAGATTAAATATACTAAAACTACCGACTCTCGAAACTAGGCGATTGCGAGGTGAGCTTATGGAAGTATTCAAAACTTTAAATAAATTTGAAAACCTAAATTATGAATTTTTTTTTTAGTACGTCCATGGTATCACACTTAACAACGGTTTTAAACTGAAAGAACGGAGGTTTCAAACGAACATAGCTTAAAAAAATTTCACCTTTAAAATCATCAATAAATGGAACACACACCCTGGGGAGTTAGTAAATGCTAGTAGTGTAAATAGTTTTAAAAACAAAATTGACAGTTATTTTACGAATAATGATATTGTTTAAATACGGAGGCCTGTTGTGTATTGAATGTCGCGTGAGTGGGCATCGTGTTAACAATGTCTAAAGGAGGACTACTAGCATATTAGTATATAATGGGACTGGCCTTTGAATGGACCAAGTAGCACTTGCTGGCGGCTCCCTGTAACTATGGTATCGTTTAGGAATGCTATAATGAGTAATTTATACCTTTTTCTTTCAGATTATAAAAATTCTCAATCTTCTTCGGGATTTACTCCTGTGTTCGTCCCATCTAAAGATCACATTAAACACTTATGGAGGAGGTAGTTTTCCCCGTTTCCGAAGTGGGGATTTCAGTCTAACAGACGGACCAAAAGAACTTGATTCCGAAGATTTGGAAGCTGTTGTCACAGCAAATCCTGCTACAGCTTTTAGGGAACTCGCAAAACAATTTACCGTAACCCAGACAACTGTCCTACGTCAGCTGAAAAGGATTGGAAAGGTTCCAGTGACCGGAAAAGGGTTCCTGCACGAAATGTACACAGTGAGTCATTGGTTTCACGACACTTTCAGGCACCATTTTTGAGCATGCATGTTACTGGTGATGATAAGTGGATCCTTTATCATAAGGTTAAACGCTGCTGCTCGTGGATCAGTCGAGAAAGCAGAATTCCTCAACAACCGAGAGGAGAACTTCATCAAAAAAATATCATGCTGATTGTATGGTGGGATATTGAAGGAATTGTCCATTACGAACTGTTAGACAAAAATCAAACAATTAATGCTAATCTTTACTACAATCAACTTCGTCATTTGAAAGACACTTTTCGCCAAAGGCGACTCTCCTAGTCAACAGAAGGGGGTGTCATCCTCCATCACGATAATGCCCGTCCTCAAACAGCTCGACTGACCAAAGATCTCTTGGAGGAGCTCGGATGGAAAATATCGCTTCATCCTCCATATTCGCCTGACTTTGCTCCTTCTGATTATTACTTGCTTAAGGGATTACAGAACCATTTGGATGGTATTAGGTTGACAACAAAATTTGAAAAAGAGTTGTACTTATATTTTGCATCAAAACCTGAAGAAGTTTACAAGTTTGACATTTATAAGTTGTTGTCAGATGGAATGAGGTTCTAGGAAGCAATGGAGGTTATGTTTATGATTAAATATTTCGATAGTATTTTTTTTTTTTCATTTTTAATATATAGCCTAAAATCGGACATTACTTAAGTTGCAACCTGATGTATAAAATGGCTTTGAAGTGGGTCAGGGGATTCACTGGCCTTAGCCTGCCTTTAAGTCGCTTAGGTTTCATGGTATAGTAGTTGTACTTGCCAATGCCCAATAATTGGGCAATTTGTTTTTGCTTTTTATTAGGCCTAATTAGTTTTGTTGAGAAGATAGTTAAAAATCCACTGCAGCTTTGCTTAGTACCCATATAACTCAGGCAGATAAATGGTAATAAATATTTAAATATAAAAAATATTTCGAAATTGACACATAAAAATTTACAGGAATGTAATATCCTCTTAATTACCTTTGTATTTGAATTACAGTACTGACATCAAGATGTACATAAAAAGCGATACCCAATGAGACGAGTAACTCAGAGCGCCCCATTTCTTCAGGCTATGAAACATGCTGTAGCCGTTTTCTTGCCCTCGTCCGACGGAATCGAATGTCATTCCCAAATACGCGAGATGAAAAACCGCCAAAATGCCAAAAAACAGATTGACAAAAACGCAGAGCGGAGACGACGCTGAAATAATTAAAAAAAAAAAACTATAAAAAATACCCCCCAAAATTAATAAATTTAAAACTATTTCTATTCGAAGTTGGCCTTTTTTTACATGTCCGAAGTGTTTCGTGTCAAGGCCGCAGCCCACCACCAAATATTTCCCCATCACTCAAAACAAAATACAGGACAACACATGACTCGTGCCCTGGAAACAAGGTCAGGCTTTGAGCGAAGAGCTAACTGCGGAAGTTGGTCTCATTGCACTATACGCGGCGCTGGTTTCCGGTATGGCCGCCATACACAGAACACCCCACCTTAAAACATCTTTTAATTCTCCTCAGCATCACCGGACCCTCAAACCACTCCCCACCTCTGAGATTTCCGAACACTCACTACATCAAGATATGCACTGCATATGTATTCCATTGCACGTGTTGCATTGTTGCGCTTACGAAACTCAAAGAATGCAATGTAGAATATTCAACTCATTAAAGACTTTATTTTCCATGGGTTAACGACACTTAAAAATTTAACTTTAGCCAATGAGAGCAACACTCACAGTTATCTGCACATAAGGCTCACCCCTTTAAATCTAGTAACTTGTTTGGAACGTAACTCCAAACAATTTGCTTGAAAATGAGGCATTACTTTTCAGTACCCCTAATACATAACGAAGTCGCATAGGAGACTGTACTCCCTGACACCCTTCCTTCATTACACAGACCCTCCCCTCCAACATTAAATTATAGAGCTATGAATATGACAACATACTCACTTAACATTTAAAACATGAGATATCAGCAAAGCCTTTGATGCCATCCCCCAACACAACCTCACAAACAAAATATACAACACAAAAAGATGGCTGACCAACTACTAATCTGGCAGTGTTGGCTAATCATTAAATACCTGAATCTTAACAAAGGGAGTATCCAAAGGTTCCCTTCTATTACCCACCCTATTTAACCTATGCATGCATGACATACTCACACCCCACACATACACATAGCCCCTTACACAGATGATATAAGACTCATGCAAGCACCAAAATGTAAACACAGCTCCATTCCTGCAGCCCTACCTAGACACCCTCCACGACTTGTTTACCACTAAGACTCACAATAGCATAAACCAAATCCACAATGCAGAACACCGCCTCAGACCACACCACCATATAAACAATGCACAACCCCACATACACACACACACAAAATATTGTCGGTGTAACATACAACACTCAATGCCCTTCAAACACTACTTATCAAACTTAAAAAAGAAACTAACACTAAGCCTTAACAACACTTGCACATACATTTGGATATAACCATTACCACAATATGCAACAAGACACGGTCAGTGATGGAATATGAAAGTCCCGCAGCAATGGATGCCAACCAAAAGTGATGAAAGGCAAAGATTACCTTGACATGAAAGGTGCAGAATTCATTGATGCAGTTTCACAAGCCCAACATCATCTACACTATTGCAGCACAACCACACACACAAAGAAACATCAAAACAACAAAGCACTAGATACTATACTCGAAGGATGTCAAATATCCCTGCTCTCCCGCCCCAAGTCAACATTTAGAATCACATACACACTGAAATCAGTCGCCGCGATATTCCTGCGCTCGCTAACCACACACAAAGATACACTCGCCCCCCTGACACACACACATCTGAAGCTAACTTACTCCGCGGACAGGGGCTGTTAGGCCAGACAGCCTAGGGCAAAGCAACACCACCACCAAGATACTCAAAAAACAACACTCAGACCCTGGAAATCCACCCTTTCGAATCCTCCCTCCCCGGTGAAGACAGAGTTCACTTGGCTAGGCTGCCGAGTGGACACCACCCGGCCTTTCAGAGCTATCAGAAGAGGATGGATGATTCCATTGTAGATGTTTGTCCGGGATGCAACACAGAACCCCACGCCATTAAACACATAATGGAAAACTGCATTACACACAACCACATACGCCAACAACATAATATACACTTCATGAGGGCCTTGTGGAAAAGTCGGCTCGGTCCAGCCAACGGGCTTGGGGTAGTTCGCCCAGGCAGCCTGGAGAACGACAACAACACCTAGAGAAAATTGCATACGTATTCACAAGAAAGTTGCTTTTTAATTCTTTATTCCCACGTTTTTTCCTTTTTATGGCATCAATGCATGGCAAGAGAGAACTCGAGTATATTAAGTCTCGATGATGTCTCTAAAAGACCTCTCATACTCAGAGTCATTCCGATCACTATGTGGGGATGGGGAATATTCATACCATCTCCCGGCGCTAGTCATAAATTTCGATTCAGCCTGGGTAGGTTCGTGGTCAGCGAAGCCGCCTCCCCGAGATCTCTCACGCCACTGCATCAACGTTTTTCCCAAGTAGGTAAGGGTGTCAGAACTAACACCCAATTCATCCTGGCGATTATGCGCGTTGACCTTACTTTTGGGAAGTGGTGAGGGTGGTGACGATTCCAGAATAGTAACCTTCATGGAAGGTTATAATCCCAGTTGCTCGGAATCTCATTTACCGTTCTTCCACGGGTAATTTCCAAACCTCAGCAATGTTTAGAAACTGACCTTTCTTTGTATGAGTACACTGCGAACAACGACGCGCCTCGATACACGCGTCCAAAGCATTCGCTAGCTTCTTCCTCAGGGTATGCTCGGTGTAGGTGTAGAATCCGAGGGAGAGTAGAACGGAACATAACTGAAAGTTAAGGCCGTGGAACAGAGCGGACACACCATAAGTAAGCAGTATGGCCACAAACGGGCCGAATCTTAAGTACGACGGCTTGAAAACGTCTAAAAGGGAAGAAATAAAAGATACAAGTTCGTGTTTTCTCCTCAATAACAACATCAGGGGCAAAGGACTCTATCGCTGAATGAGAGAAATAGGATACTACAGTAAATGAAAAGCCCTGAGTGAAAACAGGTGCCTGCAAGATTTTTTTTTAATTTTAGGAGCCCATTGGTAGGGTTGGCAAAAAAAGACCCCAAACCCCGGATTTTACAAAAAACAAACGCTACAAGCATTTGAATAAGATAGAAAAAGAAGAGCTATCTATTTTTATAATATTAATAATAAATTAGTTTAATAATTATATTAAGGTAAGAACAGATCACAGTATCAGAAAAATAACCTTAGTTTGATACATACTCGTATTTGTTGAAATTCTAAACATAAATATGCATTTTGAATAAAATAATGATAAGTAGCATTCATTTCTTGAAAAAAAAGTGTAATTTTGAAAAAAAAAAAAACAACCCCCGTTTTTTTTTTTCAAATTTCACTTCAAGAAAACGGTAATAAAACCCAGGGGTTTCTTGATTCGCCAACCCTGCCATCTGGCGACTACCTACTAGGACAGAAGTCGCCGTACTCACACAAGAGCTTACTACTAGGCTATATTAAAAAAAAAAAACTCATAACAATATGTAAATAACAAAGATAAAAAGTACAAAAGGCTAAACGAATACAACAAAAAGGAAGCTCGCTCCGGCATCGGGGGTAGGTGCGCCTCCCCGAGGCGCGGAACAACTGACCTTAAAAAAGCCCCCAAAAGGTGTTAAATGAAGTGAACGAGGCCAGCCTCCTCCAAAAAGTCATCTAGTCCACAAGTCTGTTGCCAAACCAGCCCCGCGGAAAAGGGATAAGCGGTAGCGACCCTGCTCGTCCCGGTACCAGGACATGTAACGTGCGCGAAGATCACGCAGACTGGGACATTCAACAAGAATGTGCCAAACAGTCTGGGAGACAAATCAGTCGTCGCAATAAGGTGCAGGCGACCGCTTCATCAAATGGCGGTGAGTCTCGCGAGTGTGTCCAATTCGGAGACGACAGAAAGCATCCTGAAGCCGTCGCGGCATTGTGGGGTAGGTCCATGGGAACAGTCGCGGCGCAATTGCACGTAACTTTAAGTTCCCTTCGACCGTCTCCCATCTTCTTTGCCAAACCACCTGGAGGGCAGCCCGTATTCTTACCATGTAATAGGTGAGGAAGAGAGATACGCTGGTCTGGTCGCCTACTCCTCGCATACTCTTTGGTGCCCTCAATCCCTGCAATTCTTACATGTCTAGGAACCCAGCAGAAAATAATCTCGATATCAGCCCGGCTCGCCAAAGTCGTGGCCTCACGGATATCGCGAACCAGGGGATGGAGATTCAAATGCACCGATTTGTGATTCGCTATAAATCACAATCCGGTCTCAATCCGAACCAGGCACAACGAGTTATCTCCCGTACCGAGCGGTGTATTGCAACCAGCTCGACCGTACAGACGGACGCAGCGCCCGGCAGAGGGCCGCTGACTTCAAACAGAAGGGATACGGCGTGGAAAACGACCGACTCTTGGGATTAGTGGCCATCTGTATACACTGGCAGGGTTTCAGCGTGACACAAAATGTGTTCCAAAAAGGCAGAACGCAATACTCCCGGCGCTGTAGAAGTTTTGGGAGCAGAGGAGTGGCTACAAATAGTCAGAACCATGGGCTCCATCAGCCCGAGAGATATAACGAGCTCTCGAAGGAGTTGCCTAGCCTTAAACCAAAAGGGCTTAGGGTATAAATGGCGAATTTTGGCAGCATATGCACCGTCGAGATCAGCTACGGATACAGTGAGAGCTGTTGGTGAGTGAGGTAGGCGCCGGGCTCGCGCGTACAGGCGAATATTATGATGCAGTGTTCACGGCACAGAGCGAGTGGCATCTGAGCCATCTCCACAGCATCGACAAGTAGACTCTCAATAGGGAACATGCGGAAGCCACCGGTCGCCAAGCGAAGGCCGGTGTGCTGGATAAAGTCCACCTTCCGCAATACACGCTCGGCCGCGGATGAATAAAACTCGCATCCGTAGTCGAGATTCGAACGAACAAAGGATCAATAAAAAAGTAAGGCAGTAGCCCGAGCGCCTGGGCGCTGAACTTCACGGAGCGAAGAATATTCATGTCGCGGGAACAAGAGACCCTAAGGTTGAAAATATGAGCTTCCCAGATGAGGCGTCGATCAAATATTATAATTCAAGGAAACCAAGGAAACGGTGCGATTCCACCCCTTCCAAGGCGAATCCCATTTATAAATAAGTCGGGATCAGGGTGGAGCCGTGGATGACGGCACAAGTGCACCACCTAATTTTTGCCAAAGAAAACGAAGCCTGTGCGCTTCGGCATAGCGAGATAGGCCAGTTGGAGTGGATGCTCCAGTTGGAATCTGGGCCGCGCCTAAAGAGATCGAAAGGTCGTCCACCTAGAGTGTAGCGAGAAAATCTTCCGGCAGCACCCCCATCGTGTGGAGAGTCTATATGATACCGTATCGGCATGGGGCATCAGAGGCCTTCTCCAGATCAAAAAACACCATGGCGTAGTGCTGTCTACGAAGCTAGGCCTCGCAGACGGCATTTTCCAGTTGGATCAGAGCATCCGACGTGGAGTGGAACTTGCAGAAGCCACACTGTGCACAAGACAGATGGCCTCCCCTGTCCAGAAAAAAGGCTAAGATCACATTTACCAATTTCTCCATCAACTTGCACACACAGGAGCTTAGAGATTGGGTGGAAACCTGCTGAGGTAGTGATCTCTCCCCAGTTTGCGAAAAGCGAGCACAGTAACGATTCGCCAAGTCTGGGATAATACCCTGTACCCAGATCCTGTTGAACAAATCGAACAGAAAGGCCATGCCTCGCTCACCCAGATGTCGAAGCATGGCGTACGGGACATCGTACAGACCAGGGGCGGTGTCTGCGGACGAAGCGAGAGCGGAAAGCAACTCACTCAATGTAAAACTGTCGTTAAGGGTTCTCCGCCTCTGAAAGTAAAGTCTAGTCGGCGGAATTCCGCAACATCACGACCCGCATTAAATGCTGGTGCAGCAGCCTCTCGGCTAGAGAATGCGGAGAAAGCAGTCGCGAAGGATTCCGCCACGGACGCAGCATCCTAGATTGCGGTCCCATTCTCCTGGAGAACATGAGAGGGTTCCTCAGAGAACTTGTGCCGAATTCTTTTGACTCGCTTCCACACCTCTGCTAGAGGGAGTCTTCCCGTTAAGTGAGACACATATGCCCGCCAGGAAGAGGGGCGGGCGTTCTTCGAAACTTATCGGAACTTAGCCCTAGCTCGACGAAATTCACCGACAGTGAAATCGTTAGGGCGGCGCATGTAGGCATAACGCTTTTGTTTCAGGGCCGCCTCATACTGGGCTGACCATCACGGAAGCGGTCGGTGTGCAAAACGGCCAGACGTTCTAGGTATAGTAGTTAGGCCCACGGAAATGAGGTTAAAGGAGAACTCAACAGCCTTATATACCGATCTAAACTCCTCGATTGAGACAGAAAAATAGGATGAAATGAGGGCATGATCATTAACTGGGCAAAAAGAAGAGCCAATAACAAAAGAGAGCAAGAAGAACAGCCTAGTGAAGAGCTAAAGAAGAGCAAGGCTGAAAAGAAACAATAACATTCCTTAACTTCAAATGCATACAAGGCCCCTGCAAAAAAATGCAATAAGCAAAAGCACTCTAATGTACAAATATGATTCCCTTTACAAGACAGGGAAGGAAAGGTCAAGTGCTCAAGCCTTCCAAGTAAATGGATTAAGGGACCAAATTTTGTATAAATTTCTCAGATTGCATTTTAAATCTATCATCTCAAATCAAACTTTGTTTCTTTGAATGTGGTTGACCCCAGGCCTAAAAGACTGAGCCATAGATAGAAACCGTTGGTCCCTCATTACCACTATGGTAATCTTAAGTGGAGATAACTCAGGCAGTTCGAAGTACCAGTCACAAACAAACAATGAAGAATATGAATTGGGTATACTTAAAACATTAAAGATTAAAAAGAGTGCCATGGAATTAGGGACGGTAGACACAGAATTTCATAATCTCGTCCAGAACTAAGCACATATTAAGACGCATGCTAACGACCTATTAGAATCCAGCTTATTGCATTTGAATTTTAAAGGCCAAAACGAATGCTGGTATCTGTAAATTCTTTGTTTAGAATGTGGTAAAAATAAACATGAAAGTGTGTGGAATGTACATATCAAGAGTTAAACAAAAAAGAATACTAGTGTGCTAAAGCCCAAGATTAAAATTTCTTTGAAACTGCCAGTATCATAACAAAGGTAGCCCTCCTACAAGAGAAGAAAATGGTATATGCATATAAAAAGAATGACCCCCAAATAAATCAAGAGCAACAATGAGTGCTACTGGAAGCCTCATTAGCCACAAAGGTGTAAATAAAATAAAAACTTTGAGAAAACGAAAATCAGTACTTGGAATTCCAGCTCAAGAAGTTTTGAGAATAGAAATAGTTTTTTCAGTCTAAATAAGGACTGCGAAATATGTGCATTTTCCTTCTGTCTAATTTGAGGTTCACAATTGGAGCAGCCTTGTTCCCTGTGAAATATGCCCCTCGAAATACACAAGGGAGTCTCCAAAAGGTTAACTTGCATCTTTGAAGCGCTGTACTGGCTAGGTCATGATAATAAAGATGGCAGATCTGAAGTGATATGCCTTACATGTCTTAAGCCATCGGTGCATGGCAGTATTCCAATGAATGACAACCTCGACGAGAGAGCGCGGCAGCTCAACGGAGAAGGGGTCACACACGTTGGCGACCTCTAGACCCGACAGAAGAGAAGACGCTTCGCTCAAGAAGGACACGAAGTAGTGACTCGTCCTGAATGACAACGCGTCGCGGTAAGCTATTAACCATCTGAAAAAGAAGTGTCCAGTAAAATACTGCATTACAAATATTATTGGTAATAGGAACGGGTTTACAACTTAGTTTTGATTCCAGGTGGTAACCTTCAGTTTTCTGCATCTTGCATCAAAAAGGTTTTGTTGGTTATAGAACTGGCTGTTTTCTGGGCCTTTTGACTCTAAGCACACTTATCATACACGATTCTTGACGTCTGTTAAGGTGACATACCTTTCTAGCACACAGTCACCCACACTCCATCCACCTCTTTCTCGGCTAACCAACCATCATATTGCCTAGTGCAAAAAATGCATTCATTTGCACCCATGCATACCATTTTCCAAACTGAAATCATTCTTTCGCCATTCCAATTCACTCCAGAAAAAAAAAAATTCCCTTTATTCTCTCCTTTCCACTCCATCCATTCAAATCATCCACCCTAGCAATCGAATGTTTAAAGTCTACCCAAACCCATCCAATATTCATCAACAACTGCTTCTCCACAAAATATGGTTGGTGCATATCTATGCCCATAGCGTAATACATTCATGATAACAAGACTTTCGCGGCTACCAAGGTTAGCAGAGCCTTGCTGGGAGAATGTATGGGTATTCTCCCTGCCATATATATCTACAACCATACACTAATAAAACTAGAATTATCTGATGAATTTAACCACCTTTATTAAGCACCCACAAAGGACTTCGACTGGCCTCAGCTTTGGAGCGAAAACCTTGATGCTGGAATGGGAGATTCCTTCTCCATCATAAGCGACAAGAGTTCACCCACTAGAGCCAGACAATGGCAAGGATCCATACCCAAACCCCCTGGGGAGAGCAAACTAGCAGCTGCCACATTGCAAATTGGGTAGGTTAAATAGCCTTTAAGATTTTAGTAATTAACATTTTAATTGTTCATATTCCCCTGAAAATTTGAAGAATAAACCAAAAGGGCATCTCCGGTGGAAAATTTATAAACATCTGTAAAGAAAGTGATGAAGAGGGGGAGTGGGGTGGGAGGTGAAAATATATGAAAGATATATATAGCTGTAGATGCTCCTACAGGCAACGAAGGTTGAGAGGAAACACATTTAGGGGCAATGGGACACACAATCCTCCAGATGTCAACTACAGCATGGTTTCCATTTTACACCTGACACTCCTTGCAGGGGATAATAATTGAACAAAAAGACAGGGGCAGAATGGAAAAAGGGTGGTAAAAAAGCGGGCATATTAAATACCCTCCTCCTCACTGGAAAAAAAAAGGAAGGGGAGACCTGCCCAGCACTGACCAAGGATTAGTAGATGAAAGCTGGATGTTGACCAGCCTGAAGAAGAATTAGCCACAGCCCATGAAAAAGAACTGGCATAAGCTTAAAATGGAAGTGTTGATTTTTTTTTATTAGGAGCCCATCTGGCGACTGCCTACTTGGGCATAAGTCGTCACACTCACTACAGCCTACAACTAGGCTATATTATAAAAAAACAAATAAGGATAAAAAGATCATAGGCTAAAAACAAAAGGAAAAAAGGTAACAAGAAGGAAGCGTGCTCCAGCGTCGGGGGTAGGCCGGCCTATCCCCGGTGCAGGAGCATGCAACCCACAACAATCAAATAAAGTGGAGGAGGCAAGCATACTCCAAAAAGCCGTATAGTCTGCAAGTCGGTGTGCACAAACACAAGCACAAGCAACCCAGGCCGTTCCAGTACAAAGACAGGTAACGTGCACGAAAATCACCCAGACTGGGACATTCAACAAGAATGTGCTGAACAGTCTGGGGAACAATGCAGTCTTCACAGGATGGCGCAGGCAAGCACTCCATTAAATGGCGGTGCGTCCCGCAAGTGTGTCCAATTCAGAGATGACAGAAAGCAACCCTTGACCATCTCCCATCTTCTTTGCCAAGCAGCCAGGAGAGCTGCCCGTATTCCTGCCATGTAATCGGTGTGAGGAAAAAAAAAAGGCTAGTACAGTCGCCCAGTCCTTATGGACTCTTTGTAGCCCTCATCGGCACGCTCATTCCCCGCAATTCCTACATGTCCAGGAACCCAGTATAAGATAATTTTGACATCCGCCCAGCTCATCAAAACTGTAGCGTCAAGGATATCACTAACCATGGAATGTGGAGATTCCAATGCCCAGAGAGCACTCAGGGTGCTTTGTGAGTCACTAGAAATCACAATCTGGTCTCTGAACCGGGGATGTTGCGTTATCCCCCATACCGAGCGCAGTGTATTGCAACCAGTTCGGCCGTGAAGACAGACACAACACCCCGCTGACTTCAAACAGAGGGGGATACAGCATGGAAACCAGCCCCCTCTTGGGACTTGGAGCAATCTGTATACACTGGCACGGTTCCAGCATGACACAGTGTGCTCTAAAAAGGTTGAACACAATACTCCTGGCGCTATAGAAGCTTTGGGAGGAGAGGCATTGTGATAAAGTCAAAGGTGGTACCCTCCAGGGTGGCATCTTGGGCAGAACCAGGAAGGCCACCGGGGCCAAGAGCTATACCTAGATCTCGAAGGAGTTTCCTAACCTAAAACCCAAAGGGCTTAGGGTAGGACTGGAGCCTCTCGGCGGTATAGGCACCGTCAAGATAAGCTGCAGATGCAATGAGAGAAGTTGGCGACTGAGGGAGGTGCTGGGCTAAGGAATACAGCTGAATGATGCACTGTGCATGGCACAGAGCGAGTGGCATCTCCCCAGCATCAACAAGTAGGCTCTCAATGGGGTAAGTGCGGAAGGCACCAGTTGCCAGGCAAAGGCCAGTGTAGGGGATCGATTCCAAATTCTGAAATACAAGCTTAGCTACAAATGGATAAAACTCGCATCCGTACCAGGGTTGGCAAATCAAAAACCCCAGCCTTAGAAAACCTGGGTTTGTTTTTTTTAAATTACACTTTTTTTTCAAGAAATGAATGCTACTTATCATTATTTTATTAAAAATTCATATTTATATTTAAAATTTCAACAAATATGTATCAAATTAAGGTTATTTCTCTGATGCTGACTCATAATTCATCTCTCCTTCTACAGGTTATGGCTATCATGGGTACCCCAAATTCTTGATTAGTGATCTGTTCTTACGGTAATATATTTATTAAACTAAGTAATTATTAATATTATATGAAAATAGAGATAGCTATTTGTTTTCTATGTTATTCTAATGCTTGTAGCATTTTTTTTTTGAAAAACCCAGAATAAAACACGGGTTTGGTTGTTTTTTTTTCAAAATTACACACTTTTTTTTCAAGAAATGAATGCTACTTATTATTTTATTTAAAATTCATATTTATGTTTCTAATTTCAACAAATATATATCAAATTAAGGTTATTTCTCTGATACTGAATCATAATTCATCTCTTCTTCTGCAGGTTATGGCCTTCATGGGCACTCATAATTCTCAATCAGTGATTTGTTACTGTGATCTGTTCTTACTATAATATAATTATTAAACTAAGTAATTATTAATATTATATGAAAATAAAGATAGCTATTCTTTTTCTATTTTATTCTAATGCTTGTAACGTTTGTTTTTTGAAAAAACCCAGAATAAAATCTGGGTTTATTGGGCTTTTTCAAAATTTCGGGGTTTTTTTGCCACCCATGATCCGTAGTTGAGCTTCTAACGAACAAAGGATCGAAGAATATCCATGGCTCGGGTACAAGAGACGCTAAGGATACGAATGAGCCTCCGAGTTGAGGCATTGGTCAAATACAAGACCAAGGAAACGGTGTGAGTGCACCACTTCCAGGCACAACCCATTGAAAAATAAGTCTGGGTCAGGATGGAGCTGTGGATGGCGGCACAAGTGCACCACCTTAGTCTTAGCCAAAGAAAACTGAAGCCTGTGCGCTACGGCATAGCGAGAGACGCGGTTCAATGCCTGTTGGAGTCGAGTCGACGCTCCACAGTTGGCATCTGGGCCGTGCTAAAAGATATCGAAAGGTTGCCCACATAGTGTAGCGAGAACAACTTCCGGCAGCACTGAGGTGATGCCATTGATCAGGGCAAAGGGTGTGACACTGAGGATACCCTCTTCCTGCTCCATTGGGCCGGAGAGGGCTCCCACAACCCATATGCGGAATCAAAGATCTCACAAAAATTCATATATAAAGATTGGGAGGCGTCTCCCCACTCCCATCGTGTGGAGAGTCTCCATGATACCGTATAGCCATGCGGTATCATGGGGCAGAATATTCAAGCGTCTTTGGGTAAGGGAGATGTGGATGTGTTTTTGTATTTTTTAGGTTGTGGTTGGTGATAAGTTTCGGAACGGGTGTTTGAAGTAGTGGGATCGGTTCAGTTTTCTGCTAAAGTGTTGGGTTCTGATCATGTCAACAAACTGTGAAAGGGGTTGTTGTGGGTTGGTTCAAGTACATCCCATGATGAGTGTGTTATGAGCAGTTTGGACCATTTGTGTGGGATTTGGCAAGGGTAGTTTAGGGTCATGAGTGACTGGGATCGCTAGTCATATCAAGTTTGGCTAGTGATTTATTGTACTTATGTATTGGTTCCATTTTTAGTTTGTTGTTTTGAGATTAGGTTAGTTATGTGTTAAGTTGTTGGTGTTGTAACTCATGTTGTGTGGGTTCCCTTTATATTTTTAAAGTGTTTCTTTGTTTTAAATAGTCTGCTATTTCTTGTGTGAAGTTCAGGTTGTAAGATCTTCTGTGGTGTAAGGATTTTTTTTTTTTTTATTACTCAGGTGATTGGATTGTTGGCCAATGTTTGTAGTTGCTTGTTTTTTATTTAAGTTGTGTAGTTTTGCCAATTTGCTGGATTAGTAGGACAGGTTTTTGGACAATTCTAAGCATTTACTACTGTATGTATTATTTTTGTAATGTGCACATTAATTGCTGTTCTTTAGTGGTAACACATGTGGGGAAAGAGCGAGCTAGCGAGTGCAGCATTATCTGTGACATTTATGGACTTGTTTACTAGGGTGCTGAGTCCACCACCACTGCTGTCAGCCCAGTCATGCCTGATGGTGGTGAAATTTCAAAAGGAAGGTGTCTTTTGTGTTGTGTGGAGTTTGGTTTCTTATAGGCTGGAAATGCGTATGTTGTGTTGTTTCAAGAAGTTTGCAAAGTGATGTTTTTTCATGTTAATGCTGTCTATATTCAATTGTAGTATGTTAAGGTTATGTGTACACTGTATGTTAGGTGTTGCTACACAGGGGATGAGTTGGGGGAGGAAAAGAACGGGACAATGGAGGAGGGGGTGGTGTTGGGGATGATGATGGTAGTGGAAATGGTGGTGAGGGTGCAGGAGGGGATTGGGGTTGGATGTTTAGTGTAGGGGAGGAAAGTGGGAAAATAAGGAGCAAGTTCAAGTGTTTTGAGTAGTGTTTTGGGGAGGCAAGTTTTATTGAACTGAACCTATACTCTGTCAGCTCAAGATGAATGTTTGGAGCATGTTGGACATGTGTATTTGTAAATGGGTCCAGGAGTACTCTCAATATCACCGGCTAAGAGGAGAATCAGAGAAATAAGCCACAGCATCATTTCTCAGTGTCCAAACCATGTGTAGTATACCATTGTGGTAAGGGATGTGGTACTTGACTAGGCGACCAAAGCCCCTCCCAGGGTCTCCTGACCTGTGTGGGTAGGGAGATAGTGAATGTGTTTACAAAAAGATTCCAGATACTTGTGCTATATGAATGACCACAAAAGGAAATGAAGAATTTTCCTGAGATGGAGTGAATGGAGTATGATCCGGTGTGAACCTTGGTTGTATCTCAATGGAGGCCTCGACCTACATTCTTAAGCCAATTATCAGTTCTCTTCAACAACCCAAGGATGGACTATAAGAAAACAGCCAACCCATTTGCTCACTTATATTTCTACCTCAAGTTCAAGTGGTAGTAGAAGTATAAACATAATAGTATCAGAACCCTTGTGCATAAAGACTAGGTGTTGGCATGTCAATGGAATAAAAGGACAGAAGATAGACTTAAAAAGTAAAGTAGACTGACTTAAGCCAGTTTGGGATAGGAGAGTCTAAGGATATCACATACAAGCAGTCCAGCATCTTTGCCTATTTCATGCATGGATACAGTTACATTTAGTCCCTTTTATGTGTCCATGGCACCAGAGGGTTAGTATCTTACCCTCATCCCCAACCATAGGAGAGATATCCAAAAGGTATAGTTCTAGAGGTTCCAAATATGCAGACTTTTGTCAACTTTGAAGTATGCATGGTACCCTACCCTGGGGATTCAATCAAGAGTGTAATGACAAAAAAAGCTTGTAGTACTCTTCATCTCCATCCATCTTTTTTATTATTAATATTGACCCATTCATCAATTATTTTCCAATTTCCCTCTTCCTGGTTTTTCTATTGTCACTTATGCCTATCCAGCCCCTCATTCTTTTAATTCTAACAATGTATCTGGAGCCTTCAATAGTCTAGTGGATAAGGCATCTGTTTTCTAATGCCTCAGTACCAGGTTTAATTCCCAATGAGAGTGGGCACAAAAAATGTAAATGCTCACAGAGGGCAGCCACCACTCGAGTGGTGCATCGAGTCTGATGCAGGTAGCTCCAGCTACTTATGTCACCACATACATAACCAATCACAATGTGCTGTCACTTAATCTCTTCAAACACACATCACTTTTACCTTCCAGAAACCTAGTGAAGAGGGTTTCATATCCTCATTCCCCAAGATGCATAATGGGTAACCCTCCCTTGGGTCACAAAGCGTCCTTCCTGTTCATTGATTTGCGTCAAAACACAGTACTCCCATCTTCTTGAACCTTGTCCAATCAAAACCAACCCCAGGTGTACACAGAATTGCTAGCAATCAGCATTCTAGTCTTTAGATGAACATTATCCAGTGGGAGGACCTCATCCACATTTAAAAAGGAAAGAGTGGTGCAATTAACAATGGATCTAGTTAAATATGAGAAATAGAAGGTGCAGAATGTACAAAACTTCACTTACCTATTGGAGTGATCGGAAATAAGCCAACTAATAAAACAGGTTGACCAAAGAAGGAAGAAGGCGCTCACAACAAGCTTTAGTATTATTTTGAAGAGCCACTTGAATTTCTGTTACAAAATAGAGCTATGAACAATCAACCTATATCTTGGCCAACTTTCTTCAAATTTAGCAATAGAATGTTCCAACAAAATATCCAACAAAATACCCCAAATCCACTTATCTCCCTTTCTCTTCCTATGCAGGAAGAAAAATGGGAGGTCAGTGGAATGGATAAAACTTCCTGAAATATCCTTAGTACAAAATCATATTTCTAAATCTTCAGGAACAAACAAACATAAGAATTCATTATAAAGAATGTAAACAAGAATTTACCCATTCCATTGGAGATAAAGTGGCAATATACGTTGAATAAGGAATCCAAGGCCCAAAGATAACAGTGCCGGGAGCGAAAGTGTAGCCCAGGATTTCTAACAGGTTTGGCATTGTCTGGAGTTTAGCACCATCTAAATCATATCCAACGGAGACGAGCTTCATTAGAATCACCATTTGGATTCCTCGAATAGCATGCATCCACAAAGGATTCACAAGCCACACTTCACTACAAAACAGGAGCATTAATATATATTTTTTTTTATCAAAAACACCAAGAAGAACACTCAAAACTACACCCATTCTTTTCATACATATGTCAAGAATGAGAGAAGAGAGGGGTATAGTTGTAGCAAACACATTCTTTCAGCAAAAAGATGTGCCTAAACAAACATGGATTAAGTGAAGAGAGAATGAATGTAAGAATATAACTGATTTTCTATAGATGAAAAAGAATATGCTGTGGAAGGTGTTTAGTGAGAAAGCTCTAAAAAGTATGATTATGCACCTATATGACCATAGGTTTGTGCTGTGTATGGTTAATGTGGTTGAGAGAATCAGGAGTGAAAGGATATTGGATCAGGAAGAGGCTAAGGATAAGGGACAATTTGAAAGCAGGAGAGAGGAAGTAAATATGAACAAGAGGATATAACAAGTTTAAAGACATGATAGTTGGTTAGTGCAAATGCAAAGACTATGTATGTGATGAAAAAAGATGCAACACTGAACATGGGATGATGATTTTTGAAATGAAGTGATGAGAAAGTGGGAGGTAAATGTGCAGCCCCTTGATAGTGAAAGAGGGCAACTCCATGCTTTCGTTTCCACCCAAGCATGGGTTCTCTCTTGGGAGTGGTTAAAGAAAGTTGGATATTTTGAGGGTCCTTCTTCCCTTATGGAATTATTTTTTACAGGAATCCTCTATTTTGAGAGAGCCTCCCCCCCCCCTTAATTATTGTCTGAGCTATCCTTTAAGATTTTTTTTCTTTGAGCATTTAAATTGCTTTATTAATAGCAAAATGATAATATTGAATGCTGTTAAAGAACCCCCCCCCCCATCCAATCAAACAAACGATTCCTACCCCCTCCCTGTTAGGTGAGAGAATTTCTGGGTTCAACTAAAGAGAAAAGAGGAATAGTTGTTTACTTTCTCCACCACAGATATTCACTCCAAATCCCAGGGAAGGACTGAGACAAGTGGTAGTGAACAGTGTTCTGACGGGGGAGAGGCCACTAACATACTATATGGTAAGTTTTCTCAAACGAAGCAAAAATAAGCTTACTTTCTTACGGGGCCCGATAACAATAGTGAAGATAAGCATATCACAGAGATGCTCATGCATGAGTACAAGGAGTTGAAAAGACCAGTGAGATGGGTGATAAGTAAGGGTTAAGCAACAAATGAAGGAATTGGAAGAAAGGTAAAAGAAGATCTGGATGAAAAAGAAGGTTACTTGGAAGGGGGTGAGAAACAAAGAGAAGAATAAATGAATTGTTTAACCGTGTAAGATAAGAATGGGTGGCTACTTGGGGGCTAAGAGATTAAAAGAAGATGGCAAAAGTACTTTGATGAAATGTATTATGTGACAAAGCAAATGTGAATGTGAAGGTACATATGGTTGAGTGAATCAACATATAGAATCAATAAGTATGCAAGAAATCATTAAGTGCAAAAGGTCTGAAAAATTGGAAAGCAGCGGGGTGAATGCCATATTACCTGAAATGCTAAAAAGTTGTGGTGATTGTGTAATCAAATAGAGGCGGTTATATTGAAAGTGAAGTACTACATGCAGAGTGTGAGAGTGCTGTGATGGTAACACTATATGAGAAAAAAGAGAAAGGTAAATACATGAATTACAATGGACAACTGTGTCAATTGTTGTTCGCAATGAATAGGAAAAAAATCCCTAGTGAGTAGAGAAAAATACAGGAAATAACATGGAATGTCAATGTGGGTTTAGTAGAGCTGGTAAGAGTAGCACAGATCAATGGGTTTGCATTAAGAGAGCTGGCGGAGAAAACAGGATAAGATACCTAGGGTGTAATGGTCTCCTCCACAAGCAAGGAATGAGTGGTGAAACATAGTTTGAGTAGTTAGTGCTGGGTTTATGGATCTGGAAAAGATGTATGATCATATTGATATGAAGTGCTATGGCAGGTTCTAAGAATATATGGAATGGGTGGTAAACTGTTGATGTTATGAAAAGATTTTATGTTAGGAGCAAGGCATAGGTTAAAGTGAAGTATGAGAAGTGAATGGTTAATGTTAGGGGTAAGGAGTAGGTTAAGGTGAATCATGAAAAGTGAGTGGTTAGATAGATGAAAGGCATGAAGTAAGTTAATATTTTATAGGTGGAATGCTGACTTATTTTGTTGCCCCTGGATGCTCTTCAGTCAAACCTGGTGTTCAGGAATGATGCCATAGGATGTGCTCTTTTCTAGAGGTCTTCTAGAAATATAATGGAAAGTCATTCTGTGATGGTTGACCAGGAAGGATGGAGGTTGATCACAGGTGGGACAGAAATTCTAGGTTCAGTGCTCTAGCTCCAGAGTGGTTTCACATTGGTGAATGATAGAGAAGGGTGGAGGGCTTTAGAGAATGGGGTTTTGTGCCTGTTTTCGAAAAACTATGCAGGTAAAGTGGGTATGTGTTTTATTGTATTCAGGGGTGTTTGGTTGGGTTGGGGAAGGTTATCAAGTAATTGTGTGTAGTGGGTTGTGGTGGTAGTACGTTTTTCTTGTCATAAGAATAGAGGTGCAAGGGGTATTGCAATTTGCTCAAGTGTGCCTATCCTGTTTAGGTGGAGGTGGAGACGATTCTTTTGAAATGTTTGTATCTTGTGTTTGTATTAGGTAAGGTTGGTACCCATGCTAGGAATGTGTAATTTAGTGTTGTGTGAATGAACCATCTGTAAAGAATGGTGTTTGTTGTGCTTTCTGAAGTTGGTGTTTGTGAGTATTCTGAGGGTGTTGAGTAAGGAAGCCTTTGAGGCAATGTTTGTTGCATGTTGAGCCAAGTTATGAAGATAGATTAAGGGAATTAGATATGTTCTCGCTGGAGATCCGGAGACTATGTGTTTAAAATACTTCAAGGCTTCGACAGACTGAACTATGGGGATATTTTCCAGCTTGTTGAGGGGAGAACAAGAAATCACGGCTTTAAACTTGAACTGAAGCGATACCACCGTGATCTGTGTGGGAAATTCTTCACTTACAGTATCTGCAGTAGTTGGAACACACTTCCGATGGAAGTTGTCAACAGTGAATCTGTTGACCAGTTCAAGTCAAGAATAGATAAAGTCTTGCGAAATCGCCGTTAAGATCCTCGCAAGTGATCTTCAAAGTTCCCAAGGACACCTTCGAGGATTGCGCCAAAAGTACCCGCCTTGTATGGACTGTAAGGTCTTCTAGAGTACTTATTTTCCTTGTAGCACCTTGTAGGTTATATTATGAGTGAGATTTTTTTTCATAGCACCTGTCTGGCAACTGTGACCAAGCTATTGAGTGAGAGGTTTGCTTTGGAGCAAGCTGTGCGGGTGGCACTTTGTAGTTAGGAGTAAAGAGGAGACTTAATTTGGGGGAAGAGGATATTCTTTTTAATGTCAACCATTTTAGGAGGCATAGGAGACTGCATACAGAGGTAGAATGGGATGTGATCGGTAAATCATCTGCATGGATGTTTAGGTTGACTGATGGAGGAGAGATATGTCATGCAAGACAAGCCAAGGTCAAAATGGCTGGGAGAGTGGATGATACATTGAAGGATCCCAATGTAAAGTTGTTTTTTTTTCCTTTGGATTGAGTCATGTTGAAGGATTTTTCTTTTTTAATTTAAATATATGCAGGTCTCTGCTGGTGACTGCCAACAAAGGCATGGCTACCGAAAACCATGTTAGAGGACTTGGCCATGTCTATTTGAGATGAAGTTTGCTATCCATTTCTTGTTGTTAGTGTGGTAGTTGGTGTCTAGTCTTTTTTTTGTATGAGGATGCCGCAAGGGACAGTATAAAAAATTTGCTGTTTTTCCTTGTAGCCATAACTGTGAATTGTGGGGAACAGTTTTGGTTAAAGCCTTCTAAGATGTATGTAGGGTGGTTGTGGATTGATTTGTTCAGAAGCCATGTGTGAGAAAGGTATGATTGGTTTAATTCAGTTGAGAATAACGATGGCTGAGACCAGTGAGGTCTCTAGGAAGTGGGGAGTTTTGTTTGGTTTGAGGATAAGGGACAATGCATGAATGTTTCAAGAGGGAGGGGGAATTATGTTGTGCAAACAACAGAAACTAAATATGCCTGAGACATAGAGGTTTCAATATTTTTAAATCAAGGATGGGGAACTTTTCCTGTGTTGAAGGCTGTATTCCTAAAATTTTAATTAGATATATTGCAAAGTGTGCATTATTTTGTATATAACTAACCACTATGACTATAAATCAGCTTAGAAATAAAAAAAAAAAATTCTAAAGTAAACTAACCTTTTAATGACTTTGTTGTGACTACTTTTTGTAGAGAAACAATAAAATTATTTGATCTGCAAAATTTTAATTAATTCAAAAGGCAACAACACTTAATGGCTAAGAAGGCCACACGTGGCCTTTAGGCTCCAGGTTCCCCACCCTTTATTTAGATGGATGTTCCAAATGGGGTGTGGGGCTTTAGTTTAAGTTTTGGAGAGATTTTAAGGTGTGCATTGTATTGTCTTTGAAGGTAAAAGGTGGTAGAGATGTAGGTCTGTGTGTAATTTGCATTAGGTTTTTCTTTAGTTGTTTCCAATTGTTGCAGCTGGTGAGTAGTTAGCTAATTTTGTAGTAACAAGTAGGTTGCATTGGTTGGGCTAGGTATTTTGTTTTCTCTTGTGAGGGGAGATTTGTGTGTGGCAGGTGGTTGGGCATGTGATGTATTTGAAAAAAAAGAAGAAGAGTTGGGAGCATTTTTTTAAAATTATTTGAAGGTAATGTTTCTAGTTGTCTCGTTTAGTGTTGAGAGGTAATGATTTGTTTAGGTCATGAATTTGTTCAGCAGTGTGGGTTGTACAATCTGAGTCTGATGTTTTGTACGAGGTTGCTGCTTTCATGTGTGAAATTGGGGTTGAAGTGTTTTCTGTATCCTTGATGGATGAATTTCTTGCTTGGCTGGTGGATTGTGTTGGTGAAGTGGCAAAGGACTTGATAGAAAGAAAGGAATTGTTCAAGTGTGAAGTTGAATAGTGTTTTCTGAGGGATGTAAATTTGATCCACCTGGATCTTTTTGTGGTTTAGTTAGTATGTGATAAGGATTGGGAGGTGATCAGAATGGTGTGTGTGGAAGGTTTGCCAGACAGTATTAGTGAGGAAGTGAGGGGAGCAGAAGATTGTCTGGGGAAGTGGGGTTTTGATTGTGTTGTAGAGGTGTCCTTGTAAGTTTGGTTTTGTTATGAGGTTGTGACTAAGAATCTTACAGGTCTGTAAGAACAATGTGGTGAATGATGGGTTTTTCCTAGTGGTAACCACACAGAGTAGCAGAACTAAGAGAAGAGGTTGACAGAGAAATATATAACGACCACCTCACCCATATTCCTGGAGCAGAAGATTGTCTGGGGAAGTGGGGTTTTGATTGTGTTGTAGAGGTGTCCTTGTAAGTTTGGTTTTGTTATGAGGTTGTGGCTAAGAATCTTACAGGTCTGTAAGAACAATGTGGTGAATGATGTGTTCTTCCTAGTGGTAACCACACAGAGTAGCAGAACTAAGAGAAGAGGTTGACAGAGAAATACATAAGGACCACCTCACCCATATTCCTGGCAAAACTCTGCCTTACCCTCTTCCCAGCACCAAGGTGCTGTACCTGGAAAGTGTAGCCCAAAAGTCACCAAAACAATGGGAAATCCCACATACAAACACACAGTCCAAGACCACTCAAAATAAGAGCAAGGGCTTCCTTCATTTTGCCTCTTCTTTCATCACAGCCTTAAAACTAAGGACATTAAACAAAATCCAGGTACACACCAACACATGCCACAAGCAGACAACCTCTGAGCTGCTGAAGGTGGTTCCACAACAGCAAACACTGAGGGTTTACAGCATAGCTGCCACTAATGACATCCTCTACACAAGTAACACCTGCAAAACAATCCAATAATTTTGTTACATGGCAGTAAACTGGCCCTGACTATCCAGCCAACCTTCAAATAAATACACTCCACTCTACCAACAACACTCCAATGAGACATATTCAACATATTAATTAAATGCTATATAAAGTCAAAACAAGGAGCTGAAGGACTTTTTTGAAACAAAACATACCTGTGACTTTTATCCAGGAAACAAAACTGACACACATCACAAAAATATCAAGAATTTGTTCTAGGTAAGTGGATAAGACGTTGCATTTCCACACCTAAGTATTGGGTTTGATAACCAATGAGCACAAACACCAGAAGATTTTGGCATTCATTAGGAGCTTGTCACCATTTGGTGTGCGTAGTCTGATACATGTGGAGGCAACTCTATTTACATATGCCACAACACACAGCAAATCACAACAGTGTATCTTCTTCATCCCTCTTTTCATGCACATAACACACATTTCAGTAGAGGGGCCAAAGGGGGTTCTATAACCACACTTTCATGATGTGGAATGGGTTTCTCTCCTTTGGACCATGAAGGGCTTCTATATGCACATTAGTGTCAAAACACTGTACCAATGTTTTCCTCATATGCCCCCCCTCCTTTATGCTCACTCCTACAAGGAGGAGCAACTGGTGACCTCAGGCTTGACAATGATTGTTATTCTGACCTTTAATGAATTTATCAGGGCAAGGACCTCATCCACAATTGAAGGAAATGCCCTTTGCAATTAACTAACAAAAATACCACACTACACGAACATTAGGCAAAAGACACATGTTGAAGTCATTAACTTAATCATATACATCAGATTATATTCTCTCCACCATCAACACCCTCCCCCAAACAAGAACCAATCAAATGATTGGCACATGCATCACAAAACAGCCTACATCTTTAACAGCAGTCCAGCACTGGACCATCTTCTAACACAAAAAATAGCACCCTCATACAGGAGACTTTGATGCACATGACCCTGGCTAGTTAGAATCCCAAGACACACATAGAGCATCCTAAGTGTCAGAACACACCAGCCACCTATTCATCCTGAACAACCACTTTCCTCCCACCCGCAAACCCTTCAACACATAATCAAGACACTTCTTTAAACATAATCATAAAAAAAACTTAGAAATTTCACAATGCACTCCTACAACAATCATACAAATCACCCTGAACAGTTCTATCTATAACCCCATAAATCCAGGCACTTACACCAATTACAAGAAAGCTTTCACAAGACTAGTGGATATGTTGGATTTCTGATATTAAGGTAAGGGTTCAATCCCCAAAAGTGCAAACACAACTTTCAGCAGCCTCATTAGCTGGCAACCCAATGAATGGATACAGTAATACATCAAAGGGTAAGTTGAATGAAATAGTTTTTCTTTTTTGTTGCAGGATAAATGGAGGAAGATGACCAGGAGAACCAGAAGTTCGCACTTATGCATCTATTTTTCAGATGTATATTGAGATCAGTGAGGTTTAAAGTATTATAATAAAAGAAGAAAAGAATATATGGTGGACAGTTATTAGATAAAAAAATTGTTCAAATTTCAATAATAGAGGACTTAAAAGAAAAGAAACAGTTAGGCCTACAACAATAATTCAAACAGTAGCTACTAGAATTAGCATAGAAAGTAGATTAGTTAGTATGTAGTTTATGTAGTTACTGTCAGACAATAAAGGTTGTAAACCAGTGAAAATTTACCAAAAGACTACAAAAGAAGTTACAAAAGGGTGAGCATAGTTGAAGGCATTCTAAAGGTTATTCCTTGATCTAACTCATAAGTAGTCCCACACTTATCATCATGCACATAGCCAATCACAACACTGCTATCATTTCTTTCCCTTCCAGCCTTCACAGCACAACAACATACCACACACTCTCCTCTGTTCTGGAACCCCTAACATGGAACAGGTGACCCCCCCCTCCCCACACACAGGTCATGAATGGTTTCAACCTCACTGGTTGGTATCTGAAACTCACAATACAACCTGGACACTGCCCCTCAACAAAAAACAGTCCCTAGTGCCTTTGGAGCTCACCAGAAATGGTGATTCTGATCTTTATCTGCATTTCATTATCCGATTGGTGAGACAAGGGGTAGCAACCCCACTTTTCCAGATACTGAGAAAGGTACCATGTGTGAAGATCACCCCAGACTTGGACACTCAACAAGAATGTGATGGCCATCTCCCATCTTCTTTGCCAGGCACCCTAAAGGGCCGACCTGATTCCTGTCATGTAGTCAGAGTGGAGAAAAGTGAAAAACTGGTCCAGCTACACAGTATGTGCAGACTCTTTTGTGCCCTCATCAGGGCAATCATTTCACACAAATCCAGCATGTCAAGGAGCCAAGCAAAAGATAATCTAAACGTCCCTCCGGCTTGAAGCAGCTGGGGATGCAAATATTCCAATGCTTGGAGAGCACTTAGGGCACTTTTTGAGTCGCAATAAATCACAACTTCATCACTGAGCTGGGCATGATATGTAATCTCCTGTACCAAGTGGTGTATTACAACTAGCTCGGCTGTGAACAGACACAGCACCCAGTAGAACCCTGCCAAATTCAAAGGGAGTGGACAAGCACTCCCTTTATATAGAGTTAAATATATATAGAGTTATATAGAGTTAAAATTTCATCTATATAGAACATAGAGAGAACATCTTACAACAGCACAGAGGTGATGCTGATGTTCAAGGCAAATAGTGTGACACTGAGAACACTGCAGCAGGACACCCTCCTCTTGTCCTATTGTGCCAGAGAGCTGCCACCACCCATACATGGAATTGACTATCTTGCAGACTCTGATATGAAGATTGGGAGGCATCCCCTCACCCCCATAGTGTATTGTTATGCAGTATCATAGGCCTTCTCCAGATCGAAAAACACTGTGGCAAAGGTCTGACTGTGGAGGAAGGCTGCATACAGCATTTTCCAGCAGCAGCAGAGCATCTAACACAGAGTGAAACTTACAAAAAACATACACACAGGATGTTAGAGAAATTGGGTGGAAACTGGCTGGGATAGAGTGATCTCTCCCAAGCTTGTGAAAAGCAAGCATGGTAGCCATTCACTGGAGTCTGGGGAGGATATCATCAATCCAGATGCTGTCAAAAAGATAATTTTTTTTTTTAAGAGCTCATCTGGCGACTGCCTACTTGGGCATTAGTCGCCGTATTAAAACTGGCCTAGTTCTAGGCTACTTCAAAATAAAATTAAAGAGAAAAAAAAACAACACCCCAAAAGGGAAAAGGAAGCAAGCTGGTGCGTCGGGGAGAGGTCCCCCCGGCGCAGGAGCGTGCAACTAAAGGCAAAAAAAAATAAAAATTGCAAAAAACAAAACAAAACAAAACAAAACAAAACAAAAAAACAAACCTTGCTTAAATAATAGGGAGAAGGCCGGCCTCCCCCAAGAAGTCAACAAGTCCACAAGTCAATGTGCACGAATCTGTCCCGAGTACAAGGGACAGGCGGTAGCGACCCCGCCCATCCCGGTACTGGGACAGGTATCGTGCGCGAAGATCACCCAGACTGGGACATTCGACAAGAATGTGCCGAACAGTCTGGGAGACGACGCAGTCGTTGCAATAGGACGCAGTCGTTGCAATAGGGCGCAGGCGAGCGCTCCATCAAATAGCGATGCGTCACACGAGTTGGCATCTGGGCCGCGCCAAAAGAGATCGAAAGGTCGTCCACGTAAAGCGTAGCGAGAACATCTTCCGGCAGCACCGAGGTGATGCCGTTGATGCTCAGGGCAAAGATTGTGACACTGTGGACACTTCCCTGCGGGACACCCTCTTCCTGCTCCTTTGGGCTGGAGAGGGGACCCCCACCCGTACGCGGAATCGACGATCTCGCAAAAATTCAGATATAAAAATTGGGAGGCATCCCCTCGCCCCCATCGTGTGAAGAGGCTCCATGATACCGTATCGCCATGCGGTATCATAGGCCTTCTCCAGATCGAAAAAGACCGTGGCGTAGTGCTGTCTACGAAGGAAAGCCTCGCAGACGGCATTTTACAGTCGGAGCAGAGCATCCGACGTGGAGTGAAACTTGCGGAAGCCGCACTCTGCGGAAGACAGATGGCCTCCGCTGTCCAGGAAAAAGGCTAATCTAACATTTACCAATTTCTCCATCAACTTGCGCACGCAAGAGGTTAGAGAAATTGGGCGGAAACCGGTCGGAGTAGAGTGATCTCTCCCCGGTTTGCGAAAGGCGAGCACAGTAGCGATTCGCCAGGAGTCTGGGAGAAGACCTTCCACCCAGATCCTGTTGAACAAATCTAACAGAAAGGCCATGCCTCGCTCACCCAGGTGTCGAAGCATGGCGTACGGGACATCGTACAGACCAGGGGCGGTGTCTGCGGACGAAGCGAGAGCGGAAAGCAACTCACTCAATGTAAAACTGTCGTTAAGGGTTCTCCGCCTCTGAAAGTAAAGTCTAGTCGGCGGAATTCCGCAACATCACGACCCCCATTAAATGCTGGTGCAGCAGCCTCTCGGCTAGAGAATGCGGAGAAAGCAGTCGCGAAGGATTCCGCCACGGACGCGGCATCCTAGATTGCGGTCCCATTCTCCTGGAGAACATGAGAGGGTTCCTCAGAGAACTTGTGCCGAATTCTTTTGACTCGCTTCCACACCTCTGCTAGAGGGGGTCTTCCCGTTAAGTGAGACACATATGCCCGCCAAGAAGAGCGGCGGGCGTCCTTCGAAATATACCGGAACCTAGCCCTAGCCCGACGAAATTCAGCGACAGTGAAATCGTTCGGGCGGCGCTTATAGCGCATGTAGGCATAACGCTTCTGTTTGAGGGCCGTCTCACACTCGGCCGACCACCATGGGAGTGGTCGGCGTGCAAAACGGCCAGACGTCCTAGGAATAGTAGTCAGGCCCACGGCGATGAGGTTGCCGGAGAAGAACTCAACGGCCTCATCTACCGACCTAAACTCCTCGACTGAGATAGAGAATTCAGTCATTTCCTGAAATGCAGGCCACCGCACCCGCACCCGCACCAAGCACCACCAAGGTGGGCTCTCAGGCGGCAGTTGCCCTGAAAATGATATTTGAATGAGAAAGAGATCACTACCATGGAGGTCATCGACCACCCCCCAATCAAAATCAGGCTGTGCATCCGAAGAGCACAAAGATAGGTCAAGGCAAGAAAATGAAGCGGTTCTCGGACAGTGATGCGTAAACTCATCCACGTTTAGGACACCCATCTCAAGCTCTTCGATCAGATCGGCAAGGACTTGTCCCTTGGGATTTATGGAGTAATCTCCCCAGAGAGGATGCCTGCCGTTCAGATCTCCAAGCAAGAGATAGGGCCTCGGCAACCGTGCCACGACGCGGCGGAAGTCCCCCGCGTCGAAGTCAGCTGACGGTGGAATGTACGCAGAAATGATAGTATACCTCATATCCAGGTGCAGCTGCACAGCCACTGCCTGAAAGGAGGTATCTAAAGAGAAAGGAAGAACAGAGACATCATGCCGGGTGTAAACCGCGCATCCCCCAGCTCGGCCATCCCGCGGTGGTGGGGTCGCAAGACCCTTATACCCCGGGAGGGCGGGCAGGGGGCACACGCCTAGCCTGGTCTCCTGCAAAAAGATAGCTAACGGGGAACGGGACGAGACGAGCCTCCGCAGCTCCTCCCAGTTGGCCCGGAGTCCACAGCAATTCCATTGAAGGAATATGCCCTCCAGGCCTAGCTCGGAGGAGACGCGGGGGCCCTCCTCGAATTCAAGACCCTCACTGGAATGGCCGTACGCTTCCCGGGGGCAGAACCCCGGGCGCTGTTGGCCAGACAAAGCGCTGAAGGCGCTGTCGCCTTCGAGGACTTATTGGGGGAGGTTGGGCTCTCCATGCGAGTCTTTTCCTCCCTCCGCCTCAAAACCTTAGGCGGGCGTTGCGGCTTCGGAGGCGGGGGGCCCTCTTTTCGAGGAACCACCGTCTCCGAGCCACTCGCTCCACCTCGAAGCGTGGGCAAAGGAGCCGAAGCTCCTTTGTTGCTGTCCTCCTTTCTGGGGACAGCTTTAGGAACCCAAGAAGATGGCCTAGCGACCATCTTCAAGGGTGTTCCCTCCTGTGAGTCTAACGACTCGGTGGAGGCGCGTGGCCGTTTCGCCTTGCGGGAAACGGTCACGCTGGGGGAAGAGGGAGGGGAGCCCTGGTTTTAGCCGGGGTTGAATATGAACCCTTTTTGCCGCCAGCTTTACCAGGGGAGCACCCGGGTTGGGTAGAGCCCGCAGAAGGGCTCCGAATGGGCGCGGAAACAACCATGCTCGTTGGCCTGGATGGGCCAGGAGCAGAGGGTGCCTTTCTAACTACTGAGGCATATGAAATCCCAGGCAGAGCCGGGCGCGCCAGGACCAAGTCCTTAGCCTTGCGGAATGAAAGTCTATCCTGGGCATGAACGGCCAGGATTTCCTTCTCAAGGAGATATGCACCACATTGCTTCGAAGAAGCAGGGTGCAGCTCTCCGCAATTGACACACTTGGCCACACACGATTTGGACTTATCGTGTGCAACCTTGGAGCAATTTACACAGACTTCAGGTGACCCCGACTTTGCACGTCTACATGAGCAATTCGTATGGCCGAAGCAGGGACAGTAATAGCCCCGCCGCGGCAGTGGCACGAATGCCTTCATGCGGTAGCGGTACCAACCCGCACGCACCGACTCAGGGAGCTTGTCATAGTCGAACGTGACGAAGAGTGTAGGGGTGAGTTTCGAGGCCGCTCCCTGTTTTCTCATCACACGTTCGACCTTGACCGCCCCATGGTCGGCCAGCTCTAGGGTGATGTCCTCAATGGAGTAGTCAACGAGTTCCCTCGCATAAACTACTCCTTTCACAAAGTTCATGGTAGAGTGCGGCGTCACACTCACCGAGGTGCCATGAAGTGTCCAAAGAGCACTTATCTTGGCCGCCTCGGCGGGATTCGCCGCATTCGCCAGAAGGCTCCCGTCTGAGAAATGGGTCACCTTCGGCTCTCTACTAATTGCACTAGCTAATCCTCTCCTCTGATTGATCATGTTGCCCTTGGACAACATGGTGCCATCAGTGGAGCGAATAACGAGGAAGCGTTTGAAGCCAGCAGGCTCGAAAACGCCAGGTAACCTCTGAATCAGGGGCCCCGATGTCATCGAGGCTCTGCCCTGTGCACTCTTGGTCTTAGTCTTAGTCAGGGGCTCCGCACACGGGGGGGTAGATGGGCCGGATGTGCCGATCTTGGCTTGGTCGCCTACCAAAGTGGTAGCAGACCCATCCGTCCCTGCAGCCCCCGCGGATGGAGAGGAGCCCTGAGTCTTCTTTGTCTTTCTAGTCTTTTTCTTTTTAGGAGAGGAGGGCGGGGAATGAACCCGCTTCTCACCTCCACCGGCAGAAGCCCCCATGCAAGATGGGCCGGCCTCAGCCAGGTCCCTCTCCGAAATGGAGAAGTTCCTGGTAGTCATGGGGGCACCTCTCGGAGGAGATCCCTCCCCTCCTTGTATTGCCTCGGAGCCCTCATCCGTTTGAGGGGGACCTTGCATAGGGGCGGACTCAGGTTCGGTGCTTTGCGCCGAGCCCGGATTCCCCCCCATGGAAGGCCCTACCGTCTGAGGCTGGATCTCCTCAAGGAACATGTCTATCACAGGAGGGGCCTCCAGTTGGCCATCCCCTCCCAGGACATCGCAGGTCCCGTTGGCAGCATCAAGAGTCATTTGTGGGGAGGCACAAGCCTTGACCCCGGCAAGGTTTAATATCCTTGCCAGCAGGTCTTTTGAGGGAAGCGACCGAAGTGGCCTGGCTTCCCTCTCCCCCCTAAGGGGGTTTGCCCTACCGAGCCGCTTTGATGTGGAGCGGCTGGCTAAGGGCTGCCTGCTGGCTTTCTTGGCAGTCCCCTTGAAAAGAAAAGATGGGACTGCCACTGGTAAAAGGGAGGTGCCCAAAAGCACCTCCAGAGAAGGGGGTGAGGGGGAGTCCCCTTCACCCGTAGGCGTAGGAGAGGAGTAAGCCTCCTCTCCGGTTGAAGAGATATGGAGGGTCCCCTGCGCAAGCACAGGGGAAGAGACCTCCATTTTTTGGCTGGAGCTGCCCGAGGGCGGCTCCGTCGCTGTTTCAGGGGAAGTTGGGGGTTGGTTTTTTATTTGTTTTACATACATGGGCATGGTGACCCTCTTTTTAATACGGGACGCAATAGCTCATCACCTCTCGCAGTTGCCCGCACTATGAGAGGTGCTTACAAGCCTGGCAGAGCCAGGCGCTGCCATTCGGGACCACCCCTCCCGCCTGGTGGCCTGGCAGTCCATCGGCATGACGGCTCCACCTTGGACACGGCGTAAAATTGATAGAATGTGAAGAGGAGAGGAAAGGGGATGTGAGGAAAGTATGGGTGGGGATGAAGCAGGTTGTTAAAAAAAAAACATCCCGAACCGGGTTAGGGAACAATGTCCCCTCCCCCCTCAGCCCCAATCCGGGGTGGTTGGCTTGAGAAGAAGGTCAGCATCTACCCTGTGAAATTAGAGGCTGACCAGAGAAAGTTGTGGGAGAGGTTGTATGAAAAGCGACGAGGTAGGGGAGAAATCGGGCTATCTGAAGAAAGGAAGAGAGGCTAAGCTGGGGCCGGACGGAGCGCTGGATCCCGTCAGCATGGCGGCCAGGATGGCAAATCGCGCGCCCCTTACAGGGGCTGTCGAAAAGAAAAGCTATCTCTCACTCACCCATGTGTTGGAGCATGGCATATGGAATTTCATCCAGACCAGGAGTACTATCTAAAGATGAAGCAATAGCAGAATACAGCTCACTTAATGGAAACAGGACATTGAAGGGTTCCCTGCCTCTGGAGGTAAAGTCTAGTGGGTGGCCTTCATAAACCTACTAAGTACAATAAATGCTAGTGGAGCAGTATACCTGCTCTAGAATGTGAAGAAAGGGGATGTGAAGGACTCCACAATAGGGATGGAGGCAAGATTGAAGTTCTATCCTTTAGACAGATTTTAACACATTTGGAAGAGGGGAATTCCCATTGAGTGAAGAAACATAACTCTGCCAATTAGAGCAGTGGGCATGCTTCAAAACATACTGAAACCTAGCTCTTGACAAAATTCCATAAACTCATCCTGACTACCATGGAAGGGTGTGGAAGGGTGGGCAAGGGGTGCATGTCCAATATGATCTTGTGGGGGATGAATTACTAATGAGGAACAGGAAGCAAGTTTCCACACTTGCTTCCAAAGCTCCTCCCAGTAAGCTCAGAGTCAAGGTCCATCTTTAAATATCCACAGGTGGCCTTCTTTGAGTAGAAGATCCTTTAAGATATGGCCTTAGCCTTCCTGGAGGCAGAACTTTTGGGGCATTTGACTGATAAAGGCATTGCTGCCTTCAAGGATTATTGGGGAAGGTTGGCTTTGCTGGGTGAATCTTTTCCTCTACCTGCCTCAAATCTTTTCTTGAGTGGGACCTTCTTGGTGTTGTGGGGTCCCTCATCTTTTGGAGGCTTTGGTCTCTCTGAGGTCTCCCATCCAGCCTTGGAAATAGGAGAGGGAGCCGAGGCTTCCTTAGGCAGTTCTCCTTACAGGGGACAGACTTAGAATTTGCCAGACACAGTCTCACTGCCACCTTCAGGGTGTGTGCATCCTCTGAGTCAGATGACTCAATGGAGCATGCAACTGCTTGTCCTTATGGCAAATTATCACATGTGGGGGGAGGGGGCCCTGGATTTAGCCAGGGCAGGAGAACAGGTGCTACCAGCTTTACTAGGGTGGCACCTGGGAAAAAGAGAACCTGCAGAAGTGTTCTAAATAAGCCTGGAGGGGCAGGAGCAGAGAGTTCCTTCCTTATTTAATAGGCGTAGGAAGATCTGGGTCATGCAGAGAATGATGGACCAATTCCTTGGCCTCTGAAAATGACTTGGTTTGTAGCTTGAGCAGCCAGGACCTCTTTCTCAAGAAGATATGAGCTACATTGCATTGAAGATGCAAAGTGTGGCTGACTGCAAATTTACAGACTTGGGTGTACATGACAGATACTTGTGATGTGTTGTCCTTGCACAGATTTTGGTTTGACAAGACTTTGCATGTCTACAAAATCGATTCTTATTGCTGTAGTGTTGTCAGTAATAGCACCTCTACAGTTGAAAAACACATGCCTCAATTTGGTAGCAATACCAAAATCAGGATGTGCATCTGGGAGCACAAGAATAGATCAAGTCAGGAAAATGAAGCAGTTCTCGGGCAATGATATGTAAACTCATCCACATTTAGGACACTTATCTCCAGCTTATCCATTGGGTCAACATGCCTCAGCAACCATGCAACAATATGGCGGAAATCCCCTGCATCGAAGTATACTTCCTATCTAGGTGCAGCTGCACTACTACTCCCTGAAAGGAGGTATTTAAAGCAAAGAGAACAAAGACATCATGTCAGGTATAAATGGCGCAACCTCCCACCCGGCCCCCAAACCATGGTGGTGAGGTTGCAAAACCCTTAAACCCAGGAGGATGAGCAGGAGGCAAGTGCCCAGCATGGTCTCCTGCAAAAAGAAAGCTAATGCAGAATGGGAGGGGATGAGCATCCACAGCTCCTCCCAGAGTCTGGGGCAATTCCATTGAAGGAATATGCCAACCAGGCCATGCTCGGAGGAGATGCGGGGACCATCATCGAAGAGACTGATGGGAATGGCTGTACTCTTCCCAGAGACAGAGCTCCGGGTACTGTTGGCCAAACAAGGCACTGAAAGAGGTCTGGCTTTTAAGGACTTATCAGGGGAGGTTGGAGTCTTTTCCTCCGCCTTGAAACCTTCAGTGGGCAGGGTGGCTTTGGATGCAGGTGTCTCTTCGTTGGAGGATCCACTGTCTCTGAGCCACTCAGTCCAGCCCTGGTTGGGGGAGTAGGAGTCGAAGCTCCTTTGGTGCTGTCCTACTATCGGGGGTTAGTTTTAGGAATCACAGAAGACATCTTCATGACCACCTTCGGGGGTGTTGACTCCTGTTGAGTCTAATGACTCAGTGGAGGTGTGTGGCTGTTTCCCTTTACAGGAAACAGGCATGCTGGGGAAGGGGGGTGACTCCCCTGGTTTTATCCAGAGCTGGGTGTGAACCTTTTGTGCCAGGAGATCTACCAAGGGAGCACCTAGGGTGAGTAAAACCTGCAGATGAGTTCCTAATGTATGCGGAAACAACCATGCTCATAGACCTGGAGAGGTATGGAGCAAAGGGTTCCTGTTTTAAAATTGAGTCATAAGATGTCCCAGGCAGCACTGGGTGTACCAAGACCAAGTCCTTAGCTGTGCAAAATGTGACAATCAGTAGCTTGAATGGACAGGATTTCCTTCTCCAAGAGATATGCACCTTGTTGCTTCAAAGTGGGGTGCGACTCTCCGCAAATGAGACACTAAGCCATACAAGGTAGGGTCTTATTGTATACAGCCTTGGTTGGAGCAACTTACATAGGCCAGATAAACTTGACTTTGCATGTATACAGGAGAGATTCAAATGGGCGAAGGGTGGCAGTATTAGCATCTATGCAGCTTGAGTGGCTTCATGTGGTAGTGATACCAACTGGCATGCACCAACTCAAGAAGTCTGTCACAGTTGAAAGTGGCAAAGAATGTAGAGGTGGGTCTTGAGGCTCCTCCCTGTTTTCTCATCACACATTCAACCTTGATCACCCCATGGTCAGCCAGCTATAATGTGATGTCTTCTATAGAGTATTCCATGAGTTCTCTCACATAAACCATTTCTTTCAGGAAGTTCATGGAAGAAAAAAGAGGCATCACACTGATGCATTCCCCAGAATGTTACCCTTGGCCAACATGCTGCCATCAATGGGGCAAATAAGCAGAAAACATTTGAAGCCAGTAGGTTAAAAAACAACAGGTAGTCTCTCAATGCAGGCCTCAGATGTAATCGAGGCTCCACTCAGCATAATGCGACCTTTGTCTTGGTCTGGACTCCCAACCTGAGGGTGCCTCATGGCAGTACAGGCCGATCTTGGCCTGGTTGTTTGTTAAAATGGCACTAGACCCATCCATCCCTGGAGCTCCCAGGTAAGGAGATGATCTTTTAGTCCCCTTTATCTTCCTCTTACTTTTCTTTTTAGAAGAGGAGGGTGGGGAATGAACTGCTTCTCTCCACCACCAGAAGGAGGCCTTAGGCCAGATGGGCTAGCCTCAGGAAGATCCTTCTCCTTGTCAAAAAGAAACCAACCGGGTGGGAGGAGGTCCCTCCTCTCCTAGCACATGGAGGGGGGCCTCCATGTGTCAAATGTCAAAATACATGACTGCAATCGCGAGAGAGCCCAAGGGGCCCTCATTTTCCTTTGTTCACTCTAAGGGGGTTGACCTTATTGAGTCACTCCCACCGGGAGCAGTCGATTTTGGGCTTCCTGCTGGCTCAATTAGCAGTCGCAGTTGACAGGAAAGGGGGGTACAGCCATTGGTCGAAAGATGGAGTCATCGACTCAGAGAAGGGGGTGAGGAGGAAACTCTCATAGCCATAGGCCTAGGAGAGGAGTAATCCTCTTCTCCGGTAAAATAGGTTTGGAGGAGCTCCTGAGAAAGCATATAAGAGTGGGGGGGGGGAGGGTCTATCTCCTTTTCAGAGGTGGAGCTGCTTGAGAGTGGCTCCAAAGATGGCAAAGGGAAAGCCCCTTTTCCATATATAAATGGTGAGAGGGAGGAACCTCTACCGGTTGAAGGTGGGTCTTGTGTTACCTCATCCTCTTTGACAACTTGGGAGGGCAAAACTGCACTTGGAGACAGATTCCCATGCACATTCCCGCTATTGCTGTTAATCATACCACTGTTATAAGAAAATACAAAAAGGAACTCATGGAAAGTAAATACTATGACCTCCCAATAACTTGGAAGGCACAGATAAGTCTCCATAGGATCAGAAATTCCAGAATTTGATCATTTACACATACTTGATACATGGGTGCAAGTTAAGATGGGCCTTGACAACCCAGCCCACCCTTCACGTGAAATTACCCTCAAGCTTTGACCATGAAAGATGGTGTTGATGTCAGCCACCTTATATGTGTACTGGAGCAAGGTGAGCAGTCAACAGCCCAACTCATGCCATACCTAATACTTGCCCTAGCCAGTGGGCTTTTGTCCTCAGGGCAGGTAGGGACCTCATGGTATACACTGCCACTTGACTAGGGGACATAAGATGAAAGTGTACCAGGCAACCACAACCTCTATGGATAGAAAGGCAGGTTTGGAAATGGGTAAGAAGGTATATAATAAAGATACAGGTAGAGATAGGGAGGTCCACTAATGAGTAGGGTTGGTTTCACCGATTATTATCATACCCTGGTGCTAGGTGATCCCAGGATGGCATATGGTCCAACAAGGCACCATGGCTTTTTTTTTTTTTAAGAGCTCATCTGGCGACTGCCTACTTGGGCATTAGTTGCCATATTAAAAAACTGGCCTAGTACTAGGCTACTTTAAAATAAAATCCAAAAATATAAAAAACAACCCCCCCCAAAGAAATGGGAAAAGGAAGCGAGCAGTAAGCAAGTTCCTGCATCGCGGGGAGGTCCCCCCAGGCGCAAGAGCGTGCGACCTATAAGGGTAAAAAACAAAACAAAAAAAACCTGCTTAAATAATAGGGAGGTAACGTGCGCGAAGATCACCCAGACTGGGACATTCGACAAGAATGTGCCGAACAGTCTGGGGGATGGGGCAGTCATCACAATAGGGAGCAGGCGAGTGCTCCATCAAATAGCAATGCGTCACACGAGTGTGTCCGATTCGGAGACGACAGAAAGCGACCTGAAGCCGTCGCGGCATTGGGAGATAGGTCCATGGGAACAGTTGTGGCGCAATGGCACGCAACTTTAAGTTTCCTTTGACCATCTCCCATCTTCTTTGACAAGCAGTCCGAAGAGCTGCCCGTATTCCTGCCATGTAGTCAGTATGAGGAAGAGCGAAATGCTGGTCCGGTCGCAGAGTCCTCATGGACTCTTTGGCGCCCTCATTTCCCGCAATTCCTACATGTCCAGGAACCCAGCAGAAGATAATCTCGAAATCCGCCCGGCTCGCCAAAACTGTGGCATCACGGATATCGCAAACCAGGGGATGCAGAGATTCCAATGGCCGAGAGCACTCACGGCGCTTTGTGAGACGTTATAGATCACAATCCGGTCTCTGAACCGGGCACGTCGCGTGATCTCCGGTACTGAGTGGTGTATTGCCACCAGCTCGGCCGTGAAGACAGACGCAGCGCCCCGCTGACTTCAAACAGAGGGGACTTGGAGTCATCCGTATACATTGGCACGGTTCCAGCTTGACACGAGGTGTGCTCCAAAAAGGTCGAACGCAATACTCCCGGCGCTGTACAAGCTTTGGGAGCAGAGGCGTGGCGATAAATAGCCAAATGTGGTACCTTCCAGGGTGGCGTCCTGGGCAGAACCAGGGGCGCCACCTAGATCTCGAAGGAGTTTCCTGGCCCTAAACCCAAAGGGCTTAGGGTATGACTGGCGTCTCTCGGCGGCATAGGTACCGTTGAGATCAGCTGCGGATGCAATGAGAGCTGTTGGTGACTGAGGGAGGCGCCAGGCTCGCACGTAGAGGCGAGTGATGCACTGCACGCGGCATAGAGCGAGTGGCATCTCCTCAGCATCGACCAAGAGGCTCTCAATGGGGGAAGTGCGGAAGGCACCGGTTGCAAGGCGAAGGCTGGTGTGGGGGATCGAGTCCACCTTCGGCAATAAACGCTCAGTGCGGATGCATAAAACTCGCATCCATAGTCGAGCTTCGAACGAACAAAGGATCGATAAAAAAGTAGGGCAGTAGCCCTATCAGCGCCCCAAGTGCTGAATGTCACGGAACAGAGAATATCCTTGGCGCGGGTACAAGAGACCCTAAGGATGCGAATATGAGCCTTGCAAGTGAGGCGTCGGTCAAATACAAGACCAAGGAAACGGTGCGATTCAATCACTTCCAGGCGCATCCCATTAAGAAACAAATCTGGGTCAGGGTGGAGCCATGGATGGCAGCAGAAGTGCACTCCCTTAGTCTTGCCCAAAGAAAACCGAAACCTGTGCGCTTCGGCATAGCGAGAGACGCGGTTCAATGCCTGTTGGAGTCGATGCTCCAGAGTTGGCATCTGGGCTGCGCCAAAAGAGATCAAAAGGTTGTCCATGTAGAGCGTAGCGAGAACATCTTCCGGAAGCACCGAGGTGATGCCATTGATGCTCAGGGCAAAGAGTGTGGGAATAGTCCTCCTAATACAAAGTGGTGGTTAGAAATGGTTGGGGTGATAGCTGTAATAATAATTAATACCTTTAAATAATAAAAACACTAATAATAATAAATAATACCATTACTACTTATAAATAATAATAATAAACAATTAGAATACATATTAATAAAAAGGTAAATTAGTGCTGAGAGGGGGCGAGGGCAAAGTACCCTAACATCTTCCCCAGGGTCCATCATAGTTCAAATCAACCTAGTGACAGGGCCTCCATAATTTGCACTCCTGCCAGGAGGATGTGCAGCTCCTCCAGGACCAAGTGTAACATGCTACACAGGGCACCCCACCTGCAGGGGCAGATTAGAGCTAAGATGGTCCTTGACAACCCAACCTGCCATAATAGCTATTTTGTCCTGGGGCTTTGAACCATAGAAGATGGTGCTGGCGTAACCACCTCAATGTGCACTGGAAGTGGGGAACAGAATCAAAAACAGGATATCTAATAGCTTCCCTAGCAATTGGCTTTTCACCCTAGCATAGCCACCAGAACCTCTTTTGGATAGTAGAAGCAAAAGTTAAAGGGAAGAAATAAGGGATGTAATAAAGAGAAGGAGAGGTGGGTGAGCTCACTATGGAATAGGGTGGGTTATCCAAGCAGGATGTGCAATCCCTCCAGGTACCATGTGTAGCAAACAAATTAGACAGAGTACTACTGTAGGGCTTTAATCCTAAATGGATTGGCGGGTTGAAAAGACAAAGGGGATACTCATAAATAAAGTTGGGGGAATGCACCAGCTTTCCTCAGGCCCTGTCAGAGTTCAAGCCAATTGAGTAATGGGGCCTTGCCCATTTTCACTCGGCCAGAAGGACATGCTACTCCTCCAGGTAGCAGGTCTAACAGTTACACAAGCTACTCCTCCAGGTAGCAGGTCTAAGTCTGCACAAGCTACTCCTCCAGGAAGCAGGTCTAACAGTCTACACAAGCCACTCCTCTGTGGGCATTGCATAGTCGATCTGGCTTAACCTAAATGGGCATGCAAGTGGTATTTCCACTGGGCAAGGCTGCAGCCCTTTTCTAAAGTGCTTTAATGGACCCAAAACAGCACCCATGATAGTAATAACAAAAAGTGACATAGGTCAAGACTTCAACAAAGCACCTAGGATTTGATTAGCAATGGCCAAAAGTTTTAAGACTAATATATATATTTTTTTCAGGTTTTTAAAATATACATGATAGGAATAAGTATTCTAATATTTAAATAATTACAGGTTTATTAAAGAGTCAACATTTCACTATATGGAAAAGCAGTGCATTCCTTCTCTTAATCCCAAATCATGATTGCTGTGGTCCTGTTCTTGTATTTAATTACCTTGAGATTTGCTATTCAATCAAAAGGATAAAATGATGATAAATAGGGGTTAAATGAATGATGATATGTAATTATAATTTATTTATTATTTTTAATAAGTTTGAATCTTTTTTCAATTCCAGAAATGATTCTTTCCAAATAAAAGCGTGGAGCTATTGTTGCTCTGCACCAAAGTGGCCTGAAATGCAAGGAGATCATTGCTAAGGTTATTGTATTAAGGAGCACCATCTTTAGGATCATTAATGACTTTAAAAAAACATTACACTCTTGTAAAGAAGTCTTCTGGATGTCCATGAATTTCAAATGAATGCCAAGATTGCCTACTGGTAAGGTTCTAGCTCAAGGAATGGGTTGCCTCTAGTGCCAAGTTTGATCGCAATTGGAAATAAGCAGGTGTAAACACTTCAAAGCACAAAGTGAGGCAGAGAATTTTGACAAAGGTCTCACAAGTTGAGAAGGGCTGCGAAGAAACCCCATCTCACCAAGAAGAACCTTACGGATGGGCTCGCAACTTTTGTAGGAAATATAAAGAATGGACTGTTGAAGTCTGGGGTAAAGTAATATTCTCTGATGAATCTTCCTTCTGCTTGTTTGGAGCTTCTGAAAGATCCTGCATTAGGCAGAGAAAAATAGATCACTTTCACGTCATGCCTGCGGTGAAGAATTTAGACACACTTCATGTCTGGGGTTGCCCCTCATCTAAAGGAACTGAAGCACTAATAATTTTGCCCAAAAAAACTGCCATGAACTTGAACTGGCACCAAGACACACTTCATCAGCACATTGTTCCAATAATTCAGAGACAATCTCGGGATGATAACGGCTTTTTCAGCAGGATGGCGTCACAAAGCAATAACAAAGTTCTTAGCTGAAAATAACATCAAACTTTTAGAACCTTGGCCCAGGAATTGCCAGATTTTAACCTAATAGAGAATTTGTGGCAATAATAAACTGGGGGCTGATAAACAGAAGCCATCCAATTATGAGTAGTTGCAGGTGCTTATTTAACAAAAATGGAGCAATATCAGTCAATATATCATCACAAATTTGGTCTCCACCATACCAAATCAAATTGAAGCAGTCCTGAAGAACAAGGGACATCATGGTAAATATTGACTACCACAACTAAGACACGTATTAATAGAATGGGTTTGGGCTCTAGATTTTGTATATTTCATCTTCAAATTATTATACAGATATACTAAAACAAAATGCAACATTTGATTAGTTCTATTAATTTTTTTGTATGAAAAAAAAAATATAACTTTCAAAACTTATGGCCATGACTGCACACAAGTGGTTTGTCAATTTTCTATGAGGCCAAAATGCACAAGTAATATGTCAGGGTAAGGCATCACAAAACACCATAAGTATAACACAATTCCATAGTGATATGCAGTCTCCTTCAACATCTTTAACCTCTTCCTCAATGACATTCTCCATTGAGAGCAAAACATTACACTTTATAATGAAGCAGATGAAATCCCCAAAATCAACAATTGGACTACACTGAAACAGCTTAAGACCTACAAGAAAACCAGATTTAAACTCTGGTAACAACAAATCTTGATACTACTCTCTTTTTCAAAATGAGCAGCCCCATCACATTATCAAACCACCCACTTCACTGAAACAAAACACCCACACCTACAGCAAATCCCTGACACACCCACCATGCCAGTATGGCTTGGTACTTCATCATCAACTACAAGACAAAACAAGGTACTATACCATTCTACTCAACATCAAACCTGGAGAAACATCCCAAAACCAGAAACTAGATACAGCTAAACACATAATCACAACAAGCCCAACATTTACAATCAAATTAAACCTGCAGAGAGACAGAATATTGCATCATTGTAAGAACCCCATCCTGTAAGCATTGTTCTTGAAGGTGGCTGGGGTTGCCAAGGCAACATAAGTAGAGAAGAATGGATGATAATAGACTGGGGAAGAGAATATATGAAAGGAAGTGTGTTGATGGGCAAATGGGTGGAAGGCTGTAAAAGATTTCTAATATAAAAAAGTACTGATGAAATGGATTGGAATAAGTGCAGAAATATGAAAAATCTTTGAAAAACAACAAAATGTCCATCAGCAAACTTAGCAATCATTATTAAGTAGACAGATTTGAAATTAAACCAAACTAAAACAAGATATGATAACCTAAGTAGCATAAAATGAAAAAATACTAACCATATAATCAAGTATATAACGCCGACAATAAAGCAAGATGGCCCTCTCCATTTCTTTAATGCATAATGTGATGACAAAAGATTTAAATAGGTAATAAGCAACAGGCCTCCTATAATATTGAACCGCCATTCAAACATCTGCCACAAAAGGGCACTTCCAAATATTGCTGATGATGCGTGGATCACGATACTGGGAAGGCGAACTGAGCAAGACAATCAGAAATGAAAAATTAATCAGTATTATACAATGTTTTGGGACAAACATTACACATAGACAGAAAAGCAGTATTTACCAAAAATTCTATTTACTGTTAGAAAAGGAATGTCTTCAAATTGCCCTTTTATTAAAAAATACATTATAGGTCCATTGAAAGAAAAGTAAAACAACAATGAATAACCTAAGAAATAAGGATTATTTGCTTTTACTCAATTATATTCATCTTATTTAAATGAAAATGGAGGCACTCCCTAACTTCTGATTACATTTCAATAAACCTGTAATACCATATATAGAAATATACACACTCAAGAGTATAAAAGAAGTAAACACAGTAGTAAATAAAAGAAATAATAATGCTAAAGTCTTATCACATAAGAAATTAAATACTGATTGGCTGGATGCAAGTGGTTTGAATATCAAGAAGTATCTATATATTTTGTTTTAAAATAAATTTACTAAGTATTGTAAGATGTGCATCTTTTTACTCAAGTTGTCCCTGGCTAAGGTCCATCTGTGATGCTGTCAGCCTCAACAACTGTCAATTAGATAGGATTCTCACAAAAATCCAGTGGCACTCTTGTGTATTTACAGGTTTTGTCTTAGTTGTGATTTTATCGTATATTTTGAATGTGTTGAAATGTGAATAGTTCCTGCGACAGTGGGAACAAAGTCTGCATTGGTCAATCTGTTGAGGTGACCTCAATGAAGCCTTGTCGGAGTGATTCATATGTGGAACTGAGTCTGTTATGTGGTTGTAATGTGAACACACGTATGTAATTGTCATGACAGTGCAGTATTTGTGTTTAATTTTGAGTGGTAACTGCACTTGAGCAAGGGTGATCCATGTGTAATGTGGGAGGGATCTTTCCTCTGTTGATGTCCAGTGGAATGGCATTAAGGAGATGATTTAGTAACATGATCTGGTGCATTATGTGGGTAATGGTGACCTAGTGACTCTGTGGTGGGATTCCTTGGAAGTTTTGTACATGTTTCATGGATGATAGCAAGAGTTTTGCATGTAATTACATAAGTAAGACCAAGCGCCCCCCCCCCCTTTACCACAGTAAACATCCAAAAAACACCAAATCGCTCAAAAACTCTAAGGCCACTGGTCCAGACAACATATCTAACATCCATCTCAAGCACCTAGAGAACAAAACAATCTCAGCCATTACAGAAATTTTCAAACACTCCTGGCTCACTAACACAAGCCCTTCAATCAGGAAATTAACCCACATCATACCAATACACAAACCAAATAAACCCCCAACACAAGCCAAAACTTACTGCCCAATCTCACTTCTGTCCACACTATCAAAGACAATTGAAAAATTAATACACCAAAGAATCAGCCAGGAACCAATATTTTTTTGCGTTACCAATTCATCGGTAGCGCTAATACTTTTGGTTCCAAACTAGCGATAATCAATAATTTCAGTTTTTGGTTCCAGTTTAGCACAGGGGAGAGCCGCGCATGCCTTGGAGGCAGAAATAGGTAGGTCCGAGCTGGGAGGAGGATCCTCAAAACCTATGAGGAGATGAAGGAGAGCCTCACCAGGTAAGAAACTAAGAAACAGTATTCAAATATTCTTACTATTGTATTATAAAATAACGTTATATATAGTCAATAATCAATATTGTATTATAACTTTGGATTTATTGATTTATCGGTTATCACCTTATCAGGCGATAAATTTATCGGCAGTTATTGATTATCGGTTATTGCCGATAAGGGTATTGCTAGCGATTTATCGGTTATCAGGATATATTTTTTCATTATCGTGCCCACCTATGACCATGACCCTCCTCACCAAGCTCACATAACACATAATTGATGGTTTTAACCAGCTTTAGTCCCTCACATACAATCCTTGCTGCAATAAACATAAACAAAGCCTTCAACATATCGTAGCACACAAAATCCTGAATAACAACCTCAATAACAATGACAAAAGTGAATAATAAACTTCATCTTTGCCAAAAGACTAAAGTCACCCCACTGAACTTTTAAATCATACACTTGACCACTCTACAATGGCATCACACATGGAGCCATTCTCTCCCCACTACTATTCAACATATTTACACACCATATCCCACAACTACAAGCCTCATTAATCAACACCTACACAGATGACATTTCACTCACAGCACAACACCCCCTCAATCACAACAGCAAGAAGGACACTCCAAAAACATATATACACACTAGAACACTGGTTCACACTGAACTACCACAAATCAAACAAACCATTCAAAATCAGACTAAACAGACAACACCTGCCACTATACACAAACTGCACCCTTCTAGGACTCATATTAGACATCCAAATAACATTCAACACCCACACAACAAACATTACAAACAAGGCCACAAAGAAAATCAACACCCTCAAGGCACTATCAAACATTACATTTGGACAAAAGACAGAGCCCCTCACCACTTTATATAAACAATTCATCTGTACCACCCTCAACTATGCAACATCAACATGGCACCCAACCACAGCCAAAGCTCACCTAACCACATTCCAAACCACACAGAATATTCACAGGATGTACATGCAGCACACCCACTCCACACAAAAATACTCCAACTCAAAAATGTCTAGAGATGATTGGAACCCAACACTTCAGCAGAGTATTGACCTCTCCCCAACCCAACCACCATCATCCAGACACAAGAAAAAACTTTCAACGCCTCTCCAATAACCTCTGTCATCCACCACCAAACCCCAACTTAATGAAAGACATCCACACTACCCTCACCCAAAGGTACTTGAACACACTACTGCCAAACAACATACTAAATGATCCCTCCCACTTAATACACCAATCAGAGAAATCACTACACAGAACATACTGAGTAATCCAATCTCAACTCAGCTAAGGCCACTCCACTCCACTCTAACAATGCAAACACATAATAAACCTTTCCCCAACACCAACATGCACCAGATCTCATACAATATCTCCTCTCTTAGGGACCTGTGGACCCACCTAGGGAGCATAGTGGCCTTCCTTTGGGCCGCCCACCTCGCAGAAGAGAGGTAAGGGAGGCAAGTAGGTAAGTTATATGAGTAGCTTGAGTTCATGTATAATAAGAGGAAGTTGCATTGCACTGAAATTAAAATAGTGTTTTATGGAGGTGTTACTGGTGCATCCCATGGTGAGGCAGAGCGCTTTGTTTTGTGCTGAAGTGTATGTAAGATTGGGTGCCCAGACCATAAAGGCATAGCTGAGTGAGGGATGGATGTACTACTTCTCATGGATTCCTTGAATGTGGTTACTGTGTGCTCACTTTTGTTTGTTTCTTTATCTTTTGTTGGAAATTTAGTCCTGTATCCAGGGTGACATTGAGCATTGTTGTTCTATTTAAGGGAAGTGGAGTGTTTGGTAGAATGATGCAGGTTTTTTATTGTACTCCAGTTTATGGATTGTTGAAGAGGGTAGTGGAGGATTTTAAACTTTGAGAGAGTTTGGGTTTTTTATATTTTAGAGCATTCTCTTCTGGCAGACAATAATGAAGGCAAGGTAATCCCCCCCCCTCCCACACACACAAAACAAAGAGAAGGCAACAATAGACAAATTTAAATAATAAAACAATAATGAGAAAATATTAAGGGGCATGGTCAGGTGGGGGTAGCCTCCTTTATAGATTGAAGCATACAACTGACAACTTAAAATATTTATTAAATAGTTAATTAATTAAATAGTATGGAGGAAAGGTCTCCTCTAAGAGCTCTATGACACTACAACTTGGCATGCGAGAGGCTGCCCTAAGCACCAGAAACAGTAGTGATCCCTGTCATCCAGGTACCATACTCAAAGCTCCACCAGAGTAGATGACCAAAAAATGGTCCCAAACAATCCTGAGAGAAGGGTTTGGGGGAGCATCCCATCAAATGGTGCAGTGTCATATTCAGAGACAACCTTCTCAGAGGAAAAGGTTGAAACTAGGGGCAAGAATATGGAGCCTTGCAGGATTCAATTGTGAATGTAGTGTGTTCATGATAGCTTGCCATGTTATAATATTTGCACTTGTTAGCCTACAAGAAGTTTGAGTCAAGTGTGGTGTCAAGTATTTTGTTGAAGATGTGTTGACATCCTGTGTCCAAGACTTTGCTTTTGTCTATTGTTGCCATAACTGCAGTGGTGGTTGTTTGTTGAAGCCTTCTTGTAAGAGCTGGGTGATGTTAGTGAGTAAAGGGCTTGTTGGCAAGTAATCGGGAACACATCAAATACACAATGACATCCAGGAGAGATCCGTTCTCTCCCCCCACCCTCTTAGACCTTTCTTCCATGACATCTATGTCTAAAATCCCCAAATCACCCTTCAGTTATACCAATGACATCCATATCCTTGCCCAACACTAAGTATACTCAAGCAGCTTGCATTCTACAAATCTATATCATAAATTAGAACATAGAACCTCTATAGAACATTTTCTCCATCATAAGTGAAACCCAAGCCAGCCATGATCCCCCACCAAACTCCTTGAATATACTATAAAAAAATACTCTTCAAGGCCACCTCTACCCTGGTCTAAACCACCTCCTCAAAAGAATTATAAGATATCAACCCAGAAGAAACCTCCCTCCCAAATTATACACTTCACCCTGGCAAGGCTCAAATGCAGTCACCACCCAAAATTAAATACAAATACTGAACTGTCGTGTCCAATACATAGATCTATTCACGTTGCAACTGCAAAACAGTTCAACATATTTACAACATACTGATACAAGCAAAACAAACATAAACTCCAGATACACAGAGTGGTGGATCTCTTGGAGAACCCAGTATGGTTGATTGGTTCATCAAGACTGCTAACTCAAAGGATAGACCTAGAAAGGTGCCTAGGTACTGTATTAAAGTCTTTGTTTATATCTAGTTTTGTCATTGCTGTCCTGGATGGTAGTGCAAGTTGGTTGAAGCCTCCTTGTGTGAGCTGGGTGATATTGGTAAGTACAGCTATGGTTGAGTGCAATAAGCAGATTTATTTTATTATTTTTATTTTGGGAGCCTATCTAACAACTGCCAACTTGGGCATAAGTTGCAGTATTCACTACAGCCTACCACTAGGCTATATTAAAAAACAAAGGAACAAAGATAAAAAGAATCATAAACTAAAAACACAAACAAAAAAAACAACACAAAGCAAAAACTAACAAGAAGGAAGCGCGCTCCAGTGTTGGGGGTAGGCCCACCTCCCCCCCCCCCCCCGGTGCAGAAGCATGCAACCTACAACAAACAGTCAAATAAAGTGGAGGAGGAGGACAGCCTCCTCCCAAAAAATTTATAGTCCGTAAGTCGGTATACACGAACCAGCCCTGAGTACAAGGGACAAGCGGTAGTGGCAATGGGCAGAATCCATTTGGGAAAGCATCCAGTGGGATGTGTGGGTTGATTTTGTTTAGACTACATGTTCCATGAGGAATGAGATAAGATGTGGGGTCAGTGAGTAGTTTGTTTAGGTTGAGAATGTGTATTATGTGGGAAGATTTCCAGATGTTTGGAATCGTTTGTATTTTGAGCACTTCAACACTTACAGGAACAACAGTTAAGCAATCCAAGAAATTCATCATCCATGCGCATGCAAGCAGTATATCTATCTCTCATCAACTATGCCTCTACAGCCTGGGTAGTGGGTACCCAAGGAGTTCATCATACATTATTAGGGTGTTTCAAAAAATTGAAATTTCAAATTTTGTCTCAGCTGTATTTGGCCCCCTTACATATCATATACTGCAATGTTCGCACAAAATTTTAAGGTGATAGCTCAATATTTAGGGGTCGCTCAAAAAGTTTGATTTATTTTTAATTCTCTATAAAAATGAGAAAGTGTAAAACAAAAATAAATTTAATAAAAAAATATTTTTAATTCTCTCTTCAACAAATAAAATAAAATGAAACAAGTGAAATAAAACTTTAAACAAAAGCAATAAGTAATGATCATTTGAAAGCTGATTTTGGGGGCATTGGAATCTCTTTCCAGTGCTGTTGTACAATCTCAAAAGAAACTGTCACTGAGGTTCATCTTTGGTAATAACAGTTAAATTGTTGGATAAGAGAAATGGTCCACTCAGCACAGTCATTCACAACCTTGAGCTCATGTGCTTCTTTTTCAAAGTGACGATAAAAATCATCGTTTTTCCAAGAAGAGGGATCCTTCATCAAGAATTTGGGTTCTTCTGAAAGAATCACCAGAAATATCCTTTTTGTTTTCATTGTAAAAAATTCAGAGGGAATTCTGTGGCAAAAAAGTTTTTCCATCGACCATCTTAAATCCTTTTGGTTTCTCAGGACAAGTCATATTATTCACCATTTTCCGCTTTTCATCAGCTGAGATACAGACATTGAACAGGAAAAACCCATAACCTTCTCTGAAATATACCAAAGATAGCATTTGAAAGCTGTGAAAGCAACATTGGCAAGTTTTTCATTTGGAAATTCTTCTTGCATGAGATTTATTATAGGCATATCATTTTTGTCAGCATAGGGACTGATTGGTGACTCATTCCAAAATGGCACCTATCATAGGGAAAAATCTTGGACTGCTTTTAGCTCAACCTCCATCAGATAAAACTGCTCAGGGAAAAGGAATATTTTGATACTATATAGACCATTCCGCATCCATCTTGCATGATGGAAAGCACCTGGGATACAAAAGTAAACTCCATCTGGTGGAGCAACTCCAAAGAAGATGTAAGCAAGAGTAGTTAGTTCCTGATAATCATCTCTTGTTGCAGTTTTAACTTCAGGGTAACTTCAGACATCCCATCGCTTCCTCATGAGGTATGGACCAATCACCCACAAAATTCGCCCAGATATCATCATCATCCTCCGCTGTCTTGAAGTATCTTTTGTCAAGGTATTCCCAATAGTCTTGAAAACATACAAATAATGGGATGGTTGGTCCGGAAGAAGGACCATAGGTGGAACAGAACATATCTGCAAGGATTACCTCACACATGTGATGTCAACAGGCCAACCAAACAAGCTCCATTTGCAGTTTTCTTGAATTTTTATACAAGCACCTTGTTGCAAGCCTGTATTTGAGGCTGTTGTGTCGAATACAAGAGCCTTGATTTGCTTCAATAGACCCCACTAGTTGATTAACAGACAGACATAAATTGGCTTGATCAGTACCTGAACTGGATCCAATTTTGGGAACACCAAGGAGGAACTCAACACCATCTCTTCCTGAGGCAACAATTGCAATTCTGTCAGCCTTATCCCGACCAGAGCTTGATACAGTTATGTCAGGCAGAAATAACTCTCATGCTTCTTACCTTCCCAATGCAGCATGAGAGGTGCATCACGAGGAAGACTTGTTGTGATGTCAGCCTTGATTCTGGTAGCTGCTTCTACACGATTCTTGGCTTGATCAGTACCTGAACTGGATCCAATTTTGGGAACACCAAGGAGGAACTCAACACCATCTCTTCCTGAGGCAACAATTGCAATTCTGTCAGCCTTCTCCCGACCAGAACTTGATACAGTTATGTTAGGCAGAAATAACTCTCATGCTTCTTACCTTCCCAATGCAGCATGAGAGGTGCATCACGAGGAAAACTTGTTGTGATGTCAGCCTTGATTCTGGTAGCTGCTTCTACACGATTCCTCTTCCAATACTGGTAAATTGAACTCGGAGACAAAGTGATTTGTTTGTCAATGCCAAAAGACTTTGCTTGAGCCCCCAGGGGGGCAATGCATTCCTGTGAGATACACCAGAACGATCCAGAGCCACCATGAGCTTAAGTTTCAAGAAAACATTCTTGGGAATTGGTAGACCTGCAGATGGAGCATTCAACTTCTTTATTTTGGGATGGCTGTGATTTTGAAAGGACTCATCTGCAGAGGACTCTGAAGACAAACTGAAAAAAGCTAGTGTCGATGAGCTGATGACTTGGACAGCTGTTTGTTTTTCCACCCCAGATTTCTTCTTGTGTTCATCTTCTACTTCAGCTCTTTTATTTTTCTTCTCTAGACTTTGAATGATTCATGTCAATTCCAGCTATGCTCGACTATGCCTTCTAGGGCATAAGTCGCCGTACTCAAGTAGAAACAATCCTCTAGTTGGCTAAACAAGAAGGCTTTATCTTCTTTATTTTTCATCATAATCAGTGCATCTTTGTGAGCAATGTTAAAGAGTTCATCTAAGTCATTACAAAACATTTGTTCCTTCATGTGCCAATTCTCTGAATCCCACAGATGATTCTTCTCAAGACCTTCGTACTTTGTAACAAGGTCTGTAAGTTTCTTTTTGGCATAAAACAGTATTGTTGTAGGGATTATGGCCTTCATCCATAATGAAAAAACTGCTTCTACAACCTTCTTCGCACTCTCACTTTTTGTACTAAGTCAAGGTGATGGTAAAAGAAGTGACGAAAAACTTGGCCATTGGATGGGAGTCAGGAAGCAGTAATCTCTTCCTCAGAATGTCCAAGGAGCCAAACTGATGCTGCAATACGGCTAGCCACATCAAAGTTCCCCTGCAACAAAACAGAAGAGAGAATTAGGTGATGAGTCATTGATGAGGTATTTTTCTGCATGAGATTAAAAAGTGAACAATTTAAGTGACCTTTAAACCTGCTCTGATCATTAGAAAATTTTGCACAAATTCGACCTATATAATTAGGAAATGGGGGTGGTGATATGCAGGTGGATGTAGATAAAAACTTTGAAAATTTACCCTATGGCAGCAATAAATCCTAAAAAAACATCAAGACTTTCAACACTAACAACAGAGAACAAGCCATCTCCTCAAATGTAATTCAATTTCACCAAACAAGTAAACACCCTCATACAACACTGCAAAATTAGTAACACAATATCAGATCTTTCAGAGAACAACAAACATATACACTCACTTGTAATAAACTATGACTTTCCCACACAATTCACCACAGTAATGGCATTCTAAGCAATACAGCATGCAAATCCTTTCAAACCTCTGATCATTACATTTCAACATGCAACTAAAACACCTAGGACCAAGAGACATCAATGCCCTCACACAAATCTTCAACTACTATTTCCCAAGAAGCCATTTGTATGATGGGGACATAGTTGGAGAATAGTACAGTGTGGGGTATCAAGGTAGTCTGGTGGCTAATTTGGGGGCTTCTGGTGGCTAATTTTGGGGTTTCTGTGTGGAAGTGGCAGAGTTGTTCATATCCAATAAATAAATATGCTGTGAGCTCTTATATCTCCTGGTAATCATGGAAAATGTGATCATGCATAGCCATGGGTGAAATGGACACAGATGCTGGGTTAGAAAACCAATCCCAATAAGTGTATTAAAGAATCTTGGAACAGGAGGGAGAACTCACCAGCCTTGAAACAGTCTGATGGTATGAATGAATATGGGGTGTGAAGGATATGTATGACCAGCAAACATGTAATGAGTTGTTGCCATGTTCGGAGGCTGGATTCACTCTTCGTAATGAGCAAGAAAATAGTGTGGGGGGGAGCACATAAGTAAAGTGATATGTATATAATATCTACGCTTAAAAACAACTTGTAAGGGGTGGTGAATTTTTAACTCTTACATTTTTTCTAGGCTATAACATTGCTGTATGCCAACATATAGTTATTGTACAGGGTGGTTTTAAGCCATTCATATACAGGAGCTGAACAGAATAATGTGAATACAAGTGGTATCATAGGGCTTCATTTTTAAAAAATAACTACACTGAAAACAAACCTTACAATGTCTTTAATTTAAGTTTTTCATCCATGTTTCATAAAGTAGAGTAATTACATTTTGTATTCAACAATGGTTAGTTTGAGTAGACAGTAAGGACAACTCATTGGTGCCTGTTGGATAGGAGAATCTCTAACCATAACAATCAAATTGCCTGGTGCTGCAAGAGGGTTGATTATGACTGCAAATGTAAAGCATAACAGAATTTCTTAAGCTAAGAAAAATAGTGACTAAATACCAATATTTAATGACATAGACCACCTAACACTAACAATAATTTTAGTCAAATGAATAAGTATGAGCAAAAGTGATAGCAGAACTCAAACTTTGATGATCCTCTTTTCACAACTACCTCTAACTGGTGGTCTCATAAAACCTATTTCACTACTGAAAATGAAGGACTAATATGATCCATTATTTTATCACTGATAGTGTTCTTGAAAACCTGCATCAAGAATGAATGGTTTCTTACCAATTGATTCCAGCTTATGATCATGTTCATTTTATAGTCTGAATATTGTTTTGATTCACCTTTTCAGGGTGATAATTCATCCATACACAAATTTTGGTGGCTACAAACCAAAGGTTTTGGTTGGCCTAATCATTACCTCCAATTGATTCCAGCTTATGATCATGTTCATTCTATACTCCGAACATTGTTTTGATTCACCTTTTCAGGGTGATAATTCATCCATACACAAATTTTGGAGGCTACAAAACAATGGAAGCATATTTAGCAGAAAGGTTTTGCAAAGCTGTTTGTCAATAATGTAGTGAATTTATATAAAATAAAAATATGCAGAAGGTACATAGACAATTAACCATCCATACACAGCCAGGATGAGAACCAAATAAATCTGATATCTTCCCTGAGCAGTGCAACCACCTGACTCATTTGCCATTGAACTATAATCAGCAGGTTTCTGTTGTTATGAGTGGTACAGCATGTGAGTGGAGAGTATTCGATAATGGTATGAATCTTCCAAGAAGGTTAGAACCTATATTAATGGTAAAGTGTAGTCCAACAACTTATTAATAAAGATATTTTATTACTCAGGTGTTCATATCATTCTGTCCAACCTTTGTACTAGTTAGCAGTCTAGCAATATAAAAATATCGATTTGTTTCATAATAAAAAAAAACTTACATATGGTAATTCTTGATGATATTAAAAATAGAAAAGACCAACTTAAAATTCCAAGTAAATGTTGATAAGAATCACTAATTGTTGGGAAAATACAAAATTGGTACAATTCCTCGAGTGATAATGGTGGAACATCCTCATTTGTGTGTTCATCTTGATCTTGCCAGGAATCATCTGCAAAGACGTAATTGTCCTGTTGGAATCAAAGGAATTTATCAAATTAATTACAAAATTGCTTGGCTGGATATATAATACGAGCAACTAGAATATTGGAGGGGAGGTCTATTTTTTTAGAGAGGTTTTACTAGTTTATTTTCTTCAGTATTAAATATTAATTATACCAATGTAATATCAAATACATGTAGAGTGAAAGTAAAACTAGTTATAAAGCAATTATATAACGAGAATAAGTATAAAAATTAATATTATAGTTATTTAGGGGATTAAGTCAGGGGGAAAATTTATTTCAAGAATATAGTCAGAAATAGGGAAAAAGATAGAAGCATTAATGTTTACAGGTGACTCACTATTCTCATTTTGTTTTTACTTTCCTTTACTTATATTTTTCTACCTACAAGCATGTGTACATACTTTAGATATTAACTTTTTGGCAGTATTTTCCTTGTTTTATTTGTACATACTTTTATATTTAATCTTTCTTGTTTTTCAGGTTTTTATTTTAGCTCCTAATACTAAGATTATAATTATACTAATTATTAGAATTCTGCCAATATCTTTATACCTCCTATATACACTACACAACTTCAATCACTTTGCAACAAAGTGGGTTCAACTCGCATCATCACCACAAAAATACTCGCTCTCCCCCACCCCCTTTATGACGAGTCAAGCATGAAGCCACCCATTATTTTGTCAATGCTGAATGGCCCTTCATAGCAATGTTGCCAATGTGGTTCTATATGTTGTAGCATCTTGAGCAGTCATGATTCATCCCAGGGCAGAAGGCCCAACCATCACCCATCACAACCCCCCTACATGCAAATCTACCATACACAATAACATTCCCTTACTGCTCAAATACTCGCTCATAATCACACACTTTTACATGATTTTCCAATCCTTGTTCACACAATAACCCTCTTACCCAGTTAGTCCTTACTCTATGAACACTTCGCACACCCTTGATTTACCTCCATCAATATCATATTCTCACTCCCAGACATCAACATTGGCACAAATATACTTTCATGCAGCTTCCGGGCAAATTCCAGACTAAAACCTTACATTCCACTAACTCTAATATCCTCAGAGAATTCCCCACCATTTAAAACCTTGCAGTTGTAATTTGCTTCCTATGTACCACTATCATACCAATACATCCTAGATACTTAAAAACTTCACACTTGTTCAGGGATAACAAAAGCCTCTAACATCACAGTCAACACCATCATCATCCCTAAAATACCATTGTATTTATGCACATCCTTATGCTGAAATGTTTGTTACACACATCTTCTTTCAGCACAGAACCATACCAATCTTATTTTCATTTCAATTCTCTCTCAATGTACAAGAGCACCAGGTATCACATCTATCATTGTGTCACCTGTTCATTGATTCATATCTTCTATAACTATCAATTGACAGCCATTACCAATTCCATCTACCAGTCATTCCAGAACCTCTCTTTGTGAGCTTAAATTCTATCATTACATGGTCCATACACTGCAAACACACAGTTTTACCCTTGTATATCTAAGTTTCACCTACATAATTCTCAGACTCATGCATTCATAACAAGCTAGAGCATCATGCAACTCCTCACTCAAAAGCAGCACTGTCATACCCTCTTTACTCCTACCACCCTCAACCATACCTGATTGCACTTCATCCCAATCAAACTCCTCATTTCCTTTCATGTTTGTTTCATATAAAGCAATCATCCATTGGAAACAGAATGCCTACCACTCCCTTCTTTATCCTATCAGATATACCCTTCAGATTCCACACACCCATTCAGTTCAAAATTTGAAGAAGATTAATCAGCATGGCAAGACAGGGTATGCAAGAGCCCTAACCATAGTTGCCATAGTGTAACAAACTGTTTTAAGTGTCTAGCCTCTCAAGGCCAGCAGCCCACTAACCAGACTCACTTGTATTTTACAACATTCCATGGGATGGTATGAGTATTATTCCTGCCCCAAATAGTGGCAAAACTCCAAGCTTGGTCACTTTTTATGACACACACAAGAGGGTGATATGAGTACTCTTCTTGCCCGACCTACAGGTAATCAATACCTACTTTTCATATCCTTCTTTTTAACCATCACATCTATTACCTTTTTTTATAAATTATACCACTAAAACTATTCTAAAAAACTATTAGTGCACCGAATGCATTATTTATAAGAGATGCATAAATTGAAAACATACTAAACAAATTAACCTATGCAAAATAACACAATTCCTCAAATTTCTCTCTCGACCCTTATATTTAGTTCCTAAAAGGGGCACATCTTAGGGCCTAGTTAAAGAAAATCATGAAGGTGAAGGACAATAAAACATTCAGAATTTCTCTAAATTTATTTTTTAACTTAAAAAAGTAAATTTGGTTAGGTGGGCATTTTTCTTTTTTGTTTTCAGATAACTGGCAATATGGCCCCATTGCTTCAACTCTTCTTTAGATTTGAATGCTTCTCTCTTTGTCAGGATGAGGCTCTAATTATTGCTGCTTAAAGATTTCAATTATATGAAAAATATCTTCAACCTCTTTTTGCATGACTGACTAGTGGTTAAATTTGCATCACAACATGATTCACCATCATCTTACAGGGCATCTAAATATCAGAGACCAGAATTACCATATTTTCTAGTCTATAAAATGTACTCATTTTTTAAGGAAAAATATATGAAATAAAGTTATTGTATTTAAAACATTTTTTTGAACAAAAATTCAGCCTATTAAGAAAAAAGGTACCAAATTTGCGGGGGCTATAAGGTACACTGTAATATAAAACACAACCTTTATTAAAAAAAAAATAAGAGGAAAAAAAACTCTAAAACTTCGCTCTTGCTTAGTGAGCATTTTGGCTGATGGCACTTGATTAATTTTAGGCAATGGTGTCAATGATTGTATACAAAACTTTTGTCTGAAAAATAACCTTGATTTATGAAAATCAAACAATTAATCTTGAGTGGTAGACAGATGTTCAAAGTAATGCAAATGAAACCTATTCAAAGCATTATATATTAAATAACAACCAAATTTCCTTAGCCATAGACCTCATAATTACAATAAAATGATCTGGTTTGTTCACTCAACAAAGTTGCATAGAATCCTGTATATCCCACATCCATCTCTCTCAGCACGGTTGAAAGAAAATATCAGCTTTCACACAGTAAATACAGTGAATTTTGAACTGCCATTAATATGAATCATCATGATTAAGATCATCGTTTGCAAGGTCTACTTGGATATGTTTTCATTTTTATTTATTTCTCTTCATCATTTACTGCTCAATGTTGCCATTTGGGAAGAGATGCTTAAAAATATATCAACTTCAACAATTATAGATTGCTACCTTCTATCTCATATATTTAAAATACAGTATATAAGCAATGTTTTCATAGTATTAGTAACATTAGCAACTTTGCATTTAATAGGAATGTTAAAAATCATTCATTTCAATACTTTTTCCATACACTCAAATATAAGCACCAGTTTCTAGAATGCAAATAATAATAATTTTTATATGACAACTCTGAAAAAAGAATAGTTAATGTAGTAATACTTCAGAACACCATCTTTTACATAAAAAGTTGTATAGAAGCATTGTATTGGAACATGTAAAGCCAGGACTGAGTTCAGGACTCATCTCTATGATAATTCATGACCTAACTATCTTTTATCCAGTAGTAGATTTTGGATGGGTTCATGGATATGGAGAAAGCTTATGAATGTATAGATAGAGAAACATTATGGCAAGTGTCAAGACTTATGGAGTGAATGGTAAAGTATTGAATGTTATGAAGATTATGTTGGAAGTAAGGCATGCATTAGAGTAAAATATAACCAAAGTGAGCTATTTGACATAGGTAGGTAGGTAGGCCAAGGTTATGTGATGTTACTATAGCCATTCAATATTTTTATGGGTTTGAATACTAAGAGTGGTTTTTTGAGAGAGAGAGTAACTCTGATGACTGCCTACGTGGGCATAAGTCACCATACTCACGACTGCCTAGTACTTGGCTACTTTGAAATAAGATGCAAAAAACTAAACAAAACAACAATAAAATAAAAAAGAAAAAGGCAACAAAAAGGAAGCATACTCCAGCATTGGGGGGAGGTCCGCCTCCCCCAGGCGCAAGAACGTGTGACCATACAAAAAAAAAATTCTAGTTAAATAAAGGGGAGAAGGCCGGCGTCCTCCAAAAAGTCATGAAGTTCAACAGTCAATGTGCACAAATCCGTCGCAAGTACAAGAGATAAGCGGTAGCGACTCCACTCATCCCGGTACTGGGACAGGCAACATGCACAAAGATCGCCCAGACTGGGACATTCAACAAGAATGTGCCAAACAGTTTTGGGGACAATGCAGTCTTCACAGTAGGGCGCTGGTGAGCGCTCCATCAAATGGCGGTGCGTCCTGCAAGTGTATCCAATTTAGAGATGACAGAAAGCAACCTGAAGTCGTCGCGGCATTGGGGGGTAGGTCCACGGGAACAGTCGCAGTGCAATGGCATGCAACTTTAAGTTCCCTTCGACCGTCTCCCATCTACTTTGCCAAGCAGCCCAAATTACTCCCATGTAATCGGTGTGAGGTAAAGCGAAGCGCTGGACTGGTCACCCAAGCCTCGCCGACTCTTTGGCGCCCTCATTCCTACATGTCCAGGAACCCAGCAGAAGATAATCTCGACATCTGCCCGGCCTGCCAAAACCGTGGCATCACAGATATTGCCAACCAGGGAAAGCGGAGATTCCAATGCCCCAGGAGCACTCAGGGCACTTTGTGAGATGTTATAAATCACAATCTGGTCCACAAACTGGACAAATCGAATAATCTCCCATACCAAGTGGTGTATTGCCACTAGCTCAGCCGTGAAGACAGACGCAGTGCCTGGCAGAGCCCCGCTGACTTCAAACAGAGGGGATACGGTGTGGAAGACAACCCCCTCTTGAGACTTTGAGCCATCCATATACACTGGCACTGTTCCAGCGTGACACGAGGTGTGCTCCAAAAAGATCAAACGCAATACTCCTGGTGCTGTAGAAGCCTTGGGAGCAGAGGCATGGCGGCAAATAGCCAAAGGTGGTACTCTCCAGGGTGGCTTCCTGGGCAGAACCAGGGGCACCACTGGCACAAGAGCTATACCTAGCTTTCGAGGAGTTTCCTAACCATAAAGCCTTGGGCTTAGGGGTATGACTGGTGTCTCTTGGTGGATTGAGTCCACCTTCCGCAATTCCCGCTCAGCTGCAGATGCATAAAACTCACATGTGTAGTCGAGCTTCAAACAAACAAAGGATTGATAAAAAAATAAGGCAGTAGCCCTATCAGAGCCCCAAGCGCTGAATACCATGGAATGAAGAATATCCATGGTGCAGGTACAAGAGATGCTAAGGCTGTGAATATGAGCCTCTCAGGTGAGGTGTCGGTCAAATACAAGACCGAGGAAACAGTGCGATTCAACCACTTCCATGTATACCCCATTGAGAAACAAGTCTGGGTCAGGGTAGAGCTGTGGATAGTGGCATTAGTGCACCACCTTAGTCTAGACCAAGGAAAACTGAAACCTGTGCACTTTGGCATAGCGAGAGACGCGGTTCAATGCCTGTTGGAGTCGATGCTCCATAGTTGGTATCTGTGATGCACCAAAAGAGATTGAAAGGTCGTCCACATAGAGCATAGTGAGAACATCTTCCGGCAGCACCAAGGTGATGCCATTGATGCCCAGGGCAAAGAGTGTGACACTGAAGGCACTTCCCTGTGGGACACCCTCTTCCTGTTACATTGGGCCGGAGAGGAGTCCCCCCCCCCCTGTATGCGGAATCAACGATCTAGCAAAAATTCAAATATAAAGATTGGGAGGCGTCCCCTCGCCCCCATCGTGTGGAGAGTCTCCATGATATCATATCGCCATGCAGTATCATATGCCTTCTCCAGATCGAAAAACACCATGGCGTAGCGCTGTTTACGAAGGAAGGCCTTACAGATGGCATTTTCTAGTCGGAGCAGAGCATCCGACATGGAGAACTTGCACTGTGCAGAAGACAGATGGCCTCCGCTGTCCAGAGGGGTGTCTACCATTTAGATCTCTGAGTAAGAGATAGGGCCTCAGCAACTGTGCAACGACGCAGCGGAAGTCCCCTGCATCGAAGTCAGCTGATGGTGCAATGTACGCAGAAATAACAGTATACCTCCTATCAAGGTGCAGCTGCACAGCTACTGCCTAAAAGGAGGTATCTAAAGCGAAGTGAAGAATGGAGACATCATGCCAGGTGTAAATTGCACATCATCCCGCCCGGCCCCATCCCGTGGTGGTAGGGTCGCAAAACACTTATACCCCGGGAGGGTGGGCACGAAGCATGCACCCAGCATGGTCTCCTGCAGAAAAATAGCTAACATGGAACGGGACGAGATGACCCTCCGCAGCTCCTCCCAGTTGGCCCAGAGTCCACAGCAATTCCATTGAAGGAATATGGCCTCCAGGCCTAGCTCAGAGGAGAGGCAGGGGCCCTCTTCGAACAGAAGACCCTCACAGAAAATGCGCTGTCGCCTTCAAGGGCTTATTGGGGGAGGTTGGGCTCACCATGCGAATATTTTCCTCCCTCCACCTCGAAACCTTAGGCGGGTGTTGCGGCTTCGAAGGCGGGTGTTGCGGCTTCGAAGGCGGGGGGGCGGGGGTACCTCTTTTTGAGGATCCACTGTCTCCGAGCCACCCAGCTGAAGCGCATTTGTTGCTGTTCTCCTTTCGGGGGCCAGCTTTAGGAATCCCGGAAGATGGCCTGGCGACCAACTTCAGGGGTGTTGCCTCCTGTGAGTCTAACGACTCGGTGGAGGCGCGTGGCCATTTTGCCTTATGGGAAATGGACAAGCTGGGGTTAGGGATGGGGGAACCCTGGTTTTAGCCGGGGCTGGGTGTGAACCCTTTGTGCTTGTTGGCCTGGAGCAGGGGGTGTCTTTCTAACCATTGAGGCATAAGACATCCCAGGCAGAGCCGGGCATGGCAGGACCAAGTCCTTAGCCTCGCAGAATGAGAGTTGATCCTGGGCCTGAACAGCCAGGATTTCTTTCTCAAGGAGATATGCACCACATTGCTTCGAAGAAGCAGGGTGCGGCTCTCCGCATTTGACACACTTGGCCATACACGATTTGGACTTATCGTATGCAGCCTTTGAGCAATTTACACATACTTCAGGTGACCCCGACTTTGCACGTCTACATGAGCGATTCATATGGCTGAAGCGGTGACAGGAATGCCTTCATGCGGTAGCGGTACCAACCAGCCTGCACCAACTCAGGGAGCTTGTCACAGTCGAACGTGACAAAGAGTGTAGGGGTGGGTCTCGAGGCCCCTCTCTGTTTTCTCATCACACATTCGACCTTGACCGCCCCATGGTCGGCCAGCTCTAAGGCGATGTCCTCTATGGAGTAGTCAATGAATTCCCTTGCATAAACTACTCCTTTCACAAAGTTCATGGTAGAGCGCAGCATCACACTCCCCGGGGTGCCATCAAGTGTCCAAAGAGCACTTATCTTGGCCGGAGGGATCCGCCGCATTCACCAGAAGGCTCCCATCCAAGAAATGGGTCACCTTCAGCTCTCTACCAATTACACTAGCTAATGCTCTCCTCTGATGGATCATGTTGCCCTTGGCCAACATGCTGCCATCAGTGGAGCGAATAACGAGGAAGCGTTTGAAGCCAGCAGGCTCAAAAAGGCCAGGTAACCTCTGAATGAGGGGCCCCGATGTTATCGAGGCTCCGCCCTGTGCACTTTTGGTCTTAGTCATAGTCAGGGGCTCTGCACCCGGGAAAGGGGGGCAGAGGGGCCGGATGTATTGACCTTGGCTTGGTCGTTTACCAAAGTGGCAGCAGACCCATCCGTCCTTGCAGCCCCCGCGGATGGAGAGGAGCCCAGAGTCTTCTTAGTCTTTTTCTTATTTTTTTTTCTTTTTAGGAGAGGAGGGCGGGGAATGAACCCGCTTCTCCACTCCACCGGCAGGATCCCCTAGGCTAGATGGCCAGATGGACCGGCCTCAGCTAGGTCCTTCTCCAAAATGGAAAAGGTCCTGGCAGGCATAGGGGCACCGGTCAGAGGAGATCCCTCCCCTCCTTGTACTGTCTCGGAAAGCCTAGCCGTTTGAGGAGGACCTTGCATAGGGGCGGATTTGTGTTTGTTGCTTGGCGCCGAGCCTGGATTCCCCCCCATGGAAGGCCCTACCATCTGAGGCTGGGTTGCCTCAAGGACCATGTCTATCTCAGGGGGGAGGCCTCCAGTTGGTTATCCCCCCCCCCCCAGGACATCGCAGGTCCCGTTGGCATCATTGTCACTAGTCCGGTGTGGGGAGGCACAGGCCTTGACCCCAGCAAGGTTCAATATTCTTACCAGCAGGTCCTTTGAGGGAAGCGACCGAAGGGGCCTGGCTTCCCTCTCCCCCCTAAGGGGGTTTGCCCTACCGAGCCACTTCAATCGGGAGCAGTCGGCTATGGGCTGCCTGCTGGCTTTCTTGGTAGTCCCCTTGGAAAGAAAAGGAGCGACTGCGGCTGGAAACAGGCATAGGTGGGTCCACTAAGGAGTAGGATGGTTGATCACCTATTATCTTACCATGTCACTGGGATAAGGAGGGTGCACCTTTCCTCCAGGTTTGTTACATCAGGGGCATTGCTATCCCTCTATACCATCCACCCCTTGCAGGTTATAATTCAGTAAAAAGAGATCTGAATGGAAAGTAGTGAGTAGTAAGTAGAGAGTGAAAATAGTGGAGGATATAAAGCTGCCGGTGCTGCAAACAGTAGGGCAGGGACGGTCACAATTGTGTGCACCATGGTGTGCCAGTGTACACAATGGTGGGTGCTGAGGTAAGAAAGGAATGCCAGAGTGCACAACTGCGAGCACTGGGGCTAGGACGACATGCTTCCCACCCAGGTGTACCAGGTGTAATAGAATACCACTTGTGGAGGCGCCAGGTAACAAAAAAAATTCCTAAAATTGACTTATGAGGACAGAGGTGAGAAAAGTTGAATCAGGACCATCAGCCAAAGTCAGGACTTTTGAGTTTTAATTTTGGTTCTATCTACAAAAACGGACCAACTTTACCTACTGTCTAAAAATTTAAGAATCATATATTCCAATGCATGTACTTACATCTTCATAGTAATCTGCATATTCTAATTCATCTTCATAATCATAATCTGAATATAGATCATCCATAGTTTTAAAAATATACTACGCAGCTAATATAAATAAGTACAAAAGAGTATTAAAGTAACTAAGCTGCTAAAGCAACCTGCAAGTTAAGAATATACAGTTAACAAATATCAATTTAAATTTATGTAAAGCAAAAATCATTACTTTTGAAGGAATATTTCTTATCCTAGCATTTAAAATGGCTATAGTTACAGGAAATAAACTATTATTAGTAGTAGAGATGTATTTTTAAGTGATTAGTTTTCAAAATATTAACCAAGACATCTACCCTCAAGGCATTAAGTAACGAATCAGCATATCGGCTCACATAAATATGACATACTTAGGGTTGGGGAATTGTGGCCAAGCCAAGGGGCTATGTTATAAAGACAACCTCTTGGGACATCTGGGGATGGTGGAAGGTGTTATTATTTGATACAGGTCACAATCAGAAACAACAATACCAAGCATACTTATCTGAATACAGATTTATATACTAAATATAATTTAATATTTTAATAACTTAATAAATCTCAATGCTATGCGAATACCCCCACTATGTTCATTCATGATGTTCCAATATTTTTATTTTCAAGTTGATAATATGAGTTAATTAAAAAAATTAGGAGGGATGGTGTAGAACCCCACAAAGTAGTAATTTGAAAATTGAAGAAAAAGACTGGTGGAACAAATGTGAGTGTGTTTGTGGGGCCATTCTCCCACCCCTTTTCCAATACTCTCTCCCTCCCTCTGTAAGAATGTGTGTGTGAATAGGAATGTTTTTTCTTCTTTTATATATATATATATATATATATATATATATATATATATATATATATATATATATATATATATATATATATATATATATATATATAATATATATATATTTGATTTCATGATTTGTTTAATATGTATTTTTTCTCTCTTTCCAGTAGCCATATTCTATTTAAAATTTTATATAAAATTTTTAGAAGGTGTTCCTTCTCATTTGTAGAGAGTGGCTAGGATTGGCGAAGGCATTAATTAAATTCATTGTACGTCCTGTTTGGACAAGGAGGGTTTTAATAGCCTCAATACCAACAGTGCCATAAATTGTATAGCTGCAATTCGCGACTGGATTGCGTGGTTATACCGAGCTTGGAGGCACCAGCCTTTTCATTTTGGGGTGATTTGTGTTTGTTAGGCCTCTATTGTAAGGATTATATTTGTTTGTTTGTTTTGGGGTGAATTGATAATATTCACCACAAGATAGGATTGTTTTTTTTGTATATATTGTAAAGAGATCTCAAATATATTTAGCCATACATGTGTAAATAAAGGACTGTATATACAATCCGTTTCATTTCTCCCTTGATTTATCACGTCTGAATTAGTGTAGGAAGCGGGTTGGATCGGTTGGGGTTAGAGTATAGATTATTGTCCCGCTACATTTGGCGCCCAAATAGGGACGTGAGATCTTGAAACCAGGAGCATTGTTAGGATCGAATTGCAGTCCACAATTAGAGTGATAAGTAGTTTGGTTAGTTTTTCCCCTTTTTCTATCATTTTTACTAATCCGGGAAAATGGCTTCTGCTGATCATGGATTGCACAAAGAAGTGGTACGAACGAGGCTGGAATTGAGGAAGGAGGAAGAGTGCAAAATGTTAAGGAGCATGATTGAGGGATTGAGGAGCTATATGATGAGTATGGATGAGAAGACAGACAGGATGAACAAAGAAATGGATGAAAGACAAAGGCAGGTCGACCAAAGGATGCAGGACCTATATGACATGATGAAGGGGTCAGGACCGGCCCCAGGACCCTCGACCCTGACCCCTGCTCCGACCGAAGGGGATAAGACTAATGGGATCAATGGGAGTGTGTGAGAGTCTAGAGAGTGATAGGAAGGATGGAAAATGGAAGAGAGTGGAACACAAGAGAGGAAGGAAGACTGGGTCAAAGGGAAAGGATAGGAAAGTGAGAGGGAAGAGTGTGGACCCGTATTCGGATGAAGAAGAGTGAATGTATGATTGGCATGAGTGAGTGAAGTGAATGTGGGGAAAGGTATTTGATAAGGGAAGTGCCAAAGGTTGATAAGTTTAGGTTGCATGTTGGGAAGAGTGTGGCTGAATTCTTCAAGGAATTTGAGCAGTATTGTAAGCTCAAGTACCCGGAGAATAAGGGATATAGGGTGAATGTATTAGGAGAGTGCTTGGAAGGAAAGGTACTAGAGTTTTTCCACGTGATCACAAGTATGGGTGAGCCAAGGTATGAGGTGGTGAAGAAGCGATTGATTGGGCAAGTGAAACAAATGAGAGTGTGAAGTATAAAAGGGCGAATGAATTTGAGAAGGCTCACATGGGGAAGAGTGAGAGTGTGACTATGTATGCGCATAGGCTTGAGACTATGGCGAGAAAGAGGTATGGTGATGATGGTGTGAATGAGTGTAAGCAACTGTTGGAGCTTCTGGAAGATGGGCGATTTGATGAAGAGAGTGATTTGGATGAGGATGGATGGTATAGTGTGAATGTTGGGAGTAAGAAGCCCACCGCAGCAGTTTGTCAGCTATCGGGATGCCCTGAGAGCTGCACCAGCTGGGGTGATGTCGAGCTTCCTTGGCTGGAAGACTGGATGGGCGAATGGAAGGGGACAGATGAGTGGTAAGCATGTGAATGGGTATATGAGGGAGCAACTGAAGTATGTCCCAACAAATGAGAGGTCAAATGGTGTGAAAAAGATCGTGGAATGTCATAGGTGTGGAAGGAAGGGGCATATGTTGGCGGAATGTAGGTGGACATCTGGTGCATGATTTGGGTGTGGTAAGAAGGGGCATATAAAGGATTGTGAAGAAAGTGCGAAATAATGTTTTGAATGTAAAGAGAGGGGAAATTTGAAGAGAAACTGTTCAGTTGAATGGTAGAGCGACTGCTGGGGGGAGTATGAAGTATGCTTGTGATAATTGCGGAAAGGCTGGTCATTGTGCAAGGATGTGTCATGACCAGAGGAATGTATGTAGCCAATGTGCGATAGAAGGACATTCAAGTGAAAAGTGTTGGATTAGACTGAGAGCACAAGGTGTGAATGGAAAACCTGAAGTGGGAAACTGAATCGTAAGAGGGTACCTGGTGAAGTATCCTCTGGGGGTGTGAGTGTGAAAGATGTGGTGGTAAGTCTGTCTAGTGTGAAAGTGCTGTCTGATAGGAAGTAGTGTCTGAGTGTGAAGGTGGAATTGAACAGGAATGAGTGTTTGGCTTTGATAGATTCTGGGTGCAAGACGAGCTTAGTTATAAGGACGTGTATGACAAGCTGAGTGATAAAGCCTTCCTGTCTGAGTGTAAAGGTAGTTTGGTAGGAATTGGTGGTATGAAAGTACCTGTGATTGGAATGATAAGGTTAGCTGTTCAAATGCATGGTATGTTGATCAATGAGTGTGAATTATCTGTGATGGATAAGGTGAGTAGTGAGTATGGTGTGATTTTGGGGTATGATTTTATGAAAGTGAACTGTATGGTTGTGCATCCAGCGAGTGATCAGATTGAGAGAAAGATTGGTAAAAATGGGGTGTATAAGTTGTATGAGGGAAAGATAGTAGTGTTTTGAGGAGTGTGTTTACCAGTATTGAGGTAACTGCTATGGAGAGTGTAAGGCTTGTGAAGGGCGAAAGGGTGTCTGTTACAGTGAAGATATGAGTTTGGATATGGGTAAGAATGCTGTGTTAGTGGATGGAAAGGATGCGTGTTATAAGGTAAGGTGTGTTGCTTGTGTGTTTGATGGCTTGATGAGAATGAATGATCCTTTTGTATGTGTGCAGGTGGACCCCAGAGTGAAAGGGCAGGTGAGAGGGATCCAAGTTGACGATGTGCTGGGTCACCTCTCCGCTGTCAGTGAGGTAGGTATGGATGATAGCACGGATGTCAGGATAAAAGTTGCGAATGAAAAGACATGTGAATGGACATACAATGAAGTGGAAAGGATGGTGGAATTGGATGAATGTTTGACTGAGTATGAAAGGGAGGATGTGTATCAAATGTTGTTTGAATGAAAGGGGGTCCTCAGTAAGGGCAATCTGGATTTAGGGGTTGTGAAGCTTCCGGAATTCAAGATTATCCTGAAGGATACCCAATCTATCAGCGGCCAAGACATTTCCTGCATCTGGTTGCTGATGAGATTGAGGAGCAGTGTGTCAAATTAGAACGGTTGGGGGATGATTGAAGAAAGTGAGAGTGCATGGAATAGTCCAATTGTGCCTGTACCTAAGCCAAATGGAAGATTGCACCTGTCTGTGGATTATTGAAAGGTGAACAAAAGGACTTTGAAAGAGAGGTTTCCGATGTGTGTATAGTATGACCGGGATGAAATAGTTTACAAAGCTGAATTTGGTATGGGGGTATTACCAGATGCCCATGGCTGAGGAGAGCTGGCCGGTGACTGCCTTTTCCTCTATGAAATGCCATTATCAGTTCCGGAACCTCAGCTTTGGGTTGGCTAATGCTCCTGGTGCCTTCCAGCGGGCAATGAATGTTGTGTTGAGTAAGTTTGCAGGTAAGAATGTGATTGTGTTTATAGATGATATTTTGATTATGACCAAAAGTTTTGAGGAGCATATGAGATTGGTGAATGATGTGTTGAGAACGTTGGAGAGTGTTGGTGCGAAGGTGAAAGTAGCGAAGTGTGAATGGTTTGCGAAAGAAGTGGAGTTCTTTGGGCATATGGTGAGTGAGAATGGGTTGCGAAAATTTCCAAAGTATGTTGAGAAGGTGTGAATGTTTCCGAAACCAGTGACTGAAGCAGCTGAAGTTGTTTCTGGGCTTAATGAGTTTCAACGAAAATTTATACTTGATTGTTCGGGTGTGAGTAAGCCTCTGACTGAGTGGATGGGCAAGAAAGGTAGTACGATTGTCAAGTGGAATGATAAGATGAATGAAGCGTATGAGAGACTGAAAGAGGCAGGGCTGAAGATGTTGAATTGGCATACCCGGACTATAGTGTGAATGCTTAGATGCTTGAATTGTATACGGATGCGAGTGGGTACTGTATGGGAGATTTTCTGTTGCAAGAGCAGCATTTGAATGGAGAGAATGTCAGGCAAATAATTGGGTATGTATCTAAGGCTATGAATGTGGCAGAGTGAAAGTATGACTGTGGAGCGAGAGTTGGCTGCCTAAAGGTATTGTTTGAAAGTGTTGCCTCCATTTTTGTATGGTGTGAGGTTTGTAATTAAAACAGATCACCAACCTCTTGTGTATTTGCAATGTATGAAATGGGCTGATAGTAGGATTGCGAGGACTTTGGAAGATTTGAGTAATTTTGACTATTTGCCTGGTGAACAGAATCGAGTGGCTGATTTGATGTCAAGGTATCCTGGTACAAATGATGAAAATGTGTGTGGAGTGAGTGATCCTGCGTATTTGCCGAAAGGGATTATGAATGGAAAGGAGAGTAAGGGTGGTGGTGATTCCTAGTTTGAGAGCATATGGAATGGTTTGCAAGATTTGAATAGTGATGGAGTAGATGTGAGAGTGCCTGATAGTGTGGATGACTTAAGGAAGGAGGTAATGAGTGAAGTATAAGAACATAAGAACATAAGAAAAGAAGGAGACTGCAAAAGACCATTCATGGCCTACACTTGGCAGATCCTGTTCCAGTCAACACACAAAAGATTTCTTACCAGAGAAAAGTCATCAACATTGTTACCCTTTACAGGAGTTCGTCAGATCTAATCTACAATATACATAAAATGCATCCATAGGATTATGTCCATTCATGCAACCGCAAAATATAATCTCCCCACTCCTTAGAAAAATATATACATATGTACATAAAAAAAAAAAAAGTCAGTCCCATCTAGCAGCTTCATTCATATATTTATCTAATCTATTCTTAAAACTACCCAGAGAGGAGGCTTCTATCACATGTCTAGTGAGCCTATTCCATTCATCTACCACACGATTTGTAAACCAATTCCTCCCAATCTCCTTCCTAAACCTATACTTATCAAGCTTAAACCCATTGCTACGTGTCCTGTCATGTTCACTAAGTATAAGAACCTTACCCAGATCCCCTTTATTATATCCTTTTACCCATTTGAAGACTTCAATCAATTCCCCTCTGACTCTTCTCCTTTCCAATGTATGTAGATTTAGTTTTCTGAGCCTTTCACCATAAGGTAAGTTCCTTAGCCCACCAATCATCTTTGTCATCCTTCTCTGCACAGACTCAAGCAAATCAATATCCTTCCTATAATATGGTGACCAAAATTGTACTGCATAGTCTAGATGAGGCCTAACTAGCGCCAGATACAGTTTTAGAATGACTTCAGCACTCTTATTGCTTACACTCCTCCTAATGAATCCCAATATCCTATTAGCTTTATTCTTAGCATTTAGGCATTGCTTTCTAGGACGAAGGTCTGAACTTACCAAAATACCCAAGTCCCTCTCACAATCGGTCCTCCCTAAATTTCTCCCATTTAATTTATAACTATTCAGTGGATTATTTCTACCTATACTAAGTACACTACATTTGTCTATGTTAAACTTCATTTGCCATTTCTCAGCCCAATTGGACAGAATGGTCAATTCCTCCTGCATTACAACAGCATCAGAATCAGCCCTAATGGCCCTACCTAGCTTAGTATCATCAGCAAATTTACTCAGGTCACTACTTATACCTATGTCAAGATCATTAATATAAATTAAGAATAGCAAGGGACCCAAAACAGATCCTTGCGGAACTCCACTGCTAACACACCCCCACTCAGATTTAACTCCATCTATACTAACTCTTTGCTGTCTGTCACCAAGCCATGACTGAATCCACCTAAATATACTGCCATCGATCCCGTGTGCTTTAACTTTGCTCAGAAGCCGTAAGTGTGGCACTCGATCAAAAGCCTTACTAAAGTCCAAGTATAAAATATCATAGTTTTCATCATTATCTGCTGCTTCATACACCTTACTATAAAAAGACAGCAAATTAGTCAGGCAGGATTTACCCTTACTAAAGCCATGCTGTGATTCTTTTATCAACTTATGCTTATCCAAGTGATCCCTAATATTCCTTGCTATAATAGATTCCATCATTTTCCCTACCACTGATGTCAAACTTACTGGTCTGTAATTAGACATATTTGTTTTATCCCCTTTCTTAAATATAGGTATCACATTGGCTTTCTTCCATGCCACTGGCACAATGCCACTCTCCAATGATTTTCTAAAGATGCATGCTAGGGGCTCACTTAACACATCCTTACATTCTTTCAAAATTCTAGGAAAGACCTCATCAGGACCGGGTGCTTTACTACTTTTGATTTTATCAATTTCCTTTGTGATCAAGATATCCTTTAATTTCTCTTCATCATTACCCCGAAAGATCATTGACACCTGGGGTATATTTAGAGTATCCTCCTGTGTAAATACTGAGAGAAAAAAGTCATTTAGCATTCCAGCCATTGAGTCCCTATCACTCACTAATTCTCCATTGGAATCTATAAGTGGGCCTATTTTATCTCTAACCTTAGTTTTGTATATTTGATAAAAACTTTTAGGATCTTCCTTTGCCCTATTTGCCACTTTAATTTCATAATTTCTCCTTGCTACTCTAACTAACTTTTTAACATCTCTTGCTAGTTCATTATATCTCTGCCTTAAGTGATCCTCTCCATTTTTTATTTTCCTATAAATGCCCTTTTTAATGCCAATATAATGCTTAATTTTATCTGTCATCCATTTTGGGTCATTATTTTTAGTCCTAATCTCCTTATAAGGAATGTTAATCATCTGACCTGTAATTAATTGCTCAATTATTCTTTCATACTCCTCTTCAATTGTAATCTCTTCCTCCTGGTGATTATTGTCTCCACTAGCTGATATCATTGAATCTATTCCTGAATTGATTTCATTGCCTGGTTTCTGTACAACTGCCTCCAGGTAAGTCCTTAGCCCATTATAATTTGCTCTTCTAAGGTCAGGAATTTTAACATTGTTCATGCTATTATCAATACCATTCCATTTCATCTTGAATCTAATTTCACAATGGTCACTATTACCCAAATTTCCTCCAATCTCAGTATCCTTAATAACTTCTTCCCTATTTGTCAGAACTAAATCCAGTATATTATTACCTCTAGTGGGTTCGTTAAAGATCTGCCTCAGAAAATTATCTTGGACAACATTCAAAAATTCCTCAGCCTCCTGATCACCCACAAGAGCTTCCCAGTCTATATTTCTGTAATTAAAATCGCCCATTATACACACATGCTTACTTCTACATGCCCGTTCAATCTCCTGCCACAGAAGATTTGAAGCTTCCTTACTAAGATTTGGTGGTCTGTATAATAATCCTATGACAAGCTTGTTTTTACCTTCCTTTACATTTAGCCATAATGACTCTGTGTTATCATCTAATTTAATTGTACTGTTTACACAACACTGGTATGGCGAGGGTGTGGAACTTTCTGAAAGAATTGAGAGCAATGTGTATGCAAGGGGTCCCGCCATTTCAGGAAGTGTTGATTGTAGTGAGTCATTTGTATGGAGTGATTATATATGTGTACTTTGGTGGTGAAGGGCTGATTGTGTAAAAGGATGAGAAAGTGAAGGGTTTGAATGCTAATGTAGTGCATCTGCAGTGTTTGAACGGTGTGCATTACAATTGGGTGATTGAAAAGTGTTCATATATGAGGAAAAGAATGGTTGTCTGGATGAAGATGAGTGTGTGGTGAGTGATGATGTGGGAGTTGATGACAGTGTGGATGTCAGTGCTGGTAGCCTCCAGGGTGGCATCCTGGGCAGAACCTGGGGCATCACCGGCGTGTCTCTGAGCCGCATAGGCAGGGTCAAGATCAGCTGGGAATGAAGTGAGAGCTGTTGGCCACTGAGGGTTTGTAAGTAAAAGGCTCCTTTGTGCAAGGATTTAAACACTTCTATTTTTATACCACTTTTACCGAAATGTTTACATTTATGGTAAAGACTAAAGATTTAATTTGCGCAAAAGAATATTTTAAATTGGATTATCATGGCAAGAGCGAGAATAATGGAGAACCGCAGATCGGTGAATTAAGAGTCTAATAATCAATCAATCAATGGGTAAATAATTATCTATAATAATAATGGTAAACATGAAGATCAGCGGCGCGAAGGATGGGATGCAAAATATTTCCTCCCTCCCTGTTCCAATAACATAACATAACAAAATTTCACGGATGACAAAAGCCACAAGGGCCTATCAAAGGTCATCCGCATCCATCAAATCCCACCCACAAAAAGCACCATCGCCAGGGGAAGACAAAATCAAAGTCCCCCACAATATAACAGATGACAAAAGCCACAAGTGCCCATCATAGGTCATCCGAGTCAAACGGCCTCTTTTTTAAGGCACCCAAACTCCCAAGAAAACTACATCCAGAGGATTGCATCCAATATGTTTAACCTTTTTGGAGTAAATTCAAGGGGACTTATCACTGCGGAAGGACCCCCTACGATGATCTTGAGTTTCAATCAATTTGAGGGGGGGGGCCTGGAGGGGCACAGCACCCCCACCCACCCACCCGCCCAGTACATAATCATAATTGTTTATAGAATAATGTTCTAGTTTTTATTAAACCAAACGCGCATGAATATGCATGCGCGGGTGAACGAAACATACACGGCGCCGATCTCAATGTTTACCATAATAATAATTATGATAATGATCTTTGAATGAAAATGGGTAAACATGTCGATCGAAGCGAATGATGGGACGTAAACTATTTCGTCCGTGTTTCAATATTTTTCACGTTTTGGGAGTAAATTCAAGGGGACTGCTCGTGTGGGGGAAACCCTCCTACGATGATCCTGTTTTTATCAATTTGGGGGTCTGGGGGGCACAGCCCCCAGTATATAATCATAATTGGGATCTTTTCTGTTTGGCGGCAGGAGGATATTTTGTACCAAATTTTCACCAATAATGCAGTTTTGAGTGCTGAATACGGATATAACATTTATTTTTTGGAGAAATGAAAGGAGGTATTAAAAAATTATATATAATGCTCACAAACCATTAAATGCGGACAAACCAAAATTTACAGTTTGAAAATTTCTTTTTTTTAGATACTTCCTTTCATTTCTCCCAAAAAGAAATGTTATATTCGTATTCAGCACTCAAAACTGCTTTATTGTCGAAAATTTGGTACAAAAGGATTCGCCTGCCGCCAAAGAGAAAAGACTCCATAATTGTTTATAGAATAATGTTCTAACGTTTATAGAAGTGAATGATTTAACCAAATCATTTCGGCGACTTTAATCGTTTTGCGATTAAAGTCGTCAGAAATGAATGAAGTGAATTTTTATTTTGTTTTTCACTTAACATCTTTTTATTATCCTCATTTGTAGTCATTTTTATTTGTTAATATATTTTTTACTATTTTTATTACATTTTTATACATTTAAATATACTTAGCTAGATTGTTTAAAGGAACTAGTTGTTGTGAAGCCTTTTGGGTGGAGGAAAGACGATTTTTAGGCGGTAAATTCAGTTTGAATATGGCTTTCGTATGTGTAATTTGGCCTTCGTCTATTGTCTAACTTTGTGCTTTATTTTTCGGATCGAGATAAAATGTTAACCTTTTTGAACGATCATAATTTACTTAAGATTAAAATCGATTGCGAGGTTTGTGGCCAGGGATTAGAGATTAACGATAATTTTGAATTTAGATGTTCTAAAACTAAACGTGACTCAAGTGATCGCCATTATTTTTAAGAAATCGGCATTGAATGGCACCTTTTCTGCATAAGATTCCCTTTTACCAAAACGGGAATTAAAGAAAGATTCCAAGCTTTCCTCATCGCTATTTCAGAAATATACCCACCGCAATAAAGTAAGTAAACAGCGTTTTTCGTTTGGTTATTTTCGGGCATTTTGGTACAAAAATGGCGCCGGGTATGTTTGAACTATGATTCAAAAGCGCGTGAATATTCATGCACTGGTGAACGAAATAAAACGCACAAAAATCCACTTTTCGGGCGCGCCGCCGATCTACATGTTTACCTGAAAATGTTCTCTTATTTATACCCGTAATCATTTTGGAGGCGACGCATAGCTCCGCCTTCCTTTGTTCGCAGAGGCGGTGCTTAGCTACCTATTAGCCCAGCGGAGCCTGTGATTGGTTCGAGTCTATCCTGTGATTAGCTGAAATTTCCCACTTCGTATCTTACTTAGGGGTCTTTTCCCGGCGAGGGTATCACAGAAACTCCGTTTGCTTAAATCTAAGATGACCTTATCAAATTTTACATTAAGGCGAAACATCTTTTGCCCCCAATTCTGTTCCCTTTCCAGACAGCTCCAATTACTCTGTTCGCCTATCTGCTCTCAGACTCGGGTGCGAGACCCTTAACTGTCTCGAAACGACCTTATTTTATTGCTCCTACCATTCCATCTTTGATACTTCGACCTGGCAAAATGTGTCTTTGTCCTTCTCTTTCCCCCTCTCTTTCTTTGTGTGTGTGCAGTTATTGTACATTACACACACACACACACACACACACACATATATATATATATATATATATATATATATATATATATATATATATATATATATATATATATATATATATATATATATATATTCATGTACTATTGAAGTACACAGCTGTGGCAACGTTATTAATTTTAACTTGTATTTTCTTGATATTTCTTACAAGTTTTTTAACAGGGTCTTCGAGACGAGAAAAAAACATTCGTGAATGACATTTGTATGGTTCTCCACCCCTACATGTTTATAAAAATTCCCCCCAAAAGACAATATAGTGGTATGTATATATAGGGTATTCACCGCTAAAATTCGGCTGGCAACATTTTCATTTTTCCCAAGTGCGCTTACACCCATGTTTCTTTCTTATTTGATTCCTGTGCTCATCGAGAAAGGTCAGTTAAAAAATTTGAGTCTGTTTTCTTAGCTTGTTGCCCACCTTTTTATCAAACTCAACTTAATTATGGCGTTTTTCATTTCCAGACCCATTAATCACGCTAACCATCAGTTCCAATTAATAACGATCATTATTAACCATCAATTTCCAATAATTTCAAATATATTTACTCTTAAATAATTATTTATCAATCGAAAAAAATTCTAATTATTGTAATACCAGGACTCCTTGATTTTGTAAATTAACGCCATTCGAACCTAAACTCTCCCATTTATTAGTTCAATCAATTAAGTTCTCACCAAGTACTATATTCCTATTAAAATATCTCATTTATATTTGTAAATAAACTTATTTTTGGAACCTTGAATTCATATCTTATTTTTCATTCAAGCATCCTCCTTCAAATTCTTTCATTGCTAAGATATTTAGGATTTTAGCTAGTGCGCTTAGTTATCTAGGCTCAATATAATTCAACTTAGCATTCAATAAATTCTCACAAACCATCCCGCTAAACATTCTTTATTCTTAGACTTAAGAACATAAAAAAAGAAGGAGACTGCAAAAGACCATTCATGGCCTACACTTGGCAGCTCCTGTTCCAGTTAACACACAGAAGCTTTCTTATCAGAGAAAAGTCATCAACATTGTCACCCTTTACAGGAGTTCGTCAGATCTAATCTGCAATATACATAAAAAGCATCCAGAGGATTATGTCCATTCATGCAACCGCAAAATATAATCTCCCCACTCCTTAGAAAAATATATACATATGTACATAAAAAAAGTCAGTCCCATCTAGCAGCTTCATCCATATATTTATCTAATCTATTCTTAAAACTACCGAGAGAGGAGGCTTCTATCACATGTCTAGTGAGCCTATTCCATTCATCTACCACACGATTTAAAAACCAATTCCTCCCAATCTCCTTCCTAAACCTATACTTATCAAGCTTAAACCCATTGCTACGTGTCCTGTCATGTTCACTAAGTATAAGAACCTTACCCAGATCCCCTTTATTATATCCTTTTACCCATTTGAAGACTTCCATCAATTCCCCTCTGACTCTTCTCCTTTCCAATGTATGTAGATTTAGTTTTCTGAGCCTTTCACCATAAGGTAAGTTCCTTAGCCCACCAATCATCTTTGTCATCCTTCTCTGCACAGACTCAAGCAAATCAATATCCTTCCTATAATATGGTGACCAAAATTGTACTGCATAGTCTAGATGAGGCCTAACTAGCGCCAGATACAGTTTTAGAATGACTTCAGCACTCTTATTGCTTACACTCCTCCTAATGAATCCCAATATCCTATTAGCTTTATTCTTAGCATTTAGGCATTGCTTTCTCGGAGGAAGGTCTGAACTAACCAAAATACCCAAGTCCCTCTCACAATCGGTCCTAACCCAAAATTCTTCTATTGAATTTATAACTATTCAATGGATTCTTTCTACCTATACTAGGTACACTACATTGGTCTATGTTAAACTTCATTTGCCATTTCTCGGCCCAATTGGATAGAATGGTCAATTCCTCCTGCATTACAACAGCATCAGAATCAGCCCTAATGGCCCTACCTAGCTTAGTATCATCAGCAAATTTACTCAGGTCACTACTTATACCTATGTCAAGATCATTAATATAAATTAAGAATAGCAAGGGACCCAAAACAGATCCTTGCGGAACTCCACTGCTAACACACCCCCACCCAGATTTAACTCCATCTATACTAACTCTTTGCTGTCTGTCACCAAGCCATGACTGAATCCACCTAAATATACTGCCATCGATCCCGTGTGCTTTAACTTTGCTCAGAAGCCGTAAGTGTGGCACTCGATCAAAAGCCTTACTAAAGTCCAAGTATAAAATATCATAGTTTTCATCATTATCTGCTGCTTCATACACCTTACTATAAAAAGACAGCAAATTAGTCAGACAGGATTTACCCTTACTAAAGCCATGCTGTGATTTTTTTATCAACTTATGCTTATCCAAGTGATCTCTAATATTCCTTGCTATAATAGATTCCATCATTTTCCCTACCACTGATGTCAAACTTACTGGTCTGTAATTAGACATATTTGTTTTATCCCCTTTCCTAAATATAGGTATCACATTGGCTTTCTTCCATGCCACTGGCACAATGCCACTCTCCAATGATTTTCTAAAGATGCATGCTAGGGGCTCACTTAACACATCCTTACATTCTTTCAAAATTCTAGGAAAGACCTCATCAGGACCGGGTGCTTTACTACTTTTGATTTTATCAATTTCCTTCGTCACTATCTCCTTTGTGATCAAGATATCCTTTAATTTCTCTTCATCATCACCCCGAAAGATCATTGACACCTGGGGTATATTTAGAGTATCCTCCTGTGTAAATACTGAGAGAAAAAAGTCATTTAGCATTCCAGCCATTGAGTCCCTATCACTCACTAATTCTCCATTGGAATCTATAAGTGGGCCTATTTTATCTCTAACCTTAGTTTTGTATAATTGATAAAAACTTTTATGATCTTCCTTTGCTCCATTGGCCACTTTAATTTCATAATTTCTCCTTGCTACTCTAACTAACTTTTTAACATCTCTTGCTAGTTCATTATATCTCTGCCTTAAGTGATCCTCTCCATTTTTCATTTTCCTATAAATGCCCTTTTTAATGCCAATATAATGCTTAATTTTATCTGTCATCCATTTTGGGTCATTATTTTTAGTCCTAATCTCCTTATATGGAATGTTAATCATCTGACCTGTAATTAATTGCTCAATTATTCTTTCATACTCCTCTTCAATTGTAATCTCTTCCTCCTGGTGATTATTGTCTCCACTAACTGATATCATTGAATCTATTCCTGAATTGATTTCATTGCCTGGTTTCTGTACAACTGCCTCCAGGTAAGTCCTTAGCTTATTATAATTTGCTCTTCTAAAGTCAGGAATTTTAACATTGTTCATGCTACTATCAATACCATTCCATTTCATCTTGAATCTAATTTCACAATGGTCACTATTACCCAAATTTCCTCCAATCACAGTATCCTTAATAACTTCTTCCCTATTTGTCAGAACTAAATCCAGTATATTATTCCCTCTAGTGGGTTCGTTAAAGATCTGCCTCAGAAAATTATCTTGGACAACATTCAAAAATTCCTCAGCCTCCTGATCACCCACAAGAGCTTCCTAGTCTATATTTCTGTAATTAAAATCGCCCATTATACACACATGCTTACTTCTACATGCCCGTTCAATCTCCTGCCACAGAAGATTTGAAGCTTCCTTACTAAGATTAGGTGGTCTGTATAATAATCCTATGACAAGCTTGTTTTTACCTTCCTTTACATTTAGCCATAATGACTCTGTGTTATCATCTAATTTAATTGTACTGTTTACACAACACTGGAGATTATCTTTAAAATAAATAATAACCCCTCCTCCTCTCTCAACCTCAGGTTTAAAGTGATTACCTTCTAAATCAAGCCATGACTCTTTTATTGCAATTATATCAAAATTCTTTTCACTCGCTAACGCTCTTAAGAGATCTATCTTATTCCTTATACTCCGACCATTTTTGTAGTATATTTTTAAGTTTTTTTTATTATTCCCATCTTCATTGCATTGGGCTTTTTTATTCCTAGTTATCTGCTCATTCACTTGTGCATTAGTCCCCCTATAACGCCTCAGTATGCCCTCTCCCCTAGCTATTCCTCTATCTCCGCATCCCTTCCATTTCCTATACCTGCCCTCTATTCCTGTTATTCCCTTACCTCTAACAGCTTCAAGTTTCCCACCTGTAAGGACCTAATCACACTACCCAGCTCCCCCCATAGAACCTCAACACCTGCCCGACTAAGATGGAGCCCATCCATCGCATACAACCTCCTATTCCCGTAAAACCCTCCCCAGACATCTACAAACACCAATCCTAACTCCTCACACAGTCCTTTCACAAATTCATTCAAACTAATTGCACGCGACAACTATTCTACCCCCACATCCAATCTCGGAAGCACACCAGAAACAACACCTTTTACCCTGCTTTTACTCATCCTTTCAACTAACCTTTTATACTGCTCACGTAACTCACATGTACCCACCTTCTTTACATCATTCACCCCCACATGCGTAATCACAACTGCATCCCTCTCACACCCAGAAACCAGCCTATCATACCTCTCACAAACATCACTTACACCAGCACCCAACAGACAAACTCTCATTCCCTTCCACTTGCTATCACTCAACTTCCTATCTAAATACCTAATCTGAGAGTCACCCATCACTAGCACCTCAGTCATTCTCCTATTCTGTCTTGGCCTAACATTACCCTCCCTCCTGCTCTCAGTCACACTACCACCCATCCTGCTTACATCCACAATCACACCAGGCAAATCACTTTCACACTCTTCCTCTCTCAGGACATTGAATCTGTTAGTCAACCTAACAGGTTCTATGTCCCTCTCATTCACACACCTAACCTGTCCTAACTTGTCTATCCTATCCATTTTCACCCACCATTCATCATCACTCACAACTTCCACACTGTTCCCAGTCCTAGCCCTATCTTCCACCCTCTTAGCACTAATCTCACCCTTCAATCGCACACTTGCATCTCTTCTCACCTCAAACACCAAATCATTCAACCTCTTACATTCCCCACTCAACCTCCTAACCTCCCCTTCCAGAAAACACACACGGCATTCAGTTACATTCACTCTCCTTTCAACTCCACATGCATCACACACCACATACACACTACTTTCAAACGGCATGCTCTCACCATCTATAGAAAAAGTCATACTCTCAGAAATTTACTAAGGAAAAAGTTAACACTCACCCCCCAAAAAATTCTTGCTCAGGATTGCTGCCAGTTATCGTCCCCAAAAGTATTAATCACTAATGTATTTATTACAGTGATTGGTGTATTAAATAAATACAAGAAAAACTACACACCCAAATCAGTATTATATCCCAATCTTTCAATGAGAATCAGGAGCTTCCTGTAAGACAACCTTCCAGAACAAAGCCAGACAGCCAGCTGACAAAGCCAGACAGCCAACTCAAAAAGCCAGACAGCCAGGTAATCTTCAGGGAATTAACTGAGACTCCAAAACCGCAGAAGATTGCGGATGGCCGAAGCCGTCATTATTCAAATGAAGAATCCGGCAATTAACGTGCAACTTCAGCCGAAAACCATACTCCCGATATCTCGGCGTCTCCGAGTTGACCGCCGTTACAAGAAGCATTTTTTCAAACCATTTTCATTTGTCTCCTTTGCCAGAGAACTAGATCGGAGCGACAAATAGTCAGAGTATGTTGAGAGAAGAAGGGGGAGATAGTTAGAATATAGCATGAGAGTTTGTTTTGTGTTTTTATTATTATTATTAAGGGGGGTGAGTGTTAGTGTGTGTGTGAGAGTATAGAAAATTAAATTTGCCAGGATACTGGCTGATCTCTTTCTTCTTATGTTTCTCTTTTTTATGCTCTTCTAATTGCTTTTAGGATTGTTTTTTTTATTGGTTGCTTCTAAGTTTTTTTGTTCTTTGTCCTCTTTATTATCTATGTGAAAATCTTCATTTTGTTGCTTGGGGTACCTTTCGGTAACGTACTTCTAATTCGATTACAAATTCAGTATTATTACTGTTCATGCATGCTTTCCTTCCATATTTATGCTAGGTTGTTCGAAATTCCTTTAATTTATGCAGTTATGTCCCTCTTCTTTGTTTTCAGGCATTCATGCCTTTGCGATAGTTTTTGCTTCTTGTCGATATATATTTCCGTATCGTATTGCTTTAGTTCTTCCAAGGAGGTTGGCGATAGGCTGTGTTACTCCGTGCTCTCTAGTCTTCCTTTGTTGCAAGATGTGTTTTCTTTTCCTAATTCGGTATTTATTTGGTTTTGTGTGTTTTTCTTTATATAGTCCTTTTCCTTTTGTGAATATTCTTTATTGCGCTTTTTGTAGGTGATTTGTTTGGAAGGGCGCCATCTTTAATTTGTTTCCGTGTTTACATTTTTAAGTTTTTGTATTACGATTTTCTTAATTCATTCAATTATGGTGGGCCGTGGGGCTAAAAGCAAACCTCACAACATGTTAGATTCATCAAGAACTCTACTGCGTCTTACCCTTGTGTCACTTTTAGTAAGTCATCAGAGGACGGTGATACATGCATCCAGTGTGATTTGTATATCATTTGGTGTCATGGTACCGATGTCTGCCGTGGAATTTCGTCTGCTTTCCTTAATATGACCGTGGCTAATAAAGGTAAGGGTATCAAATTTGCTTGCCCTAACTGTGTCGATTGTGACATTTTTCCTCAAGCTCAGACATGCTCTTGCGGTGATTTTGTTAAGTCTCTGGGTGTGATGGTGCCTAAGTTGGCTGACACTGTGTCTACCCTAAACTCCCAGGTGACTGCCGTTACCAGTGAGCTTAGAATTCTTAAATATTCTCTTGCTCTGGAGCTGCTTCTTCCCCTTTATCATTGAAGGAGGCCCTGGGGCAACCAGAAATACAACAACGTTTTAAAGACGAATTAAGGGAACTTCATGAGCCAGACCAAAGGCCTGACAGCATTATTGTACATGGACTTTCTCTTGAAAATTTCCCGCAAAAATTCAACGAGGTTGTATCGTTGGTTTGCCCTAGCCTTGGTCCAGTAATTGTTACTGATGTGTTGTCCCTTAAGCCTAATCTGATAAGGGCAAAGGTAGCCAACACACAACATCGTTTGACTATTCTGACTAATTCTAAGAATTTGGCTGGCGCTCAATATTCCAACATATTCATTAATAAAGACCTTACGTATAAGCAGGGAATGGAGAGGAGGAGTAGGAGAGGAATAACTGCTCCAAGTAGGCAGTCAGGTGGTATTCATACGCTATCTGGTTTAAATGTCCGTCCTTGCTGCGGCTGCATGCACCACTCCAGTTAGACCTATAGAGCAGTCCTATTCGACCCCGGGCAGTACAGTTAGAACTCAAATAGCTAATTTTCAAAAATACCGGTAGATAATTTTTTTTTTTAATTCTTGTGTACTTGTTTGGTATGCTAATTTGAATTCGCTTGTCAATAAAGTTAATCTTGTTTCTTTGTTATATTTTTATGTGGGTGTAGATATTGTAGCCCTTACAGAATCTTGGCTCTCTCTCTCTCAGTTTGTTCGTCATCTGTTCACATTTCTGAATATAACTTTCTCCGGAATGACTCACCTTCAGATTTTCGTAAACATGGAGTTGGTCTGTACATTAGAAACTATATTAGGTATAATAATGTGCTTACTGAATTTCCTAATACTCTTAGAGTCTTTCTCCCATCATTTAATATTTTAGTTGTATACAGGCTTCCAGGTTATACTTCAGATAAGAATAGTTGTCTTATTTCTTATATCGACTCGTTTTGTTCCTCCAGAGAGGTCATTCTGCTATGAGACTTTAACCTACCAGATATTGACTGGATGCTGCCTGATCCATAGGCTTTCACACTACTTGGTCGCTCCTTCTTGGATTTATTTCTATCGCTAGGCCTTATTCACTGGGTAAATTTTCCTACTTTTGTTACCTCTGGAAATATATTGGATTTAGTTTTCACCTCTAGTCATGACCGTGTTTTAGAGTCAACTGGCACAGACCCTCTCCCTGGATATGGCCATGTTGGTATTTTATTCACTTGGTCAGTTTGTTCTCTCTCAACGACACCCAAGCCTGATTATGAATTATACCTTGACTGGTTTCATTACAATTTCAATGCACTTAATGATTATTTGTTCTTGATTGACTGGGATAACATACTTTTTGGTTGTGATATACATGAAAGCTACTCTAAATTTGCAAGTATATTGCATAATGCTTTCAAGTTTTATGTACCTCATAAATCACAAAGTCCCTCATGTCCACCTTGGGTTAAAAAAAGTTTCTCAAGCTCTTCAATCTCAAAAGAAATCTGCTTGGATTCATTTCAAGACTCTAGATCTAATTATGGGCGAAATTCTCCATATAACTTTTCAAGCATGGTTGAAATTCAGGAATGCAAATATCCGTTTTATGCTTGATGAGCGTAATGCTGTCTCTTCCTATGAAAAATCCATGGTTGACGACCTGAGCCCTAAGAGACTTATAGATATAGGGCCATCGTGGTATGAACCTAGATAGATACATCACAACAAACCTATATCTATAAGTTTTTGAGGAGAGTTATTGAATCGTAAAAGAGGCTCGAGCGGCTAAGCTTATGGCAAAGTTAGGCTTAATGTTTGGACACGAAATCGTTAAGGAATGGATGAAATACAACGAGGATAGAACAAAATATATATTATTATAGATTAACAAGAATGGAACATATTTGAAATTATATTGGTTGAATTTGAATTTAATTAAACAAAATGAACATGACATTAATACTGAATTTTCGTCGTGTCTAAACTTGGTGTAAGGTAGATGGGTATTGATAAGTAGGTAACAAGGTAATGGTATGGTATTTGGTTATTAGTGGGATTGATTTTATTTAATAAATCAGCCTAAATAGCTATTTGAAAACTATTACCATAAATTTGTCGAATTAGATGGAATAGTCGTCTGCTAATATTTAGGCCTAATGACTGACGTGAACTGAATATAGAGAACTTCGGACGCAAGGTTTGTAAGAAAAACGGACGATAAACAAAATAAATATATTTACAAAATCAACAAATGCACAATGATAGAATTGAATTAGGAAATAACTAGTGAGTGGCTATTACAATTATACGGATGAATGATATAATTAAATTGAGAATTATTAATGAATACAACGTAATACAATGTATGAAAGTAATGAAAAGTAGAGTGAAATGCAAGGTGAAGTGAGGTAAGGTATAGTAAAGTAACTAAGGTAATTATAATGGACTGTGAATTGGGATCTGCAATGAGAGAAGTAACCAGAATTAGGATCTACTCTCGTATGGCAGTTTGCAGAGAATAAGTGTGAAAGGACGATGAATTAAACTAAGTATGATATGTTTGGAGTTAAATGACTAAACGGAGAAGGAATGATTACCGACCTTTATGCTGAGAATGGCGAGAGACGAGTGAGGAATATTCGTGCTCAATGTGGTTGAATTGAAAGCGTGTTAGTTTGTGTGTTTGACTAAAGTAAGTGTTGCCGAAAAGAATGTATCTTAGCCATGATTTTTGAATGGCAATTATATATTACATAAGATATATTGAAAATACATATTCAAAATATTTGAGATTTTGGATTGATTATTTATACATAACTAAGTTGAGATTTTGCATAAGATTTAAAGGAAATTGTAGAAATTAATTGGGAAAATAAATGGATACCTTTACATTGAATTTAAAAAGAAAAGTATGCTAATATTTATGCACAAGGTACATTACGTTAAAATGATATTAGGTAATGGTAGTATTTAAATTGATGCCATGGAAAAATTGATACATGTAATATTTTATAGAAATGCCAGAGGGTATTGCTATAATGGTAAATAGGTAATAAGGTAATGGTTAAAAGGGGACAAATGTAATGGTAAATAGGTAACGAGGTAATGGTAAATAGGTAACAAATTAAAATGTAATTGTAACTAATTAAAATGGATTTGTAACTAATTGAAATGTATTTATAACTAATTGAAATGTAATTAAAATCACGATGGTTAAAAAGGAAAAATGTATGAGAGTCTGGAAAGGAAATATAAGGGATCATACAGTGTTTTTGCTTGTAAAACTTAAGGATGAAATGGAGAAAGAATTCAACTGACCTTGATTTGGAGCTGGTGAGAGAACAAATAAAAATTTGGTCTTCCATGCGGAATATTTGGAAGCGTTAGGTGCTTGCGTGTAAATGTTACCAAAAATGTTGCCAATTGTTTTTGAAGACTTTTTACAAATATATAATAATTAAGCAAAATCATAATTTATATATATATATATATATATATATATATATATATATATATATATATATATATATATATATATATATATATATATATATATATATATATATTGTAGCTGCAGAGCTGCTATAGACTTCATGCCTATTTGAGAAGAAAAAAGATTGATTGTCCGTCGGTTGCTCCTTTAAGAGTAGATGGCAGGTAGTACAGCGACTGTGGACCAATGGCTAACCTATTGGCCAACCAATTCGTGTCTGTATTTGTTGTCGGAAACTTGCCTAATCCATATCCACACCAAATATCTGAAGCTCGTATGATCCTTAATGAATTCACTGTAGCGTAAATATTAAAGTCCTTTCAAAGATTAAAGCTATCAGCTGGTTGTGGACCTGATGGCTTTCCTTCCATCATCTTTATATATATATATATATATATATATATATATATATATATATATATATATATATATATATATATATATATATATATATATATATATATATATATATATCGTTCAATTTAGTACCTTTGAGTAGGAGATTGGCCGCGTTTACGAAGATCTTAAGTTTAAAATCGATCATAAAGGCTGGAAATGTGGTATACAAGTTCCAATGGCCCCATGAGGACGGATTGCAAACCTCATCCAAATAATCAATATAAAGGTATGGCCACTATTACCATAAATCGGCGCCTAACGATGCATTTTCAAGAAGGAGGAATAAAAACACACTACAAAGAAAAGCATAACGCACAAATTACAATAGCAACTCTGATCGAAAACACTACCATACTCAGAAGAAACGTTAACACTCGCCGACTGAAGATTCTAGAGGCTCTTTTCATTAAAGAGATGGGCCCCAAACTTACCACCCAACGCACCAGTTCCAAGCGAGTACTTCACCTTTTCTGCTAAAGGAACATGGCACTCTGACTTTGGCCTATAAAAGCACCAAATAACGAAAATAAATTTCATTCTTCGCTGCTCACGACAACCAATGAGCTACTTCACCAGAAAAGGAGGCAAAAACAAGGGCAAAAACCAAATCAACGCAGCCTCAACCATAACGAAGACTTCCGTCTAAAGCTGCTTTAAGAAAGGCGAAAGCTCACGGCCAAAACTCAAATTAGTTGTACAAAATAAAATCGAGCTTCATCATCTGATCTTTAATCTCTAACCAGATACAAAAACAAAACTGCATTCGCCAGTTGGAATGTTCCAAAATAAAATTGATAAAATAAAAATAGTTATTTTTCACTTTATGCCCGCCCTCGAATTTCGTGGGCGCTTTGTTATCAATATCTCTATTTAAAAAGAATACTCAAATGCTATATAGTCTATATCTATGATATACACTAAATACCAGATACAAACGGTAAAGACATATAGATAAAATCTGCTTCTGGAAGTTCTAACTGTGGAAAAAGAATGTCGGCATTTAGCTTTGCGACCTAAAGGCATACATTTTTTTCTCACAGTTGGAACTATTTTTCTTTTACGGAAATCTTTACAATTATATATGATTTGTGCACTCTACCATGAATTTCGTGAAAGGAGTGAATTATGCGAGGGAACTCGTAGATTGCTCGTTAGAAGACATCAGCGAAGAGCAGGCTGACCAAGGAGAAGTCAAGGTCAAGGTCAAGCATGTGATGATAAAACATAGATGGTTTCAAGACCCATCATACACAATTCATTACGTTTGATCGTGACTGGCTCCCTGAGTCGGTGCGTGTTGGTTGGACTTGCTACCACGTTGAAGGATTCGTGCCACTGACGCAGAGATGCTACTACTGCCATCGCCTTGGCCATACGAATCTATCATATAGGCATACAAAGTCGAATTTACGCGAAGTCTGTGTAAGTTGCCCCAAGGACGTACACGATAAGTCTTAATCGTGTATGGCTAGGTGTGTCAAATTCGGAGAGCTGCACCTTGTTTCCCCGAAACAATGTGATGCCTATCTTCAAGAGAATGAAATCCTGCCCTTCAGGTCGCGGATTCTCTCTCCTTTCGAGAGGCTTAAGACTTGTTCCACCGTGCTCAGCGCTACCTGCGACGTCTTATGCTCCATGTTTTAAAAAAGGCACCCCTATGCTCCTGGCCCATCCAGACACAAGAACAGAGTCACCTCCACGTCCATTCGGAACCATTCTGGTAGTTCTACTCACCCTGGGCGTTTCCCTGGTAGAGCTGGCAGTACAAAGGATTCATGCCCAGCCTCGTCTAAAACCAGGGCTACCCCTCTCTCCCAGCGTGACCGTTTCCCACAAGGCGAAACGGCAGCATGCCTCTACCGGCTCGTTAGCAGGAGCAAACTCCACAAATCTGCTCATTATGCCCTCTTTGGTGACTTCTAAGCTGCCCCCTGACAGGAGGATAGCACTAAAGGAGCTTTGAATCGTGCGCTCCCACCAGAGGTGGGCAGTATTTAAATACATTTATGTATTCAAAATTGTATTTGTTAATACATTTGAAATCATGTAATTAAATACTTTTTGCAAATACTTTACTGATAATAGGTTTATATAGATGTTAAGAACGTGTAATACATGTTTTAGCTTGTTGCAACTTGTATGACACGAACGGTTGCCTCGTGAACCAGTGAGGGAAGATTGCTTGTATCAGTTCAAATTCAGTTAACAAATGGTCACATTTGTGTTCGGTTGTATAGTGAGAGCGCTCAGCGTTATTTCAACTGCTGCATGACAACTTCAGCTTCTTCTAAAGAGTGTAAAATAAAGAGATTATACAATAATAAAGTCGAGGAATATAAAGAATCATGTAATTATAATCATCCTTTGCTTGATGGTAATTTTTTTAGAGTGAAATCTTTCGACGGAAAAAAAGTGAAGTGTCTATGTATATAATGCAATGGCGAAATCTCTGCGGCGAGCAATGATACTTCCATTCTACGCATTCATTTTAAGGTAAGAATTTATTGAAGATAATTATATGATACTTAATTGAATTGAGAAGTTTCACTATTTCATATTTTTTAAAAAATGGCAAAATTGCTGGTAGCTAACGATAATGTGAAGTAGCGTAGGTTTACCATCACGAACCTACCTGCTTCATTTTGCAACACTTTATTTATAGTATATGCTGATTGAGTTTATAGTATGAATATTCAAACGTTATATGCCCCTTTTATGTAAAGTGCGAAAATGGGAGCTTTCTCGTGTAGCAGGTTGGGTTAAGTGATCAAACGAGCTTATTTAGGATGAAGGAAAATATTCAGCTGGATTCTTTATTCCGTCGTAAATTGCGGAAACTGGTCTTGAAAGAGCGAACGGCAAGGATAACTTCTTGCTTCTTGAATACTAACTGCCTATACTATCTTATACTACAAAATACAGCTATATAAATAGTCATTCCATCTTGCCATAATTATACAAAATTCTACCAATCAGGATTAAGCAGATTTTTAATGACAATCTTATGTTTAATTTGTTCATTCAGCTTTAAAAAAAATTATGTTTTACACAAAAATTGACCAATCAACATCAGATAAATTTTAGAGAATGAAAAGCGCTCAAACCGTTTCGCATATAAACATGGTTTAAATCCATTTCGAGCTTTTGAGTACGCTGACTGCGAAAAACTCCTGGCATCTATCTTCGAATTCGATAAAGGAGGAAAATTTGGGGAAAAATCTTTTTCACAAGACTCCTCCGAGAAGTTGAGATGCTCGGACGCATGGATATTGAGCATTCGAAAGACAGCTTACGCTACTTTCGCTTTCCAACGCCTGACCTTTTGGAGAAGAAAGAAGATGAGAAAATTACAAGAGAATTTCCCACATCGGTATTTACAGAAGAAACCTTCCTCCCCAACGCCATTTTTTCCTAACGGGGAACTTAAAAAAGAGATTTACTACCAGGTGGCCATAATTAACTCTATGGCTACCTAAACTCACCCTCCCCTCCACTCTCGCCTTCTAAGGCGTAGCCGTGGGTACTGCCATTCATAACCTAGTTCGAACTATGCCCATCGTGAGACAAGGCATAATTCGAAGCGGTTGGGAGAGCAGGTTTGTGGGCTAGTCCACTGTAGAACCTTCCGCCATAGGCACCCCGGAAAAGAGGCAATGCTGCAACCGTTGGGGAGGAGTTCTCTCTATCCCTGATGGACCGGCAGTGATCATAGAGGGACAAAAAACCCGGCATTATGTGAGCTGGAAGCAGTTTCGATACCCAAGCCCCAGAAGAGGCGGCACCCCGGGTGGTGGTAGTTGATTCAATCACCACCCATCATAAAGTCCGCCATGAGTTATTCTTCTGGAGGGCCTCCCCGTGTCCATCATATCATTCATCCATCATCTTCACCCAGGCAGATATACCGGCTATGCTAAGGATTGTGAGGGCGGGGGGATCATTCTCATTTTTCATTTCAAAACTTTAACATATTTTTATCCCAGGCAAATTAATAGGTACAAAGAAGAGAAGAAAAATACACAAGGAAGGAGGCTTTAACAAGCCAAAATGGACGACCGTGAAGGAGCGAAGAGGGTCCCCCTTCGCATCCTTCCTGGCCGGGAGAAACCAACTCGTGAATTGGCACTAAGGACTATATACGCTGATATTGGGGTCATACTCCTTAGACTAAAAGACCAGCACAACGGTTAGGTGGCGCTATGCGACAGAAAAGGACCTAGATCTCCTCTTGACCGAAAACGCTGCCAAAAAGCTGGAAAAGATCGAACTCGCACCTCGGACCCCTCTGGACGTACAAACGAAAAGATCTGTGATCTGCAAACGACTCGACCCCTGGGTCAGTGAGCACACTCTAAATGAAATCAAGGAAGAGCTAGAAAAACGTCAGGATTGGGCAAAGGTCACGGAAATAATCAAATTCAAAACCAAAAGGGAGAAGAGCATAACCACGTCTTCAAAGTGGTATTTAGATCGACAGAAATGTCCAAAAAAGCCTCGGAACATGGACTGCTTGCCTTCTACACTAAAATCTCACCCGATCAAATTGAGAGGGAGATATTTGTCTCCGTGCAAGTATGCTTCACATGCTATGCCCTCAACAAACACCCGACCAAAGACTGTACTTACAAAGGGAATGCATACCTCAAATGCGCAAGCCAAGACCACAGGTGGAACCAATGCAGGAGCACGGTAAAGAAATGCTTAAACTGTGGTAATGCCCACAGAACACTGGCTATGTCTTGCTCAATAAAGAAGCAGCTCATACGGAATAAAAAATGGAGATAAGTGCAGAAAAAGAAAGAAGAAAAACTACCTCCTACGCTGCAGTACCTGCAAAAGGAAAACCCACGACACCACCAACACAAACCACAACGGTGAATATAGAGGGAAGCATGAGGCCAGACTTAATTCTCTGCATAATGCACGCACACTTCGTAAACATGGCGAATCCATGCTCATATGCAAACGAATTGAACACCATGCTAGAAAAGAACGGGCTTAAAAAATGTGGTTCCCGGAGAACCCTACTTCGAGCGAGCTATATAGAATTAACATGACCCAAGGAGAGAACCCGAAAAATATGAGCCCGGAAGAAGACGAAGTCGATGTGGATACTGATTCCGAAGAAGAATCCACCGACGAAGAAACCTCGTCGACGACCCCAGAAAGCCCAAAACAAAAACAAAAACTCAATACCCAAGACTTGAACATTAAAATTTACGGTTCCCACGCATACCCGTTACCTAAGCAAATCAAACAAAAATAAATCGTGGACGGACTAGTTAAGGGAAAGTACAGGTGAGAATATGAGGCAGCCGTCGATAAGACAGAGGTACACAATGCTCTAAAGCAAGGCATGATACACATCATCCCTGAATCGTGTCAAAACATCTCAAACGGCGAATTTAAGAAAAAACGAAATGGACGCACTCGTTCCCTAGGCTGCCCGGAAAAACGAAGAGAGAAAGAGACCTTAACAAATAAATAAAAATGGATACGTACCAACGAAAAATTAAAATCTTTACACTAAATGTAAACGGCTGGCAAGGAAAAAAGAAAATCATATTTAAACATAATAAGAAAAGAAGACGCAGATATAATTATTCTAACCGAACATGGACTAAACACAGAGATCGACACCATAAGAATTCCAAATTATAAATTTATTACCACAAATTGCACGCAAACAAGGTACGATGTTGTAGCAATTGTCATAAAAACAGGAATCCATTTTACAGAGGTAAAGGACTTAGAAAAGTCGTATCTGGCCATAAAAATAAAAATGACCACAGGAGATCTAGTCATATCTGGGGTATATCAGTCCCCAAGACACTCGTATTTGCCAAATCCAAATTTCCTCAAACTATTTCTTAGACAGGCCTCAACCATATTAACAGGAGACGTCAATGCAAGATGGAGAGAGGCAGGCTACAGAAGCCAACAAAGCGGAACAGGAAGAACCCTTCAATTATTGATACAAAGGAACCATTTAAGCAGAGAAGGACCAGACTTCCCAACTTACTTAACAGCCCAAACCTCGACAACACCTGACATAGTACTGGTAAACCCAAACTTCAACTTAAATCAGCACACAGAACCAGGCCCCGCAACCCCATCCGACCATCTAAGTATGATAACGACCATTTCAACTTCACCCATTCAAATTAAAATTCCACAAAGACGAGCCATTAACAGAACAAACTGGCATGGTTACAAAGAGCACCTAAGTACACTAGAAACTGGATCCCTAAACAACCAAAGAACAGAAGAAATAGAAAACCAACTAAAACTAACTACTGAAAATATCATTGAAGCAGACAGAATTCATACCCCAATAATAGAATATAAATAGAACCTTACCTGTTCCCAGATGGAACAACGAAATAAAGGAAGAATTTCAAAACTTAATTAAAGAAATCACAGAAACGGGCACTAATATGAAGAGATACAGAAGGCTAATTGCTATCAGAAGAGAGATAGATAATATCTTTAAAGAAAAGTCAAGCCAAGTTTGGAATAATATAATAAGTAAAATGGATGTCGAAGCAGATCCGAGGAAATTCTGGAGAGACTACAGAAAATTACGAGGATCTCAACCAAAGGAAAATATAAAACTAAAAATACAGGACAGGGAAGTGCAAAATAACGAAGAACTCGAAAAGAGCACTTCCAAAATCACTGGAAAAAAATATTCTAGATAACACCAGAGGAGAATCAAGAATATGATATGGAGCACGAAGAGGAAGTTCTACAAGCCCTAGAGGCGCAGCAAGAACGCACGGCACCATACATACACGTCGACGAAGAGAGACTCCACCTCTTGGGGGAGGGAATGCCCTTCTCAATGGCTGAATATAAATCAGTCCTAAAATCTTTCAAACAAAAAGCAACAGGTCAAAGCGGGATAACAAAGGCACACCTAATAAATGCTCCAGAAAATGTGCATGAATCGATAGTGAAGATATTCAATGCCTGCCTTAATATTCGGTACTTTCCTCACACCTTTAAGCAGGCAAAGTTAATCTTCCTAGCGAAGCCGAGCAAACCAAAACACCAAGTCGGAAGCTACCGCCCAATCTCGCTCTTGGAATTTCTGGGTAAAGTCCTAGAAAAACTCCTAAACGACAGGTTAATTAAACACCTTACGGAAAATAACCTCTACAACCCACGACAACACGGGTTCAGGAGCAGGCGAGGAACGGACACCGCAGTGGCGATAATTATAAAAAAAATTGCCACAGAAACAGCGCGAGGCAACAGAGTAGACATAGTACTCTGTGACGTTGCTAAAACCTTCGACAAGGTGTGGTTGCCCGGCTTAAAAGCCAAGATCTGAAGCCTTAACTTGCAAATAAATGTTTGCAAAGATTATGCAACTACCTGGATGAAAGAAAAGCCGTACTTCAAATAAACAGCTAAACAGGCGACCATATTGACCTGAAAAAGGAAGTCCCCCAAGGAGGATGCCTCTCTCCGACGCTGTATACTGTTTACACCAGAGACCTTCCACAACGAATTCACGAATGTGCGATACACATCCAACTGGCGGATGACATCACACAAATAATTACCAGCGACAGGAAGAACCCCCGAGACGTAGCTCAAAGAACAGCGAGGGAAATAAATAACATGAATGACTACGAACGAAGAAACAAAATAAAAACAAACAAAGATAAATTCAAAATAATACCCATAAAAAGATGGAAAACAGCTGCTGTAAGAGTCGATGGAGAAGCATATCCATACTCCACCGAAGGACGCGTCCTCAGTCTAAAGTTAACAAAAACAGGGTACAGCAGCCACATAACACAGAAAATTAACGAAACAGAAATTACTATGTCGGCGCTGTACAGATTCAGAAACCTAAGTAATAAAAACAAAAGAAAATTATACATGGCCCTAGTTCGTCCCAAGCTCCTTTACCCAATAGTACCGATGAATACAGTAAATAATACACAATTAAAAAAGGTCCAACGCATTCAAAATCAAGCCACAAGGTTCATCACTAACACAAAAAGACAAGACGGCATAACATCTGAGGAACTCCATCGAAGATCTGCACTAGAACCTTAAAATTTAACCCTACAAAAATTTTCAAACAAACTGTGGGATAATATAAAAAACATAATTTTCCCAAACGAAATAAACCAAATAGTAGTACCGGAAAACGAAATCCGGCAAATACACTACAAAAATCGTTTTAACGGCAGCCTGAAAAAAAACCTTAAACAACGTCAACCCGATATATAGGTAAAAAAAAACAAGATTACCGAAGACAACTGACCATGCAAACAATATGTGAAACCGAATAAGACAACCGATTATGAGAAACCCAATGAGTCAAAATATTACCGAGATTAACAAAGAAGATTACCACTTAAAATTTAATATATATATATATATATATATATGTATATATATATATATATATATATATATATATATATATATATATATATATATATATACATATATATATATATATATATATATATATATATTTAAAAAAAACTGAAAGTAGCACAAAAAGCAACAAAAAACTAATAAATACAAAAAAAATAAAGATTCTCGATTGAGCAAAAAGAAAACAAAGGCTCGAATGCTAAATTTTTATATCTGATAAACTTAAAATCACATCAAAAAGCAAAACAAAACAAAAAGGAAAGCGTTAGCCAGGCAACCTGGTACAAATCATTATCATCCTCATCTCATCGTTCATCCTACACTCATTATCATCCCATCAACACATACTCTTTACACAATGTTTTTCTATCTATCCTATCATTCTATCCACATTCTAATATAAAACTATCTTGAATCTTGAATCTTCGATCTTTTAAGTGCTCAACCAGAGTTCGGATCCGTCTAGCTACCGAATGTGCATTCTCGGTAAAGGTTTGGGAAAGCGACCTCGATTGCGTGAACTCTTCTCTACGAGGTCTTACAAGGAGAATAATAGAAGGAGCTCTAAGTAGCATCAACTCAACAATGTCGCTCTCTGTGACCTACCCGATTGTTGCGCCAAAAAAACGTCCATCACATTGGCCCTTTACCTCGCTACCCGGTACATGAGGCAACAGTTTCGGAAGCTCCTTCACCGACCACGTATACTGAGAGAGAGCATACTACAAACCCGGAAGTTTATCTTCCCATTTACGAAAGGGAATTATACATACCGGAAAGTCCATCTCCCGATATACAAACGAGAATAATATTACCATTTACAAAAGAGAATAATACCGGGAAGTCTATTTTCCTATTTATAAGGTTCAATATGTGAACCGTTTAAAATTTTCACTCGAAAGTTATACTGGGTTCGACCCCTACAAATTTAACGTGAATTATGGTAACGTGAAACAAATGTCCTTCAATTATCTGATCATGTATATTTATCAACAGAGAAAGCATCCTGCTTTGGTTAAAAAAAGCGGATAACTACGTGACAACTGAAATAAAAGATTCAAAAAGAAAATGTTCAGTATTAGACGATGGTCCTTCATGCAGCGGTGTTAAAGTAAATATATTACCGGAGTGTGTAGAGGAATAGAGGAATTATAACCTAGCCACACGGAGGGCCAGGAGGACATTATGAGAGGCGTGGGAACGTTAGCCGGCTGACTAACAGTCAAACGGCCTACCCTTTTGAGCTCCTCGCCACATAGATGGTCGGGAGCGAGCTGCTGTTCAAAGGCGACCACTAAAGGTCATTACGCAGCGTTCAAAGGATACGATTAGCTACGAGGTCCGGAGGCCCGCGATTAAATCGCCACAAAAAGCGATGCCAGTTCGAAAAAAAAGAACACCAAGGATTGTGACGGTCGTCGGTGCCTCTAATTAAGAAGCCGACTTGGTTATCGCGGTGCCTCCCTCCCCTCACTCCTCGCTCTCCCCTCTGCGGCCTCGCCTCTTCCCCCTTAGATGGGGCGGGCGCAGGACTATAAATGAGCCCGTATGGAAAAAAGAGATTATTATTATCCGGTGAGAGACGATAGAGGACCAGATCGAGGAGATCGGTCCTCATCCAGTTTCGAGATCATTCTTCTACTACTTAGAAACGTCACGTTTTGTATCGGTGCCAGACAGAAGTATCCTTTACAAACTTAGAAGAAGTCTGACTGGATCACAATTCCTAGTGTCAAACAGGAATTTCGCAAGTAAGAGTAAAGATTATTATTATTCGGTGAGAGACGATATTGGACCAGATCGAGGAGATCGGTCCTTCACACAGTTTCGAGATCATTCTTCTACTACTTAGAAACGTAACGTTTCGTATCAGTGCCAGGCTGAAGTATCCTTTACAGACTTAGAAGAAGTCTGACTGGATCACAATTCCTAGTGCCAAACAGGAATTTCGCAAGTAAGAGTAGAGATTATTCCTTTTCGGTGAGAGACGATAGAGGACCAGATCGAGGAGATCGGTCCTTGACCCACTTCCGAAATCATTCTTTTACAACTTAGAAATTTCTCATTTTGTATCGATGCCAGACCGAAGTATCCTTTACAGACTTAGAAAAAGTCTGACTGGAGAAAAGAAAACCCACTCACCCTCGAGTGACTCTCACAGCGCAATCTCCGTAAGAGTGAGAAGAGAAGAACTAATCCCCAACGAGGTTCCATTTTTAAAGTACTGTAGAAATTACCTCGTATACCCAAAACCAGTTGGGCATCCGGCGTAACAGACGAGGATTCTAAAAGACTTCAAGAGCTATCTAGAAGAGGACTCTTTGAGCTAGATAGCACAATACCTCTCTTCGTCTTGTCTTTTAAATTTTAAACGTACCAGTAGGCAAAGTTGCAATATGAATTTAACATCGCCCCCCTCCCCCTTATATCGGGAAAGAAAAAACCCAGCCGCTCGTTGTAAAAGAAGCGTGGAAAAATCCAATATAGCGACATCCGGCAACCACTGATCCTTTCGTTTATGTAAGTCAGAATGACCATTTATATTTGTATTGATTTAGTAGGAGTTTAATACGGTACTCAAATTAACTGAAGTAAAGACAATTGTTAGTGAACCCCGTCATATTTACAGTTAGAAGAGTGAAACTTAAATTGGAGTTTAAGGCTAATCTAAAAGGGTAACTATAAAATAACTAATCGGCAATTGGTTTGTTTACGTGGAGCCTATTTTGATTTGGGCATGATTATCTTCTGAAATAGGCCCGGTTTCAAGCATTGTTAGATCCGTTAAACTTATTATGTGATTGTAAATATTTTAGTTGGGTTGATAAATTTAAAAAGATATACATATTTTTGGATAAATTCATGGTGTTTCCTTAGATCCTTACGTGTTTGATAGGCTCTTCCTTAAACCAACAGTATTAAACGCTATGGCACTCTCAATAATACAAGAGTTAAAGTCTACTCAGCCAATATAGAAGTATTGTTGTCCTTCATAAGTAATAGGGACAGACTGACGCGCTAAAGTCATTGAACATATAAATTCTCTGACTGGAAAAAAAATAAAACAACAACAACAATTATAAGACAGAGTGTTTTGCGGTGAATACTAAGAAGGTCAAACAATCTTTTGTTGATAAGCTGATTGCAGATTTTATCATACAAGGTGTGCATCCCCTATCAACCATGGAGCAACCAGTTTTTTTAGATTAATTAAAGGTGAGTTCTGAGTTACAAATGTTGTTTACAGTTACAATATTAGTAGTACAGGTTAAGCTCTTATAACGACTGAATACTAAAGCGTTCGGATCATTGGTCACTACGTAGGCTATATAACGAAGTTAAATAAAGGAAGACATCTACAAACAACAGAGGTTAATATATTGCAATAATTTCATGAGAATCCAAATACATATATTCTTAAAGCGCGTTATCATTTACTTGAATAATTAGTACACTTATTGATCGATTATATGTAGTTATTAGATGACTTCCTATAACGATGTATTTCGTTAGAGTAGCAATACCTGTATATCATTATGTCAAAACTAGCATGCACGCCCGTCAAAAATGTAGGAAATAAAGCCTGATAATGTATATATTCCTAACAATAATGAAAGTCAATATTTTACTATGTAATTCTGAATATGAAAGACTAATAATATATTTATGAATTAATATACCAGTCCTATATAGCTATAGGATATTAATATAGCTACACTTTATATATAAAATGTTATATGCATACCATATATTCTCATTTCACTGTGAAAATCAATTTCACTCACAATAATCATACATTCCACTACCGCTGGTCTAAATTCTTCAGTTGACGTCATTTCAAGGTGGACGCTAGGCCAAAATCTTAGAGAAGAAGAGAAAGTGACAAGAGCTCTACTGAAGAATAAACTAGACAGCATCTCTTACTTATGTCTTACTGCAGATATTTGGTCAACTCGTCACCGTAGTTTTTTTTGCGTTACAGTTCAGTGGGTATGTTAATATTTTGCTCTTTATGAAATATGAAATTGAAAATGTCTTTACAGTTAGGTGGTTATCAGCTCTTTGCTGAAAGCAGACCTATTTGTTGATGGAATTTATCTCGATTATATTAATATGTAAAATTTGTCCGTCACAGTGGATTGTTGGCATGCTGTCGCTTCCAAGGAGAACATAACTACATCAAGATTGCTGAACATATGGAGAACATCATCAATGAATACGATATCTACCTGCAGAAAATCACAAGCACCGTCACTGATAACGGCTCTAATTTTGCTAAAGCGTTTAAGGAATTTGCAGTCACTGATGCAAATGTGTCCACAGATTCAGAAGATGGAATCCAGGTAGGTGAAGAAGATCAGGGTGAGCACGAGCTGGAGGATAGTTTCTTAATGAGAGGTGCTTTAGATCAGCAAGGAGACCTTTTGTCTGACCCATGTAGCTTCAGCCTCCCTAAGCATGTGCGCTCTACTTCACACACACTCAGTCTCGTCACCACAACTGATGCAAAACAAGCACTGAAAATATCTTCTGCAAATATTAATTATGATGCGATTGGGAAATGCTCAGCATTATGGAACAAAAGCTGTCGTCCAGAATCAGCAGATAATATCAAATCTGTTGTAGCAGGTGACATCTTTGCAAGCTCATACAAAGTTCGTAAAGAGGCAGATGGCAATTTCCCGTCTGAGAAAATTATACATTGCCCCACCACAAATCCATTTTTGTTCGACCTATGAAACCAATACGGTCACCTCAAAATCAAAGTACGACTTCTCCCAACCACCAACAAATCAAAACCTTTGTACAACCCAATTCGAAATTAACCAATCAGAATAGACTTTCCCGTTTCCCGAGTCCCGAGCGCATTTTAACGTACACTTTTATTTCATCAGCGCTCCGACAAGGTCAATAAAAATTAGTTCCCTAATCATAAGTGCATACAAAAGTCTAAAAATATTCAAAGTGTAATTCCTTCCTTTGAAGTCTAGTTCTCCTGATATTATAACTTCCAAAACGTCGTGGATGTACTATACTATATTTTATCTAAACTTCAAAGTTAAGATAGATGTTTAAACATAAAAAGTTATTTATTAAATACAACACCACCCTTCCGTCGTCAGCTCCTGTGGAACGGCTCTTCTCTTTAGGAGGATTGGCCTTATCTCCAAAACAAAGTTCTTTATCTGACGAAACATTCAGCAACTCATATTACTTAAATGTAATGCTGATATAAATAGCTAACTGAAATTTCATTTTATGGAACTTTTTATTTTGGGGGGAGTACCTAAGTCCAATTGTCATCAAATCCTACATTAGTAATTAAAATATACAATTTCATTTTAATGGATATTTTTTGTTGTGATACCAATGGTACTTATCGATTGTCATTAGATATCATGTATTGGAAATGTATTTAAGATGTATCTAAATACATTTAATGTATTTAGTATTTAAATACTAAATACATTTTGAAAATGTATTTAGTATTTAGTATCTAAATACATTTTTCTCATGTATTTAATATTTAAATACTTTAAATGTATTTAGTGCCCACCTCTGGCTCCTACCCAGGACTGGAATGCGTGGCTCGGAGACAGTGGATCCTCCAAAAGAGGAACCCGTTTCCGAAGCTAATCGGCCCTCCAAAGGTTTCGAGGCGGAGGGAGGAAAAGACTAGCATAGCGAGCAAAACCTTCCCTGATAAGTCCTCGAAGACGACAGGGCCTTCAGTGACTTGTTCGCTCAACAGCGCCTTGATTACTGCCTCTGGGAAGCGTAGGGTTATTCTCGTAAGGGTCTTTGAAAACCCCGCATCTACTCTGAACTGTCTTGGAGGGCATATCCCTTCAATGTTATTGCTGCGGAGTCCGAGCCAGTTGCCCACCCTCCCAAGGTATAAGGGATTTGAGACTCCACCACCACGGAATGGAGGCCAGGCAGAAGGATGCGTGATATACACCCGGCATGAAGTTTCAGTTATTCTATTTGCTATATATACCCCCTTTCAGGCAGTAGCAGTATAGCTACACCTGGATAGGAAGCACACTGTAATTTCTGCGCACATTCCATCACCAGTCGACTTTGACGTGGGGAATTTTCTCCGTGTCATGTCACGGTTGCCGTGTTATTTTATTCTGATCGGGAATTTGAACAGTAGACACACCCTGCTGTTGAATTACATATTACCTCCCAGGGGTCGGTTCCTTGTCAAGCTGATCGACCAACTGATGATAAGTGTCCTAAACGTGGCTGAGTTTACGCATCACTATCCGAGATCAGCTTCATTTTCCTGCCTTGACCTATCCCGGTTCTCCCCGGAGGCACAACCTGAATTTGAGTGTAGGTTGAAATGACCTCTATGGTAGAGATCCCTTTTCTCAATCTCAGTCGAAGAGTTTAGTTTGGTGGATGATTCCATCACCATGGGCCTAGCTACAATTTCTAGGACATCTGAAAATTTTGCACGCTGACCGCTTCCGTGATGATCGGCTGAGTGTGAGAAAACGCCTCCCAGGAAGAGCGGCAGGCGTGCTTTGGAACATACTGAAACCTACCCCTAGCTCGACGTAATTCACCGACAGTGAAATCGTTCGAGCGGCGCTCATAGCGCATGTAGGCATAACGATTATGTTTGAGGGCCGCCTCACACTCGGCTGACCACTACGGAAGCGGTTGGCGTGCAAAACGACCAGATGTTCTAGGAATAGTAGTTAGGCCAAAGGCGATGAGGTTACCGGAGAAAAACTCAACGGCCTCATATACCGACCTTAACTCCTCGAATGAGACCGAGAAATCAGTTATTTCCTGAAATGTGGACCACCGAACCCGCGCCAAGCACCATCGGGGGGGCTCTCAGGCGGTAGCAGCGCAGAAAATGATATTTGAATAGGAAATTGATCACTTCCATGGAGGTCATCCACTACCCCGTACCCAAAATTAGGCTGTGCATCTGGACAGCACAAAGATAGATCGATACAGGAAAATGAAGCGGTTATCGGGCAGAGATGCGTAACCTCATCCCCATTTAGGACACCCATCTCCAGCTCGTTGATCAAGGCAGCTGACCCCTGGGATTGATAGAGTAGTCTCCCCAGAAGGTGTGTCTCTCGTTTAAATCCCAGAGCAAGAGAAAAAACCTCAGCAACAGTGCTACGATGTGGCAGAATTCCCCCGCGTCGAAGTCGGCTGACGCGGATGCGCCATTTAGACCTGCCGGGTCTAAATGGCGCATCCTCCTCCCCGGCACCCATCCCGTGGTGGTTGTGTCGTAAAACCCTTATACCCCGAGAGGGTGGGCAGAGAGCATGCGACTAGCATGGTCTCCTGCAAAAAGATAGCTAATGGAAAACGGGAGGAGACCAGCCTCCGCAGCTCCCCCCAGTTGCTCTGGAGTTTGCGGAAATTCCATTGAAGGAATATGCTCTCCAAGCCTAGCTCGGTAGAGATGCTGGGGCCCTCTTCGAAGAAAAGACCCTCACGTGAATGGCCGTACATTTCCCGGGAGCAAAACTCCGGGCGTTGTTAGCCGGACAATGCGCTGAAGCTGTTGTTGACTTCCATGACTTATCGGGGGAGGTTGGGCTCGCTATGCGAGTTTTTTCCTCAACTCGCCTCGCAACCTTAGACAAGCAGGGGTCCCTCCTTTGGAGAATCCACCGCCTTAAGTCATCCAGCACAACAGTCGGTGCGGGCGTAGGATCCTAAGCTCCCTTCATGCTGTCCTTATTTCGAGGGGAAGCTTTAGGAACCCCGGAAGATGGCTTCACGACCAACTTCAGGGTTGTTGCCTCCTGTGAGTCAAACGACTCGGTGAAGTCGTGCAGCTCTTTTGCCTTACGGGAAACGGTAACGCTGGGGGAAGCGATAGGAGCTTTGGTTTTACTCGGAGCTGGATTCAAACCCTTTGTACCGCAAGCTTTACCAGGGTAGCGCCCGGGGTGGGTAGAACCCTCAGATGGGTTCCGAATGGGCACGTAAATGACCGTGCTCGTAGGCCTGGAGGGGCCAGGAGCATAGGACGTCTTTTTCAACATTTAGGCATAAGACGTCCCAGGCAGTGTCTGGCGCGCCAGGACCAGTCCTTAGCCTCGCAAAATGAGAGACGACCCTGAGTCTGAACGCCCAGGATTTCCTTCTCAAGGAGATACGCACAGCATTGCTTCGTAGAAGCGGGGTGTGGCTCTTCGCAATTAACACACTTGGTCACACACGATTTGGCCTTATTATGTCTGGTCTTGGAGCAACTTACACATACTTCGCGTAACCATGGCTTTGGTCGTCGACATGACCGATTCGTATGGCTGTAGCGGTGGCAGTAGTAGCGCATCCGCAGCAGTGACATGAATGCCTTCACTCGGTAGCGATACCAACAGGCACGCATTGACTCAGGCAGGGCCTGCTCTGCGCATAGGCCGCACAGGCAGCTGCCTAGGGCACCAAATTACAGAGGCAGCGCCAAGTTACAGATTAAAAAAAAAGTAATAAACATTAAAAATAAAAAAATAAAAACATATGTATAATAAACTTGAAACACACCCTTTACACTTAGGTTACTTGGCAAGTTTTCTTTTAAATACGTTTTATTGATACTTGACACATTTTCTTTCTTAAAGTAGGAGAGGGGAAACGCATCAGGCCATCACCAGTTCTCAAATTGATACAGAAGGACGTCGTCGTGTTGGCATTTTTGTCAACGAGTCAAGTGTTTATCTTTTGTAATGAAAAGGGCATCCAAGCCGTCAGGTATTGCTTTCAGGAAGCGAAGAAAGGAAGAGGAAAAACGAGCCCAGAGAAGAGGTATGTAACTTTAGTTAATTAACTTTTAAAGCGTTACCGTGTTGACTATTCATTTTATTCGGCTAAGAGTAACCTCCGAGTTACGCTAGCTAGGATAAATACCAACATTCGTAGGCCGTAGTGTCGCAACCAATCTCAAGGCACATTTCAGGTTTTTTAGAACAGACCAGCCAAAATTTGGAAATGAAGAAGAAAAATATCTGAAAAATCGAAACACTCAAATTTTGCTTAAAAAGAAGCTTTTCTGTAGGGTGAGGATGGTTGTATTCAGTTATTATAGTTTTCGTCTCTGAAGCTAGAAATGGGTAATTTTCGTACAGGAAGCAAATTTGCACTTTAACTCCTTATGTATCTAAGGTTTAGGTAATTTTAGATTAAGGAATTCCTTGTTTGTAAACTACTCGGAGGGAATTATAAATTAATCGATGTATAACGAATTTACGAGCTATTTACAGAGTATTTCCTATGGAGGGATATGGCTTCATCTTTTTGAATATATGTTATAGATTCACTCCTCACATGTATTATTTCTATTTTATACTGAGGGGTTTTTCTATTATTCATTTTCAGGGCTAAAATGAGTAAAAGAAATGGAACATCACAAGTCGGTGTCTTTGGTATTCCAGCTCCAGAACTTTCTCATTATGATCTACCAACAAAATATTGGAAAATATATTCAGTATGTAATTGACAATAAAAACAAGCGAAACAATGATGTTATTCATGAAGTATCCGAGGCCCTTACTGAGATTTGAAAAAAAGGCCAGTATTCCAGTTTAGCCGATCAAGAATGTTAAAAAAACAAATTGCTCCGATTGGTGGAAGATGCGTCTGTGGTATCAAAACAAGGTATGAATGACACTAAGAGTAAGGAATTTATCTCATAATTGGGTTAACACTATGGTATTATAAATTTAGAGAACCGCTCCAATGAAATTGACCATCACAAAGTCTGGAGGGCACGGCAGAAGTTAAGGAGGAATTTAACCGAATCTAAATGTTTGGGAGATAAGAAAATACCGCTTTGTTTTTTGATGGAAAGAGAGACAACACTAAATAAAAAGAGAAAATGGGACAAATGGTATAGAGTAAATGAAATTCAAGATCACTATGTGCTTGTAGGAGAACCTGGTACTTTCTATTTAGATCATATAACAATTGAACAAGGAACAGGTGCAAGGATGAAATGACTTTTTGAAAATGATATTGAAGATGAGATAAAGGCTGTGGGAACTGACAGCGCGGTAACTAATACTGGCTACAAGAATGGAGCAGTAAGAAGGCTAGAATGTTAATTAAATCGTCCTTTACAATGGATCATCTGCAGCTTGCATCTAAATGAGCTTCCTCTGAGGCTTCTTTGGAGGAAATATATTGATCCAACAGAAAGTGGAATTCAATGGAAAGGATCACTTGGTAAATACTTAACCACCTGTTAGACTCTACCTGTATCACCAAATGGCTTTCCATGTATTGCTAAAGGCGCTCCTCTTCCAGATGTAAATGCAAATGAGCTTAGTCGGGACCAAGCTTACCTGTACAGAATTTTCAGTGCTATTAGAAGTGGTGTAATTGACGCTGATTTCCTACACATGAAACCAGGGCTAATATCTCATGCAAGATGGCTCACCACTGTCAGCAGAAAATGTCGACTTTATGTGGCAACATAAAAAACTAATAATGGCTTGTTTTTCCTCACAGAGTTTGTTGTGTGTCATTATGTGCCTATCTGGTTTCACGTAAAATTCTCTCTGAAATGCACAGAGGGATCTAAACATCTTCTGGAACAGATTGATCTTCTGCAAATACTCCAACCTGCCAGGGAAGCCATAGTATGGTAAACAATCCAAAGGAATTCCTACAGGGCTCATGCTGAGCACGTCCTTTTGGCAATGCTGGCAGACGTTGATCAGAAGAACAAGAAATTAGCTATTGACAGAATCAACAAGACCCGAGAAGTTACTGTGTATGAGGAAGAGATATGTGATTTCAGGTGACCAAAAATACATAAGACTGCTAAGAGCCTAACAGATCTACTTTCCCCTAAAGAGGAGTGCAGGTTTGAGCTGCACCTACAATGCATCTATCTAATGTGGACCTGCAAAATATTGTTGATGAGCCACTCTCTATTAACATTCCATGCCACTCTCAAGGTATGGAGCGGTGTTTACGAATGGTGACGGAAGCTTCTGGCGAAGTTTATGGAAAAGAAGCAAGAGATAGCTACATTCAGTAGGTACTAAGTTCCTGTGACTTTGTAGGGGTGCGAAGATGTATCAGAGAAAAATTCCTTCCAAGTCGATAATATAAATGCTCATTAAATTACCAACTCAGAACGGACTCCGCCGTAGCGTGAGTCCACAATTTTTACGAAGAAAAATTACGAAGAAAACGGAACTCAAGGAAAACGACTTCAAGGGCTAACTCATCAAGAATCCAAGAAATCATCAAGCAGCAAGAAGAACTCATCCCATCAAATCGTCAAGAAGCATCAGGAAGAAATCCTCACGTCAAGTTAATTGGAACATGCATTAAGAAAGGAAGGATACGAAGATCAAGAATTAACCCAGCCAACTTAAAGAAGAAGAAATCTCAGCCAACAAGAATACCAAGAGTCAGATAAATGGAAGACAATGTTTCAAGGGGTAACTTCAATCAAGAAGAAATAAATAGATTCGAATATAGAAAATCTCAAGATGAAGAACGATATCGATAAATACCAAAAGCTATAATAAATGCCCCCACCATAACTGGCGACCCTCAAAGGCCGAACAATCTTCTGATCTTCGTTACAACTGCACCCGCTCTCCTACTAGAGATTAAGAAAAGGTGCTGCTGAAAACTTCAGGAGATCCGGGAATGAGATGCTATATTACTCATTGATTAAGAGACTTCGTTCGTTCTCCTCAATCCCACTCAATTAGCTCCACTTATCCCGCAGACTTGGAGGCCGGGGAGGAAGAGCTACTACTCTGCTCGATTAAGAAATCCAAAGACTAGTCTCTCCCCAATCCTCAAATTCGTTCCGCGTTCTAGAAAGGGACCTGTGTAGGGGTGCGAAGATGTATCAGAGAAAAATTCCTTCCAAGTCGATAATATAAATAGCCCATTAAATTTCTAACTGAGAACGGACTCCAACGTAGCGTGATGGCTAGAGTGCTGGCATTTAGATCTGAAGACACCGCCTTCGAAACTCAGTCCACAATTTTTACGAAGAAAACGGAACTCAAGGAAAACACTTCAAGGGCTAACTCATCAAGATCCAAGAAGAACTCATCAAATCTTCACATCAAGAAGAAATCATCACTTCGTTAATTAAAAGATGCATCAAGAAAGGAAGAATATGAAGATCAAGAATTAACCCAGCCAACTTAAAGAAGAAGGAATCTCTGCCAACAAGAATACCAAGAGTCAGATAAATGGAAGACAAATGTTTCAAGGGGCAACTTCAGTCAAGAAAAAATAAATAGATTCGAATATAGAAATCCCCTGAAGAAAGATATTGATAAATAAGCAAAAAAGTTAAAATAAAGGAGGCCCCTCCCATAACTTCGTGTCATCGTTTGAGACAAAGCATGATTTTAATGTATCAGTTGACAAATATTATGTATCAGTTAGATAATAAAAGTAGAGCTCCTCACTTTTTTATCATTATCCATCAGTTTAAACTCAACTCTAATGTACTTAGAAGCACTTATAACAACAAACCAACAACTCTGATGGTGTATATCTTTCCTGGCTCGAAATAAAAAAAAAATGAAATTTTGAGATAAAAAAATGGCTGTTCCAAATATTTCTCCCAAAAAATTTTTCCACCTTTGAAATATGTGTACTCAAGTGTACAAAACCTGAAATGTGCATGTTGATTTGCTGAAATTTGTTTATCGATGCTATAGAGTCATAGCAATTTCTGTAAAACTTCGTCATTGAATAACGAAGTTTGCAAAAAATATGACAGTCCTTCAACAAGTAGCCTACTATTATGTATTAATTAGTGTGTTATTTCGACTGGATAGCAAACACAAAAATCAATACACATAAATTTTTGAGAGAAATGATTGACTGATGAATTTAAGCTTAATGAGAAGCGAGTGGGTGGAAAGTTAACGCGTTGGTGAAATCGAGGGAATGGAGAAAATCAACGATAACGAAAATATAATGTATTTAAGAATTAACAAATAAGTAATCCGAATTGATTAGGTTACAGGGAATTTATATGAAAGTTACGAGATAAGTTGTTTACAAGATGACCGATTGAATGTGATACAGTAGGATAAATATTGGCGGTAAGCACGAGAGTGATTGAGAGAGAAGGAGTAATTACAATTAATTTAAGATTTTTTGGAATCACAACGAATGTAGGGAATTTACATTGTTTTAGGATTCACAATGTTTTATGATTCACAATGGTAAATGTAAATTGGGCTCTGTAGTAAATGAAAATATATAAAACGAGTACTCACACGTTATGAGATGAATTTAAAAACTATGTTGGAACACTTATTGAACAAATCTTGCGGGGCGAGAGCGAAAACAGAATGAAGGAGAGCAAAGCTCGTTGGAAAAAAGTGTAATCAAGGTGGTTCAAATATTGCTAAGCAATTTAAGAGAGTTTGCCATAATTCTAGGAGAACTGTTTAATATAGGGGAATGCTAAATTGAGTTATATAAAATATGGCGGATCTCTCATCACTCCGCTGAAGTTGAGTTTACAATACATATATCGAAATGATTAACGCTTTTTAAAAATATTTTGAGTACTGCGGAAATACATGATAGAAATTGATTTTAATTACCTCGGAGTACTGCGCTAGAGTGCAGTGCTACACCTACCACCGCTTATTATAATGGACGCATGTCAGAAATTCAGGTGGTTACAGTATAGGTTAGGTTAGTATAATACCTATTTTTGGTATTATACCTACCTAACAACGTAACCCAACACTAACACCAGAAATGCATGGGAGGTGAAAAAGGTGGCAACCCTAAACCTAAAACTCTTGGGCTGACACTCGATGGGAGAGCCGAATTAATAGTGTTGTGGCTGTAAGGTTTCAGGCTGCAAAGGTTAGAGATTCTCTCTGTAGATAGAGGAGAGTAGGAAAAGGGGCAAAGAAAAATAATAGCGTACACAACTACACAAACTTCACCTTCAGTTTTGATGCCTTCGCCTCTTATGTTGCAGGACCCTCGTTGGAAGCAGTGGTGAGTCGGGAGCAAATCTCTCCACTAAGGGTCACCCATCAGCGGAAAACCGGACTCAAGACCAGTAGCGGCTGGTAGCTAAAATTAGTGAGGGTGCTGCATTATATTTTTTTTAGCATTGTTTTAATATTGTGTAAAAGGAAATAACCATATAAAAAGAAAATTCATAGATAAACTTAATAAAATCCTAAACGGAACAAAATTAAACATTTTTTCACTTACTATTAACCTAAATTATTACAGTTCAAGCTTAATCCATTCATTTAAAAAGGAAATCCTTTCTTCTTGTTTTAATTTGCGCGAAAAGTTTAATTATTTTCTCCTTGATCTCTGGATGACAACTGAGAAATTTTTTCCATTAAAAAAAAGCACTCAAAGTGCATTTAGTCTTTCAGAATTCATAGTGCTCCTTAGAAAGGTTTTCATTCTTTTCAGTGTTGGGTAAGCAGCGTTCTGCCTCTGACGTAGTCATAGGAATTGTCAAGAGGATTTTTATCAGTTTCATAATTTTACTGAGAAAATCAATTAGATTATTTTCCAATATAAATTTTAGCAACTCAATTAATTAATTCATAAAAGAACCGAAAAAAATATTAGTTAAATTCTACACTTTATCACATTCAAGAATATAAACACTTTTTTAAGCACAACTCAAGTGAAGTAAAAAAGAAACACTACCTTCCACCAGCACACCAGGACCGGCACTGCGTGAGCCACAATAGTCTCTCTCCCTGGCGTACAGCTTCCTATATCGGACATCTGAGCAGCCAAACACCACATCGCTGGAACTGTAAAGCGCAAAGTTCTATACAAGGATTTTTGTATTTTTTTATAAACTAGGCGCAAGGGGATGGCTACTGACATTAAACTTAAGGATTTTATAATGTAAAAGTATAAAGAAAGAATTAAAAAAAAAAGAATTATTATATTGAATGTTATTAATAACATCAAGTGGAAATAGGGGGTGCTGCAGTTCCGCAGTGCCTTTACACGAGCCGCCATTGATCATGACTCCCACGTTCCACTTGACGCCATCTCGGAAGCAACCAAGAAGCGGATCACCTTCGCTCCGTCAACCTCAACTCGTGTGGGTGCCTCACTTTCTAAGCGTCCACTCTCTCACTCGTGCTCTCGCTTTCATCCATAAAGAACCCCAATATACGTATTACTATTTGCGATCCTGTTAAATAGCATTTACATCGATTTAATATACCGTTAATATCTTCTGAATTACTTTTTAATTATCGTATACATATTCTTTGAATTTCACTCCAAAACTCACATTTAATTATATCATATATCTCTCACTCCCAATTTTATTCACGTGTTTCCTTTTTCGTATCAAGTTTTATCAACAGCATTCTTCTTCCAATCTTTATATTCTTATCAATTTATTTAAATAATATCCCTTAAATACAACGAGTGAGTAATTTCCTCTTTATATAATTTTTTTTTAACGTTTTCCTCTCGTGTCTAATTTGCGCGCGCGCGCACACACCTGTCTTTACTCGCATTCTTTCGCGCACATCAATTCTAAAATTTAGCCATTCTACCATATACGATAATTCTCATTAACAAACGCCACATACAACATCACGAGATCACAATGGTAAACCAAACATTTGCTAAAACAACGTTGAATGACTAAACGTTTTCAACAATGCAAGTTTCAACCGAAAACTCAGCTAGATTCAGTCAAAATCCCGCAGGCATTTCTCTCACTACCGGTTTTTGATGCATCAAACCCAAGATACCTGCCTTAATCCAAAAAGTTCCCATAAGTATCTTGATTAAGTTTAGGGCTAATTTATTTAATGGGGAAAAAGTGGGATGATATAACGAATTGAGGGAGGCCTTCCGATAGGAATTTGGGAAGTCACAGGTTGAAATTTTAAGGGAGCTCCTTAATACTCAAGAGATGGGAGATAAGTGTCCTACTAGCTTCTTAAATCATTTGAAGGACCTTATCCTCTCCTCACCGAAATTTTCATGCTAAGAGTCCGAGGGTATATTAGGCCCCTCATTCTGCTTGTGAGTGACCGGAGCGTGACGAAATTCCAGCCCCCCCTGTCGTAGAATTCAAGTAGTCCTTCTGAACCCTTTTTGACTTCCTCACCCAATGATGCAGGGGAGGAAAGACAACAGCCCCGATTGGGCAGACAATATTTTCCGAGAGTGCGATAGGGATTTAAATGGCGAGAATGAATTACTCGTGGCTGATATTTATATTATTTACTAAGGCTTTGGTGGTCAGAGGATGTAAACAGGAGAACAAAAATATTTTTTAATCTTATACAAACAACAATATATATTTACAGAATAATATACAAGTGATTTAGTTAACACCGTTATTAATTGGGTGAAATTGGAATGACAAGTAGGACTCGTCTCAGCCCTACTAGGCTCAATAATTACACTAATTACCCGAGGGAAAGCGGGATGTGACTACTAGGTGAGTTTTAGCCGTACTAGGCTCGATAATTACATTAATTACCCGAGATAAAACGGGAGCGACTACGAGGTAAGTCTTAGCCGTACGAGGCTCAATAATTATCAAAATATTTACCCGAGAGAGACCGGGAGGTGAGTCACTTCGTCGGAGAGCGTTATGCCTCTTCGATGATGTAATCTTACGATTTTATGGAGAAGACCACGAGTATGGGTCCTCGGGGGAAGATATTCTTCGAGGAGGAGGGCTGAGCGCTATATTCCAGACTTAGTCTTCGTCGTTCCGAATATGGATTCCTGCTGCGGGACGGAATAGCACCGGTGTTTGTCGCTCGAGGATTGAGCGTCGTCAATGAATGATTCCAAAGACCTCTTATGATACCGCGTGAATACCTTCTGTATTGCGTGGGCTTGCTTACTGGGAAGCAACGGGGAGACAGCTCGCGGCCAGAAAGCTCAAAGAATACTTCCTCGATTATCCTCAGGGTGGAGAATTTATATTATTCCGTCGGAAGTTCCAATATTTGTCGACGGAAGCGTTATCGGTTCAGTACCACAGCCTTGATCGTGAAAATCAGTGGTGAAGGATGTAATGCCATAAACAGGACGAGTTTTTGGCGCGTTATCGCTCCCGAAGTTTACCGAAGGTCTGGAAGCAAGGCTACTTCACTCGGAATCCCTTCTCGTGACTCGATCACACCCGCTCGCTCTTCCTCTCCCTCTCTCTCTCTCTCTCTCTCTCTCTCTCTCTCTCTCTCTCTCTCTCTCTCTCATTTCCTGACATCCCCTAACGAGAAATTTAGCTGACATGTTATCGAGGATTGAGAGTGACCTTAGCTGGTTGAAACTGCAGGAAGGGGCACAGAGTGATCGACGGCACGGGTATGGGAGAGAGGCTGGGTGCCGTCGCAAACTGACCAATTCTTTCACCTTCCTTTCCCACTTCTAGGAGGCCAAGTGACCTCGAAGAGGTTGGGTACAACCGGAAGAGTGAGTGATAGTGAGTAAGAGAAAACGATACAGGTCGGAAAGTGGAAATATTAGTCGAAGTAATATAGCCTGCCACATTTGTTATGCTTCAGTAGGTTAAGCGAAGAAGAATAGAGTGTTTTCTGCCAGCCACTTCTTTTTTCATATGTACAGTTTGACTGACTGGAAGGACCTTATATTTAACGTGGAATCCGAACCACGGGATTGTCCTGGAGCCTTCTATCTTTTATCTATACTTGTTTCTTGTTTATTCCCAAGTCCATCGGTTCCGATCAAAAAAGCGGACGTGATATCCGTTTAATCTCTATTCATTTCATTTTTAATCCTTCTATTCGTTGTCATACCGTTTGGTCCCTATCTAGTGCTTGGAGAATAAGCTAATCACTGGCAGTAGTTAATTTATTTAGTTCTATATATGTTTAATTACCTTTGTTTAAAGGCGTTCAAATCGTTGTTATTGTTATATTGTTTGCCTAACTCAGGTAAGGAGTGTGGTGGGGTGGGCGTGGGTTAGGGTTATATTTACAAACTGTATCCACCATTCCACACCTCGTTAGTAAATTCGGTTAGTATTTGTTTCAAATTCGGTGTTTGGTCCATAATCAGGGATGGAGACTGAGTTTCTAGGTTAGGTTTTAATAGTGGTGTCATTTTCGTTATTTCCTTAACTTGTCTTAATTTTCTCTCTAATTTTGACCTTATGAGTCAGCCCTTTAGGTATAATATTCTTCCTCGTTCCCCTTTTCCACTTCGTGCACTCAGCTTGAGTATCTTTGGTTCGGTCTACTTCTTTTACTGTCTTCAAGAATATTAATGATGTTTCCTCGTAGTTTATCGAACATTTTTTCTTTCATCTTGAGCGTTCTTTTCTCTAATATTTTGTTTATTCCTTGCATGTTGATACTTTTACATATGTAGGTCTTTCTGTTTTCTTATTTCGATTTTTCTTTTGTTTGTTATAAGGTACACTGCTTTGTTTTGTACCTTCTTTAGCATCCTCTTCTGTTTTTTTGATATGTTATGCACTACCCTTGCTGGGTACAGCATTACTGACTGCACTATTATAAAGTATATATTTTTTCTATAAAACTATACATCAATTTTCGACCAGGTATCGTTTTTAGTGTTCTTTCCTTGACGTGTATCCTATATCTGTTGCTAGTAATTTTCATTTCTATAACTGTACATTCGGTTGAGTAAGGGTATCTGTTTCCTTCAGTTTCCACGTCTGATAGCAAGCGTCTTCCTATAGGTACTATCTTAAATTTGTTTGGATCTTCCATCTTTTTCATTTATTATTCTTATTTCCTCCACTTCCATTCTTGCTTGCATATCGGCGTTACAGTACGAGATTTCCACTAGCTGATTCAAAAGATCCGCGTAAAGTATATTAATACTAGATTTATTACTCGGTGGTGGGGTATCCGCTGTATATATCAAGTAGAGCAGAAGCGGGCAACCTCCAGCCCGCGAAGGCCTAGGGTCTGGCCCGCCATCTTGCTCGACATTAATATTGCAACCCGGCCCGCGAAACCCCAGCCCCAAATAAATAAATTCTGCCAAACATCATCAGTCTCAGTAGACTCGTAGAGGGAGAGGGGAATGTGTCTTACGTCTGGCAGTGAAAATGAGTACAAAATGAGACAAAAATGCATTTCCCTCACATATACGAAAGATTTCATAGAAATCCAATTTGTAGAGGAGGCAATTCTAAACAAAGTATGCTCATGACTTTTTCCGCTGCGATGAATCTTTACTGAGATATGACATTGTTCCGTTGTCGACCTCATCCATCGAGCCGGACATTGAAACACTTCTTCATGGTAAGCAGCACCAGCCGTCTCACTGATTTGTATGTATTTCGATAAAATTCTTGTATAATTTATTCTAGTATATATATATATATATATATATATATATATATATATATATATATATATATATATATATATATATATATATATATATATATATATATATATATATATATATATATATATATATATGGTCACTTTGGGGATTTCGTTTGTCACTCCGGCCAGCGGCCTGGTCCCCAAAGTCTTATATTGCCCTCACTCTGAAGAGGTTGCTTGTCCCTGAAGTAGTGGGTCCAGCTTAAACATCTACCTTGTCGTAATCCTGCTTTTAGTTGGAATTCGGGTCACTGTGTCTTCCCTATGTTGACTTATGCTGTTCTTTCCATCACATAGTCGCATAGGATCCTCTCTAAGTTTTCACTTAAGCTCAGTTGCATGATATTGTACTGCATTCCTCTTTGTCAAACTTTGTCGAAGGCCTTTGGGACGTCTCTACACATTATATCTATATAATTCTTCCTTTTTGCCTTCGCTTTCTTTTCTGTGATAGAAAATATTGCCATTTCTATACTTAAAATTTTCCGAAATCCGTACTATTGATCGTTTTATAGGTTGTTTTCTATTTAATATTTGTTCTAACAATTTCTCACCGAATTCCAAAAGTGAAAACAGTAAAGTTTTCTTTAGCATCCGGTGGTTTTCCTTGTTTCGAGATGGGGATAATTTTTGCTACCTTGAATTAGACAGGGTAGTAACCTGTATGCGGGCATGCGTTAAATATGTACTTCATTCTCTGGATCACATTGCTGGGCACTTTTGTAAATTTAAGTTGTGTGACCCCTGAGTGACCGGGCGTTTTCTGCCCAAATGGTTTTAGTGCACTTTCTAATTCTTCTGTGGTAACGGTGGCTCCATTACCACCCAGGGTATTTCTGTGTTCCTCCACCTGATGACTGGACTGCGTTCTTTTCAGGTATTCGTTTATTTCGTCAGCAATGCGTTCTTCGAAGTCGATGTTGAAGTTAGCAAGTTCCTCTTCACTGATCTTAAATATATTCTCCAGTGTTCTCTACAACTTCTTGTTCTTCTATGGTGATTCCTTGATCGCCTCTTAATTTTATTTTCTACTTAAGTGGGAAGCTTTTTATTGACTTAGACTTAACTCTTCTCCAGAATTATTTGGGGATGCATGGCTGTCAACTTCCGTTATTCTCTTACCCCAATTAGTCCTTTGTTGTTCTATAATTTTGTCCGAAAATTCTTGCGTACGCGCTCTAATTCTGGCCATTCTGTTTCTGAATGGTCTAAGGGTTCTCACCCTTCTTTTGTTTCATTTTGAGTTCCGGGTAAACTATTTTAATTTCTTAGTCCATCTATAATTAGTAATCGTTCTGTACTACTGTGTTCCAGGTATCGCTGCTTCATCCATAACAAGGCTTTCGCCATATTTAATTTCTGACTTTCAAAAACTTTTGAAGACAGAAAGATGCAGAAACGTTGTATTTCAGACTATATAACCATAGAGTACAAGAGAAAAAGATATTTGACGTGAATGAGCACATGATAAAAGAAACAGGAGTTTTTTTAAAGGCAAAAGAAAGGGACATGGAAATCACAAAGATTACGCAGAGCAAAGGACGGCCTAATTAACCCAATCTATACTGAGAAAACAGAAATAACGCTAAGGGGGGAAAAAAAATTGCTCTGGCCTATATCTCTCCCAGTATATCTCCCGACTAGAAACCTGCAAGGGAATTTTCTATACTATATATCTAACTCTCTCACTATTTCAAGTCCTACTATCCATATTCCATAGAAATAAAGAGCAAATGCAAGTTTGCGGGTAGCAACAACCACCACTGTGCTTTCGCTATAGTTAAATTGTTAGCAGGCTCGAGATATGGTTTTAAAATGCCTTAGAAGTTCCTAGCCTGAAGAGATATCTGGTTTGATATGGTGACGCTTTGGTGTGTTATAATTACGGTGCCTGGTAGCTTAAGGGTAGAGCATCTGAACGGCAATCAGGAGACACGGATAATTAAAAAAAATTCCTTGCTGTTATTTCTCTAATTTTAGAATGGATTGCCTTCACTGCGCTGTTCTTGGCCTTCCTTCTTTTAATGACACTTTCTTTTTCCTTTAAGAAATTCCTGTTTCTTCTCTCAGATTTCTGACGTCAGGGCAGGGATTTAGTCCCAACGAGCACAGACACAAAACTTTAAGCGGGCTAATTAGCTGGTCACCCATTGGGAGGAAACGCTGATAATTATCCCCGCCGGGGTACGCAGTTCCACATGCATCATCATGCACATAGCTAATCAAAACACCGCTATCATTTCCTTTCCCCTCTCTTTCAGAACACGATATACCCACTCTCTCTTCTTTTTCGGAACTCTGCAGATGGAGTACAAGTGTCAACTATCAAAAGCACACAATACAACCCAGCTACCCCCCTGCATCCTGCACATATGAGAACCACCTTTGATGCCTTCAGGCTTGGCAGCTATTGTCATTCTGATCTTTATGTGCATTTCATTATCTGGTCGGGGGATTTTTTCACGGTGCGAGGGACGAATGTCACCCCCTACCTACCTGTGGTTGAAATAAAAAAGGTGAGTCGTTAGGTAAATTTGCACTTAAGTCTATGAGTTTCTTCAATATTTATATTAAAAATATTGAATTAATAAATAAAACTCAAACATTTTGCAGATGAAAATTTACGATAAATAAACGTTTATAATGATTCAAATATAGCAAAGGAGTAGATTCAGAGGGTATTATTATCACTTGTAGCAATCTAGGAATGAATACCCTCCCAAGGACTACTTCCTGCAATTGCTTTGTTCTTATTTGAATCTCATTGCTTGGAATTATTTGGAGACCATTTCAAGGCTCTCCTCGTCGCTAGAGCAGAGGTAAGTCAACCGCTTTAATTTATTCACTATTTAAATAAGATTATAAGATAACGGAGCCTGCAAAAGACCCTGGGGTCCATTTCTAGGCTGGTCCTCTTCAAAATATTTATATACATTTAAAGTGGCAGCTCAAACGATTATTAAATATATTTATAGATGATGATTTGACGACATTAATTGGCAAACGATTCCAGAAATTAACCACGTTATGCATAAAGTAATTCTTAGCTATTTTTGTCTCAAATCTCCTCTTATTCAATGAATAGCCGTGACTTCTGGTTCTTTCGCACACATCAGGCTCGAAGAAAGAATCCACTTGCATGCTATCAAAACCATGGAGTATCTTATAGACATGAGTGAGTAAATTCTTGCCTTAATCTTCTTGTCTCAAGTTACTGAAGATTTAGAGCCATCAAACAGTCTTCGTACGGTATCATCTTAGTCGCACGTCTTTGCACCCTTTCCAACATCTTTATATCTTTCCGCAAATAAAGGTACCAGAACTGCACCGCATATTCCAGATGAAGCCGAGAAAACGATTTGTAGAGTGGGATTACAATATCTTCCGATTTATATGTGAAATTTCTAAATATAAATCTGAGGATCCTGTTATATCTTTTTCAGGCTTCATCGCATTGTTTACCAACTTTCAACTCGTTGCATACGATCATGCCAAGATCCTTTTTAGTAGTTACTGTATTCAACGTTCGCCCGGACATTCTGTAGCTGACACCCTAACGCCTCATACCGATATGTAATACTTTCCATTTATCAACAGTAAATCGCATCTGCCACTTTTAGGACCACTCTATTACCGCGTTCAGGTCGTTTTAGATTTTGAGCCTTCCTGAGGGGGTTGTGGCCTTTCCTCCCAACTTCGTGTCGTCAGCAAAAAATGTATTAGGGGCCATAGCGAGCCTAGCACAGAACCATGAGGCGCACTGGTAGTAATGCATTACCATTCTGAATGCAATCCGTTATTGCCTGTTCGTTATTTTTCCGCTTAACCGTGTTTTTATTTATTCACTGTAATACCTGACCACCGATACTGTGTGCAGCAATGTTTTTCACTAAACGTTTATTTAGCACTTTGTCGAATGGCTTTTGAAAATCAGAATAGCTCCACCAATAAAAGTGGTGGGGCGGGGGCACTGTATTGAAGAACAATGATGTAAGATAACCATTATCAATGATCAATGCCATTTTCTCAGACTACTCAGAGGGAGGAATTTAGGTTAGCTCCTCCTCAAATTTTGATCCTTGATCCACCACTGATTACGTCGACATTTCTACCCGAATCGTACTATTAATAATTTTATGATAGCACTCTGATAAGTTGATCTGACAAGAATTGTATTTTTTTGTTGTTTTTTTTAAAACCATGCTTCATTTCCAGGATAGGGTTCAAGTACTTTGTCTTTCACGATAGACTCAAGCAGTTGTCAATTATGGATGTTAGGCTTATTGGTCTGTAGTTTACAGGTGATTGCCAAATGCTTTTCTTAAAGATGGTTGTAATATTTGAAAATTTGAGATCCTCAGGAAGGAACATTCTCCGAGAGACATTGAATATAGATGCAAAGTGGCTGTCATAATTTCATTTAGCTCTTTTAAGTGACGAGGATAAATCATGTCGTTGGACCTGGAGATTTACGTACTTTTTGCTTATCAATTTGCTTCTTGCATTCTCCTTTCTCACCAATATAATGTTAGGAATTGTTCCTTCCCCATTATTTTTCTCTATTTTAAAATGAAGTTTTATTGCAGTCTTGTTTTATAGATTCCTTTGATAAAGAAAAAGCGTGAAAATTATCAAATAAATTCATTGTTCAATATCATAATTCTGAAATTCCTTTGTTCTCGCTTGAATCGAATTAATTGGAATGATTTTGAGACCATTTCAAGGCGGGCGTCGTCGCGAGAATAGAGATAAGTCAACCGCTTCAATTTTCTCACTATTTAAATGATGTCCATTCCATTTTTATTTAAAATTGAAATTTGATTGCATACTTGTTTTACAGATTCATTTGAGAAGGGAAAACACATGAATATTATTAAATAAATTAATTGCCCATTATCATAATTATTCTCACATACGTCCACTGATGTTATCCTGGGATCTTTCTGGTCACTGTGTGGTAATCTTTAAATCAATTGTGAATCCTATTTTGGTTCTGTGCTGGTCAATTCCGCCTAAACTTGGGGAATCTATAATATTTTCTGCATGTAAATTCATAAGTTATTTATGTTGATGTTCTTTGTAAATAAATCATATTTTTTATTATTTATTCTCACTTCTTCATTCTATAATATTTTATTTGCTTTCTATTCTTCTGCGAGAAGTTTACGAATATTATTGATAATAATAGCGAAAAGCTTGGAAGCATTAATATTATCATAAAATGAGCGTCTATTTACATCCTTCTTATTCTTTGAGTGCAGATAAAGAAAACGTTCTAAATGTAAATATTTATTTTAAAATAAGGTCAATCTGAAATATTAATTGAATGATTGTTATATATTGAATTTTTATTTCTATAAATTTAACAATAAATGATATTTGAAACAAATGACGGTGCGAAATCCTATTTATTCGTACGTCAGTCGTTCATTACATAATAATAATTATCGCGAATTTATAAAATGTCGTCACTTCGTCGATGATGTTTCGTATTAGAAGGTTTGGGAGAGACATTTTTTAATAATAACTTTGTCAGTCGTAAAATGTATAATACTGTTTTACAATGCGAATGGGCAGAGATTCCTGGTGAGTGTAGTGAATTCATCATTAAAAGAATATATCAGAACCAAATGTACCAAACAGTAATTTGATGGACACATGAATGACTTATTATAAGAGTTATATCATCGGGTCGTTACTGAGTGCATTGTGAGAGGTCTTATCTAGAACAGTGCGGACACAAAATGGAAATACATTTATTTATTAAAGTCAAGAATGGGAATGCGATATTTGCTTTAACAGTCTTATGGAGTAATATTAAACTAAATTACAGTAGTTGCTACTTTTAAGGTAAGTTTAAGGTGTTAGGAGGCCTAGTACAGTGATTAACTAACTAGAAATTGCAGACAATCCAGTTCCACTTTGATAATCACCAATGGTCAAACGAATCTAAGTACTCTGTATACGGAAAGGTTTCACTAAACGCAATTATACATAACTTAGAAGAGTCATTCTTTTGAGTTTGAATAACTTCTGCCGTTTATAAATGCTACCCATATCGTGCTTCTTGGAATATAATCGAATATATATGCAAGAAAATAAAAATGTTATCGAAGTATTCATTTTGTGGAATATTAGTAGTTAGTTGTACGACTGAAAGATATGAGGAGTGACACCATATTTAATCTTGTTCAAAAATAGCAATCAAAACTCCCATTTACCTAGCACTGAATATTGATTTTTAACTTTCCATCTATTGCACATTCTTTATGTGATGAAATGATGAAGAAATTGAGATGAAAAGACACAATTACTTCATGAGTTATAATAATTTAATTATCGCACATAAAAAGCCTATTTGGGAACATCTTATAGGCGATTCATTTGTGTTCCACATTTTCACGTTTTATTATTAACTTCTCCCAGAATTATTTTAAGGTTTAATTATTGCATTTTAATTCTGGTTTTTAGTATACAGTGTTTAACAGTGATTTTATGTGTAAATTAAAGGTTTGAACTGATATTCATAACAACACAGGCTGAGTAAATTGACTCTCTTTATCTTTCATACGATACAGAAACGGTTTATTTGGAGCGATGAACAAACAAACAAAAAAAAAAAACCCTTAAAAGGCATAGATATTTATGTCGAAAGTGCTATAATACTTTCCCACATACTAGGGAGTACCATGCCTGAGATGAATGAAATTCTCACCTTTATATTTTTACCCTAAGAATTTCATTTCGTAGTTGTTTGAACAAGAATTTTCAAATAAGTTTTACCTGAAATCAAATTGATGGATCATTTTGTTATATATCTAAGAAACCTTACATGGAATATATAATATTAACTTGATCTTTCAGGCTATATTTAATTGTTTGATTATAAATGTTGTTTTAAGTAATGTTTATTGACATATTGTCAATATGGAGAGTGTAGTATCATGGTGACTCCCGATTCAATATATTATAGATGTCCTACATAAAACAAGTGCGCACAAAGTCGTTTTCCGTTTCCATACCAATATTTCCGGACTAAGTTGAAATACCTGAAAACTGAACCTGAGAAAACCACGGCCATGCATCTTCCATTATAATGTTGCATGCAACCAGTATTCAGCCTGAAATCACAATATTTTCTTTATGTGGTAATACGAACACCAGCTCTTGAATACAAAAAAATGGTGAAGACGAAAGAAGAAAGGAACTAAAATATTGAACAGGAGACGGAGTGAACGCAGCGGAGTCATTCCAGAAAAGTGTCTATTCTTATTAGTTTGTCGTTTCTGTTCGTTGCAAATCTCTTTGGTGATGAAAGTGGTCTGCAAAAAATCGCAGCTGTGGAACGTCTCTGTGTATGTGCAATGTCAGTTTCTCTTTGATTGCAATTAAATTTTCTTACTATTTCAGCTTTTAAATCCCATTTTTTCCTGGCAGTTTTCATATGATATAATGCCTGCGATTTGAGCCATTGTAAATGAAATTAAATGTAATTACGGTATATAAATAAAATCAGATACTGATTGGCAATACGATTCTGCATTCGCTTCATAGCAATCAAACATTGAGTAATGCGGAGATAAATATTGAAGATAATTTGATGAATTTAATGAATATATTAGCAGAAGGAACAATCACTTGAACATCAGAACAGAGGAATATTCACTCACTGAATACATACATAGTTATTAGTCTGCTTATTATATTTTAGGCGAGACAAGAGAGAGGCACTCTAGATCCAAACCGATGACTTTTGGATCGTGTTTACCAGTTGAACGCCATGATGACATGATTGGCCCTAATTGGCCATAACTATTACTCACTGTAGAAAATATGCAGACATCACATTCATGGACTTATGAACGTTTCGTAGTTCACAAGTTCCTGCATTTTACATGTTACTTAGGTCTCGCATGTCACCCCGTGACCCAACTTGAGAACATATCAAATGCATGGACACTCATTGGCCCATAAAACCAATTCATCCAGATGAAGGACTCCCTCCTGGCCTTAGGCTATGCGAGTTTGGTTTAAAAATAACTTGATGGTACAAATCACCCAAACAGATTTTAAGGCTGTTAAGGAAACCCAAAATTAACTTTATGTGGTAGGATGAGTATATAGGAGCGCAATACGGGCGATCACAGAAAACAAAACATAGGATAGGTTAGACATGAAGACCTTCACATTATGTAGATAAAGAAAAAATAACTTAAGAAATTATTATCAGCCCGTTTCACCTCACCGCTTGAGGGCAAGCCCTCTCTAAGAATCTTCCACTGATCAAGTGCCAAGGCACCACCAGTCTGCTATTGAATCGAATTTGATCCTTCCCATCTGAGAGGTCAGCTTTAAGGTCTCCTCTCTATGAATAGAAGTGTACAGTTCAGGATTTATTTTTATCCATATCTCGTTTCTTCTAGCAATATGTCCTGCCTATTTTTACTTCAGATCTTTATTGTTTTTACTATATCTGTCGCATGTTTTTTTATCCATGTATTTCTCTATTGGTCTCTGCGGGTTATCTCCCACACGTATCTTTCCATGTTTATCTGCGTTTACTTCAGTTTCTGCGTGTCTTTTGAATTTAGTGTCCAAGTTTCATTTCCATAAATTAAATCTTGTAAGAAACATTTATTAGATATTTTTCGTTCGGAACATTGAATTAGGTCGCTTCTGAAGATGTAGTACAGATTTCCTGCTGTTCTCTAACTTAATTTTGTCTCCTTCTACATAATTCTTTTTCCATGTTCTCAAAAGGTGTCACTTCTGAATTTTTATTGTGGATGCTAATTAATCTATCTTATATGTATATATATATATGTATATTATATAATTCTCTAATTCTTTTGAATAAATAATGGGAGCATTAGCTCTAGAGGCCTGATACAGGGTGGTACAAAACTCGGTTTCTTCGCAATATCATGTTTTCCAGATTTTATAACATATCTGTATTTAAGAAACTTAAATTCCCTCTATAACATAAAAACCTACATGTAATTTGCTACCTAGAGCCGCGAGGTGAGTCATGACTTTTGTGCCTTCCCAAAATATCATATCAGTGCCTCTTTGACTCTAGGAGAGACTCAAACTTGAGTGATTGATGCAGGAGTCATAAAACTACCGTTACTGTTGTTTCTGTTCAAGGGTGAGGAACGAAGCATCCCTTGGAATAGCGAGGAACTCCATATCCCAGTAATATCTCGGCGCTCCAGGTGTAAAGCAATACTTTAGCTGCATGATGTCCATACTGTAAGTCCAGTACATAACATAGAAGTTACACATCTCTTCTTCCTTCGTCGGTCTGGAAAGGATAGACAAATATTAATATTTAAAGCATTCATTTACTCATGGAGACTAGAAAAAGATAAATATGAACATTTTAAGCCTTCATTTACTCATGACGTCTAGAAAAAGATAAATATGAACATTTTAAGCATTCATTTCCTTATGGACACTAGAAAAAGATAAATATGAACATTTTAAGCATTCATTTACTCATGGAGACGAAAAAGATAATATGAACATTTTAAGCATTCATTTACTCATGGAGACTAGAAAAAGATAAATATGAACATTTTAAGCATTCATTTTCTCATGGAGACGAAAAAGATAATATGAACATTTTAAGCATTCATTTACTTGTGAGTGAGGAAAGACAGCTCCGCTAGCACTTATAAGCTGCTATAGGCACTAAAGGTAGCCCTTAATATTACCTCATAATGAGAGACTCAGCAATGATTTAATGACCCCCTCTCCTCCATATCACTAGATGTAATGGGAATTTTGAACTGCCAATACGTGAAGTAGTCTGTGAAGAAGGAAAATGTGTGGGCTGCTCCTAGCTTGAGGATCCTGAAGAGGAGACTACTAGGTATGTTCAGAAACGGGAAGGTGTGGTAATCTTTTTAACCTGCATACATTGCATAACAAAGGTAGGGAAAATAGATGAAAAAATTATCCTTAAGTCATATTATTCTATAAAAAATACTTTCCACTGCAATTCATTACTATAAAATGTTCATATTTAATTATAGGTAGTGAGACTAAGAATTTAGACTAGCAGCAGGCAAAAAAAAAAAGTCTTATTCTAACCACTTTTTGTCTCTATTTACATAATGTCTCATTCTGGGGATGATCATCGAATTTGAAAATTTTAAAAATAATGAGTTATTATATTTTTAAAAATATTCTGCCATTTTATAGCTTATAAAGCCCCTAAAATCTTTACCTTACGCGCATTTATATAACTTATATTAAATCACAAAAAATGAACGACTTTTTTGTAATGAACAGTAGTACTGTTAAAGTCTGCCCCCCTCCCCCCTGTTTTTCCATTATATATTTCGTTCAATCTTTTCAGCCTCACAATGTATTGGTGCCCCTTATTTTCCTTTTCTCCTGTGGATAATCTACATCCTCCAAGACTATCCGAGACGTACGTCCTTCAGTACTCATTTTTATATGTATGTTCTTTCGTATAATTTAGAGTTGATTTGAATCAGTAAAATTAATGAAATAAACCCCGTTTGTTATCGCTAGCATCGCTTGTATCAATTTTACTGGAGAACAAAAATTTTTCTTATCTTAGTGGTCGGGATTTTACATAGACTTTATCCTGGCTATTCCAATGCCACTCGTTCACAAAATACCGCCCCTTTTGTTTTAGAAGCTCTAGTTTTTTGAGATATTGTATACGTCATTACCCACTCTATTACCCTTCTGGAACGGTATTATGAGTTTGGTCGTAATTCTAAATGCATCTGTATAATTAAATTTCGGTTATGATTTTACTAGTTTTGCTGATTTTGCTGTTGCATTGTTCATGTGCATTGTACATGTACTAATGCGAATTTTTTCATGGTGCAGATAATGACATGGCTTCCTCACGAATAAAGTGTTTAAATTATCCAATTGTATGTTTGTTTTATTTGTGGGGAGTACACATTAATTAGACAGAGAAGAATTTTTACTGATTTTGTGAAAGAGCTTATTTTGCCGCCTATTTCAACGTACAACTCGAGGGCCAAGATAAGCCATGGATTCTTTATATTGTGTGTAAAACGTGGAGAAAGAATATGCTGAGACAAAGGAAAGAGGAAGTGCTTGAACTTTGGAGAGAAGAGAGAAATTGCTCTAATGACTGTAACTTTTGTTTGGTGAATATAAAGGGCATCAATGGACGTAACCGGAGCATTAGACACGTTTTTGCCCTTTCAGATTAGATACCTATCTCATCATTCAGCCATCTTCTAGAGTCTTGAGTTCTCTCAAGAAGCTAATGAATCAAGTAATTACAAAGGAAGGATTTATCGGCAAAGTGACAACGATTTCAAAGGACAGTCATTAGTTACAGAACGTTTAAGTCAACATGAATTGAACGACCTCATAAAGGATTTAAGGCTTTTGAAGAAATCATTGGGAATTGTTAGCTTCTTATCCCGGAAAAAATACGAGTATGTACTGCTACCGCGAACTAAAATAATGGTTATATTGCGAGAGACAAAAGTACGGAATTTATTCTTGAAGAGGAACGATTTTGTTTCATGCAACAATGTGCGAGGATTGCTGATAGAATGGGCATATCGGAATACACACCAAGTGAATGGCGGTCATTCATAGAGAGCTCCAAATGGAATCTAAAATGTGTTCTTATATATCTATACAAAGGCAACATATACAGATCGATCACAATTGGTCATTTAGTGAAGAGCACCAGACAGTGACCATAGTCCCAGTAAAGATATCATACCGAGACCAACAATGGGTGATCTATGAAAATCTGATGATTGTAAATTTCTCTTGGGCCAGCAAAGCGGGTAGACTAAGTATCGCTGCTTTATACTCGTATGTCTTAAGACGGTGGAGCTACAGATCATCACTGGTTGAGAAGACGGTGGCCTCTGAGACAAAACATGGTGGTTGGAGAAAAAATATTTTTAAAGAACCTTTAGTTGACATAGAAAATATCATATTGCTACCACTGTACATCAAACTAGGCTTGATTTTACAATTTAGAAAGACTCTGAAGCTTAATATGCAAAAAGTTCCTGGGCTTAGCGTGGAAAAAGTTAAGGCAGATATTTTCGATAGAGAGCAAATCCGGAAATACATTAAAGCCCAGCATTTCCAAGATTCAATGGACAACACTGAGGCACGTGCGTGGTCATCGTTTAGAATGATTTTGCAAAATTTCTTTGGGAACTATAAGCCTGATAACTACGGTGAACTCGTGGAAAATATGCTCTCTTCTTTTTGTAAACTTGCCTATAAAATGAGCATCAACTTCATTACCTCCACAGTCATTTCGATTGTTTCCTAGATAACTTCGGTAATCGAAGCGACGAACAGAGTAAATAATACCATTTCTACCAAGAACTAAGGACCATGGAGGAGCGGTACGCGAACCTAAGGGATATTCACATTATAGCGGAATACTGCAGACCATACAACAAGAATGTCTTGGCACATCTCATCGCAAGAAATCTTAAAGATGCGGTTTATGCGAGATGTCTCCACAAACCTTTTATTTTATCATTCGTATCTCAAGCTTGTTTGAATTTAATAAATATTTTTCTTATTTTATGTTTGTTTGATGTTAATACAGTTATTTTGCTGGCATTCACCTTACCCTTATGCTCAATTTACAACAGGTGGTTGCCGGACATATATAATATTATATACATTATATATAAACATAAATCTCATATCTTGATAAGCAGAGCTGATGGAGAAAAACTAATTTCATTTTTAGAATCAGTAACCTCAATAGACCCAGAAACAAGTCTAACTTTTAAGTCACCAAAATTTATGTTCTCCGGCGATATTTAGTCACTGGTGATTCTTGATTCTCTTTGGTGCTGGTTGCATACTCGGGTGCCGGGGGAAAGCTGATCTTCCCTGACGCTGGAGTATGCTTACTTCTTCCTCTAGCTTTTGCTTTTTATTTTTTTTAGGTTGTTTTTGCTTTTTTGTGTTTTAATTGAGTTATTGTGGTATTTATTTGTCTAAAAAAATAATTACATCTGCTTATGCCCTTGTTGGAAATCGCCAAATGGCGATGATGTAAAGATTTTCAGATTAAGAGCTTAAATCCTGGTTTGCATATTTCAATTTCAATCTCTAATTAATCCAATTTTCAATTTTAATCTCCAGCATAGATTTATTGGTTTAATTCAAATGGCCGGGCAACATGTTAATTTATCAACCCTACCTTTATACATGACAACAAAAAAAAGTTCCGATCAACCAGAAATATTTTTTGTCTGAATCAGTGTTGTAATAGCATTAATTTAAAGAGATATCCCAGTAGCGCCCGTTAGTATATGTTGACCGGCAACAGAACCGTAATTTAGCAGGATTTTTGTATCGTCTTTTGTCCAGATTCTTGCTTCTTGAAGGATTTGTGTGAGATGTAGATACTCCAGGCTTTGTAACTAATATGTTGGAAACAAAGTTCTCGCACAACTTTTATTGACAATGATTTACAACGAAATTTCAGCAAAAGAAACATATCAATAAACAATGTTTATTCCCGTTATTTTTGAGCACCTGCTTCCAATGACAGGATAGATCATGGATTCCTTTTTGTGAAATTCAACTGGTTTGCTATCATAGAAGTTTCCAACTGCAGTTTTAAGTTCGTCATAATTTGTGAACGTTTATCCATTCACGAAGTTCTGCAGTGCCCGGAATAGATGGTGGTAGTCTGTTGGCGCCAGGTCTGGCGAGTACAGTGAGCGAGAGAGAACTTCCCACCCCAGCTGTAAGAGTTTTTAACGGGTATGATTTGCAAAGTGTGGTCGGACGTTATCACGAAGACACATTACATCAGTCAATTCTGCTCGTTTCTACCCAGTCATCTGCCACCTGTTGCACTTGTTGATTGTATAATTTAAGGTCGATAGACTGATTGCGTTCCAACATTTCCCAGTAAATCACTCTCTTCACATCCAACCAAACACAAACCATAAGCTTCTTTACAGCTCGGTCGACCTAGGCCTGAAGTTGTGCAGGTGCATCTCTGTCTGCCCAGCTTCTTTTGCGTGCCATATTCGAGGGTAGACACCATTTCTTATCTGTAGTAACCACTTACTTCAACCAATCAAAACGACGTTTCTTGGATAGTAGTGTCATACAGGCGTTTATGCGGCGCTGGCGGTCGAAGTCGGTTAGTTTACGTGGAATCTATACGTTGAGTTTGCTGACTGCCCATTTACTCTAACTGATTCAAAATGGATATATGGCTGAGGCTAAACTTTTCAGCCAGCAAGCATGAAGTCAGATCTGGATCGGCTTTGAAAAAGGCACACAAACGGTCATTGTCAATAAGTGAGGGTCGACCACTTCTTCCCTGATCTTGGAGATCGAATTGGCAACGCTGAAATTCCTTAAACCAATCGTTGGTTGTGCGACGACTTATTGTATTTTCTCCAAATGCTTGGTTAATACTACGTTGCGTTGGGCAGCTTTTAGACCGGACTTGTAATCATACAGTACAAGACTACGTTGCTGCTCAGGAGAGAGTCATTTGATGGGTAATTTTTGAAACTTTAGATATCACATAAGGTGTCCGACTAATCACTTTGTATCATCCTAGGCTTTCCTATGTCTCGCTTGAAAGTGCATAGTGACCTAGTCTACCTAGGCTTTAGGTCACTGTGAATCTTCAAGCAAGGCATAGGAATGACCAAACCATTACCAATTAACTAATCGTAAACCCTGTATAAATCTATAAATAAATAAACTCTTAAAAAACAGTTGTGTGAGAACTATGTTTCCGATCAAATACTTCAGGCTGCTAAATCATAGTTCCCTAATAATGTTTCAGTATTATCTTTTATGTTTCTTTGTTATCTATTACGTTTCTGGATTATTAATCAATGACACTTCATATTTTTAGTGCCAATTTTAGTTTAACTTCTATTTAATCAAGTCCTATCACCTTTCACCACTCCAGCCCTGATAATCAGATTGTCTTTGTTAATACAAGTTAATAGAGGTCCGATAACATATATATTTATAGTTCGAATTCTGCTTGTATAATTGTTTATTACATTCATTATCTGAGTTACACAAGTTTTTCAATAAAATTCCATGAATATATATCTCAATTTTGCTGAAGCAACCTATTTCGTAATGATTTTTTTATTTCATGTTAACTTTAAACAATTAAGTTGACAAATGACTTATTGATCACTAAAAGGAGATAAGGAACACCAAAACAACTTTACATCAGTGTATGGAGGGAGGCAGAGAGGAGTAGACAAAGTTAAGATTAAAAAGTGATGTCAAAAGTGATAAAAATAAGTCCACATAAAATCCACGAAAACGAACACCATCCCAATGATGCCCGAGAAGCATAAAAGGCGCATGTGATCATTTATAGAAACAAGTTTAGAAGAATCACCAAATATACGAGCTTAGAACGTCTTTAAGACTTAAAGGCAGGTGCGGATCCAGGAGGACGGGATATCAGGGGGCTGATTACCCGCCAGATTTGTCCTTTCATTAGCCTAGATTGAACAGCGAAAAGACATCATTAAGCCCCCCGTACAATGACACAATTAAGTCATTGTGTTAATAGAATTCCTGTCGGTTATTGCCATCTTCCTCAAGGATGAGAGCAGCTTGGACGTGACGGTGGAACTTCTACTGAATGCAATCCCAGAGCCGCGCTTTAAGATTGGCCTCGTCGGTTCTAGTTCACACCGTGGAGCCGAGTCGAGCTGAGCCCCGCAGTCTCTTACGGTAGATCTCGTCTCAGCATACGCTCCGATCGGCGAAATGGAGACGTATCTCAACAAGATCCAGAAATATGCACGGACCAGCTTCTACAACGTTTTCGGGAAGGCATAGGAGCTCCTACAGGAGATTGACCCGTCACCTGACACCATCCATGTGCTTCGAGTTTGTAGGCGGCAAACGCAGCGGGCGAATGTACCCTACCAGGCAGCTGAGGAATATTATCGCCGATCTTTCCACGCCCGTTCATTGACCAGGTGTTGACTAAGCTGCAGAGCCAGTTCAGAACGACACTATTCTGGTCGTCTTCAACATCAAACATCTGTCAGCTGCGTCCACCGTGATGTTGCTGTTTTACTGGAGGTGGCAAAAGTTTACGAGGCTGACATCAATGCCTTGTGCATCGTCAAGGCGGAAGAAGAGCGCTGGTTTTCGTCAACATTCAAGTTTGACTCCGTTTTAGATGCTCTTGCTCACCCCCAGATCCGAATGTATCTGAAATTGACAAGCTCCCCCCTTATTATTCAGAAGAGGACTCTTGAGGCGAAGAGCACCGTAACTCTCTCCATCTTCTTTACTTAACCAAAGGCCAATTTGAAATAATAAGTGACCTCACCCACCCTCTCTTCAGCCATCCCACTTCTACGAAATTCTATCATCGGCACTCCAAATCCCCGAAGTGCGAGATAAGCTCTCCAACGACCTCTGGCAACCCCTGATTCCGTCTGTCATGTGAGTTAGCAAGAACATTTATATTCATATTGCAATAGTATGAGGTTAGTACCTTTCACGATTTAATAAAAAGAAAGGCAATTGTGCGTGAACCCCGGTCATATTTGCTGGTAAAAGAGAGTACTTTAATTTAATGTTTAACGCTAATCAAAAAGGGTCACGATAAAAATATTAATCGTCAATTGGTGTGTTCACAGGAAGCCTATTTGTTTATTTTTGTCATTGAAGGTATTATAATAGGCCTATTTGCCAATCGGGAGAATCTAGGTTAGCTTAGGACGAAGATATAAATGTGTTTTACTGTTTTTTTTGGTCATAGTTATTTGTTAAATTTAAAATATATGTTTATTTTGGGGATAATTCCAGTGTTTCCTTATATCCTTACGTGCTGAAGCGGCTCTTTATTAAAACATCAAAATTCGCACTCTTAGATCAAAGCCTACTTCGTCAAAGAAGTACATTACGACCACAAGGTATCCTGCGACAAAAGTGGTGTCAGGTGTGGAGCTTTATATTAGAAAGAACCCAGCAGCGTCTAATTAAGGGAGAGCCAACACGTAAAATGAATACCAGGAATAATAGAATATTTGACGAGAGAAAAATTGATAAAGTTAGGGGTGGAAACAATCTAAATGTAATTGTTAGGCCAGGTGTTAAGTTTCGGTGGTGGTGTAAGTCAGGCTCGATTTACAACAAAGTAAATGACTGACATAAGCATCATGGCATCGTTTGACCTTTATCGGAAGCAAGGTCAAAGCCTCGGACTGGAAAGAACCAAGCTGAACTCGTATATTCAGGAGAAAGAGAGAGACGAAAGAGAAGAAAAAAGAAAGGAACGTAAGATGAAATTGGAAGCCGAAGAAAGGAAAATGAAACTGGAAGCTGAGGAAAGAGAGAAGATAAGGGCCCACGAAAGAGTTCTTAACAAAGACCAGTTAGAGGTGCAGTCCGTGACATCCAAAGCAGGAGTGTCACCAGCGGCCAGCATGAAACTCCCGGAGTACAGGGACGAAGAAGATTTATGCTCATATCTGTCCCATTTCGAGAAAATATTCGAAGTCAATAATTGGGACCTAGAAGAAGATGGGGTCGCCAGACTGTTACCTCTACTCAATCGTAGGATGAGAGAGATATTTGTATCTTTACCCTCAGAAGCGACTGTGGACTATTCCACTCTCAAAGCAGAACTTCTCTCAGGAACAAACCTTAACCCGGAAAAATATAGGATGAAGTTAGGGCAGGCCCGTATACAGTTTTGGATGGAGTCAGAAGGGGTAGGGAACGAAGTCGCTTCGGTCCTCGACTTCATGCTTAGAGATCAGTTACTAAGCACAAAACCCCAGGTAATCGATGCATTTGTTAATAACCGAAAAGCTTCTACCTTCAACGAGTGTCTGGACGAGGCTGACCTCCACGCAGTAAATCATCGTTTATATCCGAGGGAGTACAAGAAAGAGAAGGCTCTCTTCCCAAAGAAAAATGAGCCGCCACCAAGGCATTTGCAGAAGAAGCCCTTTAAATTCTCAGTAGCAAAAGGAACTTATAAGCCAAATTTTGGAGGAGAAAAAAGTCAAAAAGAATTTAGGGTTCCACAAGGATCATACTCTAATACCGGCAGGTATCCCAGGAAGCCTGTCACTTGTTATACCTGCGGGATAGTAGGTCACCGGAGTTTCCAGTGCCCACAGAACTCCCGACAGAGGGAGATCTCAAGACAACAGGTGCAAAACCTGACTGCCGCGCTCCCAGCAGGAGAAGCTGATGCGTCATCCATCCCCGCGCCAACATCCGAAAGGCCCCAGCAACAGGTAAAATTTATATTCCACAAAAGTTCGCCAGGCGGCCTAAAATTTGAAGAGGGCACTGTTAATGGGTGCCGAGTATCCACTTTAGTCAGAGACACCGGATGTACGTGCATAGTGGTATCCGACAAGTTCTTGCCCCCAGTTAACCCTAACCATAAGAAATTCGCAATCGTCCACGACTTTTTAGGACGCGACAATCGATTCCCCGTCGTGAGATGTCATATACAATGCAGATATTTCACCGGTTGGGCAGACGTGGTAGTAGCTCCGATTAAGTTATGCGGAGTGCTAATTGGACAAAACCCCAAAATTCCCCAGCAAGAAGTGGCCCAACAAGTAGTTACCCGGGCACAAGAAGCTCAGAGGAAAGAGCAACCTGCCGAGTTGACCCCGATGATTACCCTCGAAGACAAGGGGCTAAAATTGACTTCCTTCGCTATTGCTCAGAAAGAAGGCTCCACTCTTAAACCTCTATGGGAGAAAGCGATTAAGGGTGAAACTCTCCAAGTGAAAGGAAAGAAGCCTATCCAATATATCGTAGAAGACTCACTTCTCTACCGTACTATCAGCGATGAGGATAAGGAGAGCAACGAAGCACTGTGTGTACCTCAAGAATACACGCAAAGAATCTTGAATACCGCGCATGATGGAATATTAGCTTGACACTTTGGGCACAACAAAACGGTGCAGCGGATATTTAGACACTTTTATTGGCCCCAGGCTGCCAAGGAAATTGTGGCCTATTACCGATCATGCGACGTGTTTCAGAAAGATCCCTCCAGACGACGGGTACCTCCCACGCCATTACAAAAAGTACCCGTTATAACCGAGCCACTCTTTCGAGTGGCTATTGATTTGGTGGGACCAATTCTGTCCCCTTCAAGCGAAGGACACTCCTACATCCTCACCCCAGTGGATTGTGCCACCCGGTTCCCAGATGCCGTGGCACTACGTAAGATTGACACTATTTCCTGCGTGGAAGCATTAATTTTAATATTTGCACAAGTAGGCCTACCTAAAGAAATTTGATTGGATATAGGGCGCTAGTTCACCTCAGAATTGATGGAGTATTTTAATAAACTACTGCTAGTCAGGCCAATTTTTAAGAGTCCATTTCATCCATCCACTAACGGAATCTGCGAGAAATTAAACGGGACTCTCAAAAATATATTGAAGAACTTGTGTCAAAACAACCCTACTCAGTGGCACAGATACATGCCTGTAGCCCTGTTCACATTCGAGAAATACCTTATCTATCGCTAGCATTCTTGCCCTTTGAGCTATTATACGGGAGAAATGTGCGAGGTCCTATGAGTATTCTTCAAGAATTATTTACCAACGCGCATCTCCACCAAGAAATTAAATCGTCTTACGCCTACATAATGGAAATGCAGGAGGGCCTAGAATACTGCTCTGGATTAGATCGAGACAACGCCGCGAAAAATTTAGCCAAATACGGGGACTACTTTGCTATGAAAGCAAAGGCGCGAAAATTAAAGGCAGCGGATGAAGTCTTATTATTACTCCCGACCGAAAATAATAAGTTATGGGCCCAGTGGAAGGGACCGTTTGAAGTAATCGAGGCACGGGGACCACTCGATTCTTGACAGATACCCCAACAGGGCGAAGAACCTATCACATAAACATGCTGAAAAATATCACCGCCGCGCGTGCATAAATAATATTACCCTTCTTGACGAAGAAGAACCGATGGATGCCGTTTACCCGAGTACGCCCCTACAAGTCAAACACACAGTATGTGTGGAACAAGACTAGGAATACGAACTTCCATCGCTCTCACTAACCCCGGAAGACCCTCGGGCGGATTTAAAGATAAATCCCCACTTAGAGATTCAACAGAAAGCGGAAATGTTGAACTTGCTCATGGAATTCCCAGAAGTCATTTCTGAAACCCCCGGATGTGCCAAGGATTTCATCCATGAAATAAAACTAAAAACTAATTCAGTGGTGCGAAGCAAACTATATCCTTTACCGATCCACCTACGAGAAGCCTTCAATAATGAAGCCTGGAATTTATTAAAATTGGGAATTTTAGAGCCATCGGAGTCCGATCATTGCTCCCCCATCGTAATGGTTAAGAAACCTGATCAATCATATCGGATGTGCGTGAACTTCCGAAAATTGAATCCAGTGACCGTTTTCGACGCCAAGCCTATCCCGCTAATAGATCAAAATCTCCATTTACTTGAAGACGCTAAATTCATCACAGAATTGGATTTATGTAAGGCATACTATCAAATACCTCTCGCTAATGAGTCCAAAAAACTGACGGCTTTTGCGACCGAGAGAGGTATGTTGCAGTTTACCAGGTTACCCTTCGGACTACTTACAACCGGTAGCAATTACAATAGGATGATGAGGGGAATTATCGCTGGCCTAAGTGACGTGTCGTTTTACTTTGACAACGTGTACGTAGCTACCCGTACATGTGAGTCATACTTACACGCCTTACGCTCGTTGCTGGAGAAATTGAAGGAACAAGGACTAATCGCCGGGCTAACCAAGTGTTATTTTGCCTACGAATCCATTGACTACCTGGGATTTAAAATAGGGCAAAAACACTTGACTACCCAGCAAGAAAAAGTGGACGCCATAGTCAAAATGGCCCGTCCGAAAACAAAGAAACAACTCCGATCTTTCATGGGAGCCGCCTCTTTTTACAGGCGTTTCGTGCCGCACTTCGTTTCCATCGCGGCCCCACTGAATTATTTGTTAAAAAAGATAGCGTCAGACCCTGACACGTGGAACCCTCATGCAATAACTCAGTTTGAGGTGCTTAAAGGAAAACTCGTAACTGCGCCCATTCTTCGCTGACCAAATCCCAACAAGATCTCAGGCATTCGCACTGACGCTAGTCAAAACGGTTTAGGCGGAGTATTGCTTCAATACGAAGATGGCGAAACAGCCTATCCCATAGCTTATGTCAGTAGGAAGCTTTCTAGTAGAGAAAGAGCCTACGCCACAATCGAAATCGAAGCTTTGTCCATAATATGGTCCATAGGTAAATTCAAATATTATCTAATAGGGCGCGCGTTTAAGTTGGAATGCGACCATAAACCGTTGTCATACTTAAGTAAGAATAAGAGTAAGAATGAAAGGTTCCTGAGATGGAGTTTACTCTTGATGGAGTACCAGTAATCCATTCACTATATAAAAGCGTCCAACAATTGTATGGCCGACTCGTTAATTCGGAATTCTGTCGACGATTAAGGAACATTCTAACTATTGTATTATAGTAAGTGTAAAGTTAAGTGTAAATCGGTAGAATTGTAATTAAGTAGGGGCGAGTGACCCCCTAGTTGTAGGTAAGAAGCTCCTAAGTTGGCACAGTAATATAGGAATTAATGTAAGGTCAGGTGAAATGTTATCGAGGCATTCCCGAGTGAACTAGGAGTTATTGTATAATATAGTGTTCAGTAAGTTACCTAGGTATATTATTGTAAGTCTCGGACAGGAATACCCCCCTCCCTTTTAATTTCTTTAGAAGGGAGGTAAATGTAGAGAAATGGCTACATAAAGCCTCCCGGAGGGCCAGGCGGACATATACCTTAAAGTCTCCCCTGCCCTTTGTGGAGAAAGCCGGAGAAGCAAGCCCCATGAGAAGAATCGTGGGAACGGTAGCCGGCGAATAACAGTAACTGCCTACCTTGTTTGATCTCCCCGCCGCTTAGGTACTTGGAGCGACCATCTGTGATAAGGCAACCACATAAGGCCATTAAACGACGCTCTAACGATCCAATTACCTACGAGATCCATAAACCATTGGTTATGTCACAAAAAAGCGGTGCTTGTCAAAAGGCACGCCAAGGAGTGTGGCGGTTGAGGGTCTCTCTAATTAACAAGCCGACTTGGGCACCTCAGTGCCAACCTCTGCACTTCTCGCTCTCACCATATATGAACTCACCATTCACGCTCTCCTCTATGGCCTTGCCCCTTTCCCCTTAGATGGGGCGGTGGTCCGCCTATAAATAAGCCCCGGAAAGAAAGAGAAGAGCTTAGAATTCGGTAAAAAAGGCGAAGGTTCAGTTCATGAAGATCGATCCTTCAGCCAGACAAGGCGATTTCCATGAGAAACGATAGGATCAGATTGAAAAGATCGATCCCCCCTCCCCGGGCCGAATTAACATAAATCGTCAAGTTTGTATCGGTGCCATACCGAAGAATCCTTTACAGAATTAGAAGAAGTCTGACTGGAGAAAAGAAAACCCGCGTACACTCGACTGACTCTCACATCTCAAACTACGTAAGAGTGAGAGGAGAAGAACCCAGCCCTAACGAGGTTCCGTTCTTTAATTACAATAAATATCTCACCGAATACCCCCAAATCTAATTGGACACTCTACGTTGAAGAATAAGACACCAAGAGACTTCAAGATTATTCAGAAGAGGACTCTTGGGGCGAAGAGCACCGTAACTCTCTCCGTCTTCTTTACTTAACCAGAGGCCAATTTGCAATAAGACATGACCTTGCCCACCCTCTCTTCAGCCATTCCACCTCTATGAAATTCTATCATCGGCACTCCAAATCCACGAAGTGCGAGATAAGCCCTCCAACGACCTCCGACAACCCCTGATCCCGTCTGTCATGTGAGTTAGCAAGAACATTTATATTCATATTGCGATAGTATGAGGTTAGTATGTTTCACGATTTACTAAAAAGAAAGACAATTGTGCGTGAACCCCGGTCATATTTGTTGGTAAAAGAGAGTACTTTAATTTAATGTTTAACGCTAATCAAAAAGGGTCACGATAAAAATATTAATCGTCAATTGGTGTGTTTACCGGGAGCCTATTTGTTTATTTTTGTCATTGAAGGTATTGTAATAGGCCTAGTTGCCAATCGGGAGAATCTAGGTTAGCTTAGGACGAAGATATAAATGTGTTTACTGTTTTTTTTGGTCATAGTTATTTGTTAAATTTAAAATATATATATATATATCCTTACGTGCTGAAGCGGCTCTTTATTAAAACAACAAAATTCACACTCTTAGATCAAAGCCTACTTCATCAAACAAGTACATTACGACCACAAAGTATCCTGCGCACTGTGAGTTATATGTTATTAACCCTTTCAGACCAGTTTATGCCTATATATTTTTTAAGCCATACTTATTTTCTATTATTCAGAAAGAGTTATGTAATTATATATATATATATATATATATATATATATATATATATATATATATATATATATATATATATATATATATATATATTATTTGTATTTTCACTTCATCTCTGAAGATGATACGAGGGTATCGAAATGCGTCAGATAAATTAAGTGTTTTGCTAAAGTAATCTTCTCTTATTCCCTCCTTCAACTGTAAAATCCGAGTTTCAATGAATTTCGGAGAACTTATCCACGGTCTCGACCTAGATATAATAAAGGCAAATATACGACAAATTGAAAGATGTGAAAAGAAAATCACAAATGCGAAATTAGCCGTCGCTTTCAACAAAACTTGCTACAATAAAAAAAATATAAAGATATATGATATATGATATTTATCCAACTATAAGACCAAAAAAAAGATGCAGAAATTATTTTTTAAAATATGTTAATAATTGTAAACAAATTGCACAAGATCGAAAAAAAATCAGGAAGATGAGAAAAGGTTTCTCTCAAGAGTGAGATGCAAATGGCTGAAATTATGAAAAATGACAAAGCGACACTGATGTTTGAGAATAGAACGAATTACGAATCTAAGAGAGACAGAAGTAGCCTATGTCGTAGAATAGGCTCTCGACGATATACCATATATAACTATTCGTTGAGGGAATTATTCTAATATTTCGAGTGCGTGGTAATCTGATTGACCAAGGTTATTTATCTTCAATATGCTTAAGAAGTGGAACTGAGCTCAAGGATAATAATATGGCTATAATTAATAAAATAGAGTTTTATTAATTAAACTATCAACAACACAAAAAAAATGTTTACATAAACGGAGAATGGAAAGGGTCGTGGGAAAATCTGACTAATCCGAGGATTAAGATTTGGAGAGATTTAAAAAGGTAAACAAATAAAAATTAAAGGGATGGGATGGTTCGCTAAACCACTTAAAGCACAGGGTAGCGTTGATAAAAGGTTAGATAATTAAAGGTAATGCTCAGCTTACGTAATTACAAGGTTGTTGTGCAGAGGAATACGATGCGAAGGAATATTCGGTCCACTGGTGATTACCAGCAGAAGGGTTCTTTGGGGGGTTGTCCTTAGCGAAAGGAAAGGACTGTCTTCAAAGATTGAGAGCGAAGTGGGGCTCGGAGGTACGAGCGATCTTTGTGACAGCAAATCGGGGATGTTCTAGATGAACAATGGAGGTTATCGTTGAAACCAATCGTTCTCTTGAAGAACGTTAAAAAGGGGGGAATTAAATTATCCTGACGTGATGTCTTGGGAATGAGAACCGTTTCTTGACGAACGGACTTGAAGAACAATGGCTGTTCTAACGTTGTTCTTCTTCTGAACAACAGGGGGGGGGGGTTGAGAACCGTCTCTTGTCAACGGGCTCAAAGAACAATGGCTGTTCTAACGTTGTTCTCTTTCTGAACAACAGGGGGGGGGGAGGATGAGAACCGTTTCTTGTCAACGGGCTCAAAGAACAATGGCTGTTCTAACGTTGTTCTCTTTCTGAACAACAGGGAGGGCCTTATTGACTTGGCGTCTCGAAGGCACGAACCTTGGCACTCAAGGGATATTGTCCTCTTTGGGACAATAAGGGTGGATCTCGAGGTGCACAAGCGAGACCGGATTTTTCGTGATGCCTCGCGAAGATAATCTGGATCTGATCTGATCTGCTTCAATCGGGAAAGCTTTGATATAAATAGTCGAAGCCATCCCTTTGGCGTAGGGGACAATTGAGTGGGAGGCTTCGGGAGAATGCCCCGGTCGCGCCTGGGAAAATACCTTATCTGCCCATAAGCCTAACTCAATCTGGCGAGATCGACGTATGGAGGCGAAACGGGGGAAAGAACCTCCTTGATTAAATATTTGCTAAGGTGGGCGATAACGCGCTCTGCTTCTTCTCGCAGATGCACGTGGGTAGCCATGTGTTTCTAAACATGTGATAGCGGCTGAATTTAAGCTGCCTCAGACCGTTCTATCACAGCCTACAAGGGTAAACCATCTCATCATTTGAGCGTAAATGAAAACACACTAAGGGACATATTCTAAATGTGCAAACACATCATTAACCGTCTTAATTTTCACTAAGAAGCTTTCGATTAATTCTCTTAACGACCTACCAGATTCCTCGGTAATTTATAATCCATTCGCACTGTTGTTCCATTAGAACGAAAGGGAAGTTGATGTTCTTTGCAATCCAGCCCCATAAGAGACGAGAATTCCATTATCTCTGATCACCTGTGGTTTTCCATAGTTCCAATTTTCTTTTTCTTTGCTTGACAGATTTTAATTAACCCGCAGGTATACAGACGAGGTACAATTGGTGTTTCATTGTTCTCCCAAAATGGCATGTTTTGTTGTTAATGTGGGATTATTGTAAAATATCAATGACCTTTTATGGCACGTGTTGACTAAGCCCAGATATGGGAGATGGTCTGGGAAGGCGCGCTCCTGGAACCTCTTCTGTGAACGCATCTTACTGATATGGCTGAGAATGTCAAGGCCCCTATAGAGTTATTCCGATTAATTTGCGTGAAGATGTAAATCAACTGTGTGTGTAGAAATTAAGAGCATATGTGATGAGGGAAAGAAAGAAGGTAGCATGAATTTGTTTAAAGCAGGAAAATTACAGATGCTTGTGTTATGTTATTAAACATGAAAGGGAATGAAGAAGTGTGGGATGGAATAAATGGATGGCAATCAAGTGGGACTCGAAGTAGCAGAGGGATGGTTGCGCTATTGAAGGGAGGGCTATAATGATGCAAGGGTTACTCATGAATGTGTAAGTTCGAGAATTATGTGTGAAGTAAAGAAGTGTAAGGCTAAAAATGTGCGTAGACAAGTGAGGCTGATGAAAAGATCTGGAATGATTTAGAGAGGTGGTGAATGGAATATGGTATAGTTATCGGTTGATGGTTGGGGAAGATAGGAATAAATGACTGGATGAGAGATGGAACAAATGGGGTTGTTAGTACACCGAGTTATAATGAAAGTGGAAAGAGAATTGTAGGTTTCCGTGTTGTGAGTGGCAGATTTGGTTCTTTTAGCGCAAATATGTACATACCTAGGCATGGGTTGCATTAAGAGAGGGCAAATGCAAGAGCATGATTTGAGTCTGTTATGTACAAAGAAAGGTGTATGAGAGTCTGCTGGTATTAGAGGAGTGAGGTGATAGTGTGTAAGGAAGAGGTAAGATTGACGAGTACCAGTAAGGGTAAGGTAGTTAGTCAATTTGATAATGATGTAAGCATGGAGAAGATACGTATGGAAAGAATATATGAAAACGATTGCCTTTGCTGGTGTGCGAATAGCTATGGAAACGATTGCCATTGCTGGTGTGCGAAGAGCTATGAAAACGATTGCCCTTGCTGGTGTGCTACGAGCTGTATAACAGAGTAAAAGATGGTCTAAGTTTGTAAGAGGATATATGAGAAAATGGGGTGAGAGGGCTAACATAGATACAGCCGCAGCTAAAATTTTAGGGGCACCTGGAATTTTTCTTATTCCTTGGATATGTCTATGAATATTTTGGCGTAGTGTTTTCATCCATGTGTCCAATACATCTGGAAAGCAAAATATAAGTACAAGTTTCCTTATAAATTTTTGTTAAATATCTAAAATGGTGATGCTATAGAAATGTATGGAATCCTGTTATCAGTATGCGGTATGTTACAGTCAAAATATCTTTATATTTGTTGATAAATATCATATTTTTTGATTAATATGATGTTTTATGTCTTCAGGATCTGATAATAATATGATATGATATTGACGAAAACACCTAACTATACCTGGGATAGAAGAAATCTGATACGCACACTACGCGAGGATGGTCTCAGTTGTTCACAAATCATCGGAAGGGTCGGCAGATCACATTCCGGTGTTGCAGATAAGGTGAAGAGTATCTGAGAAATTGGAAACATCGAAGACCGACCTCTTTTTGGACAACCCAGTGTCGTGTGAGCTCTCGGGCTCGCAAGAAAACTGCAGTCCAACTGCAACCTGAATGAACAGCGGGTGGCTAGGTTAATGCATCCGTCAAACATTCCGTCTCAGACTGCTTGTACAAGGTCTCAACTCATGTAAAGCCCGCCAGAAGCAGCTGATAAGTATTCGGTAGAAGCGATGTCGACTGGCTTGGATACGTGTCACCGCAATTGGAGCATGTGTCGGTGGTGACGTCTTATAGTGCGACAAGTCCAATTTCTAGTTGTTATCGACCCCAGTCAAAGTTAGAATCTGCAGGAGGCTAAGGAAGCATTGCATTCGAAAGTGAATAGTGCCAACGGCAAATCATGGTGGCTGTTCTGTAATAGTATGGGACTGAATGTAGGGTTCAGAGGTGGGTAGTCACCGTTTGTGGTGAAACCATGAATTCAGAGAAGTATCAAGCTGTCCTGAGAGATTACATGCTCCTTCAGCCCGAGATCTCTGCAGAAATGCCCGGGATGTAATCTTTAAATAGGACAATGCCCTATGTCGCAGGTCTGCGTCCACCATATCTTGGTTCCGAGAAAACAATATCACGGCGATGAACTGATCCCCTCATTCTCCTGATATGAATCCACTGGAAAACATCTGTCATGAGTTGAAGAGGCCATATGACGGCATCAGACGGTCTCTAATTAACAACTGAAAGTAGTCATTGTCGAGTAGTGGGCCAGCATCTCACTCCTCAGGTATCGAATCCTCGTGGAGAGCAAGCATCGAAGAATAAATGCTCTCGTCACTGCCAAATGACTTGACACACCACTCATCCTCCTGTACCAGTTTGCTCTTGCTGTAATTTTCACAGAACTTCATCTGTTTATGATGATTGTTTGGGGTATATATAACTTATTGATATTTATTCCTACTTATTTAAATTTTATATTTATATTAAAATACAAATAAAAACTTTACGACACTCCATTTATCTAATTTCCTAAATTTTCCGTTGTCCGAAAACATTTTGCCGCGGCTGTATATGTAGATGACATTATTTATAATAGATATCCATGTAGAGGATCTGTGAAGGGGCCGTGGATGCTGCAACACATCGCCTCATCGCTTATAAGGGCCACTGGTGCGGAAACAAAAAGGAGGGGTAGTTTCTTGACAGGATTTATATGGGTGGGGTCGAGGGAGTACTTAGAGGGAAGTTGGTGCGAGCCGATATCATTGATTTATTCGTGAATTTTTTTTAATGCGTTATAGATTTGAAGCTGAGGGTGTTTGGATTTCGTATTTTTCATCTTCTTCCACATATTATTACCTACTCTTTTACATAAATATAAAAGAAAGGCATAAATTAATTATACATCGCATCTACTAGGACCTCCAAACAGTCACTTGCTTCTAATTTTCAACGATACTTTCGAAGTTCCAGTTTCTTGAGTTAGGGATACTCGTAATCGACCTGGTTTTAATTTCCCCGGATACCAAAGACTGAGAGCAAGCGTACCCTTAAGAAAGGCCTACCGTGGTAAACGATGCAATAATACATACCATTCGGAAAAGAAATAGATTTTATCATATTGTCAAATGTGTTCAGAATTACGAAAACTAAACGAACTATATTCAGTAGAGGCGTCTTGTCAAAAGGTAGTTAGAGTATGCAGAGAAAATACGAAATCGCGCAAGCCTGTAAGTCAATTATTTCATGACTCAAATATGATTGCGCAGATTTTAAGTATTTTTTAGAGGTGTTCACCATCGAGGCTATAACGAGCATTCCCGCTGCCCGCGATGCCATAGAGATAGTAGGCACAAATACGCTAGATGATATTACGATATCCCAGACATTACATTAACGAAATGACGGTGACAAAATCGCCCAAAAACAGTAATCGAGAAAAAGTACGCAAAGTAGCAGTAATTGGGAAAAAACGCAGATCAGTTGTAATCAAGAAAAATAACGCAACGTAGTAATAATCGGAAAAAGAAGGCAAATAAACATTAATCGAGAAAAAAAGAGAGAAAAGTAGCAGTAAATGTGAAAAAGAACGCAAAGTAACAGAATGTAGGAAAATAACTTAAAATAGCTGTAATCGAGAAAAAAGAACGCAAAGTAGCAATAATCGGGGATAAAGAACGCAAAAGGGCAGTAATCGACACAAAGGAACGCAAAATAGCATTAATTGGAAAAAAGAACACAAATTAGCTGTAATCCAGAGAAAATGAAGCTAAAGTAGCAGTAATCATAAGACCTCCCTCAAAATAGCAATAATCGGTATAAGAACGCAAAGCAGCAGTAATCAAGAATGACATGTCTAAGTAGATCAAAACCTGTAAGTTATGATTGTGCTAGGCTAAAACCGAAGAGATCAAAAACATTCAAATGATTGATTACCAGGGTTAAACTTTACGAACGCAGAAATACCTTTGCATGGGTTCTAATATTTTAAATCGAATTTCAGAAGATATTGAACGGAATCTTCGTAACTCTCATATGACGAATATAACGTCTATAAATATGGCACTGGTGCTGCCCTAACTTTGCTAGAATTTTACCGGAGCCGAGTTACAAGGTAGTAAAATTTTTAACCATGTCAACTGCGAAGTTGTTACGGTATTTTTTTCTTTTTCTATACAATTAAAAGGTTCCGTAGAATAAAGGGCGGCCATTAAGACTGGTTTAATACCCGACTGATGCTTTCGTATTTCAGTTTAAGATTGAAATTTAGAAAATGATAAGGTCGCTTATCTACATCGTCGATGTACGAGGGTCGGTCAATAAGTTTTGCGAATCGGTAGTGCAAAACAGAGGAAGGGGGATGGCTGTTTGTGGGAGTGTTAGGACAAGTTATGACAAGTCAGAACCTGCAGCTCCACGCTCCTGCCTCATCTATTTAAGAAGCAGTAGCTGATCGCAGATCGTCAGTCACAAATTTTTCAACAATGGAGAAGGTTGAGCACCACGCAGTGATCAAATTTTTTACCAAGGAAGCAAGAATGCAAAAGAGATCCATGAACGCATGGTTGCAGTGTACACCGACACCGCTCCTTCCTATGCAACCATTGCTAGCTGGAATAAGGAGTGCCACCATGGTCGTGAGTCCCTTGAAGATGACCCCCGTACAGGACGCCCGTCAGACGTGGCCAACGAGGACAATGTGGCCCGTGTAGAGAGGATGATCCTCGAAAATCAACGGGTGAAGGTCGAAGAAATCGAGCGAGAACTTGGAATATCACATGAAGGTGTTAGCAACATTATCCATGACAATTTGGCCATGACCAATGTCTCTGCCAGTTGGGTCCCTAGAAACCTCACGCCCCATGAACGACTTAAAAGTCGTCAAAGTTCGGAGGAGCTGCTGCTCCTGTACAACCAAGACCCAGCGGGATTCGAGTCACGCATAGTGACAGGTGATGAAACGTGGGTCCATGACTGGGATCCCGAGACCAAGCTCGAAAACATGGCCTGGAAGCACAGGGGCTCTCCGACCCCTATCAAGTTCCGGACCTAACCCTCAGCCGGGATGATCATGGCCACCATCTTCTGGGATTCTGAGGGAGTGTTGATGGTGGACTATGCGCCTCGTGGAAGGACCATCACAGGTCAATATTACCCCGATGAACTAGCTGGGTTGAAGAAGTGCATCCGTCAGAAGCGGCGTGGCAAGTTGACACGCAGTGTCCTGTTCCTCCACGACAATGCCCCTGTCCACAAGGCCAGAGTTGCACAAGCTGCCCTGTGCGAGCGCGGATTCGAGGAGCTCAACCATCCCCCTACAGTCAAGATCTGGCCCCTAGAAACTACTTTTTATTCCGCCAGCTCAAGGCTGCACTGTGTGGACGCCGGTTTGGGGACGATGAAGATGTCCAGCTCGCCGTCCAGGAGTCGATTGAACAGCAGTCGGGATATTTCTGGTTGTCGGGAATTCGAAGCCTCAGGGACAAGTGGCGCAGGTGCATTGAAGTCGAGGGTAGTTATCTTGAAAAATAATAAAACACTTTTCCTCATATCTCGTTTCCTTATATCCGAATTGCAAAACTTATTGACCGCCCCTCGTATATACCTTTTATGTATATATGAAAATATTTTTTTTTGCTCTTTAATAATAAAGTAGTACTGACGCTTTATATAAACCTACGCAAAGAAAATAATAAAAGTAGTGGTAGCGGTAACATCGACATTTCTTATTTTTTTACTTTTACGTGCCAATATTTTAAAAACTATGGAAAAACGATAATCGTATTAGTTTCATATACAAATGCCAAACTTTATTTTGACCAAAATAAAACTTAGTTGCCATTAATGCGTTTTAATAGCAGGTAATAGGAAAACTAAAACCTGATATATTTATTAGCTTAGTATTCGATCATATTAGCTTTACCGAACGCTCAAGTAATCGTATGTTTATTAAGCTTGCTCATAAGCGTCAATTTGAGTGAGTTTTCACAGTTATTGAATTAAGCCTATGTTTGATTACAAAGCATATTTCGGAGCCTTTAATAGTAACTAAATCTAATAGGAATTTTACGCACTTAATAGCGTCCAATTATGTCCACGCTTGATTTTTCTTATAGGAATAAAATTGAGACATACAAATAGAAAGAAATATTCTACTCGGATGCTGTTTTACGAGAAAAATATTCAAATGTATCACGTTTTTAGCTGTGAAAGATAGCAAATTGCTATTTATGATACCGCCTTTAACGTGCATCGGATACGTAGAAAAAGAAATAGGAAGAGAAACGCTACCATAGATCATCGTGATAACTCACAGATAAATTTTACTCTTATTCCAAGCATCATGTTAACAATTAGAAGTCAAATTAACATATGGTTAAAGTGAACCATAGTAATTTATGAATGATAATAGAGATATTGTAACTCTGACTTTTTAATCCTAGTCTCTCGTATTTTTTTAAAGTTTTAGTTTACTTTTAGTCTTTTTGAATGGCTAAAATATCGCAGCGATTCTATAGCAACCATTTTTCATTTGGTTCCCTCACTTTGCTGAAAATTGAGCTCAGCACTTGGAGAGCAAGTGGGTTTGGGCAATAGCTTTCTTGGCAGTGTGGCATATATTAATAACGTTTTAAAGTGTTTTTTTTTCAGGAGGAAGCGGTACATTGTATTAAAGTTGGGAAACATTTTACGAACGACACGAGCTGTTTATCTCATGTCGTCAGTGAACTGTATCTAAACGGATTTGGAACTATGAGGTTCGGCAGGCTTTTAGATAACCTTTTCTTTCAGGACAGAGCTGAGCTAACTGGATAATTCCTTAAAACTTTCAGTGACGTTTTAGTGATGCACCTGCCTTGTTAAAAGTATCCTACACCAATGTTCACAGTACAAGAAATAAACTAGACGAATTTAGATTAATGGTCACAACAGAGAGTTTTGATATAATACCTGCGATAGATGGAATAGTGTATAAAGAGATCTCCGTTAATGTAAGATTCATGTGTATAAAATATTTTCCAAGGATATAATTGATAAAAGAGGTGCTGGTGACATGTTTTACTACAAATATTACCAAAATTCTGTCGAAGTTTAAGATATAGAAACTAGAACTGCAGATAGAGTGAGTGCTATAATTTATACATGCAACAAAACGTTTAACTGTATCTCTAAATGACGCAAAAAGACAATTCGAAGTTTGAATCTCTTGGAAACTTCACCAAAGCGATGAACTGTAGAAGTATTCTAGTCGGCAACTTCACATATCCTAATGTTAACTTGATGAGTCCAATATATTCCTTGAAAAATCAAATTATTAAATTTTATGAATGATAACTTTGATCTTGTTTTGACATATAACTAAAATTTGATAAATGAAAATTGCCTGGGAGGACCTCTTGGTAGCAATGACCATAATTCAATTCAATTTCAAATTCGTGCAAAATATTGTCCAATCCCAGATCACATGATGATCTCCAATTTCGGTAGTCTACTTTGCTAAATCTAAACATAGAGTGAATAAGGTTGAAAAAAACCTTGCTTTCGAGCATATTGACGAAGAACATGGTTTAAAATTGGGGAGGCACTCTCAAACAAGCTTGAAAAAACTTTACTTCGATCATGCTGGCATAAGGACAATGTCTAAACTTCTTCTGAACACACTCAAACAAGTGGATGGGATGAAGTAACTAAACTAGGGGAGCAAAACATAAGCCAAGTGCACAACCAAAATGTTCAAATGAAGAAATCCTTAATTAAGCAAGTAAATGAATAAAGCCTACAGCATCGCTAGAGAATCTCATGAAGAACGATCGAAATATAACTGAATGCCTGAAAAAACTATCAGACAGCCAAACATAAAGAAATTAGCAAGACTATGTAGCAAAAGGAATATAAAGGCCTTTTACCAATTTGTAAAAAAAAAAGAAATAAACAAGCCACCATTGGTCCATTGACAAATTCTAGTAGAGAACCAACCAGGGATCAAAATTCTTTGGTCAAAATACTTAACGATTATTTTTGATCCATTTTTAATCCAAGAAAATTTGAAATATATTCAAAATGTCGAGGGATGTATAGCATTTGACCATAATTCAATACTAAGTAGCATACTGTACTAATGAGGTAGAAGTTAGTTTAACATAGATAAACTTAAATCTGCCAAAGCACCTTAAAGAATTAAATGAAGACCTAGGAGAAAATATTTAATGCATAGATCTACGCCGTTTTAGTAATATTCAAAGTAGCTTAAGTAACTATATGAGACCTGTCTCTCTGTTTACAAAGAATATTATTTATATATCATATTTAAAAAAATCTGTCACATTTAGTATTTACCTCTATTTTAGCGAGTCTGTTTACTCTGATGCTCAATGTTATTGGATGTCTCAAAAATAGGGAATTGAGGATATTTATTTCAATCTGAAATCTTAGTGAATTTTTCTTCCAAGCCGTAATCTTAATGATCCCCAGCCATAGCTCTTAGAATTGAATTTGAAATCATTTTAGATATTTCATTCATTATTTAAATTTTCCTAATTGGTCGTTTGCAATTTTATTAATGCTATGCTAATCATATTTTTTCAATATTGTTTTTATTTCTTATCCTTACTTTATGTCACAGAAATAGATATTATCAAAATCTTATTATTTCATCTGAAAGCTTTCTTTATTTTGAGCCCCATTAATTAGTCATCATCGTGCTGTTATTGGTAATACGTTTTATTTTTACCTTTCCCTTTTTTCGAGACATTTAGTAGAGAAAACTTTCATCTAAACATCACTTCTTTAATAAATGGTGCCCAGATCCTTCTTATAAAACTTGTATCCGTTAAAGATAATAAAGTCAGTCATATTGGATACACAGAAAACCCATTTTCAGCGTTAACCTAGACAAATACGTGTGAAGACCGAATTTCTTAATACCTTTCTAATCTTTCTTTTGACTGCAATTATCCTCACTTGTTTCCCCTTTTCCTATTTAAAAGAACAAAGCTCTCAGGATATTTTTAGTATTCCTCGAAAAATTATAAAGTTATTGTGACTCGCTCAACAACGCGCCCAAACTTCACTCCATCACTGCCTCATTTTTTTTCATAATCGCAACAGCATCGCTAATGTGCGCGCCCACCACGACTATGCCTTCAACTTATGGTTAATGAATGACTTTCCTACTATCTAAATCGACTCCATTCCCGAGTTTATCCATTTCCACATATATACCCTTCATCCAACTACTACACTTCAACAAGGAAGAAGCAATCAAAAAGCTTAACTCTGCGGAATTGCTGATGGATATCTACGACTTTGGCAAGCATCGGAAGCTGTAGCAACGCCCAAAGCCGCCCCTTGACTACATTTAGTTTCGTCTTTCTTTGTTTTCTTTTTCAATCTTCATTTAGTTCGAGTTTTCAAACAGATCCAAGTCCACCTGATAATGTTCCAACGGCCACTATCACCACTTCCTTCGGATCTTTTTTGAGATGCTTCGATTGCCTTACGGGCTTCTTAACAGTGGTCAGACCGTTAAACGTTTTATGGAACAGGTCTAAGAAGTCTTTTCTATGTCTTCGTTCCTTCAGATTTTTTTTCTCACATTCGTCAGGGTTTTGCACCTTGGAGAGTACGGTATTGTGCTCAACACTCTCGTGTCCCTATAGTGTCTTGCAACCCTCTTTTCCTGGCACTACGTTTCTTTTGGTGAAATTTATCCACTCGAAGACAAAGATGTAGCGATTCGCGATTCCCGCGGCTTTCTTACATCAAGTTACTTCGAAGATTCTGTGGTATGCAAAGATTTCTACCACATATTAGTTCCCAATTGTGCCAAGGTGATTCGGTCGTTGATCGTTCTGCTCTCTATAACAAACAGAAACTCTTCTCTTCAGTTGCCTCCTGAGACTAGCGAAGCTTTGTTTCTCACAGTATTGTCCCGGGCTCCCCTGGCGTCGTAGTTAAAGTGGAGGAGGGGATTGAGAACACTGCGAAATTGATGGGAGTCAGCCTAGCACTCAGGAAATAATGAATGGGACTCGGCATGAAAAGAAAGGTGCGAAGTCACCATCGTTTCCATGATCTTACATGCACATTAGATCAGGCCATGGGGCTATGTTTTTTGATCTCCAAGAGGTCGAAATCAAGCTTGAAGACAGGCACCATGACTGCCTTATGGCAGACGATGGGGAAGTTACCTTACAAACATAAATAAAATACAATAAAAACATTATATTTTGTCAAATAACAAAACCCATGATGTTGTCCATTACTGCAGTTATATGAGCTTAAGCTCAAGCTTAGTATGGTCTATTCTAACTTTCTGATAACCTATGATCATAGTAGAGACCAACTGTTCACTTTTAAGAGCTTTACATTCAAGTGTATAGGGAACTGCAAAAAAAGAAGCTATTTTGAAAATAGCTTTTTATTGGTCAACTACAGTCCTAGTTTCGAAGCATCCCGCCACATCTTTCAGCTGCAACTATTCACTCTATCTGCATTTTATTTTGTTCTTGGTTATTATTGTTTTTCTTTGGGTATAAGGAAAGTACTAAGAAAAGAATAATTTGTCAGTCGTTGTACATCTCAGAGCTGGAGCGTGATGCAACGAAACTAGTCCTGTATGTGTATCCTATAAACAGGCGTTCTCGTCAAAACAAATATTATTTGAATTTAACTAACGTGTACACTAATCTAATGCCGTTGTCGTAGAATGACTCCCGACGATACTATATATAACACTATTCGTTGAGGGAACTTCCTTAATTATCTTTAGAGTGCGTTTTACTGTCTGGCGGCCGGTATTATGTATCTTCAAAATGCTTAAGAAGTGGAACTGAGCTCAAGGATAATAATATTGCTATCATTAATAAAATAGAGTTTTATTAATAATAACTATCAGCAAACACAAAAACGGAAAATATTGACAAACAGAATGGAAAGGGTCGTGGAGACTCGGGCTAATCCAAGGATTTAAGGGATCAAAAAAGGTAAAACAAATATGGAGTTAAAGAGATGGGATGGTTCGATAAACCATTTAAAGCACAGGATAGAATTGACAAATAAGGGATCAGTACTCAAAAGGTGACGCTTGGCTTACGTAACTTCATTAGGGTGCAGTGGAAGGTACTTGAAGGAATATTCGGTCCGCTGGCGAGTTCCAGCCGAAGGGGGGGGATAAAAGGATCCTGACGTGGCGTCTTGGAAAGGAGAACCGTTACTCGACGAACGGCTTGACGAACAATGGCTGTTCTAGGTTGTTCTCTTCTGAACAAAAGGGGGGGATGAGAACCGTCTCTTGTCTACGGGCTCAAGAACAATGGCTGTTCTAATGTTGTTCTCCTTTGAACAACAGGGGGGGTGAGAACCGTTTCTTGGCGAAGGGCTCAAAACGAACAATGGCTGTTCTAATGTTGTTCTCCTTGAACAACAGGGGGGGATGAGAACCGTTTCTTGGCGAAGGGCTCAAAACGAACAATGGCTGTTCTAATGCTGTTCTCCTTGAACAGCAGGGGGGGATGCCTTGGGGACTTGGCGTCACTAAAGGCTCGAACCTTTGGCACTCAAGGAATATTGTCCTCCTTCTGGACAAGTGATGGTGAATCTCGAGGTCGAGGTCCCTTGGCGCACAAAGGGAGAGAGGGTCGTGGTGATGTTTCGCGACGAAAATCTGGATCTCCAATCTGATCTTAGTGGTAAAGTTTCCATATAAATAGCCAGGACATCTCCTTGGCGTGGGGGAGAATGGGGTGGAAGCTTCGAGGGAACGCACAGCTGGGCCGGAGAAAAATGCCTTATCTGTCCATAAGCCTAACTCGATCTGGCGAGGTCGGCGTATGGGGGCGAACGGGGGGGACGATAACCTCCTTGTTTAAACATTGGCGTCCGGTAGCTGTTGATAAGACTCCAAGCCTCGAATCGAAGATGCACGTGGGCCTCCTCGAGGTTTTAACTAATATGGGATAGGAGTTGAATTTAACACAGATTCAACTCGTTCTATCACAGCCGTATAGAGAACGATTAGTGTTTATCGACTCGGCAGAGTTGCTAGTTAGCAGATTTATCAGAAAGGTATTGTCATAGGAGGTACTCACAGAGATACGAGGGGCGGTCAATAAGTTATGGGAATCGGTAGGGCAAAACAGAGGAAGGGGGATGGCTATTTGTGGGAGTGTTAGGACAAGTTATGACAAGTCAGGACCTGCAGCCGCACGCTCCTGCATCGTCTATTCAAGAAGCAGTAGCTGATCGCAGATCGTCAGTCACAAATTTTTCAACAATGGAGAAGGTTGAGCACCGCGCAGTGATCAAATTTTTGACCAAGGAAGGCAAGAATGCAAAAGAGATCCATGAACGCATGGTTGCAGTGTACACCGACACCGCTCCTTCCTATGCAACCATTGCTAGCTGGAATAAGGAGTGCCGCCATGGAAGTAAGTCTCTTGAAGATGACCCCCGTCCAGGACGCCCGTCAGACGTGACCAACGAGGACAATGTGGCCCGTGTGGAGAGGATGATCCTCTAAAATCAACGGGTGAAGGTCGAAGAAATCGAGAGACAACTTGGAATATCACATGGAAGTGTTATCAACATCATCCACGACAATTTGACCATGGCCAAGGTCTCTGCCCGTTGGGCCCCTAGAAACCTCACGCCGCATGATCGACTTCAACGTTGTCAAAGTCCACAAGGCCAGAGTTGCACAAGCTGCCCTGCGCGAGTGCGGATTCGAAGAACTCAACCATCCCCCCTCCCCTCCAGTCCGGATCTGGCCCATAGCGACTACTTATAATTCCGCCAGCTCAAAGCTGCACTGCGTGGACGCCGGTTTGGGGACGATGAAGATGTCCAGCTCGCCGCCGTCCAGGAGTAGATTGAACAGCAGTCGGGAGATTTCTGGTTGTCGGGAATTCGAAGCCTCAGGGACAAGTGGCGCAAGTGCATTGAAGTCGAGGGTAGTTTTATTGAAAAATAATAAACATCTTTCCTCATATCTCGTTTCCTTATATCCGAATTGCAAAACTTATTGACCGCCCCTCATAGTAAAGCTAATAGTTTATATTCTTTGGTAAATTTAATAAAGAGAAGCAAAATTTGAACTCTTTTTATGAATATAAAACAAGGCATTATAAAAATAAATATAATTAAATCAGTTGTGTAGAATAAAAACTGAGGGACGTAATATTTGTATAAATATATGTATGTATGATAATTTTCCTTATTTTGAAGTTTAATTATTTTTTTTTATTATAATAAAATTTGTCATCGATATTATTTCGGGTTAGATTTGTTTTTTTGTGGTGTATATAATTAGGTTGTTTGGATAGCTTCACACTGAAAGGGTTCGAATAAATATGTACACCTACGTACCTAAGCTATGGGTGTGAGTCCTGAATGCAAAGGGATGAATGACTATGTTCTCATTAGCCCTAACCCCTATTTGTACCAAATCAATAGATTGGGGTTACTGAAAATATATGGTTATTAGTAAAACCAACAATATCGTAGTTTTGATCTCACGTTAAAATGTTATTTCCCGTTGAGATATGTGACGCAGCCAACGACCACTGGCAACCCCATAATGGCAACACTTGGCAACTCACATCATTTGTGTCCTAATTATTCTGGCACTCCGGAGAGGCAGACAATTGTCATTCACACAATTTCTCTCCCGCTCCACGCCAAGCACCAGCCTTCATAGCAACCTCCAAGAAAGCTCTGCATCTACGCGAGCTGCAAACCCCTTGACTTGAGATAACTAAGAAGAATTAAATCTGAAGTCCTTCTTAATAAATATAAATTATGAGCTTGTTTACTTAACCAACCGCAAAATATGTATCAGGTGCGACTCGGTAATGAAAAATCCTAAACCAGACAAAGTTAAGAATAAATTAAAAATAAATTTGGAGTGTTTATGTAATTCCGATAAATTTCATAAGTGGTGTTCATATAAGCTTAAAATTTGCGATCTCACTTATTCAAAAGTAAATTTATCCTCATGATGCTAAAAAAGTTCATGCATACCATAAAAGTGATTTTTTTAACAAGGTGCAAAAAATTGGATTTTTTTTCAAGTTTTTATTAACAGTATCATTAAATATTAAATTAAATGCACTTAAAAAATAACTAACGAAATCATGCAAAAGTAATTGTCGATAGACCTTCATGCAATTTACTAATTCTAAAAGTTCTAGGACAAACTATGTAGATTTCAACTAAATTGTGCTCATTTTTTAATGCATCTTTATCTTTTACAAGGGAGCAAAAGTCACCGTACACATTAACATGCCAATCAAATACATTTTAAATAAATTATACGCCACTGGCAATCATATATTTAATTAAAGTAGTTATAATCACATTTTGAAATAAAGCTAAATTTCATTACATTGTGCCGAAGGATTTTTTCTTTTCCCCATCTTTACAAGTTATAAGTTATATCTACTTTACGCTTAATTAGAGGGAATAAGAGACTAATACTAAAACAAATTTATTCCGGATGCTTTTTCTCCATGAGGCAATGAGGATGCATCTTCGGGGATGTTTCGAAGACCGGCTCCTTTCCAGCTAAAGAAGGGAGGACCCAGTGAAAAGCAAGTAGGGGGAACGGTTGAATCGAGGCTTTTACCACTTCTCCAATACATTATGTAAAAGTTGCACATTTCATCATCTGCTGTTGAGCTGAAATTTAAAATGAAATGAAAGCATTCTTCCTATACCTACCCCTGGCGCATGAGATTAGGCGAATGAATAAGAAAGTATAGGAGTTCGGAAGCAAATATGAAAGAGGCCTAAAAAATATATAAACATTACAAAACACAACCACTTTCTCAAACAACACTTACATGTCTACTATCCATCTTCTAATGGCACATTTATCTCTAGTGAACTATTCTATAGTCTTACTAGTTCAAAGTTGTGCGCATGCTACATTTGCATGTAAAATGGTGCTAAAATTAATAAGTGAGTGATCAAGCTAATGAAAAAGAAAAAAATAACATACCCAACTCTCGTCACTTTATTTCGGTTGCTCTCCATCGTACATCTCGCAGCCTAGAAATAAAAAGAGCTGGGTCATAAATTAATGCACAGTTAAATTCTTCTAATGGAATTAAAATCCATAGATTCCGGAAAGTAGAAGAAGAATGATATATGTATGTAGTTGGCAACTAATGAGTATGGAGAAACCAGATTGCAAAATATATCTCAAAATAAAACTTGACTGAATGGTTTGAGTTTATTAAAATATATACGATTATTATTTATCTCTCTGTGAAGGAGAAACACTCGTTCCTTACAAGCATGTCTCCTTTGGAGAGCGTCATGTCGTAAAGAACAGGGTAGAACATCTGCGGCAGTTGAGGGTCCTTCTTCCCAATTAGCGTCCATATTGGACCTCGATCACCTTCTTCAACCTTGTATCCAGAAACTACTCTCCCTGCAGAGGAAGGAAACACTGAATTACCATTTCCCCATCGGTGATACATTGTTCTTCAGAAAAAAAAATCGTCAGCAGAGGATAACTTTACATTTAATATTATTTATATCTAGGCTTATAAAGTACTCTGGCTCTTGCAAAACTTATTCCATATGACCTACATCGCGTCAACTTCTAAACGAATGGCGCGATTATCGATAAGTTAGCTGTCAACTCTGACAGTTGAATAGGCCCAAGGAGTTACAGTGATTTGAAAAGTGAACACAATACCATTTTATTTCACTTTACAGGCATTCGTTTGTGGTCGTGAAAACCAATGACTTCGTAGGTAAGTAGACGTAAAGTACTATTAAAGCCTTCACAGCGCACTGAAAGGGTTCCAATAAATATGTACACCTACGTACCTAAGCTATGGGTGTGAGTCCTGAATGCAAAGGGATGAATGACTATGTTCTCATTAATGGGACAAGCCGTTTCCATATACTCTATGGAGTTTGGAAGAATTCGCCCGCCTGTACCCATCAAAAGAACGCCGGCAAGTTTAGGCTGTCTGGAGTAGAGGGATAAGGGGGGAGTTAGTGTGAAACAAAGAAACGTTAATCATTTCTTCCATTATTCTGGTTATTTTAATAATTGTCGCGATAATAATATGATAATTGTAGAAATATTTAATTAAATCCAAAATTAGATGGTTAAAGATGATTTTCGTGACTAATGATGCAGTAATTTCTTTGCATTTCGTAGATAAGGGAAGAATCCGAATAAATTTTATGGCTAAAAAATGCGAACGACGCATTTAAAGTTTTCAATCTAAAATCACAATTCGAAATTTATGATAGCCACCAACTAGTGGCGGATGCGCCAAAAAGTGCCGCATTGCACCTGTAATAATAATAAACAGAAACCAATTATTCTTAAAACCGTATTAAACTAAGTAATGTTATCTTGTTTTCATATATATCAATACAAGACTTCTAAGTGCTAAATATATTAACATATTTTTTCAACAATTCAATAGAGATACAAAAGTTATCGGAAACACCGGACCTCGTCCGTGGTACTATGAAATCATTAATATAAACCATTTACAGTAGGAATAGCTTCAAATTAATCTTTTATGCACAAATTAAATGATATAAATGTTTTAAGTACTTACGGAGTCTTGGTGTAGGTAAGAATAATTCCAGAATCGTCCACAATTCCATCTAATTAATTAAAATTAACTTTAATTAAATACATTAATAAAACGTATTAAAAGTTTAAGATGGCTTAATTTACATGCTCTCAAAAATACTTGGCAAGTAAACTCATACAAATCACGATATATGCAACCATATGTACACAAAAGTATGGTAAAAGCTCACGAAAAGTCTATGGGACAGAGGATGTAAAAACTGCAAGAAAACTCGAAATGTGATTTCAGTCGATTTCAATTTAATTGACCAACGTCTCCTATTTGGAATGAACGTAAAGTTGAAATAATCATTGGTATGGAAGAAAAGGAAGGGGGGGAGGATTTCATTAAAGAATGATTTTCATATTTTTTAATTTTATAGGGTGAATAATAAAAGAAACGAGGGTGATCAAGCTAGGGTTTGAACTTAAAAGTTCAAGAGGAATTCTATGGAAATACTTTCATGAATAATTCTAGAAGCATAATTACTAGAATTCATAAGTACTTTAGCATAATTTAAGTTAATAGCACCAATAACTGAATGAACTTCATTCAGTTCATTCTCAAGGATAACTACACGAGAAAATAATATAATAAGAGTATATATATAAGCTAATAAAAGATAAAGGACCGCCTCTAAGACAATAAATCCCCAATGAGGAAGTAGGAGAGGGACGGGTAAATTCACATTAAGATTTAACTATAACAGGTAGCAAGGCAAGAAAGAGTCAAGAATTTTGTTCATTAGAACGACGTATATTGCATTGATGTCGTTTTATTCGAGCATAATTCTTTTTCTCTCTGTTCTGTACCTTTAACGACACGTTGCACTCTGGAATTTATAAACAACATTGCCATGTTGCCCCCACCAATGTTATGATATTTAAAAATTCCTTGGGGGAGGGTATCATAAATGACAAGTAAATGGTAAAGAAGATGCATTTAATGTTTTGTGGCAGACTGTTGCAATTTTTTTTAAATTGTAAAAAGCAACGTAACTTATAATCACTATTATGCGCATTACTAGAAAAAATTTCCATGGGAAATCTGTGTCACACGTACTCATAAGATATTAAAGGCAAAAATGTAGCTATTTACCATTATGGAGACTGAAATTACAGTTTTCATTTTCTTGCGGAGGATCTACATAAAATTATAATTTCTAGGGGTTCAAAAGGCACAGTAGAGTTTATTAATGGGGTTGTTAGATCAAACCCTTTTTGAAACTATTGTTTTTTTAGGATCATATCAAGAATAGCGAACGAAAAATTACTCGTCTCAGAGATAGGGAAGAGCCCAATGTAAATATCGTGGAAAGAAAAAAAGTTAACCATGCAATGTTCATTTTATTGGTGAATGAATCGGTTAGCTGGATCTTTTAACCCCCCCTTTAATGCAACCATTTTAACATCCTCCCCGCAATGTTTTAGCATTTGAACATTACCCCTCTAAGTTTTCTGTTAGGTTAGTTACGTTACGTTACGGTTTTTAAGCAAACCCATCTGAATTTTTGTCGCTTTTGGACTAGTTCCTGTTTCGGCACAAGGGGGAGTGGGTCCTGAACAAGCAGATAAAGAAGATCATTCTGGAACGTGTTGTTCCCTAATTTTACCAAATGAAGAACAACGAACCCAAAATTATTCGTGCAAAGAATAGTCAACCAAAAGGTTTTGGGTTTGCTATATTCTTGACATGATCAATTTATATTTCATATGTTTGAAGAATATTCCTTCTGTGCTTACAAATTGACTTTACCTACTACCACTACTAGGCTAAGGTCCAGAGGAGTTGAAACTCTCCCACGTGATCGAAGTATAGCCACAGTTGGAATGATAGTCACTAAATGCGGTTCTAATTCAAGTCAGGTCGACATTGGACGACTGTCATATGATGTAGAGATTTGTCTTTCGGTGCCCCAAGTTAAACTGTAAGTCTCTCTCTACTAAGGCATCGCCCGTGCGAATTGGAGGAAAAACCGTGCTAAAACCTCAACATCATCAACAACAACAACTTCTACTGCTGAATAAGTAGAATTTAATAAGCCCTGTATTTTCACCTGGAGTAGAAAGAGGGAAAGTTAGAAATCCGCAAAAAATGATTAGGAATAGCTCTTTAAAAGAGATTTAAAGCTAGTAACAGATCGAACCATCTAGATTCGACAGGAACCAAAAATTCAAACTCACCCATGCAAGCTAGACGGGTAAGAGGCAATAGAGGAGAGGGAAGTTCTGGTGTGAAAGGTCTAAACCAGTGATTCCCCACATGGGCCGTGGGATCCAAGAATTATCGTTTTGACATTGAGCATCCATCTTTTTTAATATTTTTTTCTAAATGGTAACTTGGCAATCAATGGGTATATAAAGTGAGATAAAATTTGGTTCATTGGCTGATTTAGCTCAGTCTCTTCGACTAGTTTGCTGTTGGCATCTGTGGTAAGTTGTGATTGACACCGTATTTATTTTCTGTTATAACTGAATTGTCTGAGTGGCTAAATAGGCCAATAGGAAATTTTGTTTAATTGTGCATCATTTTCTGGTCACTAAATATGTTAGATTCTTTTGTACTTAATAATTAAGATTACAATATTAAAAATAGTTATATTTTTAAACTTTTTTTTCAACCGACGGGTTTTCATGGAAAATTATAGTGGAGCCTAGTAGGAAAAGGTTGAGAAAAACTGGTCTAGACCCCCCCCAAAAATCATTAAGCAGCAACAGTGTAAGGCGAGGTCGTGTTAGTGCTTGAGTGGATTTAGCAAAGTTAATCTAAAAAAAATGTACGAAAGTTTTGTAGATCACGCGTCTTACTAAAGAATCTACTGCGTTGTAAGAGAAAATGGAAAGCATTTTGGAACTAGCTGTAAGTGACGAAGACCACACATTTGGAACATTAAAATAAGATCAATAGTTACAATATAATCAATATAAGATCTAATGAAAACATGTATGGCAATTCCAAACCCTCTCATTTGAAATAGAACTAAGTGTGCTGCATATTTCGTACGAAATAATGGAGGTTTTTGTCATGCAAAGAGCATAGTCCCGAAATGATAGAGACGACTCAAAGGTCGGCTACAAGATTTTTGTAGAAAAGGAGAAAACCACTTGGGATTCACTAGTTAAATGTATGGTACTGTTTTTAAAACCAGTAATGTTTCTAAGAATGCCAAAATAAAACAATCTCAGACTTCGAATGGTTGAGTTTCAGAAAGTTTTTAAAAAGCCAGTAAAGAATGACGTAATAGGAATTCCGGGAATCAACAACCAAATTTAGAATTGAAGTGGGTGTATACATAGGAAAAATAAATCGGCATAAAATTAGGATAGATATGGAAAGAGAAGCTAAAGAAGAGTATAAATCTGAAATAATTAGGACTATAGGACCTTGCGCTAGGGGCCGAGGTCTCTTTAGCTACATATCTCGATTGAAAGTTAAGCTAAAACAATCTAGCATGAAATCGTTGAGATACAAAATATTTGCAGCATGTCCAGAAAGACGGTGAAATCAATCGTGCCCAAAGATTCCTGTCTAACATTACTAGAATGAATACATACCCACCATGGACTGCAGGGGGAAAGACTGTCAGACACTTCAATAGTACACAAACAGTGCTGCGATTAGGTTTAGAAAGACTCATCCAAGTTTGAGGAATCAATGTGTTTGTGAGAGTTTGTGAGATGTGAGAAATCAGCGTTTGCTTTTTCGAATGACCTTTACTGCTGAAAATGCAGTAACGTCTTAGAAGATTAGAACGCCTTTATTTCTATCATAACATCTTCCTTAAATTTTGCCAGAAAAATTTGGATTGGTGTAGGATAACCTACAGGTATAAACAATGTTGTGTAAAGGTTATGAAAAATTAGATGGATAAAACGGAAATTATATAGAAATAAGCAATTTACTAGAAAAATTGAAGTGTACAAAATGAACCCAACGAAGGCGGGAAATTTTTCTATTGGAATATAACGATTAAATTATCAGTGCGAAATATTCGTACAAGTTATAAGTCATTATTTTTTTAGTGTGGATGCCTTTATTTTCGATGCTGCTATGATATCTCTTGCCCCCCAAACGATCCAACTGTTGACACTCTTCCGCAGCAATCTTGCTCCATCCATCTTGAAGAATTTCCTTAAGTTCTTGAACTGTTTATGGATTCCTTGCTTTAGACCACTCTCAGAGTGTCTTCCAAATATTTTCAATGCGATTTAGCTTCGGACTCTGTACATGCCAGTATAAAACAGTGATGTGCTCGTCGCCCAAGAAGGTCTTCACCGACTTGGCCAAGTGACAAGGGGCAATATGCTACATGAAAATTCCAAAGCATGCTGTCGCAGCATTTCCTTGTACACTTGTAAATTCACTGTGCCGTATAATTGCACAAATAACTCAGTGCATTTCACCAAAATCACGTCCTAGACCAGGACACTTCCTCTGCCGAACTCCGCACTCTTTTTGGTGCAAGTGAAAGACAATCTTTCGAATGCTCTGCGGCGAACGAACCTCCTGCAATCGGATCCGAGCACATTAAACTTAGATTTAAAACTGAAGTGAATCTGTCCATGTAACGTACTCAGTGGCGAATGCAGGAAAAGCTTTCTAGTTCTTCGAAATGATCAAGGACTTACCGCAGATGTGCAACCATGAAGATTATCTTCATCCAGCTGACGTGACACGGTGTGCCTGGAGACAATGATGGCCAAAAATCTCAGTGATCTCTCGAGAAACTGTTGCAGCCGTTTTGAAAGAGTCTTTCTTTACTATTGGGGAGGGGTTGTTCCTTGGCTAACCAGTTGATCTACCAGCCTTAAATATACATATTTTGTCATAGGTAGAAGAATATTATGGACTATACTTTTTGAGGGCTTGAGTCTCTTCAATTGCTCCAATTGAAAGATCATCTTGGTGGCACAGTTTTAGGTTAGCTCGCGGACAGAGAGAGGCGAGACAGATCTTTTAGGGGTTTCCTGAACGATAGCTGGCAAGAGAATGACCTAACATACATGACATTGAACTGAAGTTAGTTGCTATGCAAACAATCTCGGTTCTCTCTACATGAAACTTAAGCGTTCGGATAATTTTGGATACTTCAAGAATTATGGAAGATGTGATAGAAGTATTGGCTTTCTGTCTGGACGGTTATTGTACATATATTTAAAATAGGCAGGAATAAAGTATTTTGAAAGGGTCGTATTAAAGATGAGTGCATGGTGTTGAGGGAAAACCAGATAAATGGGTAATAAAACTTTAGTATATAAGTATTCCTCAGTGACAAATTTTTTTCTGCCATTTAAGATAATGGATGAGGCCTGAGAACTGAGTACTGAGCATATCGTGGACATAGATCAAGGAGAAATAGAGGAAAGGATAGGCTAACGGATGATAATCATTTAATTAATGAGAAGGACAGAATTATTCTCTTTTTTTTTGGGGGGGGGTATGATAAGCGAGAATGCGAATCTTATAGCGGACAAGTAATGAAAAAGATCAAGGAGTAACCGTGGTATTTTATTCACTGTGACGAGCATCTGCGAGTATTAATGCCGGGCTGAGTTTAGGCTGGCATTTTATTCATAGTTTTTTGCACATTACTCCAGTGAGAAGTAGTTTATATAAGGGAGAACATATTTACTGGGACTTATTACTTGGTATTCAGTTCGAAAGAACTTTTGAAGTTGACTAACATTTACAGGAGGGGGAGGAATAAATGTGGGTATGAAGTTCTTCAACTCTTTGAAGATTATTACTCCTCTTACTGCAATACCTTCTTTGAATTTATCGACGGATGCATAGTGAACTTGGAGGACCAAGTACTGGACGTCCGTCTTGCCTCCGACCTTGAAAGCGACTCCCTCCGGCAGAATCAGCTTGGGGGCGTCCATCGCCCATGCGTAGGTCACCTGCCGAGCGAAGTAGAGATGCTTTTAGGTATTTAAACAATAAGGCGAAAACCATAGGGCATCACAGACAAATTAAAAAAAGAAGAAAAGTTTCATAAATAAGTGGTTAAATTAGGGGAAGTGACTAAGTATGGAAAATGAATGGACAGAGGCTAGAAGAGGAGACTACTCGGAGTCCAGAGTTTCATCCGTTTCGCAACCAAGGCAGGTCCATGAGCTGGGAAGGAGGGGGAAATAAAGAAGAGAGATGAGGAAAAAACATAATGACTGGTATAACAACCCAAAATGTCGGGGGGGGGAGGGGCTGACTGCAAAATCTATGGTTGATGCTGATGGGGATAAACGGATAGAGAGTTGAAGTAGAGAGATATGTATAGATAACTTCTAAGAAATAAGGGGGAAATCGTTCGTATTAATTAAATACGATCAAATTAGAAGAAGGTGAGATTATTTGTTTTGTTTGGCTGTTTGTTCGTTTTTATATTTTTATGTATTTTTAGCTTTTAATTGTTTGGTTTGTCTAGTTTGTTCGCTTCCGAATTAAAAGGCATGCATTCGAACTGTCGTTAGGGAATAATGAGTGGTCGAACTCGCCTTACCTGTGAGTTTTTCTTACAGGTCGGGCCTATCTCTGTCCCTCGTTCTCTCCTGGCCATATCCCCACAGCTCCAGACGTGCTCCACGGACCCCGGCTCAGAGCAGCCGAAGAGAAGCATATGGTGAGCCGTCTGCTTGGTCGCATTGGGCTCAAACGCAGCTGAAAGCCAACAACAGTTTATCGTCCTTCAAATGAAAGGATCGAAGGAGGTTGGGAATGAAGGAAGATTTGGGTCAATCCGAGGAGGAAACGACTGGTAGAAAAGAAGAAAAAGAGACAATAAATATGAATATTAAGCAGCGGAAAAGAATTACAACTAGAGTGCAAGCCTACATAAATGTTGAGGCCAGGAGGATTCCAATTTCCAGTGCTATTTTAGGAAGATACATCAAGGATTGAACAATAAAAAATAATTATATTTGAAACCCCGAGAAAATAATTCCCTTGGATCAAATCAGCATATTAAAAGGAATTGCCTTGTCACTGATTTCGAAGGGAGGGGAAGAGGGGTAGGATAGGTCATTACATTGCTGCATTTCTTCCAAACACGCCAAACGGTGACTAGCTCTCTAAGTAGGCTGAAAATCTTTTGTGTCCACAATCGCAGGGTTGGGATTGAACCCTGTACCTGAGTGTTAGAAATCCAGCGTCTGGTTCGCTAGGCTAGCGAGCGCTTCTTTTAATTCCTTTAATATGTTTTGTACCTTCATCTTAAATATTAACATCCTTTCGAGTATATATGAAATATAATAATATATATAATTAACGAAGGCAGAAAAAAGAAGTGTGATAACTTGTATCTGTATTTCATGACATAATAATGATAAATTATAACAACAAAAGAATCTCAATTATAACACTTATGAGCGGTGCAGATTGGATGTAGTAAGGCCTAATCCGTTTCTAACCTTTTTATCTCGAGTTAAAAGTTTTTTTAAAAATACTTACTGATATAATACTCCTCAGTGGGGTCTAAACGAATTGCAGTGCACAAGTACGAATCTGTCTGGAAATGAATAAACAGGATTAAAATGAACTGTCCGGAATTGTACATCCTTAGATTTGATTTAAGATGAAAATAAACTGGTGTAAACAACGGTATTTTCTCTTCATTAAAAAGAAAGGGTGAGAGACAGGCAAATAAAGAATAAAAAAAAGTAAATAGAATGGAATCTTAGCCAGAACTTGGTATCAGAAGGTATACATAACCAGCTTCTAAAGTTTAACTCTTTTGTAGGGCGGTCCATTAATAACACAAGGGAACAATTTCAATCACATTTTAATTCGTTTTTTCATGCTGATTTCAAATATATAATCTATTTTTACCTAATTCTCATAGTTATTCTGTAATTTCGATTTTCTCGTTTCCCCGAAAACATCCCTCCTGACGGACAGAGAGGGTGCTTGTAGAAAGCAAATACTTCACAGTACATAGTAGTAAGATAGTAAGTAATAAGTGTTATTGGACAAAATATTAACATCATTGTTTCTCTTTTTCAGGTCTCATGTTAGAGTGATAGCTTCGTCAAGAGGAAATTGCGTTAATGATCCAAACACCTTTTGCTACATATGTGGCTGTTACATGCTAATTCGTCAAAGGCGCAATATATCAAACTTTGTGATCTGCACTTATAAGGCATATTTTGATGTTCCTCTTGGCGATCAAGGTAAGAAGTGGGCCCCACATGCGGTTTGTCATAGTTTTGTGGAACATCTTCGTGAGTGGACGAAAGGTAAGAGAAATGGTCTTGCTTTAGGAATTACCATGGTGTGGTGAGAGCCAAAGGATCATGTATCGGACTGTTATTTATGTCTGGTGAATACTGAAGGGATTGGCAAGAAAAATCGGCACAAGATCGACTACCCCAGTACCACATCCGGCCAGTACCTCATTCTGAGTCTTTACCAGTTCCGATTTTCAGTGGATATGCTTCCTCCGAGGATGAAAATGATGTACCTGATATGGACGTCTACGGAGTAGGTTCAGAGACTGCAGATTCATCATCAAATGCTGAACAGTCATTAGCTCCTAACTGTTTCAATCAAGAGGATTTGAATGACTTGATTTGGCGCCCTCCAAGAAAGCTGCAGAACTTTTAGCTTCCAGGTTGAGTGAAAGACATATGTTTGACAGGTCGGTACAGGTATCATATTACCGAATAAGGGAGAGTATATTTGTTAAGTATTTCTCTGAGGACAAACAATTTGTATACTGCCACGATGCTCCTGGTCTGTTTACCGAGTTAGGAGTGGCACCTATAGCTCTGCTGAGTGGAGACTGTTTTTGGATAGCTCCAAGCGTAGCCTCAAGTTTGTCCTTTTGCATAATGGCAATGACTTTATTGCAGTTCCTCTTGGTCACTCTATCCATCTGCGAGAAACTCACGATGGCATAAGAATGTCATGGGTTTACTTAAGTAGCATGAACACAATTGGATCATATGTGTAGACCTTAAGATGACCAACTTCCTCCTTGGCCAGCAGAAGGGATATACAAAGTTTCCATGCTATATTTGTATGTGTGACAGTCGAACCCTTGACAAACACTGGTTCCCAAAAGATTGGCAAGTTCGGGAAACTCTGGAAGCAGGAATGCCAAACATTGTTAATGAGCCAATCGTAAGTCGAGAGAAGATCGTTTTCCCCCCACTTCATCTTAAACTGGGGTTGATGAAGCAGTATGTCAAGGCGTTGAGCACTGACAATAATTGTTTTTAGTACATAGTATCGGCGTTTCCTGCTTTGTTATACAAAAAAATAAAAGCAGGAGTATTTGATGGTCCCCAAATCCGAAGACTTCTTGAGTGATTCTAGATTCGTGAACACCATGAATGAAAAAGAGAAGGCAGCCTGGCTCTCATTTTCTGCCGTTGCTCGTAACTTCTTGAGAAACAAAAAAGCGCATAACTACGAGGATCTGGTTACTAATATGCTTTTAGCATATCGTGACCTGGGATGCAACATGGAGTGTGAAGCTGCATTTCCTAAATAGTCACTTCGACCGATTCCCAGAGAATCTGGGAGCCGTGAGCGACGAACAAGGGGAACTCTTCCATCAGGATTTGATGACGATGGAAGAGCGCTACCAAGGTCACTGGGATAGACACATGATGGCGGACTACTGGTGGACGATTAGAAGAGATCAGCCGAAGAAGACTTACAAGAGAAAGAGTTACAAACGCAAATTTTTGCCCGATTGAAATCAAGAAGAGGTCCTCCGGCCTGGTGTACGGTCATTAATAAATTAGCATCTATTTGATTACAGTATTTGGTAATCCTAATGTGTGATTCAAGTTTCTTCTCATATGCAATAAAGTGTTTGTGCAATAAAACCTGCTTTACTATAAATAACGCAAAAGGATGATTCAAAATTACTTCAGGGTATGATGATAGGCATGATAAAATGAAAATTATTGTATAATATTAGTTATTGATATTACGAAAAATCTGTAGCATTTAGAGATAATGTGACTTCATATTTGAATTCAGTATGCTCGAATTAGGTAGGAAAATGTACTTTTGTCGATTCACCAAATACAGTGTTCCCCAGTGAATTGCACCAAAAGGGGCAGAGTGTGTCTGTGTGTGTGAGGGAAGGGGGGGGGGGTGACTCAAACGCTTGTACTTATAACTTTGTGCTAAATAGTACCGAGTTATATGGCTTTTTAATTAAATTTTCCCAACTTTGACCGGGTTAAGGTAAGCTAAACCATATTAGAATTATATTTTCTACCGATAGATTCGCCTCTCTCCCTCCTCCATTTCATTTTCCTTTTGTCTCTCTACCCACTTTTTCTGTTTATTTTAACATATTTGTCTTCGAGTTTCATTTTAAGTCACGTGGTATCATAGCTAAGGAAGTAAGCGACAAATCCGCTGCAAGCATGAAAATCTTTAAAAGAAGGGCATCGCTTCGCTCCGCCCCTGGAAAGTTGGGTGTTGTGAACAATCCTCGCTACTTTCTCAAAGATTCTGGCCCGATTAAATTCAAAATTCTTCGTAGCCTTCAAAACTTTGCTCCTTGCGGCCGATCATTTTCGTATTCGTTCACATTATGAGAAACAAAGGAAGATGTCAAAAGTTAACACACTATTATTAGCTTTAGGGTAATTTAAATAAAAATAAACTAGAAACGTGATAAATGTGTAGATTCAAGTTTCTTTAAGTTTGAAACCTCTTTATGATTTAAAAATTATTCTGAGGGGGAGGCCGTATGAGGTATATTTTCAGTCTGTAGATCTTCCCTTTACCCTCCTTCGTCTGACTACGCTTCTTTCGTGTATCTAATCTTATTTTCTCTATCTGCCCTCTTTGTCTGTATACCAGATCGCTCTATATTGGGTGGGTTTATTTGTTTACCCTCGCCAATTGTTCCTTTTTATTACTTTGCTTTGAAGTTTAATATACCTTGGCTAGGTTTTACTCCCCGCCCTAGGAAAGCAAGACTCGTGGCAATGGTGGGGCTATAACGTGAATCTTTAGAGGAATTAGGTAGATATTTTAAGGCATAAAATCAAGGGAGGGTTCTTCCTTTGATCTTGAGCTCTTGTAGTAATGGAGAGACATGTTAACAACACCACTCCCTTGGAGTTGTACGTGGAGGTGTGTGAGGTTGGGACCCCTCCTCTTCCCTCTTGTGTGCGTTACACCTTTTCAACAGGTTAGGTACCTAAGAGATTTCATGCAGTAAAGACTCCGACTCTTGCTTTCAGGGTGTACCGAAAACCTCATTAGCAGATAAAGGATGAGGACAGCGTCGCCTTCAAAATACTTTCCATAAACCTCGACAGCATACTCATTTCACCTTTCTAATTAAATTTTCAATATATTAATATATTTAATATTGTGTGTGTTAACAACAATTTATTTTAAGATGCATTAAGTGAATCAGGTGAATGCTTACTTTTATTTATTTATCTTTGTATATCTATTTATCGCCAAATACTTTTATCGTTGCATGAAACTTTGGTTGCACTTATAAAGAACTTTTAAATCCTTCAAATTAATTTCAGACTGCAAAGTGCAACTCTTTTTTAATCCATTATCTTTGTCAAATATTATTATCAAATTCTTTCTCTTCCCGTTGTGGCGATAGGAAACGTGTTTGCAACTCCACTCCCTCCCCCCCTTGGGAACGGAGTTGGTGGTGGGTAAGCTTGGGGTCTCCCGCAAACCTTCTTGTGTATGTGTGCGTGGTCCATTTTCAGACGTTACAAATTTTCAAAAAGTCATAGCTAAAAAAATTTATACAGTAAATATTCTGTTCTCGCTTTGAGGGTGTACCGAAATGCTCATATGCAGACAGAAGACAACAGCGTCACCTTCAAAATACCCGTCATCTACCTCCTTAGCATTCTCATCTCACCTTTCTAATTAGCTTTTCAATCCAATATGTATTTTTAATATTGTGTGCAGTAATTGTAAGTCAATTTAAGCTCGTATTAAGCGAAAAAGGTGAGTGTTCACTTTTATTGTTTTTCCGTGGTATATCCATTTATCTTCAAATACATATAACGTTGCAAGAAACTTTGGTTGCTGTTGTAATGAACTTTCAAATTCATTTCAGACTGCGGATTTGTAAAGATGAGGCATGCCAAGGCCTTTTGGACCCTAATAAAACCTAACTTAATTAAACTTACCTAACCTAACCAAACTAAACTAGAATAGGCTAGGTTGTTAGGTTAGACTAGGTTAGGTTAAGTTATATTAGGCTCGAAAGAACCTTGGGATACCTAACAGGAAATACTCTCTGGTCGACCATATGTATTGGTCAGAGCAGTAGAAGAATAATGCTTCTTCAGCCGAGCGTTTAGCTCCAGGTAAAACATGCGCGATGTGAGGGGCGGAGTCCCCTACAAGTATTTTTATAAAATGCAATGCCAATAAATTCATTTTTTACAATAACTTTCTTTTGAATAAATAATACTACAATAAAAGGATCTAGTATATTTTTAAAGTAACATTATGTTTAGAAAATTTAGCAATATATTTGAACAAATTAGTTAGTATTTGTACTGGCACTCTTTCAATGACTGAAAAAAACGTTGGCACTAAGACATTGCTAGAAAAATCTTAAGTCGTCATTTATTACAATACTACTATATTATTCCCAAATATCCTTGAAGGAAAATGCTTAAATTTGCAAGATGTGATGTCAATAAAATTAGAAAAAATAATAGACCGATGAGAATATAGCGAATATGTATTGTGAACTTTTAGAATTGGAATATGATGACCGACCCCGTTCATTGTGATAAGCTTTAGTTTGCAAGGATCAGGTGTTGAAGCGATTTGAGAAATAAAAAAAAACATTGTTTAGGATTATTTATTAGATAAAATTGAGTGGATGAAGAGAGAGAATTACGAGTACTATGTTAGTGTGGATTTTTCAGGTAGAAAGTAGAAATTTAGATCACTTTCCACATTTGCAAATACAGAGTCAAAGCGTGGAAGATCGTGAAATGGATTTTGAAAAATATATTGAAAAACTAAGATTACCCTGTCCAACAATGATTTTGCTACATAAATGAGAAAGTAGTTTTCTATTGTAGTTTTTTATGTAGATTACGAAAATGACTTTTATTTTATATAAAATGACTTCAGTTTTTTGTAATCTGCACATTTAATTTTTTATTAATATTAGATTATGCAGTATATAGAGGTATGAAACATTTGTTATTATTTTTATTTTATTTGACAAAAAGCACAAAGATAAATGGAAACAAAAAGCTTATTCATCAAAAGAACTTAATAAGTCCTTTTAATACATTTCAGGTGTGGTATTATAAAAATATATTTAAAAAAATAATGAAGATTTAAGATTTTTTCAAAATTGCTGAAATCTATACAATAGTCATATATTTTTTAGAATATTTAGTCTTCTTTTTATGTATAACATCTTGCCTGTCTCTGTGAAGAGTCCAGCAAAAGTCAACAAGCATTGCAGCACTCCATTTTCCTTTATAGCGATGTTCTACAGTAGCAATATCTTGGTGGAATCTTTCACCATGCTCATCGCTGACGTCAGCTGGATTCTATGAAAAGAAAGACAGATGGGAATGCAAAAAATGCACCTTTAGTGACATACTACATCCCAACTCATTATAAGACCTAATCAAATTCTGAACCTGAATGTGGTAATTTTCTGATTTGGGCCTTCCAAGGAGACATTACATACACCTTTGAAACTAGGCCAGGCCTCAAATTCTGGCTTGCTCAATTTTGCCTCAAATTCACTATCTAACATAAGTTGTCGAAAGTGAGGACCAATACAGATTCCTTCTTTAATTTTAGCATCACTAATCTTAGGAAATTTTGTTTTTAAATATAAGAAGGATTGCTGGTCATGCTTTAAGGCTTTCACAAATTGTTTCATTAAACCTAATTTTATGTGAAGTGGTGGCAAAATTATGTTTTCCTTAGGAACCAATGGTTCACGTATGACATTATGACAACCTACCTTTGTCTCTTCTCTTAAAGGCCATTCTGAGCATATGTAATGTTCTCCCCGAGCTCTACTGTCCCACTGGCACAAAAAACACATGAATTTTGTGTATTCTGACTGCAAGCCATTTAAAATGGCTACTACCTCAAGGTCAGCACAAATCAACCATTTATGTTCACTGTATTTAATGCTTTTTAAAATGAAATCTAAATTCTCATAAGTTTCTTTGAAAACAACAGAGTGAGCTACTGGTATCAATGGTAGTTTATTTCCATTATGCAGAAGCACGGCTTTACTACTATATAAAGAAGCGTCAATGGAAAGTTTCCATTGTTTAGTTCAAAATGTATATCTAATTCTTCAAAGAGACGTGGAATATTATTACAGTAGCATAAATTGTTGTCAAATGAAAATTTGTCTTGTAAATTTTTTGATCGAATGCGAAACTTAGTAATTTGAACATCTTCCGCTACTAAATTTCTTTCTTTCAGTCTCGAGGCCAGTAATTCACTATGTTGAATTGTTAAGTTTAGATCTCTTACAAGATCATCTAGATCAAGTTGTGAGAAAGGTTTTGGAGTAGTATCAACAGTTTCAGGAACATAAATTTCAATTTCTGGTTCCCATGATATCCATATTTGATTCATCAAAGTTAGACAAAACAATTTCTGCAGGTGGTTCAGGTACTGGAATGTCTTTCGAGTGAGGTATAGGCCGAATAGCAGATCTAAGGTTAGGATATACCACAGCTGAAGCGTACTTCGTTGTTTCACCTAAAAGTATGGAAATTATATCCATAAAATTTAAAGTTATGTACATATGTGTTATAACAATAAAGTGTTTCTAAACTAAATTAATTTTATATTTAAAAAAAATATTATTACAGTATACTACTTCAAATTATAGGTACAGTGGAAAATAAACAATTACTTACTTTGGTATGTCTACCAAACAGAAATAGCAGTCAGTGGCATGATCTTGGGGCTCTCGCCATACCATTGGAACATCAAATTGAAGGCTTTTTATTTTTCCTTTAGACCATTTTGTTAAAGAATTAAAGCATGTCGTGCAACAGATATGTGATGCTCATGATTTATCTTGGTCGCCAATTTTACATCCAAAATACAAATTATATAGTTTTTTCACTGGAGAAGAAATTTTTCTTTGATTTTCTTTAAATGTTACTGAACCACATATGTAGCAGAATTTACCTGGGTTATTTTTACACTGTCCTCTTGGCATTTTAATTAAAATTGTTAGTTTTATTAAAAATTTTATTTAGTTAAATAACTTGAAAATAAGAAATAAAAGAATGAAATTCGTTAAAATCTTCGAAATTTGACAAAAATAGTAATTGGCAACTTATAAAAGATTGGAGCCATTTCGATAGAAATGACTTCCATTTTTGAAATCTATACATAAAACTACATTAAAAAAATGTTATTCTTATCTTTGTCGTCGACAAAAAGTTAAATTTTGTTAGACAGTGAATTATTAAAAGATTCCTAAAAGCTCGTTTTCTTGATTTATCCAAAGATGAAAACAATGTACAATATTTATAAACTCATTTTCCATTTCTCAACCACAATTCGAAATCTCTATTGATGATATGCAGATTGACCCCTCCCCCAAGGGGTGCATAGTATAGCAAGGGTACCTCTGCTACAACTGAAGCCTGGAGTAGGGGCACACCTTCCTGCCCCCCAGTACCCTAAGAGAAATTAGTGCGCTCTCTCGGGTAATTTTTTGCTCCACCTTCAAAACTTTCACTATCTTTTCCACGCTTTTAGGCCCATAAAGGGTAAAAAATGGTGTGGAAAGTTCTAAAAAAAAACTAAAAATGGAACGAAGTGATTTGAAAACTAACTCTCTTCTAAAACTAAAACTTCCTCCCGTACTTGATATCTTCATATCTTTCCTTGCGAAGACTTTCAAAACCTCATAAAATTCGCCAAAAATACATATAGCCAATTCAGAAGCGCTTATCGATGTGAAAAAGCTTTCAGTTCACTTATTTTAACCAGAAGTAAGCAGAGATTATGAATGAAGGATCAGAATTCAGAATCACCTATCGATGTGACAAAGCTTTCAGTCCAATCATAATATGAGCCAAGAGTATAAGCTGAGAACAAGGATGACCGATCAGTATTTGAAAAAAGCATGAATTCTCTCTACATCAGAGTTAGGCCACTTATATAGAAAATTTGGCCATTTCAAAACAAGTCCAAGAATCTTATTAAAACGTAAAATTGTCGCATATTTTATAAACATTTTTCCTATATCCAAATATGCACTGGTTTTTCTTCAGTTGTAGTTGAACCTAAAACATTTTTGGGTGCATCGCAACTCACTCACAAAAATAATTGGCACATGGTGTGCAAAAAGGTGGCCACCCTTGCATTGAGGTGAAACATGGCCTGAGTGAATGTTTTGATATTTATCGACGAATGTGGGGTGCATCAAGGGTGTATGAACTTCTCCTTAGCTATTTGTATGTTGGGAGAAATACGAGCGGGAATAAAGGAAAGGGGGTGTAAGATTGATTCAGAATGGCGAGGAATGGGTGAAAATGGATACATTGAGTGTGGTGCGAGAAGGGTAGATATAATTAGAAAACAATGGGTTAATGTTGTGAAGAAATGTGTGAATTAAGTTGTGACCTAGAGTGTTCTGATGAGTTACGAGCATGGAAGAAGAAATAAGGAGAATAGATGTATGAGGGGAAATATGTTTACGGGAGTGAAGTGTCCTAATGTGTTGAGGTCTAGGAGACCGCACAAAAAGGTTGATTGATTATGTGAATGAGTGTTTCAGAAAATGCCCTGACTGATCAGTGAGTGTATGATAGTTGTGCATGAATGGGGTTTGTGAGAGTGCGTGTTAGGTGCTAGAGGCCTTTTGCTCAAGGACGAACACCGACTGAACGAGATGCTACACTACATAACACCCCATCACTATGAAGGTCTAATTTAGTGTGGAAAATGATAGGTACCGGTGTAGGACAAACGTGTGTGGAGAAGTGTTTGAAGTCACTTTTTCTTTCATGCATTTTCCACAAACGTTGCTGAAGCACTCAGGAACGAAATATGAATGTAGGAAACGCCATTGCGAAATAGAAAGGGGTACAAGTTGATCCCTTTGAACCGGCAGTTACTTTGATGGATCACGCTTACTCCGCTACCTGGCTGAGCTGACGCAACCGGCTGTACTGGCTTAGTCTAAGCCACTACAGCTAGTTGAATAAGCTCAGCCATTGCCATCAATTTGTTAATCAGTCTGGTGAGCCAACTGAAGTCGAAGAAAGGAGAAGCCGACCAAATTAAATATTAAAAAAAAAGGCTATATGATGACGTATGGGCACCACAAATAGAGGTCGACTAACTGATTAAATAAAGTGAAAGGGTAATAGAAGTAAAGAAAAATATTAAATATAAGCCTCAACTTTGTTTCGAAGATGCTAAGGATCAGCTCCGTGGGATCTGTGCAGAAGGTGATGGAATGTCTAAGAGAAACATTTAAAGTAGCAATTAACAAGAAAGAAGAGCTAATTTACTCAAACGCACAAGTCAAATCTAAGACAAAAGAAGTGAAGCTCAATCGAAATCGTTGCTAACAACTACAGTTCCACCCCTTGACCACTCCAGAAGAGTTGGTTCTAAGTTCGTAAATTGAACGAACATTTGCACGCACTTTTTTACCACCACCCAACATTGCTATGAATTTGTTAATGGTCATCCCATTCTACGCTTATCTCTTCTCTTATCCCAATATTAGAATAGAACCTTAGGAATACATAACTTGTTTCCTCTTCTGTCGGTTCTGTCCCCATCCTCCTGTGTTAACGACGCACCGTAACCACCTATCTTCCTATTTACCCATATGTCTGTCTATCTGTTGCTCTATCTGTATATTATCTTTCCGCCTTTGCTGTTAATGATGCGTGTCTTCTTTCACGAGGGAGGAAGAGAGTGAAGACGTCACGCAAGAACTCACACGAGGGCGGGGCCATTAAGGGATCGCATGGAAGGGGGAGGGGGAGGCTGCTATCTCACTCTGGCCGGAACCTGAATTCCCGTAGGATTTAAAAAAAAATTAAAGCGAAAAGCAACGAGGGCATCTCTGACAGAAGGTTTGTGAGGGGAAATATGTATACAAAGTGGAGTTAGAAGAAGTGAAAATGTGTCGAAGTTCCTCTTTCAGATAATGGGGGAAGGGGGGCAAACTGCGATTGTTGGGGCCTGGAGGGTACACAATCCACTAGATGTCACCTGACATCCCCTTGCAGGGTTTGTGGAAGATAACGCACTTCCTCCTGCCAGCATTGTTGGCGGGGAGGCACACAACTGCGGCATCTGGGCCAGGAAGGTCCTTTAGATGTAACCTGCAGCATGATTACCCCTTATACTCCCTTGCAGGGATTCTTAGCTTCGGAAAATAGAATTTGATCACGAAAAACCTTCTTGTGATAGAACGGGTTGAGGCCGCTTAATTTCAACCACTATCACATGTTATTTAAAACGACGATGCTACCCACGTGCATCTTCGCTTTGAAGCCTGGCGCCTTATCGCAGCCACCTGAGCCAATGTTTACACAAGGAGGTTTATCTTCCCCCGTCACCACATGCACCGGCCTCGCCAGATTGAGTAAGGCTTATGGGCAGATAAGGCATTGTTCTCAGGCTCGGCTGTGCATTCCCTCGAAGCTCCCACTCCATTGTCCCCCACGCCAAGGAGATGTCCCGGCTATTTATATGGAAACTTAACCACTAAGATTCAGATTGGAGATCCAGATTTTCGTCGCGAAACATCACTACGACCCACTCTCACCTTGTGCGCCAAGGGACCTCAACCTCGAGATTCACCATCACTTGTCCAGAAGAAGGACAATATCCCTTGAGTGCCAAGGTTCGAGCCTTCGTGACGCCAAGTCCACAAGGCTTCCCCTGTTGTTCAGAAAGAGAACAACATTAGAACAGCCATTGTTCTTTTGAGCCCGTTGACAAGAAACGGTTATCACCCCTCCTGTTGTTCAGAAAGAGAACAACGTTAGACAGCCATTGTTCTTTTGAGCCCGTTGACAAGAAACGGTTCTCCCCCTCCCCCCTGTTGTTCAGAAAGAGAACAATGTTAGAACAGCCATTGTTCTTTTGAGCCCGTTGACAAGAAACGGTTCTCACCCCCCCCCCTGTTGTTCAGAAAGAGAACAACGTTAGAACAGCCATTGTTCTTTTGAGCCCGTTGAAAAGAAACGGTTCTCACCCCCCCCCCTGTTGTTCATAAGAGAAGAGAACAACGTAGAACAGCCATTGTTCTTTTGAGCCCGTTGAAAAGAAACGGTTCTCACCCCCCCCCCCTGTTGTTCATAAGAGAAGAGAACAATGTAGAACAGCCATTGTTCTTTTGAGCCCGTTCGCCAAGAAACGGTTCTCACCCTTCCCCCTTGTTGTTCAAAAGAGAACAACATTAGAACAGCCATTGTTCTCGAGCCCGTATACAAGAGACGGTTCTCACCCCCCCTGTGTTCAGAAGAGAACAACGTAGGACAGCCATTGTTCTTCAAGCCGTTCGTCAAGAAACGGTTCTCATTCCCAATACGCCACGTCAGAATCATTTAATTCCCCCCTTTCGGCTGGAACTCGCCAGCGGACCGAAATTTCCTTCACGTCGCCTTCCTCTGCACAACAAGTGTATTTACGTAAGCTGAACGTTACCTTTGAGCATTTAACCCTTTTGTCAACTCTATCCTGTGCTTTAAATGGTTTAGCGAACCATCCCATCCCTTTAATTTATATTTGTTTTACCTTTTCAAATCCCTTTTAATCCTCGGATTAGCTAGACTCCCCACGACCCTTTCCATTCTCTGTTATGTCAATATTTTCCGTTTTGTGTGTTGTTGATAGTTTTATTAATAAAACTATTTTATTAATGATAGCAATATTATTATCCTTGAGCTCAGTTCCACTTCTTAAGCATATCGAAGATACATAATATCGGCCAGCCTAGACATCCACGCACTCTAAAGATAATTAAATAAGTTCCCTCAACGAATAGTTATATATGGTATATCGTCGAGAGTCCATTCTACGACACTTCTCATTCATCATACAAGACCCCGAGGGGCTCTATGATTTCAAAGTTTAATAAAAGTACATAAAAAGTGAGGGAAGAAGTCCAAAAGTGTTGAAAGAGGAGGGAGGTGGATGGGAGGTGTAGAGGAGACAAAATACATTTAGAATAAAGGAAGAAATAAGGCTTCAATTTTTTTTTACAAGAATTTGTACCTACTGTACATTACATTATTTTTTCCAAATGCACAAAAATACATTGGCCTACAATTTGGGTCTTTTTAATTAAGTTGTTAATTTTAATTACTATAATTATTCGATACTGTTTTAAGGTAGATCTCAAAGGGATGCGCAGCCAGGGATCGTTGGCAACTCTATGATGGCGACATCTGGCAATCTCAAGCCGTTCGAAGCCTACTTAATCAGGCACGCGCAGGAAAGGTAGAGGATTTTCATTCATACAACTCCCATTGCTTTACGCCAGGTGCCAGCCTCCACCCAACCTCCAAGCAACTTTCCATCGACGCTGCGAGCCACCTGACTTGAGGCAACCAAGAAGAATTCCAACCTGACCTTGTTGATAAATAATATCGATTACGAGCATGTTTGTGTACCCAACTACTCCAGCGTATTCTGAGATGCAGCCTCTTCGCAATTTACTTTTAATACTCGGGTCTTAATGAGGTATTGTTTCAACTCTGAATTCTTCCAATTAAATAAGGAAAGACAGATGTTGTAGCCATTATTATGAAAGGATGAGAGAAAGAGCAGAGATATGAAGGGAATAGGAACATATAAGGGTTTCACGCAGTCGTTTTTTCAATAGAAAGTGGAAGATCGCATGAAATAGTGAATAGGTAATCAAAATATAATCATTTTGCATTAATATCCACTTAATATTTTTCACGTTTTTTGCTCACAAGTTAAGGAAAAATCCGAATTGTTTTCCTTATTATTGAACTGGTTTTTGTCAATAAGTAGTATTCAAAGTAGTTGAAAAGTTGGTAATCAGTAGGGAAAATGCCACATGAATATGAAGGTTGCTACACAACATTATATACCAATTCTTTAAGCTTAGACACAGCCAAATGGGAAATCTGGGGTCTTACATTGTCATTTAATGGTTTATTAGAATTGGTCCAAGTCTCGGCACATGGGGGCTGTTTGCTGACTAAGCTTGAATGCATTTTTACCATCTAGCGACTATAAGATTGGACCTTTATTGTTTCTCCTGGTTCCAAAAATAAATAATTCCTTCATTACTCCATCAAATTGAAACCATAAACCTATTGTGGTAGAACAATGGTCATGGCAAATGACTCGATGTTTCATTATTCTTTACCCATTCACTAAAACTCTTCTTGTTGAAGTATAAGGTCCTCTTTGATCAGTGGTCAGAATTCTCTGAAAAAATGGATTCTTATTTTGTCTAAGCACAAGCGACGAACAAACTTTAAGACGTCACAATTTCTGAGTTTCATTCAATTCATATGGAACGCACTTTTTCAATTTTTGCACCATTCTCCATTGCATTGAGGTGGTGTAATATGGTGGCTCATGAAGTTCTAATATCTACAGAAAGTACTCGAACTGTTGGTCATGGATTATACACTGCAACCGATAGTTCCTTATCATTAAGAACAGATTTGGTCCTCCGTTGAGGTTCAATATTGCAGTCAATATTTTCAGACCTAAAGTTATGGAACAAACGCTGAACAGTTCTAACAGTAGTTTTTCAAGCCAAATATTAAGTCATTCCATAAGTAATGCCGTACTTTTTTCATGTTTATGAACTACTAGGTGTTGACCTAGAGATAGGTCCTGCCAAATACAGGACCCTGGTGCTTTATTTATAAACCTCCTGCCCAACTCGTTGAAAAGGGCAGAGATCTGTACCAGCTACTTGGAGAACTTGTCGAAGACAGAGTGTGTATCGTCATGGGGGATTTCAACACACAAGTTGACTGGGAAACCAGAGAACCCTGTGGCGAGAACGCACTACTCCTGGAGTTTGCGAACAACGAGTTCCTGACTGAACAGGTGAGAGAGCCAACGAGAGGAGACAATATCCTCGACTTGGTTTTCACCTCTGAGGATGACATAGTTGAGGACCTCTCTGTTGGCGAAGAGCTTGGTGGCAGTGACCACCGACTAATTAGATTTGTAGTCAAAGTCCCGAAGGCAGGGCCTGCAACTAGTAAATCGAGGAAACTTGATTTAAGAAGAGCAGACTTTGCAGGTTTTCATGCTGGACTGACTGACGCGAGGCTAGAAGTGTGCGATGCTGTTGAAGACTCGTGGAACAGTTTCAAAAGCACATTCATGAGTCTTCAAGCACGTTTCATCCCTCTGAAATGCCCCCGTCGGTCTTCTGTTCAACCAAAGTGGTTTAATCGAGAAATCGGCCAACTGCTTAGGGAGAAGAGAAATGTGTACCGGCAATTAAAGATTTCGGGTGACTTTGACGAATACCAGAGGGTAGCCAGGAGCGTGAAGTCCAGCAAAAGGGCGGCTAAGCGATCTGAGGAACTCCGAGTGGCGAGACTCTGTAAAGAGAATCCAAAGGAGTTCGTTGGATATGTAAACAGCCGTAACCCAATCCATCGAACGATTGGCCCTTTGAGGAATGAGGAGGGGACATTAAAGCACTCAGATGCAGAAAATGCTAACCTCCTCAACGACTACTTCTCTTCAGTGTTTACTGAACAGTGTGGTCCCATCTCCCAGCCAACGAGTTCCTACTCGGGGGAAAAACTGGAGGATATGGACTTCACCGAAGGAGAAATAGAAAAGAAGATCACTGACCTAATGACGAATAAGTCACCTGGCCTAGATAGGTTTCTACCTAAAGTGTTGAAAGAAGTGCGCGATCAAGTGTCACGACACATGAGCGCAATCTTCAACATGTCAATCTGGACTGAATGCGTTCCTAGAGACTGGCGTGAAGCGGAGGTGGCTCCTATCTTCAAGAAAGGAGACCGTAGCCAACCGTTGAACTACCGACCTATTAGTCTGACTTGAATAGTCGGTAAACTCATGGAAAGCATCATGGTGGACAAAATGACGTCGCATTTAGAGTCAAAGCTGCTACTGAGGAGTTCCCAGCACGGCTTCAGAAGGCAACGGTCAGGCCTGACGAACCTTGTGGAATTCTTCCACTTTGTCTTCAGTGAGCACGATCGGGACAAGGCGTTGGATGTGGTGTACTTAGACTTTCAGAAAGCCTTTGATAAGGTACCACACCGCCACCTTCTCCGGAAAGTGCGAGCGCTGGGCATAGACGGAGAAGTAGCCGGCTGGATGGACAGGCTTCTGAGTGGGTGCCCGTTACTAGCGGGGTGCCTCTAGGTTCTGTCCTGGGACTACTACTATTCATCATCTACGTCAATGACATAGACGGTGACATGGTTGCCAAGATTTCCAAATTTTCCGACGATACCAAGCTTGGTATGAACGTTGCAAAGGATGGAAATACTGCTCGCCTACAGGAAGATCATCGGAATATTGGGGAGTGGTCTGACACGTGGCAAATGCCTTTTAACGTCAACAAATGCAAAGTGATGCATATTGGCCACCGAAACCCCCAATCTCAGTATATCCTTAAGGGCACTGCTATTGAATCCACCGACACTGAAAAGGAATTGGGTGTAACAATCACTAGTGAGCTCAAGTTCTCGAAACAGTGCATTGAGGCGGAGAAAAAGTCCCAAAGGATGCTAGGCTACATAAAGGTTCTGTCCTGGGACTACTACTATTTATCATCTACGTCAACGACATGGACGGTGATATGGTTGCCAAGATTTCCAAATTTTCCGACGATACCAAACTTGGTATGAACGTTGCAAAGGATGGAAATACTGCTCGCCTACAGGAAGATCTTCGGAATATTGGGGAGTGGTCGGACACGTGGCAAATGCCTTTTAACGTCAACAAATGCAAAGTGATGCATATTGGCCACCGAAACCCCCAATCTCAGTATATCCTTAAGGGCACTGCTATTGAATCCACCGACACTGAGAAGGACTTGGGTGTAACAATCACTAGTGAGCTCAAGTTCTCAAAACAGTGCATTGAGGCGGAGAAAAAGTCCCAAAGGATGCTAGGCTACATAAAGGTTCTGTCATGGGACTACTACTATTTATCATCTACGTCAACGACATGGACGGTGATATGGTTGCCAAGATTTCCAAATTTTCCGACGATACTAAGCTTGGTATGAACGTTGCAAAGGATGGAAATACTGCTCGCCTACAGGAAGATCTTCGGAATATTGGGGAGTGGTCTGACACGTGGCAAATGCCTTTTAACGTCAACAAATGCAAAGTGATGCATATTGGCCACTGAAACCACCAATCTCAGTATATCCTTAAGGGCACTGCTATTGAATTCACCGACACTGAGAAGGACTTGGGTGTAACAATCACTAGTGAGCTCAAGTTCTCGAAACAGTGCATTGAGGCGGAGAAAAAGTCCCAAAGGATGCTAGGCTACATAAAGGTTCTGTCCTGGGACTACTACTATTCATCATCTACGTCAACGACATGGACGGTGATATGGTTGCCAAGATTTCCAAATTTTCCGACGATACCAAACTTGGTATGAACGTTGCAAAGGATGGAAATACTGCTCGCCTACAGGAAGATCTTCGGAATATTGGGGAGTGGTCTGACACGTGGCAAATGCCTTTTAACGTCAACAAATGCAAAGTGATGCATATTGGCCACTGAAACCACCAATCTCAGTATATCCTTAAGGGCACTGCTATTGAATTCACCGACACTGAGAAGGACTTGGGTGTAACAATCACTAGTGAGCTCAAGTTCTCGAAACAGTGCATTAAAGCAGAGAAAAAGGCCCAAAGGATGCTAGGCTACATAAAGCGCCAGTTTGGATACCGTAACAAGGATATAGTACTTTGTCTGTACAACTCCCTGGTTTGGCCGCACCTGGAGTATGCCGTACAATTTTGGAGTCCTTCGTTTCGAAAGGACATCGCAAGGTTGGAACGCGTACAAGCTAGGGCAACCAAACTGATTCCCTCTATCCGACATAAAAGTTATGAGGATAGACTAGGGGAATTAGATCTGTTCTCGCTGGAAAATCGTAGACTGCGTGGTCAGCTCATCGAAGTTTTCAAAATACTTCGAGGGTTCGACAATGTTGACTACCGGGATATTTTCATACTGAGTGAGAACAGAACGCGCAATCACGGCTTCAAACTTGAACTGAAGCGCTACAACCGCGATCTATGTGGAAAAGTTTTCACGTACAGTATCTTCAGTAGTTGGAACGCACTTCCATTGGAAGTTGTTAACAGTGAATCTGTTGACCAGTTCAAGTCAAGACTAGACAGGGTCTTGAAAAGTGGACGTTTAAGGACGTAAAGCATTTGAGCAGAGATGTGCCCGCTCGACTGCTAGTCCAAAGGTACCCTCTTTGAATGGACCGTAAGGTCTTCTAGGGTACTTTCTTTCCTTGTTACTCCTTGTTATTAGTTTATGTATGGAAACCAAACAAATCTTTGAAGCTATTTATATTTAAATAAATATATATATTTAACAATAATATAGTTTCCACCAGTTTCTACCACTAATCTTCATTTTTATATTAACCTTTCAATACCATGTTTGTAAAAATCGTTTGACTTTATTTTTAAAAAGTTCTTTGGGGCTGTTTCGAACTCTTTGTGTTGTTAACATTTTCATTCTCTTCAGGTGATTTGTTAAACTCCTAAAACGAAAGCCATCTGATCGAGCCCAGTCGAGTTAGTATGGAGGATAACCCAATGGTTTCAAATCGAAATTGGTAAGCCTTTTCATATTAAGTCGCCCGATGTCTAGATGAAAGAACACTCTTCTCCTCTTGATTAATGCTGGCCTTTTTCTTTAAGTGTTGCATATAAACGGTCCGCCTGAGCCTTTGTATGGTATATCTTTTCATATTAAGTAACTCGATATCTAGATGAAAGAACACTCTTCTCCTCTTGATTAATGCTGGCCTTTTTCTTCAAGTGTTGCATGTAAACAGTCTGCTGAGCACAGTAAACATTTTTGTTCATAGTCAGATTTGGATTAAGAAGTTCAAAATATAATATTCCATTTCTATTCAACATACATACAAGAAAATCTTCCCTAGATGAGGCCTTTGTTTCGGCTGGAGTATTGGTTTTTCCCCAGGACTAATCTATTGTCTATAACGTTTAATATTATTGTACATAACTCACTCTTTGTCTCCTGTAACAATCCTATAAAAAATGTTTCATATTTAAGTAGAGAAAGGAGAAATGAACAAATATTAATTCCTTGTTGCAAGTGTATCTCTGACAGATTGTGGGGGATCCACTGCCCCAATCGTGAAACGTTGCCTATCTCTTTTAAATGACGAGGAAGAAAGTAATGAATTGAATGTAGTTTTTTCGCAAAAAGTTCAATAATGATAATCAGATTTTCTACCAGTTATTTTTAAAAGATTTTGATCAAATTCCGCTGGAACGGTGTTCATCTTTGAAACTTTGGGATGATCTAATTACTTTAATGATGTTATCAGCAGCTTGAACAGGAGTATATCCAGATTTGAATTCCTACTTGAAACTTACTTAATTTCATAGGAAGTTACAATTGATCCTGGGGAGGGGTAAAGTACTAACAAAAACATTCAATTGAACTCTATTTACAGTAGTTCTGCAAAATTAGATACATTAGTAAATAATCCTTTATGGTACATAAAATGCAGCATTTCACGCGAAACAACCTAATATAATGAAGATGAATATAGAAAGAAAACCTTGAAGACGACAAACCAAGACTGCACAAGCGATCGGGGCTAGGATGAGGTCCCATAAACCTCCCCAAATGTCTTAGTATTAAGAGTTCGGAAACCCATACGAGCAATCTTGAACACCCTTTTGTGGGCTCAAATTCCTTCGATTAAGAGAATTCTTTTTTAAAATGGAAGCAAAAATTCGAATTCCGATCAGGTTTCGAGTCACTCACCCCAGTTCGCCCCTAGGGGTGTGGAACAGGGGTGGCCTCCACGGTATCTCGAGGAGCAACCGGTATGAAGTGGTCAATTAGGAAAACGATCGATCAGGTATGGAGAATCGCCTCCGGAACAGGGTGCCGATTGAAAGAAATCTCCCGTAATCATGACCGCGTTCCGCTTGATTTTCTTCTATCCTGACCCTTGGCTTAAAGAAACGGGGATGGGGGTAAGTATCAGCTAAATAAAATGCTTAGTATTTAGCTGACTGGCAGAGATATATATATATATATATATATATATATATATATATATATATATATATATATATATATATATATATATAGAGAGAGAGAGAGAGAGAGAGAGAGAGAGAGAAAGAGAGAGAGAGAAAAAAATTAATGGTATAATTTGTTTCTCTTCTGTCGAGGTATAAAAGAAATTGGTAAAGGTTTCACAACCGACTCCTTTAAGATGCCTTTATTTCTCAGAAAGGACCTACTAATTAACGTAGGATCCGAACCACGGGTATCTACATCATATGGCATCCACCGTGAAGACGACTCAAATCGGAGCTCCATTTAATCACTCACCATATCCGATTTTTTTTCAAAGAATGTTTAATGCCTTCTTTCACCCTACAGTGGGTCTAAAAAAAGATGCAAAAGATTACCCCTTGAGAAAGCACCAGTTTCTCTTGGGGAACTGGGGTCTGAAGGGCGGGATGCTACTGCAGGTTTCAGTTGTAGCAGGAGTATTGCCCCTTCTACAACATTCACCCCCTCGCGGGGTACCACACAAGATGGGGCTTAACTTCGCTAAAATGAGATGCTCTTTCCACTCTGCTAAGCCGCGGCCTTCATCGATGAATTTAATAGGGGTTTAATAACTCATATAAGAGAAAAGGGATGTAAAATAGAAGGTTTATAATTAAACTTCCATTAACAAGTGTGTAAATAGAGTTTGCTCAAAAGTAAGAACGCTGGCCTCCACAGGAATGAAGTTAAGCCACACTGAGCTCTGTTATTCTTCGGATGGGGGCTCGATTTGAGCAGGGAGCATTGCATGTGTGATTCGTGTGTTCTAGCGACCCATGGTTTGCATCTCACAATTGTACATCTCAATAAGTGTTAGACGTTGCGAATTGGAAATAAAACCAAAGAAAACCAACGTAACTTTATTTCTTAATAAAATATATTTCCTGTCTATTCATTCCATAATCACTTTAAAGCTCTTCGCACAGGTTAAAACCACTTGAGTCACTATCATAATTACTTTTTAGATTCCACTTCCAATTTACAAAACATCTTTCTCGCATTAAAATTAATTTTATTCTTCTTCTGACGTTTTGTCAAAGGCTACTTTGACATCTTCAGAGAAACTGAAATAATTATTATAAGCGAGTTACCAGGTGTTTTCCAGTGTGCTGTGCTGGCGCCCTCACCATCGATGAGTGCAACGATGTACAACTACAACTGTGTGATTGTTTGCTTGTTTGCATTTAATTTAATGCAGCAAAAATAACATTCAACGTCGCAAGTTATCAACAGAAATGAAATATGGCTACTCATATACACAGTTATATCCTTTGTTAGTGACTTTTATGAAAATTATATAATTTGATATACACAAACCATTTTTAATATATTATTATTATTATGATGTGGGTGAAGAGAGTGCCCAAACCGCCAGATGTCGAGTGAATGGGCTGTTATATATTTAGATTCCCTAAATCTTTAGCGAAACTGATGAAGTTGAAGAATCAAATGTTACAAAAGCTCGTTCTCTCAAATGTTTCAGCACAAAATGTGACGCAAGTTCGTTCGTTGAAAAGGTTCAGCACAAACTTATATCAACAAATCGCGATGAAATATTATGTAAATATCAATCCATTCATTCCAATCTAATTTAAAACAATTTAATATCCATACACAGTAGTAGTATTGTTGGTTTTTCTCACATTGTATTGGTTTATAATAAATATAATGGGGTAAGTCCTGTTAAAAGTTTCAAAGCGGCTTCCTGGCTCCACGCTTATGTAAGAGATTTAACCGCAATTCTTTCAAAGTTAAATTTACGAGTATTCGTAAATTATCGGTAAACAAACGAAACTTCCCTGGAAATATTTACATATATGGTACCAGCCTCCTCTCAATCCACGAATTTTACACACCAACTTACTAAATGAGGGCCGTGATCCTTATGTGCGTGCTAAGCACCTTAGCAACCTTAGATATATTTAATGAGATAGTGACAAGTTAACATTAGTGAGTTTGAACTATAGATGTGGAAGGGAGAATTTCTTCGTAAATTACTGATAAACAAACGAAACGTCCTCGGATATATTTACATATATGGTTCCAGCTTCCTTTGTCCACCAAAACCATTATACAAGCCAACTTACTAGATGAGGGCTGGGATCCTTCAGCGTGTTGGAATTAGTTATATTTGAGTTACATAAATGCAGGCCAAAAAATCTATAGTTCAAACTCCCTTTTGCTAAGCGTCTTTTCAACCTTAGAGATATTGAATGGCATAGTAACAAATTGACTTCTTTGAAAATTAAGTGTTATTATTTTGTAAATGAACTAGTCTTTCTTTTTATATCTGATGAACAACTAAATATCTTATTATCGTCGATATATTAAAATTAATATGGACATATTAAGATACGATTAACCTAATTAGCCACAATTTTAGCGTTACTCTTATGAAAATTCAAACATACGAGTAAAATGGAAATAGATTCGTATACATAAACCTTATTTAATGGATGATTCTTTACCAGTCCATTCAGTTCCTTAAAGCAACCTATACAAATACTAAGGAAAGGAAGCTCTTTTGGTGATAATTGTATTAAACGAACAAGTTTCGGAAGTATCTTGAGCGGTTTCTTAAGTATTGTAAGATCGGGATGAAGAAAGGTAACATTATCTAAACAAGGTCTGCTGACCAAAGTCGTGTGCTCTCACTTATTCAAATTTATGACCTTACGAAATTCAAACTTTCAATAATTCCCGGACTAACCTTATGAGGAGCTTGGTAATTATATCATTCGAAAGAAAATGTAAAACAACATAAGGGTTTTAAATTTCGTTAGAATCGGCCAAATAGTTATGAAGTTATTGCCAAATAATTCCAAGGCTAACCTTGAGAGGACTTTGTGAATTATACCATTCGAAAGAAAATGTAAAACAACCTAATGTTTTTAAATTTCGTTAGAATTGGCCGAATAGTTACAATGTTATTACTAAAACAAAAAACTAAACAAAATGGGCACCGACGGACCGACATAGTGAGATATACGTAGAGTCGCGCGTGACTAAGCACACGCGACCTAAAATACTTTATAGAAACGTGACTAGAAAGTTAGAAACTTACGCTTTTCAAAAATGTTTTTTACTTTCAGGGTGAAATATAAGATACGTATTAATATTTTCCAGTATATTTTGTCGCGATTTTTGTTTAAGATCTATTAAAAATTAAAAAATATAAGATTTTTGTACTTTTATATATAAAGATATAGGAATAACCTCGATGCTTTAAATCATGTAGAAAATTTAGTTGTCTCAGATAATGTGAAGGGAAGGAGTATTATTTTTCTGTCTAGAATCGATAACAACAATAATATAACACTTCTACACTGAGCCCAAATAAGGATTTTGTTCCTATAAACATTGCAAGCCGTAAAATTCTCCTTAAAGTGAATGTGAGCGAGTCTTTTTATCGAGAATAAAAGATATTCTTTTGACTGATGAACGTCTGACTCCCCCCCAAAAGAACCGTCGTGGCAGGAAGCGAGTTACAACCGAAAGAGATGATGGTATTTTGGTAAGGGAAACTAAGAAAAACAAGAATGACAAGCAAAACATTACAGGTGCGGGTGCAAGGAAGTGGAGTTTAGTTTAGCGCCCGAACTACTCGACGTCATTTGCTTGAGGGCAGAACGCAAGCTCGGTACCCAAGAATGAGACAAAAGTTAACACCAGCAATGGAAAAGAAACGAACAATATAGTCGGGGGAAAACTACTGCAGATACTTGAAATCGGTTAGTATCAATTTTTATTAATGTAATATTATGTTCGAGTTGAATATTCACCCACATAAAAATCCACACTTAGAAATTTCTCTCTTTAGAAGTTTGAGCGATAAATTCGTCTTTCAGGTAAGATAAACCGAAATTAGGAATTCGACCCTGACCTGACTTCTTTATGAGTACCGTCAAGCACCCAACATATGTGATGGTCCGGTCCGTAATTAGTGGTCATGGTAGAGTTAGTCTGTATATTCTAGAGGGTACCCTGCAGCAGGGTCTGATCCAAGAGTCCTAGAAGCAAGACTCATTTCTAAGATGCGTTGCTGGATTGAATGTGAAGAAGCAGCATTCCACACATCAAGGTCTGGTAAAGTAACAGGGGGGGTGCACCTAATACGACACTAGACATGGAGGAGTAGCGCGCCCACCCGACCCCAGTGCCATAAGAGAAACTGGTACTCTCTCTCTCTCTCTCTCTCTCTCTCTCTCTCTCTCTCTCTCTCTCTCTCTCTCTCTCTCTCTCTCGTGTCGTACTTTGCGCCTCTGAAATCTCCCACTATCTTTTCGACGCCTGTTTAGACCCAACAAAGAGTGATAAAGGGCGTTAAACTTACTATATAAAAAAACTATTGCAACTGAAACCTTGATTGGTGGCATATCCGGTGTCGCTCACACGGAGGGTGGAAGGTGTAGCGTGGTTATAATTTTTCGGCTGCAGCAAATCTAGATAAATGACACGCCCTTCCTGCCCAGGTGACCCCAGTTATGCACCCACCCGGACCCAATTGGCCTACCTGCAGCTATATATCTTCCATTCTTTTCATTTCCTCACCTTCGTCACTTTCTTCACAAATCTCTCCTTATTAACTTTCATCGTGATATGGCCTCTTAGCTATTGCGCTTTAAATTCGGGAGAAAAATATTAAATGATTTCTGCAATCACGAAATATTCATCTTCTGGATTGACCAGGTAACACCTGAATTAAACCCGATAGAAAATTTACACGAAATAGTTAAAGGAAAAATAAAAAACAGCTCATAACAACCGAAGCAAAGTTAATAGAAAGACTAACATGGAACCATGATGGAGACGTAAGAACCAACTGCGATAAGAGCAGAGAAAGCATGCCTGGGTACATTACTGCGCTGGTTAGAGCTAAAAGTAGCACAACTAAGTTTTAAATAAACGCCAAACATGCTCAGGATTTTCAAGTATTATTTGTCCACTAAGTTTTGAATGATTTCCAATATAGCACACAATAAACAAGAAAGGACCTACTGATTAACGTAAGGTACAAACCACGGGGATCTTCAGCGTATGAAGGCGACTGCAAATTGGGGCCCCATCCGATAACATACCACACCCGCTGTAGCTTAACTTCGTTAAAATCGGAAGCGGTGTTTCCACTGGTGACTCGATCACCTTTATTTATGTTGATTGGACTGAACAAGATGGGGTAATGGAAAGATAATTTGTTTAACTAAGGGATAACTAATAACTAAAAAAAATGAGATAGGTGTATAAATGAACGTTGGACTCGGATTGATTAAAAAAATCTGATAAATCAATTTATTTTCATTAGCTCCTCTTCAGTGATAAGTCTATCATTAAGTAAAGCGCCGAAAAATCTCAGTATGTTAGTCAATGACTAGGAAAGTGAGTTTTTTCTTTAATTTGGGAGCCCCCCTTCCCCCCATTTCGAGTAACACGATTTGTTTGTAATTTTTTGCCTTTTTTCACTCCCAACAGAACGCCATTATTATTATGGAAACCGTGTGTCAATGTTATTGTTTCAACGTTTGCGATCTAACCTCTTGTGTGACGATAAATTGAAGTTCGTAAGCTTCCTTTTTTAACATAAACCTAAAGAGAAATAGGTGGTGTTCAACGTTCGGTAGCTGTTACAATTAATGAACAATTTTATTTTAGTGCTGTCAAAACCGAGTTATTAGCACTTGAAAGTAGTATTTTCCGAGCTACAATGTAGAAAATTAGAGGTAGTAAGTTATTTAAACATGTTTACTTTGGTAATTTTACACATTAACGTAAAGAAATCGCCAACAAAACGTGTTAGTCCTATTGGGAAGCAGGAAAGAGGGGCAGAGTCCACACCCCTTTACTGTTTAGCATGGTAGCGCGAGTTCGAAATGATAAGATGAAGGAACTGGTTTTTTTTCGTTGTTTGGGTGTGAAATATGTCAAAAAAACGCTTGCACCCTTTGGGTTTTTCTGTAGAATTATGAAAACTAAACATGCTTAAATAACCTACTACTCCTAACCTGCCGGTGTGTACTTGTTGACCTCGTTCTTTTTCTTGATCAACTCGTATTTCTCCGGTATTAGTTAACTTATATTTTCCTCTGTTTGAGACATTAAACTTATGAAAGGCACAAATGATAAATGGACCTTATTTCCCGAAAGTCCTTAAGTGTTTAGAGGGTGCTAAGAATACCCCTTATTTTGTTAATTTCGTTGATGTTCATTTTTTTTGTGGTCACGTTCATTGTTAATTTCTTAAAGTTTATAAATTATAGCTTCCGATATTTAAAATTGTTATTTTTTTAAGTGGTGCTAATGAGCTCGACCCTGGTCCTCCTAGTGCAAGATTCATGTATGCTAATCTGAGATGTTTATAATCTAATTTTGTAGAGTTGTTTGTAACATCCGAAAGTTGTGGTCATCTTTCGTTCAAAGACAATTGTATCATCCTTTCAACATCATAGTGGTCTGCCACAAGCCCAAACTTTTATTGCGGAATTCCATATTTGAGGCTCTCGGACTTGCAGTCTACTTTAGGAATGGATTTAATGCTACTTGCATCAATAATTACTCTTTGGGTTGTCATGAAATGCAGATGGTTAAGATCTGCAGCTGCATAAACAACTTTTCATCTTTTCAGAATTTTTGCTCGGGAAGCGTTAGTCTCAGAGATGACGCCCCGTTCAAGACGCCCAATGTCATTTGATCAAGATTTTTTTTAATTATGTGGAAGAAATTTTTTATTGTAACTGTTAGAAATTGGTTTAGAACTACATTCAATTCATTGCAATGTGCATCATCCTTTTTAAAGATATTTAAGGTTTCACGATTGGGGCAATGCATTCCTCACGTCCTGTCAGAGATACATTTGCAACAAGGAATCAACATTTGTTCATCTCTTCTTTCTTGACTAAAAAGTGAACCATTTTAGTCGAATTGTTACAGGAGAAGAAAAGTGGGTTCCTTAAACTAATATTAAAAGTTCTAGACAACTAATTAGGGCTAGAGAAAAACAATACCACTGCTAAAGGGAAAGGGGGGGGGGAGGATCCTCATCCACGGAAGACTCTCTTCTGTGTTTGGTAACATAATCAATTTTAAACTTCTCTATTAAATTTAGACTATCGTAAAAAAAAGGTTAATGTGCTCAGGTAGCACTTGAAGAAAAGGTGGCGACATTAATCAATAAAAGCAGAGTGCTTCATTAAGACAACGTGTGACCTCATATCGCAGGAGATCCCATAGAAAAACTCACCAATTTGGAGTGGGAACTACTTAGTCATTCTCCTTACAAACCGACTCAGCCCCAACAGATTACTACCTTCTTAGGAATTTAGCAAATCACCTGAAGAGAATGAATATGCAAACAACAGAAGAAGTAGAAATAGCATTAAAGAACTTTTTAAAATCAAAGTCAAATGATTTTTACAAAAATGATATTGATAAGTTACAAGAAAAATGGAGGTTAGGAGTAGAAACTGGTGGAAAATATATTAAATATAAAATTAATGAATACTTATTTAAATATAAATAGCTGCAAATAGTTGTTTGATTTTTATTAATAAAATAATGATAAATATAAGAAAAATTGCCGCATTAATTATTGATGACCTAATAAAAGATTGGCTTGATCCTACTCTATTAGAGGGCATTGGAAGTGTTTGCGGTGTGTATGTTATATTTGTCTTCGTATATGCGTTTGTGTAATTTTATGCCAGTTTGCCCAATGCAAGATTGGGCGACATTTTTGGAAAGCCTTTGGTAGACACCCTTAAAAATTACCCAGAACTAAGAACCAAACTCCCCCCCATCCCCCCTTATTTACATATATGGAATCCCCAAGTCGTATCACAATGAATTCCCTCTTCGTCCGATCATACCAATTATAAATTCCCCTTTATACAAGCGTGCTAAATAGCTAGCTTCATTTCTAAGACCCATCCTAGGTCAAGTATCAGGAACAAACCTTAAAAATTCAGATTTCATTGATAAAGGTAAGTCGTTAAAAAAAGACCTGAGAAAATATAAACTATTCTCTTAAGATGTTGATTTCCTATTCGCAAAAGTTCCCGTAAATGAAACATTACCATACTTAACTTCCAGGACTCAACATTAACCTGCCTACATCCACTGATATTTTTTATTAAGTTGGTCAAAATTTTACTTCCGATAATATATTCAAAGGAGAAGGAAGTATTATAGACGAAAATAGGTTTGTTCAATGGGCAGCCCTTTATCCCCTGGAGACCTCTTAGATACAGAGATGATTTAATTTTGCTTTGGTCTGAAAACAAAATATTTGATAATTTCTCTGAAACACTAAATTCACTACATACATCAATCAAATTTAAATTAGAATGGGGAAATAAAATTATACCCTCCCTTTCCTACGCAGAATCCTTCATCGTAACATTCTCACAAATTCCCTCCAATTTTCTATTTACCGCAAACCTGCAGGTTTAAACGCCTATATTCATTTTATTTTTCTCAAATATGACAATATAAAAATTTCGGTTATTTATTTTATAGTCTTAAAGGGAAGTAGAATTTTTGATCCTGAATCGCTGATGAAATTCGTAATATCGAAGTAATTTTTACAGTGTTGTCATACTTGTGATGATCGGATTATGTAATAGGTAGGCTACTGGCACCAAATTGCAGGATTAAATAGGCCCAGCGAAAACCTCCACAAAATAGAGGCGCGGTGGTCTTATTAAATCCCAGCATACTCCACACATATAAAATAATATGTCTAAAATTGGAATAAGGAAATGAGAATGGATAGATTAATTTGCATCTATGAATTTGAATAAAAAAAAATAAGGAATGTAAATATATTTGTATAGAAAGCAAGCAACTGTTGGAAGTGCGCACGGGACATACGAATGTACAAGCGCGCGAAAGGTCAGAGAGACCTGTGTCAATAAGACAACGAACGCACATACAAACAATTCGCGTCTCAGACTAAATTGATCAAAAGACGAAAGTCTCCGAAGCACCTGGGTAAATACACCCGTTGACCAAAAGGTATTGTATCACAAAGCTGCGACAAGTGTATCCTGTTAAAACTTGGGATATGTAAGTAATTCGACATACACAGCTTTCGGTAGCTCCACCTAAGGGGTGGAACAATGAACTCGAGAACCGAAGCTCATCCCGCGGACGATTCTAGGCGACGCCCTCTAGAAAATAAGCATATATATAGTTGGAGCAGCTCAGTTAGAATTATTATTGTATATTAAGATTATTAGATTACTCTCGTTAAGAAGATTATCTCGTTCACGTTCACCCTTTTAAATTCACCAAGTATTGTCGCTTCATAATTTAATACTTCGCGTTGAATATATATAGACTGCTAATCACCTGCAAAGTAACTTTGTAACGTGCCGCTTGCCCCGTTAATAGGCCAATATAAGAATTAAGTATATTTTTGCAACGTCCTTCTTTACCTCGATTTACCCTGAAACCTTCGGTAGGCCCAGCCAAAGTAAGAACACCGTAAAGAAATCATCTTTGGAGTCAGATACTTAATTCACCTTCATATAAGCTGGGTACCACCCTAAATTGGCAACTAACGCCATTGCCCTATAAACTGGTGCCGCATAAACTTGCACCAACCCCTATATAGTCGGCACATTTCATAAACGATGCTCACCTCGAAATAATACAAATTTACTTCTGCTCTCAAAAGACAAGTACAAATCTAAATAGCACCAGCTACTGCTAAATCACCTTGCATTTCGACCACAAAAGTCCTAAAAAAATTGCCAAAAATACTATCACTAAGATAACATTCAGTTTTCCCGACACAGTAAAAAAATAACATAAAAAAACGCTCCCTCTTCACAGATATCTTAGGGTGTCTACCAAATCGCCAAAATTAGACAAACCGGCAAGAACTTATACGAACACAAATATAAGATACGCACCGAAAATACTGTAATCATATCTCATTAAAAACCCCATCAAATATTTAGATTGGTATCAAGCCAAACTTTTATATCGCTCAAACGACAATATCAGGTAACAGATCGTCAAGGCGGCTATAATTAATTATCTTCTCACCTTCATTCTATCACCCTGAAGATTTAAGCATATCATATCCCTTATCTAAGCAGATTAATAATTTCATCCGAACCTGATCTCTTATCCAAAAGAATTAAGAATTTATGTATATTTTATTCCTTTATTATTATTATTGTTCCCCTCCCTTTGCATCGATTTCATATGAAAGAAGTGAAGGTGATTCGCAATGTTTGTTGTACAGCTGAAAGATGAGGGGAAAAGTTAGAAAAGAGTCCTGTACTTAGAATAAAAAAAGAAGAAAATCTCATATTGTTATGTTTTTTCTTGAAAGTCTAAGTTTAAACAATTTCTAAAAATGTGATTTTAAGAATTCCAAGGAATTGAAGTTAGATAAGACACTTCTAAATAAGAATTGTTCAAGAGTTACCGGACAAAGGAAGCCTTCTTCTGGATAACTTTGAACAGACTCTTGCCTACTGATGAAGTCAAAGTTTTGATGCAATCAGCAGGGAACATCCATTTGTCCTCTTGGATGGCGCCCCAAAGATGTTTTTTGTTGTTAAAATTGCCTTCCTCTGCATAAACGTCTTCCTTCATGATGCTTCAGATATTGGATTTAGGTTGTAACTGTTGGAAGGTCAGTCCATGATTGAGTCTCCTATGAATCAATTCGATTCTCACCAATTCTCAGAGAACTTAAACAATAACTAGGAGCATTATCGTGCACGAAGAGAAGTGACTTCCTCATCCTCACTGACTCTCTTGAACCAAGGTAGGAAGATTTTCTCCAGGAACTGGCAGTACCCCTTCGAATCTATTTTGACGCCATCATCATATTTAAAAGGTCTTACTAGCTTGCTTCCGACAATTGGAACCCAAATCATCAATCCTCCTCCTCCTCCTTGTTGTCACTCGGTGAATTTCTTCTCTGGACATCTATTGACAACCCACTTCTTGTCCACCCAGCTGGCCCATCCAAAGTGACTCGTCCCATCAGTGAAGATAAATTTGCTAAAGTCAGTTCTCATGTATGCCTGGACCTAGAACATTGTTTTCTTTATTTGTTTTCATTATGAAAGGATTATTTGGTCTTATTCCTAACGATTCCAAATTTCCCAACAACCCTACACCTCCTTTCTCTCGAGACGGAAGGAGCCTCAGATGATTGAAAAATGGTTTTGCTTCTAGTATGTTTTTTATAGTCATTTCTTGATTTGAGGACGATCTCTAAAGGTAAGAGCTCAAATTCTGGTTAAACCCTTTTCTTTCTTGGCTGAATGGCATCCTCTACCATTTTATTCACAGTGTGATGATCACGCTTCAAATCCTTTAAAATTTGTAGAGAAGACTTTCCTTTACCTATTTTTTTCACGATATAATTCTTCTCTTCTTGGGAAAGTTGTTTTTTTTTTACCTGGTTGATCGTTTCCTAACCATCGTAACCTCATTTCTAGCAGAAGGGTGGAGCCGGAGCTGTAGCCATTAACACCATCCAGGTTCTCTGGTCCACTGACTTTGTTCTTGGGATAAATTAGCATTATTATTAACAATAATTAATTAAAGAATTATTTTTCTGCTTTCAGCTCTGTGAATTTTAATGATTTGACCTCTATTAGTCAAAGTTCTGTTTCGCATTTTAATAAGCTTTATTTAATAGGGTTCTTGATAAGAGAACTGATCTTTCTTTTTTTTTACGGATAACTCTTATCAGTTTTTCTGGATGTAGTTCGCCTAGCATTTTAAGTCTTAAAAATGCCACTTTATTTTTCACTGTTTTGAAGAGCCACAGTATTTCCTGTGACACGTTTGAGAGTCATATGTGGTACTCAAAACGCTTTTCAAATAAAGGGATCTAACTCTCGTAAACGCATCAATTATTATTTATAGTTTTTTTTATAATATGAGGAAAAAAAACGTGTGTAGATACCTCTAATTTGCCTTGCTCAGTGAAAAGGTTAAAAATCTCATTCCATTGTCCTTAAGTATTGAACCAAATCTTAGCCTTGGAAATACATATGTGTCCCTAGGCTGAAGACTTGGATCTTAATCTATGCGAACACAGTTTTCACCGCCCGATTCCAGGTATACAAAAGCTAGGTGAATTACGGCCCCGAGCACTGAATGTGTTATCCGTGGAAAAACTAAACATGGTGCCATGAACAAATATATACTTAAAGTATCTTGTATAATCCCCCCCCCCTCCCTAGCGAGTAAAAATTCGAGAAAAAACTATCGCAAATCGTAGGTCAAACTATTAAAATTCAATAGTAATAATTGAATTCAAAGAATTTCAGGAGTGGCAACCTGTGATGACAGGGAGGCGCCAGTAAACGGGAGGACGTTGACCCATGAACATATTCCAAATTTGCCTCCGGCTAAGCACGCGTCTCATCCTCATTAATCTCCCACACAGGGGAAGATTCGAAGTCAGACGTTAGAAGCATCGCCACCTGGGGCTCAAGTCCTTTACAGTACCTCATTTTCCGCCCCATCCAGTATCTTAAAGTTCGAACTCCTCAGGAGGTAAAACATTAGTTTTATATCGCGACCAAACGTCAATTCCAAGGTCATATCTAAATGTGTGTGTATTTAGTAGAGGAACTAACTGTATGGCAGTTGTTTTTTGAGGGTGGACTATTAGAAATAGGTGCAAGCGGGATCCTCTGTGGCGATCTTGAGCTTTCATCTGATTATAAAAATCCTTGGCCACGGAAGATATTACGATGCACTCAAAATCTCCAACGAAGTCTCTCTCTCTCTCTCTCAATCTTTGAGCCAACCTCTCTCTCACTCACTCTTTCTCTCAATTTCTCTCCCACATACACTCTTTCGATCTCTTTATCTCTATGAATATATATATATATATATATATATATATATATATATATATATATATATATATATATATATATATATATATATATATATATATATATATATATCTCTCTTCAATCTTTCTGAATCTCACTTGACAATCGTTCTCCCACACTCTCTCTCAATTTATATATTTCAATCGGTCTGCCAATCACTATCTCGACCTCTTCATCTCAATCCCTTTCAATGCCCCTCTCTCTCTCTCTTTTATCTCTCTTTTCAATCTATCACTAAATCTCTATCTCCCAATCTATTTCTCACTCTTTCTCATTCTCTCAACCTATTTTTATCTATCTTTCTCTTAATCTCTCTTGTTTAATATCGCTCAATCTTTCAATCTCTCACTCTATCTATTTCAATCAGGCTCTCTATGTCTATTTTCACTCTCTATCGACATCTATTTCTCAATCTTTCTCTTACTTTCATTCTCTCTCTCTTTCTCATTCTCTCTCAAGCTTTCTCTTTAAGCTTTCTAACACACTCTCCTAGCCTCTCTCTCAATCTCACTCTTCAATCGATCTCACAATCTCTCTCCTGCTCACTTTCAATCTTTCTCTGAATCTATTTTTCACAATCTATCTCTCTCAATCTTTCTCTCTTTATCAATCTTTCTATCTTTCTCTTAATCTATCTCAATATATCTTTCTCAATCTCTCTCAATCAATCTTTCTATATATTTTTCTCAATCTTTCTCTTCCAATCTCTCTTAATCTGCCTCTTTAGTTGCTCTCACACAATCTATTTCTTAATATATCATTCTTTCTTTCCCAATCTCCTTCTCAATCTCTCTCAAAATCACCCTTAATCTTTCTTCTCAATCTTCCTTTTTCAATACCTCCAAAATACCTCCCTCTCTCTCTCCTCCAACTTCCCTTTCTCAGTATATCTCTCGATCTCTTTCTCATTCTCTCTAAATATTTATTTCTTAATATCTCTCTCAATCTCTCTTTATATTTCTCTAAACATCACTTTCTCAACCTTTCTCTATCGCTCTCTCTGTTCCAATATCCTTCTCTCAGTCTCTTCACTTTTACAATCTCTCTCTCTCTCTATCTAGCGCGACAATTATTTATCTCACTTCCCCTCTTCTCAGAATACCCCACCCCCAATATCTTCACTGTTGATGTACCCCTATTTTTTTTTTACATAAATAAATAAATTAATAATTCTAACATTGTTGAATTTATTGGCGCACAGAATTCTCTTCTGTCCATGCGGATACTAGAGTCATTCATTCTGGTCTGACATTACTGAAAATATTTCCGTTTTTTATTCAGGATAGTATGGTCTTAGTTCCTAGACCACAGCTGGTATTATTATTACAAGAATCAGCGTCATGAATAAATCATAACAATGAAAAACAATTTTAGAATTTCAGAATCTTGGTGATGGTGGAAGAAACTAATGTGTTTGACGCTCTCTGGAAAGAATTCCCAAAGCGCAAAACGCCCGTCGAAAATGGATGAAATCCCCGAAAGACTTCCAAATTCTTGCAAGGATTTTGTCGACCAAAGATTTCGGAATTTCAAATAACCACAGAAGAACCCCATCCCACCAAGCCAATTGGACTTACATAATAGAAGTTAAGGAAAGTTGAGGGGTGGGGGGCATGGGAAGTGGAGGGAAGAACGAGCGATACTGAGAAGTTGGAAAAGAATTAATACCATGTAATTGTGTAATAGTGAAAAAAGGTTTAATGATTAAAGAAACTACTTGAAAAACATGGAGACAAGGAGGGGTGGATGTAAATTCCCACAAGTTTGAAAAAAGACCAGCACTCGTATATAAGAACAGCCTGGAATACGGGTTAAGTTAAGTTGAGTTTAGTTGAGCTAAGTTAGGTTAAATTAAGCCAAGCCAAGTTAAGTTGAGTTAGGTTAGGTTAATTAAAGTTATCAAAGTTAATAAAAATGTATTTCGCTAAAATGAATAACAGAAATCCCGGTTATTGTTTGGTTTATGCCCAACAATATATATATATATATATATATATATATATATATATATATATATATATATATATATATATATATATATATATATATATATTTAAAAACAATTGTTTTTTAATGTAAACAATGTTTTTTCTTGGGTAAATTAAATGAAAGTGTTGGGGGGGGGGGGGGTTAGGCTGTTGCAATTGCATCATATAATTTTTAAGGTAATTTGGAAATTTGGGGCTTCGTCCCCATTCCCCCCCCCCCCCGCAAAAAAGCACTCGTAATATTTCTAATTCAAAAACCTAACCTTAGTTTCGAATCCAAATGGCGATTGCTAAATGTCGTTAGGCCTATTGTTTTTCTAACGTGTTCCTTGACGTCAGCCATATAAGCCTCACCCACGAATGCTATTTAAATCAATGATATTTTATTTAAAATTGGTTATTATTAAAAGTACTCATTATATTTGAATTCAGAAAAAAATTCCCTTCAAAATGCGATTCCTATTAACAATATGGAGCTAGTTGTTTTTCGGTTAGATTAGACTAGGCCTTGAACGAGGAAAATTACTGCCGAATCATGTAGGTACACAATTATAGCATCTTAATTAGAAAATAATATTTTGAATTATATACAAAATTCTAGCATTCTAATTCGAAAAGAAATATTTTAAGTGTTTTACAAAAACAAAAAAACTAAACTACATAAACCTCTACGGAACTGATTCTTTAGATGGATTAAAACAATACATAACAGACAAGATGGCGAAAATGGCGGCCAATCTATTTTTCGCCATAACCTCATAGGTAGAAATTTGCCCCAATTAAGTAATGAGAATGCTTACTAATCAAGGCAACGTTAAGTAAGCATTTGCGTATTTTTTTAAAAATAAAGATATTTATAACAAAGCGCCCACAAAATTCGCGAGTGGGCATAAACCCCCAAATAACCGAAATCCCATTAACCCACCATCTTCTTGTCATAGGAAGGTTATTTAAAGCATCGCAAGTTTGCGCTCTCCATCCCTCACGCACACACGAATAAGCGAAGTTCTAGGAATAACTACACCTGGTAACTGGAACAGCGACACGCCCTCCAGGCCCCAGGGGGCAATCTCAAGCTAGATTGAGACTACCTAGGTTTATTTCTTCCAGACGTTTCTATTTTACGCCTTTTACACAAATTTTTTTTACAAGCCTCTTTTCACTTATTTTTTTGCCCAGCGGCTGATTCCATAGACTTGTCGCCGACCGGCTTTCGTCCATTCAACCCTAAGCGGGGCTTGGAGGTAGGGGGGGAGGGGCAACCAGCGCTCTTGGCGGAGTTCTCCAAATTAATTCTCCCCTTAGAACGGTTCTTCCCCGTCTCATTTTGGAACAAACTGGTTCTTCATGTACATTTCCCCTTATAGTAGTCATCTATCCAAGAGCTAAATCTTGGATTGACCCTTCTAAATCCGCAAAACCTGGGCCCTATTCTCCTGATCAGATCCTTTATTTCCAAATTTTCCTTGTAATTGAGTCAAGGACTTCAAGCAACATTTTTTTCAATAAGCCTTTACAGACTTATCTCTGATGTCCTTCGGCCCCCGTTTTATTAGGAAGAGACAGTCAACTTTGTTGAGGTTTTTCCCAAAGCTGCCTAACGCTAAGATTGTTATGTGGTTATGACTCTTAAATATTAAGAACAAACCCCTCTTAGTGCATGTGTTAAGATCGTTAGGTTAATTATTACACGATTATTTACTCACGATTTAATCGAATTGCGCACTGCAGAGAGTAACAATGAAGCTGGATAATTTGATATTAATAATATGTGGATGGTTATTAGGGCTTTAAGGGCCGCTTGTTTTAATTATATATTCTTATGGCTTTTATTCTAAAAAAGGCTCGAAGTAGTGCTAGACGGAAGAAGGGGTGTTTAAACCTTTATCTGGAACAATCCCCCCCCCCCTCAGAATTGTCCATAAGGGATCAACATTTTTTATTTTACAGCTACACAATTAGCAAAATGAAAGCGTCGATCTCCGGTTCGACTCAGAATGCAAAATTCGCCAGATAAATGCCCTCAGGACTTCTTCGTATGGGCTACGTTTGCTTTAAGCTTCTAAGGGGAGAACCTAGAGAGTATGAAGCCTAGAAAAACTCACTTTCCTGAGTGACTTGTTGTAACACCTTTGAAAACACTAATGCTTCCAATGGCATTCTACCGTTTTGCAGCCACATATTTTCCCTTAAATTAATAGTAGAACGCCTACCAACACAAATGCAACGCCAACGACCTCTTTGACCAAATAAGCACAATGATATTTTGTCCTTTTTCACAAAAAAACACCAGTTGCTTGTGCAAAATATCTCTTTCTAATAGCGCAATGCAGCAGTCTTGCTATTAATTTTTCTTCATAAGTAAAAAATAGACATTTTGAAGTTCTCAAAGGTGCTACTTTCTCAAAACATGACAACGCCCTCGAAGCGTTTTCGTGAGGCACCAGCCATGGGCAACGAGTTAGTTGATTCTCTCCTTAGAAGCTGAAAGAAAATGTGGCCCTAAAACAAAGAAGACCCATGCCCTCTATATCGTACAACGTTCCAAATAATAATCAGGGAAGGGGTTAAAGTAGGACGTCTGGCCACCCTAGGCTTTGTAATTCGCGTATTAGCGGAAACAGAACCGCACCCCCCTACTTTTTACCAAGTGAAAACCGTCTCTTGAATCGATTAAACTAGCCTATGCTTGCAATGAATTTGCTTTCTCGATTCTCGGCACTAAAATTTGTCGCTCCAATTACTCTCATAAAACGAAGGCCTTAGTGAAAATTATACCAGTGCTTATTATTGTACTGTCTTGAGTTAACAATAAAGCATTCTTTTATAATATATGAGTTTCATCAGATCGTTTTTTAAATCGATTTATTGCGCACAAAAGCTGCATAATCGTAAGAAGTCGTTTATTTTCAGTACCTTTCTTATTTCAATTTCCTGCTTGGGGAAGAAAACTGCCGTAGTCGTGTAAGAGTAAATTTGAACCGTATCAATGCGTGCGAGACCTCAAAATACAGTAATCTCTCAGGAGTAAAATTGAGCCCTATCGATGCGTGCGAGACCTCAAAATACAGTTATCTCCCAGAAGTAAATTTGAACGCTATCGATGCGTGCAAGACCTCAAAATACAGTAATCTCTCAGGAGTAAATTTGGACGCTATCGATGCGTGCGAGACCTCAAAATACAGTAATCTCTCAGGAGTAAAATTGAGCCCTATCGATGCGTGCGAGACCTCAAAATACAGTAATATCTCTAGAGTAAATTTGAACGCTATCGATGCGTGCGAGACCTCAAAATACAGTAATCTCTCAGGAGTAAATTTGAACGCTATCGATGCGTGCGAGACCTCAAAATACAGTAATCTTGCAGGAATAAATTTGAGGCTTATCGAGAGACCTCACCTTTGATTTACGATCCGAGTTTGGTTTTGTGAATATTTAAGGACATTATTTGCTTTGCCCATTTGACCTTTTTTTTGTTAATTGATACACTTTATTTGGGGAATTGCAATAAACTATTAACTTAAACCAACAAGTGGGTCAGGTGAAACATTGGCAGCCATACGTACAAACGGTTTCATCCATCCAGGTTAAAGACCATTACAACCATATCTTCCATAGCTTTCCTTCGCACAACAACACAACTTTTTATGACATTAAACGGGTGGGTCTCTTCCCTGAGCCCTAGGGTTCCAAATGCTCGCTGGCTTGTAACAAACATAGTATTACCGTTCTCCCCCCCCCCTCCTCAAACAAGACTCGGACTCTGGTCTTCGGGCTTACCAAGGATTGTCATTGCGATGTTTATGTTGGTTTCATTATAGGGTTGGGGGACTCCGCCCAATAAAGATTATGTGATTGAAAGGTAGAGATATACTCGATCATATATGGGAAGGGGCGGGGGGGAAAGCTTGCCTATATTTGTTCTTTGGTCAACCCTTGTTATGCGGGTTCAATTGGTTCTAGTGGTCCCACAGGGGATTCCAGGTCGTACTCTTAAGTGTTCTTTGTAGCAATGTGCTCCGGGAGGGGGGGGGGCTTATACTCCTCCTTAGACTACTGCTAATATTATTACTCCTTACACTACTCCTACTACTAATACTCTTCCTTATATTACTTCTGCTACTACTCCTTCCACGTTCCAATATTTAAAGTTGACCAAGTTTGCTATGTTCAATTTTTATTTTGTTCCATTCTTCCTCCTCTACTTATCCACCCTTTTCCTTCGTATCTTTTTATCTCCCCCATTCTTTCTCCGCCAAGTGAAAATGACCTGGTTTGTTATTCCACTTCCTTCTCTTTTCATCACCCTTATTTGGGGCATGTGTTCCCGACTGCTGAAGGGACCCCTTAACTCCCTTAGCGAACCTTGCGGTATGGCGGGAACGAGAGGTTCCCAGCTTTCAGACACCCAACGAAAACTGCCACCATTTGAGCAGGAGCTCTGTCCATATCCCCAGACCCTTTGCCAGGGACAAGGACGGGCTGGGGAAGAATAATTGGCGCCAGAATAGCATCAATTTCGGCTTGCGATGGATGAGGAAATGTGCCGCGCAGAATGATTGAGCTTCGAACTCTGAGTGTTCAGGCCAAGGGGCGAAATAGAAGAAGAGGAGCTGAAATGGATAGGTGCGGCATGCATGTGTCACCGAGGCGCGAGAGGGAAGGAAGGCCGCAACAGCCGTAGCTGCGGAGCCTGGACAGTGGCCCTGCCCCCACTGTCAACGACCATGCCGTTCCAGACTTGGACTCCACAGACACCTGCGAATCCATAACAGGTGAGATGTGCAGACAGGTGTCATCGTCGAAATCGATGGACTACTAATACGAAATAGAAATCCCCAATATCAAACCCGCAGGGAAGGGGGTTTAAATTATCACTTGCCAGTACCTAAATTTGTTCCTGGATGCTTCGAGTGTGCCTTATCTTCCTTCCCCCCTAACCCGGCATTTAGGAGTGATGTATTTTGTTGTATCAAAATTTTGACATTATTCTATCTACTGTTTTAATAAGCATTTTATTTTCAATATTTTCTTCACTCATTCTTTCACTCTTTTTGTATATACCCGACCAAGTGTCAAATACGAGGGCAAAGCCTTTCAAAAATAAAAGGCAGCCACTACGTACGCACCAGTAGAACCAGAATTCACCGACCTCCTGGTAGGTTTAAGGATGTTGGATACAGCCCTTTGTTTGGCCTTCTGTGCGATTCTCTGTCGTGTGAGGAGGTCTATCGCCTTTAGTTTAAAAACGCCCCGATTCCCGCTAATATCATGACAATGAGATCTACTCCGCCCACACCTTACGAGGGAACTCCCACAATTACCGATACTGAGAGAAAAGCCCACCTCACGAAAAGCAATAAGCCCCCATCATGAACTCGAATTTCTTCGATTTTTTTTTTAAAGAATGGGACATCCATTGGAATTCATGTTCGTATTTTTGAGTTACTAAAAGCCAATTTTGTACGCAGTTTTGGACAGTGGTCATATACACCCCGTACTTCAAGTCCATTTGTTTTTGAGGTTCCTCCAGTTCGCTTTGATACTTTTTTTAGCTTTGTTCCTCCTATTCATTTCGCTGTCCCCCTCTTTTCTTTGCTCGTTATGCACCATGAAGGGTTGATTATCTCTTTTCTTTTTCCACTGCTATCCTTTGTCTGCCATTTTAAAGAGCGCTGTTCTCTCGCTTCTAGACATCTTAAGTCTCGTGTGGAGTTTCTTCATTGTGGAACGCGGAACCCAAGTAGTCTCATCTTTAGAATAGTCTGGCTAAATACTTTATCCTATTTTAACTTTCCCTAACGTCACTATTTTCGTTACGAATTCGCTTCGATGGTTAGTTAAAAAGGGAATCGATATATTCCTTCAGGGCTCGATCTTTCGCAGAATACAAGTTTTCCGTTGCGCGATGATTGTCCGGTGGCGATTTTTTCTAATTGACCGATTTTTATTTATTTTACCCATGAGCGCGAATTCGCTCTTTCTCTACTCTATTGTTTACTCAAAAGCAGATCTGCTACGAACTCGTTTTCTCGCTCGTTCGCAGTTGGAGTTAAAAGTCGAGCCAAAGAGACAGATGATCTACTTTGCTCTTCCTCTTCTCCACCTTCCACGATTTCGAACTGTACAAGAGTGTGACGTCAATCTATGAAATATTTCTGATGGTTTCTGCAATGAAGAAAGCTCCATTAATGCTCTCTCTCTCACACACACATACACACATACCTTCTCCCGTCCCCCTCTCTCTCTCTTTGGACCACTCAATTAATTATTCACCATTATATAATATAAAACGACCAATTAGAGAGAGAGAGAGATAGAGAGAGAGAAAAAGAGGGGAAGGAGTGTGTGTGTGTGTATAAATCGTGACTGGAAACTTTTTGTGTCGCGGAAATGAATGATAATTTGTCCGAGGACTGCATTTTTAAAACATTCATGTTATTATTAATGCTTCCACCAAAAATCATAGTGTGATTGAAGTAGAACAATTATTCGTCTGTGACAGGCGAATAAATGATCAAAGCTCCTTTGAACACGATCAAACCATATGGAAATGCGCTCCTACTGTGGAAAATTCACCCACGCAAATGCTCTGGCAGAAAACAGTTGCTATATCTAATTTACCTTCCGTGGAACAACGTCTGGCATCAATAAGGAGTATGTCTTAACATCTTCACTCACTGCAAAGATGCTTCGCCAAAAAGCTACAAAATACAGCCATATTATCAGTTTCCAATTTGCACAACCGCACGCCATTATGGCTTCCAGGACACTGAATTGAAGAAATGTTGTAACTTGTTTTCCAATGGATTTTGCGTACATGAAACCAGAATGAAAATAGAGCGGAGCTGATTTATAGGAAAAACGCACTAATTAAGGGGTGACATAGGACGAAAATTTGTTCGTAGTTTCAAGATTTTTGGAATTAAACATCAAACAACCGATCACTGGTAGAGGAAGGTCAGATTTTTAATTAAGCTTCAGGAAAATTCTCTGATATCAAAGGTATATTTAATTGGGTTATTTTGGCTCAAGAGCTCAAGTTACTGTGTAATGGAAAAAAATGTTATTGAGGAAAATGTGAGAATAAGAGAAAATTAAATAAATAGAAACAACACATATAACACAAACAGAGTGATATGTTCCTAGATTTCTGTTTGAAACAAGTACCCGCGAATAGGTACAATAACTCCAACCTACGAACTTTGGAAGACCAGGAGGAGGAGGGGTGGGAGAGGGTTACTGACGTCATGCGGATATACCTGGGGGAGGAGAGATAGGAAAAAGGAAACAAAAAGTAATCAAGAAATCGGTTCGAGAACTACCTTAAATGGTCGAGCACGAAGTCACCGGGAACAAATATGTGCCTTGTGTGTTGTGCCCCAAAACACGACACCTCACTCTTGTGTTGAAGGAACTGGGATTTATTTGAATAACAGCAATCGAACATAAACGAGGCGTATTTACATCAAACAAATTTTTGAAAAATGAATCAGAAAGAAGAAATAAAGGGTGGTGAAAAAGTGTGAAAGATGTCCGTCCGCGAATGGTAGATTTAATATATATATATATATATATATATATATATATATATATATATATATATATATATATATATATATATATATATATATATATATATATATATATATATATATATATAATACATTATAAAATTTCAGGGCGTCAATGCTGAGAAACCCCCCAAAATCCATGAAATGAAAAATATTGCACGAAATGAAGACTGCAGTCAATACAAGATGCATGAAGAATGATGACAGATTATATTTGACTTAACCTAATCTAATTTATCCTAACATAATCTAACCTACCTAACATAACGTAATTTAGCTTGAACCCTAACCAAAGTAACCTTGCCTAATCAACCTTATCCTAAACTAATTAAACCACTCTTAAATTAATAATTATGCTTATGAAAGACTTAATTCAGGTATATAAAAATTCTGAGCATACGATGACATTTGTCAAGATATGCCCTTTGGAAGCGATAGGAGGGCATTGCTATTAGTCAAAAGCTCAAGATCAAAGAAACTTTGTTCAAAGGGATATACACAAATACCCATTTTATTATAGCAATAGGGTAATTAATGATTGGAATGACCTACCAGTATGGTGTGAGGGGGGGGGGAGGTGGTGAAGAGTGACACGGTTTATTTTTAGGCAGTTGATGAATCCGAGGTTGTTTCATTGACAATGCACAGCTCATGTCGGGGCCCACATCCAGTCGGTTCCGGCTGTTATTTTTAATTTGTAGAATAGTGGAGAAAGCAGACTTATATAAGTAGGTAGTTGAAAGGATCAAGAGTAGCCGAAATGCAATCTCACTACCTTTTGGATAAAACTGAGACAATGAAAACCAAAATACATTCAGAGATTTTTCTTCATAGAGATTTTTGGGAAAAGAATCGTTTTTGAGATCAGAAGAATTCGTCCTGAACATCAGTGGGAATGGTAATAATATCAAGCGTGCTAGTGAATAGATTTCTCACGAATATCCTTTCTTTCTCCTCCAATTCTGGGAGTACATCTTAAGTTCACTTTCAAAGGATCTCAGATGATGAGTAATTTTAGTTTTATGTAATGGGTTAAGCAGACGATCTTCTTCATTCTCGTTAAGAACAGTTGAAAGGTTTTCAAACGTAGCAACATTCACGGCACCGACTTTCTTTTACCAATTCTGGAGTTTGGCAAGAAATTCGCGAAGACAATCTATCAGATGAAACACATTTCTTTCCTAACCCTGTAGCTTGAAATTTAACCGATTTAACTGCACAAATATATCTGCTAAGTATGGAAGACGTGTCTCCCACAAAACCTCATTGAATTGACTCAAGAGATCATCGTTCCCTTTCATTTCCAAGAACAATTTAACTTCCCTGCGAAGTTCAAACAGTTGAATCACAACATTTCCCTTTGAAAGGCAGCACACTTCGAATTAAAAGAGAATAACTTCATGCTCCGAGAATGCTCAGATCATCTGTTGTTTTTCCTGATAAAGGAGGTACAGTTTTGTGAAAGTTTGATTACGCGAGTTCGTGTTAACTTTGCACGAATACCCTTTTCCACGTCGTGTGCTTAGTCTGATTGGAGAGACCTCCTGTGGCTAAGCACGAGGTAGTTCTCCCCATAAGGGTACTATCCACACTTTGCGCTTTTTACTCACGCTTCTTTCATCACTTTGCAACATAACGCAACCCTCATATCGCTCAGACCTCCTTGATAGTACGGTATAGTGAACCCCGGAAGGAAGCCATGTTAGGGAGTGCGAATAAGGGGGTCCCTTAAGGACACGAGCCGGAGACCTTGGAGAGGCGCCTATTAGAGGAGGCCCATTAAGGTAGGAGGGTTGCGGAGTGCGGTTATAGGCAGGTATTTAAGGCACTAATAGGTACACTCACAATAGGGTTTAGACTCTTAGATTCTGTCACTTTTTACAAAATAGGAAAGGGGGGTGTAGGGGAATAGTCACCCCCCCCCCCCCTGTTCACTCGCGGGGCAGTCACAAAGCGGTTACCGCAAAGACATCCGCCCCAGGCATCGGCGGGTCCATTGCGTAACCGCAGCGTCGCCTATTTTGGTGCCATGAAAGACCTTAAAGGTCAAAATGCAAGATCTCCCCCAGGAGAGTGAGATCCAGTTTCACGTCAAATAAGAAATTGGAGACATGTTTCTCCCAATCTCGAACGCTAACGAGGAGCCGAGGTTTGACTTTGTGGGAAAAACCGTTTGGAAAAAGAACTCTCCTGGGGCCGTCCTCAAGCCCCTCCCCCCCTTACCACTCCCCCAGTGGGGTGACGAGGTATAAATGAGAAACTCTGAGGAAAATCGAGGTAGTATACGTCAGTCTCTAGGTGACGAAGTCCTCGGATCCAAAACCGAGCTACCGAGACTGGAGAGGTAGTGTACTTGGCTCGTCAGACCAAGAAGTACCCTGCAAGAGAGGCAGGGCTACCTACCTTAAGGGGCTAAGAAGAAGCTCATCCTCGAGCTAAGTCCCTGGTTATCAAACCAAACGATAAGTTAACTTTGTTAGGTTCAACTTACTCTCGCCAGAGAGACTCCTCATATGCTGGTGCACCTTAAACACCAGGGGTATTCCTCGTCCTTGAGGAATTAAGAAAAGAAGAAGGAAAAGGCTCCCCCCTCGAGCCCGTTATTCGGTGGCCACACCGAACTCCTAAGTTAACTTGGTAAGGAACCAACTTCAACTTATTCTCGTCAGAGAAATCCCCCTCCGTTATACTCGCCCTTGAAGAAGACTGGAACTAAGAAGAAGCTCATCTTCGAGCTAGTTCCTTGGTTACCAAACCGAACTTTAAGTAACTTATTCTCGCCAGAGAAACCCCGTCTCATCGATCCTCGCCCTTGAAGAAGACCCTCCCCGAGTTCAGTTCTCGTCCATGAGGAAATAAGTAACGAAGGAGAAAAGCTCCTCCTCGAGCTCGTTACTCGGTGATCACACCGCACTCCAAGTTAACTTGATTTAAGAACCAAGTTCGACTCACTCTCGCCAGAGAGACCACGACTGCCTAGGTGTTGCATAAAGCACCGTATTTGTTCTCGTCCTTGAAGAACCCCCTCCCCTGAAAGAACGTGTGGACCCCCCAGCTGCTACCCTTGCCAAAACGACCGTGTGATATCGCCCAGCTACATCTGAGAAGTCGGCACGCGTCGTGAGTCAATAACATTTCTGAGGCCCTTTAAACTCCAGATGAGTCCGTAAGCCTAATTCTTATATTATTGTTGTGTGTAGAGAAATTAACTAATTTTTGTGGATAAACTAATTTAATTAATTCTTGTTTAGGATAATATTCAGAGTATTGCTGTAGTAAATGTTTAGATGTTGTGTATTCAATGGTTAAAGTTAAAATATAAGTTTATTTTGGGATTAATGTTCGTTTCTCTTATATATCCTTACGTGTTTCGAAACGGCTCTGTTCGTTAATATATTCTTATAATATCAATATATTAGACACTCTTAGCACTCTTAGAATAGAACAAAAAGGGGGGGAATTCTACGACAGGGGGATTAGCCCCCCCAATTACCAAAACCAAAAATGGAATTTATCAAAAGGCTCCCCCTGAGACTCAAGCCCAACAGAAGGAAGAGGACAACACAAGAAGTGACCCAACAGATATTTATGACTTGCAAATCCCACTAATGAAGTGCCTTGATGTCCCAATAGGATTTATCATGATCTGCCCTGGAAACAAAGATGTCGAGTAACTCCTATCCTCTGCGGGCAGCATCACACTCAACAAACTTGACCTTGAGGCCCCCCCCCCCACAGATCACGGCCAATAGATCAGTCGTATGCAGGAAGATTGAACCATGGTTGGCAAGAACACTTCTCAGAATATTAAGGAGGAGTTGGAAGCTAATCAACCGTGGTTGAAAATTCATGATGTTATAAAATTCAGGGATCATACTCACGTGTTTAAGATAGTCTGCGAAAACACCGAAATGGCTACCCAAATCATGGATAAAGGACATATTGCATTCTGAACTAGGATCCCGCAAACCAACATCCAGCGAGACGCATTCATCATCATACAAATATGCCTCCGTTGTTACGAAATGGAAGACCACATAACTCCGGAATGTGCTAAAAAAGACCTCACGATATTTTCGGAGTGCGGGAGAGAGGGGCACAGCTACCGATCATGCCAGAGTACGCCCAAACAGTTCATAAATTGTAGAGGACCTCATCTGACAATGGCGATGTCATGCCCGAAAAGGAAAGATATAATAAAAAGGAAGTAGAACGAAGAAAGATTGAAGGCACAGAAGAACATGACATACGCCTCGGCGACAAAAAATACAGTAACAACTAAAAGACAGAAAGACAACTCAGCATAGACGGAACATTGAATGTCAATATACTGACCTGTATTTTTCACTCACATATATTGAACATTGCGAACCCCGGAAGCTACGCGAATACCCTAAACGGAATGCTCAAGGACAACAGTTTAGAACCCATGAACTTTCCCAAGGATGTGGACTCGTCAGCAATATTTAAGTTGAAGATTAGTGACAAGACAACAAAAGCACCAGTCGAAGAAGCAAAATCGCAAGACGAAAACAATGAAGACTAAATACTGAGGAAACTGAATCTGATAGGAGCACGGAAGAATCCGCCCAGGAGATTAGAGTCACCAGAAGGAAAGCCCCAAAGAAAAGAAAATCCAGATCTAGCTCACATAAGACATTAACCCAACGGCAACAGTCCCCGATCCCGTCGACATTACTATCGCAGAAGGAAAGAAAGTAATCATGTGTAGAGGGGAAAAGAACGAGAGAAAGAAGAAGAAACGTCAAACAAGAACTAAAGAGACAAACGGTAACCCCAAAAGGAATATCAAAATGGACAAACGTAAATTGGAAATTCTTCAAATTAATACTAACGGTTGCATAGGTAAAAAATGCATATACGGAAATATTTTTAGAGAGCTAGGCCCAGATGTTATTTTAATATCTGGCCACGGATTAGACCTAAAAACAGAAAAAATAAAAATATGGAATTACAACGTTGTAGCAACGAATCCTTCAAGACAAAGACACGATGGAGTAGCAATTGCGATCAAAAAGGAACTAGACTATAAGACTCACCAAGGACTAACCAAATCCTATGCAGCAGTAGAGATACAATTAGAACTAACTAGTCTTATAATAGCCACGGGGTACCAACCCCAAGAAGAAACGGATTACCAATTGCCAACTTCACTAAACTTTTTAATAACAGGAACCCAGTCATATTTATGGGAGACTTGAACGCAAACTGCGCGGAAAACGGATATAGAACAAATAAAAACGCGGACAGGCATTTGAAAACGATGCTGGATAGGAGAATGCTCCAAAGACTGGGGCCAGATTTTCCCACAGATATACATAACAGAACGACAAGTAAGCCAGGTATCTGCCTTGCAAATTTTAACTTGCCATTTAATTTTTACTTCGAACCGGTTGACATACCAGTCAGTGACCACATAGCTACACTACTTATCATTAACCAGAATCCCATACAGAAGCCAGGTAAGAAATGGAAAGCCTATCACCAGGCAGACTAGAGAAAGTACAAGGAAGTTTTAAGAGAATATGAACCGAGAACTTTCAACGAAGCAACTATAGAAGAAATCGACGAGGGACTTAGAAAAATTAGGAGTACGCTGATTGCAGAAGACGAAAAAAGCAGTTCCAAAAAGAGCCTTTAAAACCATTTAAAACTTTAGATGGTCACAGGGAATGATAAATAAAAATATGGAAATAAGACTTATCTCTGAACAAATTCGGAGGGAAGGACTTAGTAGAGAACTATGCAACCAACTTAGAAGAAATAAAAGAGAATTAATACAAATGATAAGCGATAAGCAACAAGAATATTGGGACAACCAGGTCAGGAAGTTAGATGTCGAAGAATCCCCAAAGAAATTTTGGAAATGGTTAGATAGAATGAAGGAAAAACCGGCAAAGGAGAAGATCAAGATTAAAAATGAAAAAAAGGATACTAATTGAGGACGAAAGCGAGATAGAAATAGTTTTCAAAGAATACTGGAGAAACATTTATAGAATCAGCGAAGAAGAAAATGAAAATTTAGACACTGATTTTAAGAACGTAATTGTCGAAGAACTCAACCAGACAACGGCCAGGAGTCAACACTTTGGTTCGGTTGACATAACGAGAAACAACAATGAGGGAAATGATGCTACATTATCCGTACAAGAACTAAAAGATTGCATAAACAGCTTCAAACAAAAGGCACCGGGAGTCTCAGGACTCACAAAGAGAAACTACATAGAAGCGACCAATAACATCTTGAAGGGATTGAAGAACCTATTCAATGCCTGCTTTAATACAGATTACTACTATAAAGACCCAAAAGTAGCAAAAATGATTTTTATTCCAAAGCCAGGAAAATCTCCACACAGGGTTGAAAACTATAGACCAATATCTCTGCTTGACTTCATCGGGAAAGTATATGAAAATATTCTAAAGAAGAAACTCGATCAACATCTGGTGGAGAACGGCCTGTACAATGAGTACCATTTCGGATTCCGGAAGAACAGGAGCACAGATATGGCGCTCTGTTTAATTATGGAGAAAATAGCCAAGGTCAAAGGCGAAAAGAGGAGTGTGGATATAGTATGCAGAGACGTGTCCAAAGTGTTCAACAAAGTATGGCGGAAAGGCGTACAATATAAGATACTTCGGCTCGGATTAAGCAGTCAGCTGGAAAAGTTGCGATGGAACTATGTAGCTGATAGATACGCGTATATAGACATGATAATCACCAAGGGAAACCCTTTAAGCTGGAGTTCCCCAGGGTGGTTGCGTGAGTCCGTTATTATACGCTGTTTATACAGCGGGCATCCCCCTCCAATAATGGAGGGATATATAAACATACAATTTGCAGATGATATCACCTAAGTTGTGGTGTCTCCATACAGGCACGCTCAATTTCAAGCAAGAGCGACGGCAGAAGAAATTCTAAGAATTAACGAATACGAACGCAAATGGAAAATCAGTACGAACAGAGACCAATTTAAAATAATTCCCATATACAGAAGAAAAGTAGCAGACATCAACGTGGACAACGTAAGATATGGATACAGTAACGGCTATAAAGTACTAGCTTTGACAATAACGAAATCCGATTTCACGAAACACGTAGCCGAGAGAATACAGAAAGGGGAGAGAGGACTAGTACTCCTGTATAAATTAAGAAATTTAAATCAAGAGAATAAAAAGAAGATTTACAAAGCGATTATACAACCAACACTGATCTATCCAGCAATCGCAATGTGTACATTGTCACGAACTAAACTGATCGAACTACAAAGAGTCCGGAACAAAGCAATGTACCTAGTGACAAATACAAAAAGAGCAGAGAGGAGAAGGATAGAAGAAATACACAGAGAAGCCAAAGTCGAGCCCTTAAACAGGATAAACAAGAAGAGAGCAAAATGAGTCATTGAGAGGACACATGACGAAATTGGAGACGAACTTTATACACGAATAGAACTAGGAGTAGACTGGAGGCCTCACCGACTCTTCCCAAGCAGGGCGAGGATCGGAAATGAGGACGACGAAGAAGAAAAAGACATCTACACGTAGCGAGAAGGATACATCACCGGATTTGACAACAGACAAAGAGATACAGCGACGCGACGAAGGAAAGGGTAACAAAACCCCTTGAGGAACAGCAAATGTGAAAGCGAAAAGATAAAAGGGAAAACATACATGCAAGAATAGTTAGTTAGAATACAACATAACATGCGAGCAAAGCAAACAAATTTTACTTAAAAACAAACACACACTAATAACGGTTTGAACGCCAACAATAATTACTAGGTAACAAAAAGGGAAAGCAAAGACACCTGGATCTCAGGTACTTCCTCTATAACTATAATCCCAACTTCTAACTAATTAAAATGGACAGAGATTAGCTTGACCTCCAAGCATCTTGCGGCTCACCGCACACCTCTAACTTCTTTCCATTCCTCACTAGCTTTTGGTTACTGTCTTTCTTAACGGACTCTACAAATATACGTGGGTGGGTGATACACACCGTGGTATTAACACCAGCTTATTAGGTTATAGGGTCAAGACCACTTAGGTCATCTATTTGATCTTCTACTAGTTTCTTGCTATACTATCGCTCCCTTTCCTCTTCCTCTCTTTGTCCTCCTCCTCTTTCCCCTATTACCCTCTTACCGGTGTCGCAAGGAACAGGGAGTGGGGAAAGGAGAAATAGGAGGAGTCCGGGCTCTCTCGCCCCTTCTCCTCACTTCTGGCCTCGAGAGTGGGCCAGAAGAGAGTAGATGGGGCGGGATTAGCTCTGGACACACTAGCCTTTTACACTCTCTCACACCTTTTCTTCTATTCTATTCTATTCATGCTCCAAATCCATGTCTCTACAAAGGTTCTGGAAAATGCGAGACTTCAGATCTCCAACTTTCACAAGACGATGGATCAACCATCTATGATGATTGAATTTTGGTATTAATTATGTAACTGTTAAAATTTTATTGTCGATGTGGGCAATTAAAAGGAATTTTTTCTTCTCGCAGGACAGAATGGGCTAGATAGTACCATTGAGCTCTGATTGGAGGATGGATGAAAAGTGATATAAGCTCGATGGGCACTGGTGACCGTTTTAACCCTTTCATTACGTGTATCTCAACTTTTATTGGTAGTTAAAAACGACATCATAATTATGTTTTTAAAGCTGAAAAATACTATTGTTATTAGACGATAGAAGACCATCCCAAAAAATACCTCTTCAGGTTGGTAATTTTGAGTGACTTTATGCAGAAACTTACCGCTGGAGGTTTGTTACTACATCCTAACACCCTTCTACCTCCCGACCTCTTTAGCCTCCCCCCACCCCTATCTCTGTCTCTCCTATATTATTCCTCGAGTGAAAATATCCTCGTTTGTTTCATTAGTTTCTTGCGTTTTTAATTTAAATAAAACGATAAGCTAGAAAGCTGATAAACCAAAATGTAGTTTAGGTCATTAAAATATAATTATGCGTTTGTCTGTATTTTGACTTGTATGTACTATGACTACTATGACTAGTTGGAATTTTGTGTTTATACCAAACACAACACACGACCCCTTTTTATTTTCATGCTCCTTCACCCTAACGTCTCCCTATCTCAAGTGAACCAGGACTCCTTCAGTGCCATTGTCTTGTGCAGAGCTCAAAGGAGTTCATTAGTAGGTTTGGGTCCAAACGTTTTATACCCGCTCTGTACTTCTGAGGCTTCGCGGATAACCTCTTTATACGAACTTTGCACTTCTGGAGCTTCGATGACAACCTCTCTATTCGAACTTTGGACTTCTGGAGCTTCGAGGACAACCTCTTTATACGAACTGAGTATTATGGATCTTCGAGAACAGCCTCTTGATTAGAACTCTGTACTTCTTGGTCTTCAAGGACAACCCCTCTACTTTCTTCCTAAGAAGCACTTAAGGGGGGTAGAACCACATAAGAAGCTTCAAATTTGTGGTTTTGCGATTGTACTCTGAGCAAAACAAGTATTCGAATGAACTTTTGAGTATTCCTTGTACGAACTTGTTCTTGGAAAGTCCACAATGCATCCTCCCGTCACCAGTACCTAGGGTTGACACGGTTTGCCACTCTCGTCCTTTCATTATTCCTGTTTTATCAATGTATTCTTTGTTCTTCCCCAACTTAGAATTCCTTCGTTGTTTATACCACTTTCTTTGCAAAAGATGATTGGATTCCATCAATCTCTTTTTCTGTCTCGATTCCGCGAGTGGGGTCGAACTCGGACTCCAGAACCCAGGGATGGAGGATAAGTCTCTTCTGGTCCCAACCTTTGGAGAAAGAGGGGTCTGCTATAGTTGTCCCTTTCAACCTTTATCATTTTCCTTTCCCCGAACATTGTTTTATCCTTTAACTTTAAAGGTAATAACAATAATAATAATTTCCCAGCTGAGTGACCATGTCCTCGTAGGATTATACCCTCACCTCATTGTCAATATCCTCAAGATTTTTAATTATTGTCTTCTTTATCCTCTGGAGATGGCGCGATTTGGCTGGAAAAAGAGGCGGCAATCTGCCCTCACCATCCAGGGCAGGGCGAAAGGGAGGCAATCTAAGAGACCGGAATAGGGAATAACGAAATCAAAGCAACAAAAACAATTGAATAGGATTGAGGATGAGAAGAACAGTCTAACTCCGCCAGGAACAGGTATGAACAACTGAGGACAACTATGGGTAGCCCACAAGCTATAAGCCTATTTCTTATTTAGTGCCCCCCTGAGGCTTTAGGTGATTTTGAAAACTGTAAATTTAGGCCTATCGGGTAGGCTATACGGTCCCTGAAAATATATTAATTTTAGCCCCTTCCCCCTAAAAAGTACCTGTATACAGTGTGCCCCCCTCCTATTTCTTGCGCAGAAAGTTGATCATAGCGTGCACTATATATATATATATATATATATATATATATATATATATATATATATATATATATATAAGTACACTCACATAAGAGCACTACTCAAAAGTACGAACGTCTAATCCAGAGATACGAAGTTTTCACAAATGGAACCATATCTAAGGATGGCGTAGAGTTACCTGCAATTGCAGCTAATTTGTAGCTCCGAAGAAGCAACAGGGCCACCTCCACAGTGACGTGGAGTGTCACAGTGCGTGGGATGCACCGATCAATAACCTGACGTTAGTCAGTTTCTCTTGATGACGTCAGCAAGAAAGACGTACACTTCGGATTATCCGCATACCTGTGCACGTGGTTTGGCCGTCTATGTGTGCACGCCTAGTTTATGTGTGCTTTCTTATGTGTTTTTTTTGTACCCTTTGTATGATAAATGAGTAATAATTTTTACACCAGCGAAATAGCGTTCGAAACAAAGACACTTGCATAGAGGATCACGTACTTGTACTTTGGAAGAATCAAGTAATGGATCCTTTGTTGAACGTTATGAATCACGGCATATTTCAGTAGAAAAAAAGCCACTGAAAATCAACAACAAAAAAAAGTTTTCTTTGAGTATAATCAATCAGTTCCTAACGTTGATGAAAAGTCAATAAAAAGGATTTCTTGTTATACCTTTATTTCTCAAACGCCTGTACAATTTAACTAAATTTCAATTGCTCAAGATGCCCCCAAACAATCCATGATTATTATTTATGCACAAAAAATGAACATCTTAGAATTATGCAAAAATGACAAATGAAATATTCTATGGATATGATTTCTCTCTATCATACTTCAAAGGCCTACGGTATTGTCCAAATACAAGACGAAAAACTAGCTTCATTTGATAATAAACTAGTTACCATCTATCCACTCAGCTTATATGCGAAAACCTTCCATCATGCTTTTTTGTTTACATGTTTACACTAAGATGGATATATATATATATATATATATATATATATATATATATATATATATATATATATATATATATATATATATATATATATATATATCTCAGTAACCTCCTTCCTAAGACTTGTGCTTTCTCCCTCAAATATAAATTGTAGCTAAAAGGCCCGTATGCAGATTTTATCTATTTTACATCAAATGTTTGTTACAGGGACATTTAATCTCACGGTACACCTACTTGATATACAGTAAGGTAGAGCCCAAATAAAAGGAGAGTAACCAGAATTAAACTCGGAATACATGACTTTCCCTGTTGCCTCCAAGTATCCTTTCATTGAGTTACCCTTTGACCTTGCAAGGGGAAGGGGGGTCAGGTATATTGTCATGGGTAACCATATTGCAACCGACATCTGGAATTGCGTGCTCTGCAGGCTCCAACATCCAAATGTGAATCTGCGTTTATTTATATTCCACATATTTTCACTTGTCTTCACTTTCTCTATAGATATCTCCTTATTAACTTTATGGAGACACCATCGTTGGTTTTCCATTGGAAGTTTTAAATAACAAAAATCCACAAGACACCTTGGGAACGGAAATAATGAAGCTAATCATTTAAGGGCTTATTTTCTGGTCTATCTGCATGATGGAAGAATGGCTGAAGTAGATAGGCCTTGAATTGCTAGAGAAATCATTTGTAAACTTTTTTTTTATTTTTCCAAGATTAAGAACATTTATATACGTGATAGGTTAAAATGAAAGATATTTAAATACTTTACGTCAACGCGCCTTAATCAGTACATAACAACGATTCAACGATATAACAACACTTAGTTTGATAACGGACCTACGAAATCTAAAGCATATTCCACTGATAAACCGAAATCTTCAGAAAGACTGAGATGCTAGCTTTGTTTCTATCACATAAATCTTCAGTTTAAGGTAAAAATTACTTTTCCACTTGCTATACTCGTACATAATTTAGGAGACTCAGTGTCCAGCAAAGTTGTGAAAGTTTAAGTTAAATGAACATCTAGTTGTGAGATGGTTGATGCACTAGATTATTTTTATTTGTTAAAGTTGCACCATGAGCGAAAATTTTAGATGAGATGAGGACTTGCCCAATAAAGAAATGTGTCCAAGACAAATCTCTGAATAAATATACTTAACTTTACTATCTCCTCTACTGGACTACACAAAACTAAACCAATCACATATAGTATTAAGCGTAGTATCATAAAAGTGAAATACGTTTTCATGTGTTTATTTATATAAATAAAGCGAAAATAATGTTTAAAGGTTTAGTAGTATAATGTGCAGCGTCTGCCTTAACTGATTGACTGAATTCTAGACCTAAGCCTTATTCATTCAATGATTTCATCGAAATGCAACCAGTGAAACTATAGAATGGTCAATAATAACCAAATTGTATTTCCTTGAATAGGATGAAATACCATTTGGATTTTTTAATTAGTTTACAAATTAATTTGTAAATGCCAGTAACTAAAAAATTACGACAAATGAAAATAATTATAAGCCCCTTTCGCTTGTCACTCCCTCCAAAATAATGCTCAAGTTAAATTCAGTCCCGCCCAAATTAAATTCAATCAATTGTTCCTCTCTGTTATACTGAAGATTTACCTATAAACCTATAAATTGAAACTATTATATATATGAATAAAGTAATGTATTTACCATAATATCGACAAACATATGTCATTAACCCTCTTTTCTTCTAAGATTTCATTCGTATCAATCCAATAAACATCATTTAACAAAAAAACTACACTGTGCTGGTTGGTTCGTTTAGGCTCAAGCGAAGATGATGGCTATTCGCCAAGAACATCCATCATTAGTTTGTTGAATGAAGCACTCTGGGCAATTTTTTTGCGGCCACCAATAGAATTCGTCTGGAAAAGGAAAAACTATTTAGCAACTCTATGAAAATTTTAGGACAATTAGGTATTATTTAATATGTTAAGAAATTAATGTCGTTTGGAAAAAACACAATTTTTTTTTAGCGTTGTTTAAATTGTTTCAAATTTGATGCAAGTTGCTTATAAATAACTGTAGTAATACCTAGGCTCTTTTAAGTTGTAGTAATACCTAGGTATTTTTTAAGCTATCAATATCTTGGTCATTTCTAAGCTAGTAATGCCTAGGCCTTTTTAAACTAACAATGCATTGATTGGCCAATTTTAAACTAGCAATGCTAAAGCCTTTCAAAACTAGCAATGACTTGGTCATTTTTAATTAAGCTAGTAATGCCTAGGCCTTTTTAATCTAGCAATGCATTAGTAATTTTTAAGCTAGTAATGCCTAGGCCTTTGAAAACTAGCAATGCCTTGGTCATTTTAAAGCTAGTAATACCTAGGCTTTTTTAAGGTATCAATGCCGAGGTTATTTGTAAGCTAGTAATGCCTAGGCCTTTTTGAGATAGCAATGCCTTGGCCATTTTAAAGCGAGTAATGCCTAGGCCTTTGAAAACTAGCAATGCCTTGGTCATTTTAAAGCTAGTAATACCTAGGCTTTATTTAAGCTATACTAATAGTGTTTGGGAGACACATTAACTGTTTGAAGAACAACGTTTACAATGTGTGAATATTGCTTCATCTCGATTGCCTCGAAATTTTCCTAACTGCTTTCTGGACACGATTGTTACGAGAGATGAAAAGTGGGTTCTTTACTGCAATATTATGTGCAAAGAAACAATGGCTTCGTCGCAAGTCTTTGTTTTGCTTTGTTGGGATGTGAAAGGAGTTATTTATTAGGAACTCTTCAATAATAAGTAAACCGTTACTTCAGATCTAACTGTTCAACAATTGCAACCTTTAAATAAAGCTTTTGAACAAAAACGTATTTGACTGGTCAACCGAAACGGTGTCCTCCACCTTCTTGACAATGCACACCTACCGGACATTGCACCCATTAATTACCATTTATTTAAGTCATTATAACATTACCTAAATGGCAAAATTTACTTTGTTTTGAAGGAGGGGAAAAATGATATCAAATCATATATTTCACCAAAACTGAATGAATTCTTTAAGAAAGGTATCCACTGCTAAGTTTAACGATGGTAGAGCGATGTAAATAATGATGAAAACTACATTACTGAGTAATTTTTTTTTTATATATTCAAAATTATTTTAATTTCTCAGGAAAACGACATAATTTCTTGCCAACCCCATATATAGATGAATGGTCTTTTAATAACTTAGCTGCGTCGTTCCTAACTCTTTCATTTTTTATGAAATCTGAGGTGATAAACATGAAAGAATTAATGATTATCATATGCATTTTAATAGGCATTAATTTTGATAGCTAAATGTTGGCTTTCAAAGATCAAAAGTAGGGAAGAGGTTGTTAAAAGCTGTCAAAGGTCCGGCAAATGATAAAGTAGTTGAAATAAATGATACAGTTCCCGTGAAGCTGAAATGGTGGTGATTGCGTAAGAGAGGGATCTAGTGATTTTGTTTTAAGGCCTTCGAAATCGTGCCTGATGGAAGAATGTTATGATATACCCCTTTATAAGAGAAACGGGGTGGGGCGGAAAAAGGACTGCTGAGTGGGGTTGTCAAAGTATATTAAAAAAACCCTAAATAATTGTGGTTGAAGAAAAAAAGAGGTTTATCGTAAATATTAGCCGGCGAGACAAATTTAGGAAAGGATGGAAGTAGTATTTTTCCGAAACTAGTTTAACCTTATAAAGAAAAGTCTTCTTTATATAGTGATTGTGAAGTTCGCAACCGAACTAAGGTCTGCTTAATTGTGTAAGAAGGATAACCTAAGAAATAATAAAGGATGAACAAGCTCGTTTCATAGTAGGTTAGAGTTCTGTGAAAAAGTGTTTGGATTTTGACAGATGGGTGTAAATATTATGTTAGTGTTGTAGATCTTTAAAGAGCATAATTTACTAAATTCTTGAAAAACTGAATTTATTTATATTCAAAGTAAGTCATAAATTAGGGCGAAACACCGCTGACGTGAGTGAATTGATACAAGTTTAGGTGTGAAGCAAGGGTGCATGATATTGCTCTGGCTGCTTAATATTTTTATGGCTAGAATGTTGAGAGAAGTATGAAGGGTAGTAAGGAAAAAGGGTGTAAGGCTAAAGAAGAGAAAGGAAGTATACGTGGTATTTATGTTGGTGTATGTAGATAACCTACTGTTAGTGGTTGGAAGTAAAAGTGATTTAGAAATGATGATTGAAGCGTTTTGCAGAGTAATGAGAAGGGAGGTGCTGAAAGTAAATGTAGAAAAGAGTAAGATGAAAATATTCGTGTGACTTAAGGGTAGGATTCGTGGTGTAGAGGTGATAAGAAAGTCTCTTCTTTAAATCTATCTTCATAAAGTTTGTTTTGCAGCAACGGAATGAGTTTTGTCGCTCTTCACTATACGCTCGTTATTGTAGTGATACTCATTTATAAATGAGTACACCAGAATACATAGAGCTGTCTTTTCCAGTTGAGGACGCTCGATTGATTAGAACGATGAAACTACTATTGCTCTACTCTTGTATTCAAAATTTTTTGCAATAATTCCGAGTGTTCTATTATTTTAGATAAATCTAAAGATGTGTATATTATATAGTCTCAACGTTTTGTTAAACTTCTATAATAAATATTTAAATACACCTGTTCTTACTGACTCTTATATTATGGCCGCTAGTGTAGTTTCGATTCGGGCCGATATTGCGCTCCTGCCATATGCTGTTTCACGTCATCTTCCGGATCCCATGTTAAACAGTAGGTCTCCATTCAAAAAGAAAGGCTTAAAAAGAGGCACAAATTGGTCTAAAAGAAGTGCAAAAACAAAAATAGACCTTGTGTATCACATTACCTCAAACAATGGAATATTTGTTCGATCGAGAAGCTTGGAGTGCAAATCAACAGGCTTAGAGTCGGCCAATGCAGCGAGTACAACAGCCGACTGCTCGGGTTCTGGCGTTGATACCAGCTTACTCCTCTCCATTCTTCCGCCGAAACTGTCCGGAAGGAGATCTGCTACCGGAGATCGAGCTGGTGAACGACTACGTGCAATAACATCTGCCGGGTTGAGGTGAGCGTTGTGGGCTTCCCCGGGCACTGCATTCGCGGGAGGTGGTTGTGGAGAGGTCGACTTACGGTGCTGAGGCGTGTAGATGTCTGAGTATATCGGCTCGTGCTCCTTCAAAGATGTGAAATTCGAGAGTTTTTCGGGATCTACTAAGGTCGGGTCGGACTCCTGTAGCGCTTGCCAAGTAGCACTGTCTTTTGGGTTATAGTCTTTGGGAGGAGTGAGTACCACCTGCTGAACTTTATTGCTGTGGATGTGAGAATAGGTAGTAAGGACATGCGGATTCAGAATAAACTATGTGCTGGTTACCTCAATGACTGAACACTGAAGAGAAAATAAAACAAAGCTAGGGATATAGTTGCTGGTCAGTTTAGAAGCGTTATTATATATTTGCTTGCAAAAAAATAAAGTTTTATAATACCGTTAAATTCAGTAACAAACTGTTCGTAGTTATGATTTTATGAACAGATACATATATATATATATATAAATATATATATATATATATATATATATATATATATATATATATATATATATATATATATATATATATATATATATATTAGTATTATATAAAAATAATCCTTTAAAGTTTATCAGATGAAATTCTAGTATCGTCGAACTTACGCATTGAATATTGGAGTAACTAGTGCTACTGCCTATTTACTCCTAAATTAAAACTACCTTTGAAAAGAAAAAAAAATCTAGCAAGTTATAGCTACAGTTAAAATGAAGTAACGTGTAACAAAGAATGATGCCAAAATCGAAGACAGAATGAATGGAACATATCAAAAAATTTTTAAAAATATATTAGACAAAGTAGACTTTAGAGCTGGCTGGACCGTGTTCAGTAACCAATTGACATTTTTCAGATTCATGAATAGCTTGCCAGGTCGCGCTGGCTTCTGGATCATATTTCTTAGGCAAAATACCCATGTTTAGCATTGGTTTGTGTGGTTTGTTAGCACTAAAATTTCCAAAAATTAAAAATAAAGTTATGTAAGTCAAAAAAAAAAGAAAAAAAAGATTGATTCAAAAAAGCCCGCATGTTTTTATTTTTTAATTAAATAGTAATTAGAACGAATGAAAAAAAATGGAAATGGCGTTGGTATAATTAAGAAAAAAAAGGTAACCAAAGTTACAACATAATTCACAAAATCAAAGTGTATCAATTATCAAATGTATTAGTTTATTCATATAGCCAACGGAATATTGATTTTATAAAGTAGAATTAATTGGTTAGAATAACAAAGTATGTAAATATAAATTTGTAAATTGTTTATAGGTTTAACACAAATATTTATGTAATACGTGGGATAAAATTCAAAAACAGTTCATGCCCAATCATAGATTATTCCACATTATAAAATTAAATTATACAATATTTTTTTTAACATTGCGATTAGTGATATAAGCATTTGAAAAAAAAACAAAAGGGCGGGGGAGGGGGGGGATCGGGATTGGGCATTAAAATGAAAACCAATTGCACACAAGTAAAAGGAAGGTCGTCAACGTCACAAAACAGTAAGGATGACGTCATTGAAGGTAGGCGCGGTTCCATATTGACAGAGAAGGAAAAAGTGCGAATAAGTAACTGAATTAATACATTTTCTACTTACTACTTAATAATTGCACGAACATTTTTCTAATACCTATTTCCTATTTAACAGAAAATATTGTGAAGTAAATAACAATACGTTCGTTGGGCCCCTGGTTAGCCACTTTTCAAATCTACATATAATGGAAAACAAATCAAAAACTACCATCATGCAAACGTCCAAACAAAGCAATATTTTGTCTAAATGCTGTTAAATGAAAGGATTATAAATAATTATTAACTATTTGGGGGTTTAAGCCCACCCTATATTTTGATAATTCATATATATATATATATATATATATATATATATATATATATATATATATATATATATATATATATATATATATATATATATATATATATATATATATATATATAAATATATATATATATATATATATATATATATATATATATATATATATATATATATATATATATATATATATATATATATATATATATATATATATAATTAGATAAAAGGCCATGTTGTATGCAGGTACTATTGAAGTCCACAGCTGTGGCAGCGTTATTAATTTTAACTTGTATTTTCTTAATATTTCTTACAAGTTTTTTAACGGGGTCTCAAGGCGAGAAAATGAACTTGGCTGCTGGTTCTGGCGTCAGGTCTACTTCGAAGAAGAATAATATCGACCTATATTACAAGGCCAATATGAACACCGGCTATCGTGAAGACGAAAAGGCTCTCAAAGCCATTCTCCATCGTAACGTCACCCCAACCGACCCTAATACGGATATAAATCTAATTATATACTACAAGACCAAGTAAACAAGTAGTTGCATCATGAATAACAGCTGTCTCCCTCTAACGAGCAAACTCCAGGAAGGAGACTAACGTCATGTACGAATATTCGTGCAAAGTCAGTGACTGCGAACACCGCAATTCAAAGTACATCGGCGTAACTTCCACAACCCTGTCGAGGCGACTGACAGCTCACCTTCAAGATGGAGCGATTAAAAAAAAACACGCCGATTCTCATGGCACTACCCTAACCCGTGAAAAACTGAATAGGGACACCTCCATCATCCTGAGACTCCAAAACAGCAGAAGATTGCGGATGGCCACAGACGTCATTATTCAAATGAAGAAACCGGCAATTAACGTGCAACTTCAGCCGGAAACCATACTCCCGACATCTCGGCGTCTCGAAGTTGACCGCCGTTTAAAGAAGCACGTTTTCAAACTCTCATTATCCTTTGCCTCCTTTGCCAGAGAACTAGATAGGAGCGACAAATAGTCAGACAATGAAAATGAATATAATAAGTTGTGAAAGGAAAGTATATACACACATATAAGATTAGAATTGCACTCATATATGCATATATATATATATATATATATATATATATATATATATATATATATATATATATATATATATATATATATAATAGTAGGAGATGGATAGATAGGGATAGATTTCCCTGGTGAAAGAGAGATCGAAGTGTAGAAAATCCCTGGTGATAGGTAATCGCAGGCGTTTATCTGAGATTGGTGTTCTTCTCATTATTTTTAGTCTTATATTCATGTTCTTTTGCGTACTCTCTTTTCGATTTTTGTTTGGTTTGTTTTGGTTTGTGATGGTTGCGCATGTTTGTTTGTGTTGCTCTTGGTTTGTGATAGTATTTCATATTTGTTTAGGTGTTTTCATTTCGTTTCATGTGGCGTTAAAGCCTTTGTAGGTTTTTTCTGTATTTTTTGTATTTCACTCGTTGTTCGTTTTTGTATTTTCAGTGTTCTTCTTATTGTATATTCTTTGTGTAGTTTAATGTATGTCGTTGTTTCATATGCGTAGTCTTATGTGTAGAGTGGTTCTTCTTGTCTTTCGATTTGTGCTTTAATGCTGGTGAAGTTTTGCGTTCTTCTGTGTATGTCCTCCAACGGGATGTTAATGTGTCTGTCTGATTTCGTCCGTCATGTGTCGTGGGACTTTCTCTTAGATTTTTCGTGTTCTCCTTTGAGGTTCCAAGTTAATTGGGGTCATCTGGATCATCTGATGTAGGTCCCTCTGCCTCCTTCTTTCTCTCCTCCTAACGTTGGTGATTAAGAGTACTCCAAATGGTACAAAATAAGGGAGTTATTTATTTTGTATCATTTGGAAGAGGCGTAATTTCGTTTTAGAACTAGTGTTGATAGGTATAGGTGGATACAGTAGCTTTGACCTTATGAGTGCGTTGTAGATATTCTTTTTGTTGGTCATGTTCAGGTTTTGGAACCTGAATAGTTTGGTAAGCTCGACCTTCGCTCACGCTGCTGTCTGAGCAACGTGGCTTCCGTACCCATTTTTACCTATTTTTAGTCATAGTACTGTCATTTATGTGCTGTATGGAATGCGGCCGTCGTCTGTTTCAATATGGACCCGTTTCCTACGGAAAAGTGGTATCACGTTAATTTTTTGGGTGTTAGTGTCGATTTTCCACCTTCTTTCGTACCTGTTGACATGGTCGATTTCTCTGGCTGTTATTTGTGCCATGAGTTCAAGATTTCTGAAGGGGGCAGTAATGATCTGGGAGATGTCGCCCACGAACTGGACATATAGGCAAGTCTTTCCTGACCGGATTGGGTAGATCGAAGGTGTATATATTGTATAGGAGGGGGCTTAGGCACCCTCTTTGCGGTACGCCTGCAGTTAGCTCGAAGTCTGGTCTCGTGTGGTCGTATATTTGTATATACGCTATCCTGTCTGTCACGTAGTCAGATGATAGAATTTTATCTAGTCTTGGGTTTAGTCCTAGTCTTAGTATTTTGCACTGAAGCCCAGTCCTCCATATTTTGTTGAATGCCTTCTTAACGTCTCTGGGCACCAGGTCAGCATACCTTTTTTGGTTAGCTATTTTCGCCAGTTTTTCTGTGATGATTGCTAGCGCCGTATCCGTCCCTCTCCCTCTTCTGAATCCATGCTGGTGTTGGTCATGGAGGTTGTTATCCTCCATAAATTCTTGGACTCTATTAGCAAGAAATAGTCAGACAAGCTGAGCCTTCCAATTTTATATATTTCTTGTAGCGCTTAGTTTTCCCTTAAAAATTTCCCGCGCCATGATTGGCCAATTTTTGTAATACTTACATATGTTCGAGTCAAAATACTATACATAATGTAGCAATTTGTGAATAATTCCATTTCTGTTCATTTCCTGAAGATGACTTAACATAGTCGGAAGGCGTCTAAGAATAAAGAATGTCATTCCCGCATGTTTGTTCTCGTCTCGAAGAACCCGTTAAAAAACTTGTAAGAAATATCAAGAAAATACAAGTTAAAATTAATAACGCTGCCACAGCTGTGGACTTCAATAGTACCTGCATATATATATATATATATATATATATATATATATATATATATATATATATATATATATATATATATATATATATATGTTTAAAAACAATTGTTTTTTAATTAATGTAGACAATGTTTTTTCTTGGTCAAATTAAAAAAGTGTTTGTTGGAGGAGGGGGGGATATGTTAGGCTATTGAAGTCTCATCATATTGTATTATATATCATTTTTAAGGTAATTTCGAAATGGGGGCTCCGCCACCATAACCCCACTTAATCGTAGGGGTGCGCAATTAAAAAAAACACCAAAACTCGTAATATTCTTAATTCGAAAGCCTAACATTAGATACGAATTTAAACGGCGATTGCTAAATGTCGTTAGGCCTCTAGTTTTTCTACTGCGTTCCTTGCTTTCAGACATATAAGCTATAAGCCTCACCCCTGAATGTTATTTAACTCAATCATATTTTCTTTAAAATTGATTAATATGAAATGCCCAAACCATATTTTAATTCAGAAAAAAATTCACTTCAAAATGATATATAATAACACTATAATGTGATTCAAAATTCACCATGTTTTTCCCAAGATGGCGGCCAATCTATTTTTCGTCATAACATCATAATTAGAAATTTGCCCACATTAAATAGTAAAAATGCATTTGCGTATATTTTAAAATAGAGATATTTCTAACAAAGTGCCGATAAAATTTGAGAGTGGGCATAAATTATTATTAAAGACTTCTGAATATTTTCGTCTGCGTCCTTAAGACAATTACGTGTGGATGGATATAATAAAAGCCTATCTCACCCTATCTGCTATTCAGACCATGCAGTGTTGCCAGATGGTTGGGATAGTTTATAAGATTCTTTCACTCAGGTTTTGGCAATTTGGGGCAAAACAATATTTGAAAAATACCATTTTGCTTTGGAAATAAGGCATATGCTTAGATAATCCATTTTTAAATTTATTTTATTAAAAATTTGCCCCATCACTTGGCATCTTCATAGACCAGACGTTCACCTCTCTATACCCGACAATGTGATGTAAATTTGCACATCTGATTACCTTCACTCTACAAAATATGTGCCTGCTTTTCTTTAATACACATCTTTTAAAACCTCGCTCTACAGCCTTGGCTTATTTTCTTAACCCATTAAAGTTCACCGTCCCATAAACAGGACAGTTAAAACTAAATGTGCATACTATTTATGCGTTTATTGAAAATTCTCATTAAATAATTTTAATGTTATTTTAACTCGAAAATGTCATTATTTATAAAAATATATGAATACAAAAATTGGGTATTAATGACTTAATAAATATATAAATGTATAATGGTCTTTGTATCAGAGATAGTCACATTAGATCAATAATTTAAAATCTTCAATCATGTTATCTCAAAACGACGTCTGACTGGTAGGCCTATATCATATATCTTCCAAATTTGAGCCTACTATATATCTTGAGCGTCAAGTAGCCCAGCACAGGTGTAAGACAAATTATGGTAACACGGACTTCCCAAATAGCTAAATCTAAATCTAACCAAGATAAATAGTAATGACACTTAGTTATTATTCGGGTTTATAAATATTTTTTTACTCCATATGTTTTTACCCTCGCGTTTTTTATTCACTAACTCTATAATTTAAGAAGGGGATTTTTTGAGTATTTGAATAATAATTTCATCTTAGTTTGGTTATGACTTCTTTTTTTTATCAAAGTTCAGAAATAAATATAAGTATCGAAATTTTGTGAATTTTTTTAAAACCCAAAGAATTACAGATGGTGAAGTTCCGAATTTTTTTTTTTTATACATAACTTCTTCTATCTTATTCTTCTATAACTCTATATTTCAGCAACGGGATATTTTGAAAGGGATGAATTTCAGTTTAGAGTTCTTTTTTGAAATTATTATAATTGGCGAAGTTAGGAAAATTTATAAAAATTTAACCATGGCTGCTTTTTTTTAGATTTTAAATTTTAATCTTAGTAGCGAAGCGCGAGCTCCCCCTGTAGGGGGAAGTGGCGAAGCCATTGCCTAGTTTCTCTATAATAAATTTTCTCCTAGTTAGGTACAAGCAAGAAAATCAAGTTTTAATTCACTATTGACTCATTCTCATTTTTTCAGTTCTAAAATAGCTCATAAACATTTTTATTTTGACTCCATTTTTGAGTAGAAGTTGGTAATCGAATTTAAAGATCTAAAAGGCTTTAATAAGATTAATCGTGTTATTATTTCTCCGTAAGGTCACATAATTCCTTAATTACAAAAATAAATCGTGCTTATCATGAAAGTGACTAATAGGATCGTGGTTAAAAAGTGATTGAAATATATTACACGTGGTTTTATTGGTCTGGGAATGTATGGAATTCCTGAGGGGATTGGTCTAGTCGGATTAGAGTAACTTGGAGGAAAGTCCTCGAGTAATACCATTGACAGGGAAAAGTCAGAAACCGACTCCCTACGGTCATAATTACAGGTTTTGATATGAAGCCTTACGGATCGGGAGACGACATTATACATTCCTCAGGATATCAGTTCGACACCATGTCAACTATAAATATTTAGAAGCGACTGTTTGGCAGATGAAAAGATCTTAAGAAATCTTCCTAAGAAAAGAACTGTCAAAGTGAAGTAAGGTCATGGGCGCTTGCTACTAAAAGAAACTATAATCGAAAATGACATAGAGAAAAATTTAACGATAGTTTTCCTTGAACCATTGCTTTTAGGGATAAGCCCCAACTCTTTCGATCTACTATTGCCAATTCCTTCACTGACTGCTTTCATGCGAACCACCCAAAGAAGTCTCTAAATTCGTAATGTACTACTACACGTCTAGCTGTTAGAAGCGAAACCCACAAAGTACATTAAGATGAGCATTAAAAATGTTCCTATAGCGAATGTAAACTGTTATGAAGATAGACTTATGAGCCAATTCGCCTAAGGCTCTAATCTATTGTTACCCCCTTGCCTGAAAAAATAGCGCAAGCAACATGGCGCAGAACATTAGAACTTTTGCATCAACTTACGGGTGAATAACGCCAGCAGGTGAATTTGATATGCCAGACATGCCCATCTTATTCATACGGGTCACTTCAGCAACGTTCTCCGTTGAGTACAAACCCATGGGGTTATTGTAATACTGCTTGAGAGGTGCTTGGGAGGAAGCCATTGGAACGGGAGACTTTGAACCAGTCTGTTGGATCTGTTGCAAAGTGCCTGCCACCTGGAGGAAGCAAACGAGCGTCAGTAATTTGAAATACTTTATGGATCGCCAAACCTTCGAAATTCGGAGTTAGCCAAAATATTCGACCATCCTAATTACATAATCTACCATACCTTGGAGATTAAACAGATAATTTTCTTCGCTTATAGGTACTTGATAGCTATACTACCACTCGTTTTTAACTACACAAAAAAAGAAATTGGGCTTCAGACTAACATCCAAACAAGACTACACAAACTTTCAGAAATATCTACAATATATATCTACAATATCTACATTAATAAGCAAAAACGTAACATAAAGAGAAAGTTACTTAATGAAATATACTTTTAGGTGAGTTTCTAGTTTATTACTCTATGTTTTTCACGAATCTAGTAAATATATTTTTGTATGCCAAATAATACTCTCTATGCAAATCTTAAAATAAAATTGATCATTTTCGGTAATAGAAAAAAAAAGAATGACAACAATTTTATGGGGACAATAATCATAGCTCAACATATTCTACTTATGATTAAAGACTATAATAAAGAAAATAATGGCAAAATATCCATTTGCCCTCTTTTAATCAAATGTATTTAAATCAATCTTTATATTTTAGGTTTATTAAAACAGAGCAAGTGCCTTTATTCGGGATTTCATCTGCTAAAGGCAAAACAAAACAAAATTAAATGAAAAGAAAATACCCAAAACAGGAACAAAGTATTAAGTTCAAATGGAAAATAACGAATAAGTATTTAATTTTGGTCAAATTAATGAAAGAAAGTAAAGCATTATTGAATGAGCAGTTAGTTAGGGACCAATCATATTCCTGCATGCGCTCATACTAGTAATGTGGCTTTAAATTGCACTCATATATGAAGGAAACCTAATTATGATTTTCCTCCCAAAATCGGGAAAGCCCCCGGACTGCCCTGCCAGCTTTCGACCGATATCTCTCCTAGAATTTGCTGGCAAAGTCTTCGAGAAGATATTGGCTAATAGAGTCAACTCTTTTCTCGACGAAGCCAACTTGCATAACGAGCAGCAACAAACACGGCTTCAGGAGGAAAAGAGGGACTGACACGGCACTAGCCGTTGTCACCGAAAAGCTTGCCAAGATCAAGGCAGACACAAGGCATGCCGACCTGGTGCTCCGCGATGCCAAAAAAGCTTTTTATAAGGTTTGGAAGAGAGGACTACAATTTAAGATCCTTCAAGTAGGCCTCAACCCCATTCTTGAGAGGATTCTATGTGACTACATAATGAAGAGGAGAGCATACATTTATATCAGAGAACACAAATGCCCCGAATTCGAGCTCGAAGCAGGGATCCCACAAGGGGACTGTCTCAGTCCCCTTTTATACCACAATCTCTATCTGAGGGTACGATATACGTTCAGTTCGCTGACGACATATCGCAAATTTGTACCGACGCTTATGTTCACAGGGAATTTATGGAGAGAAATAAGGCTAGGAGATATCTAACATCAAATCTTTCGAGAGGAAATGGAAGATATCAACCAATGCCCCAAAATTCAAAATAATTCCCATGTTTCGCAAGACCTTCAATGACATACAGGTAGAAGGGGAGCGAATCCCCTACTGCCTGGAAGGGACGGTTCTGGGGCTCAAAATCACCACAGGGAGCTACAAGAGTCATATCGAGCGAACAGTCGCGAATACTAAGAGAGATTTGAGGGAATTTTATAAGTTCCGTGAACTAAATCGCTCAAATAAACTCAAGATATTCAATGCGTGCATTCGTTCGAGACTCCTGTCCTCCCAGTGCCACTGAAGGCGAGCGCCAAGACCCATATTGCGAAACTACAAGTCATCCAGAACAAAGCGATGTTACTCATTACAAACACCCGAAGAAGAGAACGACAAAGACAGAGGGAGCTCCACGACTCGGTTGGATTATCTCCGATCAACGTGGCGCTCCACGAGAGAGCTAAAAGGATATGGCAAGCCATTGGCTCCCGCTTGACCCCTGGATTCTCTCGTACACACTTAGACATCGAAGTCAACCGACAAGTAAGACCATTCAAGAGCAGTAAATTACAGTCTGACGGTGTGGTGACTCCAAAATACGCGTGACAAAACCGACAAAATACAGAAAACCAGTGTAATGCGCAGGTTTCTTCAGTAAAACACAATTTTTGCAAAAAACCCAAACCCAAATTCACAGATTCAATTCAATTCAAATTCAATTAAATTAAAATGAAAATAAACTTTTTCGAAAATCCACAACGGGAATAAAAACCCCGTCTAAAATAAAGGCTTACATACCAAAAGATCATTGAGATCTAAAAATTAAATTAACTAGATTAATTTAATTAAATAAACTATAAATTTATTAAATAAAGCCCCCAAAAGAGCAAACAAAATCCATACAAAAACCAAAACAACAGAGCTACCCTTTTAACCACTTTCCTCTCTAACTCTACCTAAATTTCTCTACTTTTCCTATATACTGATATTTCTAGACTATATATGAAACAGCTCTCCCCAAATTTAAATAATGATCTCTCGTCGGTTGCCCTCCTTGTTAACTAAATTCATTTGGATGTGGGTTGCGGGGCACAGTTTGGTGCTTTTGGGTCGGCCTGGAGCACCTAACCGTTCGTTGCCACGGGTGGAGATTTTGTATATTAGGGGTTTTTGCCAACTTTTGCTTCAATTATTCGTTTAAAATTAATTTTAAAACAGTTTTATATAATCACTAGATTCATAAATCAAAGCGCCCCTAGCTTCATAGATTTTAGCAATTATACACTCGCTAACTAATTTAAATATTTTAAAATCCTTCCCTAGTCTCTTTATTGTAAATTTGAGCCCCATTACTAAATATTCCCTTTAACTCTAAATTTGCAATTCAAAGCTAATACTAGCTAGTAAAGTTCTAGATGTAAATTTATCAGTGTGCTCTTTTAACAGTGCAAAATATTTTGTTCGTTTATTTGTATTTTAGGCCTAAGAAGATGATCGTATTGTGGTCGAAACGTCGCCGGAAGTAAAAAGGATGATGCCAACTATTTTCCTCAACTTGGGATTTCTGTTAAACATTAAATTTAGGCTCTCTAGAAGCAATCCTCATCGATATAAATATATATATATATATATAAAGTTAGGGGGAGAAATTGTGGGAAGGAGTTCAGTCTCAAAATATTCCATGAGACTGAACTCCTTCCCACAATTTCTTCCCCTAACTTTATATGGTTAAGGTACATTGACAATGTATTTTCTGTATGGCCTAATGGCCATGATTTTGATACCTTTTTTAATAATTTGAATAATTTGCATGTCTCCATCAAATTTAAATATAAATGGGAATATGATAATAGATTACCCTTTTTAGATGTCCTCATTAATAAAGATCACCATGAATTAAAACTTGACGTGTATAGGAAACCAACCCACTCGAATGCCTATATACATTATTTTTCGTTTCACGATAATACTGTTAAAAAATCGGTAATTTCTAACCTTTTCCTTAGAGCATACAAAATATGTCATCCTTCCTATTTAGATGAAGAAATTGTCATTATCAGGACCATTTTTTCTAATTTGTATTACCCCGATTGGTTCATATCGTCTGCCCATTTTGCAGCTAGGAAAACATTCTATGGTAATAAGCCTTCCCGCACTAATGACTTCAACAAATGTATAACATTGCTATTTAATAATAAATTAAATAGTTTAAAGGACATATTTGGAAAAGCGGGTATTAATCTAGCCTTTAAATATAATAATTCCTTAAACCAATTGATGATTGCCAGGAAACCCAAAGAACATATTAACATAGGAGTATACGCAATACCATGCAACGATTGCCATAAAGTTTATATAGGGAAAACGGGGAGAAATCTAGACAAGAGATTGTATGAACACAAAAGAAATATTAGAGTGGGCAGCGAAAGCAGTGGAATATTTTGCCATGTTAGAGACAAGAATCATACGATCGATTTCAATGGAAGTAAAATGGTATTTAAATCGGCTAACTATGTTAAGAGAAGAATCGTAGAATCGAGCTTTATATCGTCAGTTCCTAATTTAAATCTATCTGAGGGTCAATTTTCTTTTAATCCTGTAATAAGAAAGCAAATAAACAAAATAGTAAAATGTCAGCCCTTCAATATGTTTAGGCCTAACCCCCCCGCCTTCCAGATTAGCCACAAGTAGGGGATTGGGGAAAAAAGAGGGGATCTTTCACGATCTGACCTTGTGTTATGCTTATTCCTAGATGACTTTCGACCTTGTTAGGCCATCTTCAGGGAATGAACAGAAATGGAATTATTAAAAAATGCCACATTATATATAGTATTTCTACGCCAACAATATATATACTCGTTTTATTATATATATATATATATATATATATATATATATATATATATATATATATATATATATATATATATATATATATATACCTGGTGTCTGAAAAAATTTGACATCATTTGAATGTCTATATCGGAGTAACCGTATGGTCAAGAGAAATGAAAAATAACAGGTTTGATTGTGAGCATTTCATGTTTTGTTCTACAAATTTCCAACGAACAATCCTGAGATGGTAATTTTATATTCAATTTATTACAAATGTTCAATGTGTGCGCCGCTTGTGACGCGGCACACATCAAGCCAGTGGTCGAGTTTCTGTCATGCTCGCTGCAGCATGTCGTGTGCAATGGTATTCAGATGCTCAGTGATTATCTCCTTGAGTTCGTCTACACATGTAAGAAGTGGTGGGATGTATGTAGTTCAGTCCTTTAATATAACGCCACAGAAAGAAATCCACAGGTGTCGAGTCAGGTGAACGTTGGGGGGGCATTTTAATAGCACGTTGTTTCCATCACCAGCACGCCCGATCCATCTTGCTGGCAGATTCTCGTTGAGAAATGTTCGCACTGTAAGTTTCCAGTGGGGTGGAGCCCCATCCTGCCGGAATAATCAATTGTTTATGTTTATTTGCCTCAAGTTCGTCAGGTAGCCAGTTCTGAAGCATCTGCAGATAGTCGTCGCCGGTCACGTTTTTTCTCGAAGAAAATTGGGCCATACACACGGTTTGTTTGAGACTGGGAAGAATACAGTCACTTTGGGTGAATCCCTTCCTGGGTTTCAAGGCTTGCTCTTTATACAGATTTCTTTAAACTCCAACTAAAAGTTTCCCGAAGTTGGTTCACTATCTCCTATAAAACTCCTGACTGTTCAGATCCTTTTTGCCGACACAAACACTCTTCCTTTTCAAACTTCTTATGCCACGTCCAAATCTGCGTCCTCGTTGCCACTGGTTTATGAAATCTTCTAACGAATCCACGTTGCACATTTCCATTTGAGTTTGAGCGTACTACATTACACAAACGCCTTTTTCGTTGCAGTAAATGGCGTGACTAATTCTGAACTGAAAGGAGAAATATACGTAAAATTATACTTTATAAATGTATTGATTTCTAGACATATTCCTAAAATCTGAGACAATTTGGACGAAAATTGTTCACGTTATCAGGTGATGAAATGACTTCAATTTTTTTAGGACACCTGGTATATATATATATATATATATATATATATATATATATATATATATATATATATATATATTCATATATAATTAGCGTAGAAAAGGCTGAGACAACCTGAAGCGCTCGTAGAGCCCGCGCCAATTTTTTATGACTTATGAGATTTGCTTTAGACGGGCGATACACCAGCACGTGGGTGTTCCTACCCCATCAACAGAACACACACTCTCTCTCTCCTTCTCCCACTCTCTCTCGTTCTTTCTTCCGCTTTCTCTCCGTCTCTCTCTCTGTCTAGGTTCCCAGCGCTATTTTCATTAAGCTATCATGAAATTCCCCTTGACCCCAGTTACACCAAGAATATACAAACGATGAACAATAACTTGATAAAACACACGACAGACACTCTTGAAAATCCAAGAAAACACAAAATAAAAACACTAACAAACTCGCAGAAGAAACCTTGAACTTAATGAATACGCGCAAACACTAAAGCAACAAACCCTAACCAATAAATTGACTTAGCAGAATTAAACAAGGTAATTAAAAAGAAACAAAAAGCTGACACCAGAAAATAAAATACAGGGTGCCGAAAAGATAATGTGCAGTGGAAAAGGATGTGAGTAAAGTTTGAATAAAAGTAAAGTTTTATTTACGATATTGCAGTCTCTTTTACACTAAATCCTGGAAATGTTCCCCAAAGGCCTGAAGATAAGTCTGCACACGTACGTCGCTGCATATTGTCGACACTTGCTGGAGGGTGCCTGAGTGATCGTTTTGATGTTTTGGGAAATTACTGTTTTCAACTCTTCTTCATTGTGCGGATTGTTCTTGTACCCATCTCTTCAGTGTACCCAAGAGATAAAAATCCAAGGAGTGTGAGGTGCGGAAATCTAGCATGCCAGATTCCGCGGGAGATTATGTGATCAGCGAAGAAGTGTTTTAAAAACTATAGCAAACCACGAGCCGTGTGTGCAGTTGCCCAATCTGGTTGAAACTACCATTCTTCAAGCTCATGTTCATTAAGTTGGTCTATGAATGGTTCTAGAATGTGAGTGCAGTAACGTTCTGCGGTTCGAGTATCGTCGAAGGAAAATGGGTCAAAGATACGCGTGCGATTTAAAGTACACCATACTCCGACCTTCCTATCGCAAAGTCGAATTTCTTTGAGTTTATGAGGGTTTTCAGCGCTCCATCGGTGAAGAAGTTTACATCAAGGATGTCCTCACTTTTCTCTCAAAGGAAGTTCTAAAAGCAATTGCAGCAATCAACGCAGGCCTGGTAATCACTCTCTTTCAACTCGTGCACTATGGATACTTTTATGGAAAGAACTTCAACTTCCGCATAATGTCGTGCGATGCTGTACTCTTTGCAGAATTGTCTTCAGGCCTTTGGGGACATTTCCATCATTTAGTGTAGGAGAAACTGCAATATTGCGAAGAAAATCGTTTATTAAAACTTTACTTAAGCCTTTTTCCAATGCGCAGTAACCTTTTGGACATCATGAACAACTAATGTTAAAGACACCATCAAAGAAGAAAAAGAGTATTAAATGGCTAAAGGAGATTTTAAAAAGAAAAATCTCACATAGTAACTATAAAAAAAGGAAGATGAGCCAATCATCCAGGATCGAGGAAGAATAGATAAAAGAACTAAGGAGTACTATCAAAAGTTGTACTCGAGCAACAAAACCATCCCGAACCACAACCACCCAACAACAACCAATAATCTATCGGCCGTTCTTAAATCAGAAATTTAAATTTCAATCAAATTAATGAAGAGCCACGAAGCACCAGGTCAGGACATCACTTCGGACTTGCTGACAGATTCTGGAGTTGTCATTGTGAATCAACTAGCTGGCCTCTTCACAATAGATCTCAAACAAGGCAAAATTCTGGGGATTGGCACAATGCCATAATAATCCTTCTAAAAAAAAGGTGCTCAAACACACCTTACAAATACATACCAATCAACATTCTCTCTTATGTCTAGAAACTTTTCGCAAGAGTCATTACCAACAGACTGATAAAGGCTTCTTAATGATTGACCACCTACATATTCTCGACAAGATCATTACGAAAACTTCACAATACACTATATCTCTTTACTTGGTATTTGTAGACTATCAGAAAGTATTTCATTCAATAGAAACACCAGCGACCAAAACAGCCTTGAAGAATATCTATGGAGTCGGTAGAATGAGATGAACATACCTATTACGGTGGTTTACGTCTGTCTTGTCATCATACCGAGATTTCAAATGGTAAGTTGCATTAATTTTACTGAAATCTTAACTGAACTGAAACCTTAAATATCGATTTTCTCAAAACAAGGAATTTTGAGTTAATGCGTTTTAACCTTTGGCAACAGTATAGATCCAGTCTACATAAATATAATAGAAAACATGCCAAAATTGCAGATCCTACATTAGATTGCATAAGAATTCAGGCATCTTTTAATTAGAGAAGGTGTAAGACAAGGACATATTATCTCTCCCAAATTGTTCGCGTTTCGTCTAGAAGAAAATTTTAAGAGGCTAAACTGGCAAAAAACAAAAGGCATTAAGACCGATGGTGATTACTTCAATCACCTCACATTCACAGATGATATTTTACTCATAGCTGATAATCTAGAAGAGGTTCAAACAATGCTGCAAGAAATTAACCATGAAAGCAAAAATGTTGACCTAAAAATAAATATTAAAAAATCGAAAGCCATGGTCAACCAACCAGAGGGCGACATGATAGATATCAAAATTGACAACGAGTAAATATATCCATCTGAGTCAACAGATTAAAATGTCACCGGGAAAAGATAAAGAAATCAAAGGCCGAATCCCACTATGCTCATGTGTCTGAAAACGAACGTATACAACCAATGCATAGTTCAAGTTATGACCTATGGAGAAGAAACTTGGAAGCTGACCAAAAACTTTCATTAAAACTTAGAACAACACAAAGAGCACATGAACGCATTATGATGGGGATAGTTTGGCGTGACAGAAAATCAGCCATTTAGATAGGTGGGCAAACAAATGTCAGGAAATTGTGGAAGCTATAAGAAAACTGAAATGGAGCTGGGAAGGTCATGCGGCATGAGTCCAAGACGATAGATGGAGCATAGAAATTACCCATTGGACTTCACTTGATAAAAGACGATTGGAAAGAAGACCAAAAACAAGATGGAGATATTATCTTGAAAAATATTTTAAATATTGAGAAAAAATTGTACAAGATCGATATATATATATATATGATAATTGAACAATATAATTTAAGTCAATGCGGTTAGAAAAGGGTACTAGTAGGAATTCCTTAATCCGTTAGAAAAATCTCCTAGACTTCCTCAACCCTCTTCAGGATCGCCACTTAGCAGATTAAGGAATTCTTACAATTACCCTTACATAACCACCAAAAAAAAAAAAAAATATATATATATATATATATATATAAAAGAGCAAATACGAGTGTTCTGCGGGTGGTAACAACCACCACAGGGCTTTCGCCATATTTATTTTTTGTCTTTCAAAAACTTCAAAACCAGTTTGAAGACATAAAGAAAGATGCATAAACCTTGTATTGCAGACTATATAACAATATAGTACAAGAGAAAGAGAAATTGGACGCGAATGAACAATGAGACAAGAAACAGTAGTTTATCTTAGAGGCAAGAGAAAGGGAGATTAGAAGAACACTAGAATCAAAGAGAGCTAAGGGCGGTACAATGAAGGCAATCCTTACCGAGAAGACAGAAATAATGCCAGGGGGAAAAAGTTTGAAATTCCTGGCCGAAACTCAAACCCGGGTCTGTGGATTGCCGGTCAGATGCTCTACCGTTAAGCTAACAGGCACAGTAACTCTACTTCGCCCAAAGCGTTACCCTTCAAAATTGTTTTAAAAGGCAGAAAATAAATATGGCAAAAGCCCTGTGGTGTTTGTTACCACCCACAGAACTTGTATTTGCTCTTTCTTTGTATTTGACATGGATAATGAGCCTTTAAATTGTGAGTGGGTAAGAAGATATGGTATGAAAATACCTTGGAGGTTCCTAGCTTAGGGAGATATTGAGTTTGATAGGATAACGCTTAGGGCGAAGTAGAGTCACCGTGCCTGGTAGATTAGCGGTAGACTATCTGACCGGCAATCAGCAGACCCTGGTTCCAGTCCCGGGCAGGAATTTCAAACTTTTTTTCCCTGGCGTTATTTCTGGCTTCTCAGTAAGGATTGCCTTCATTGTGCTTCCCTAAGCTCTCTTTGATCCTAAGTGTCCTTCCAATGTCCCTTTCTCTTGCCTCTAAGATAAACTACTGTTTCTTGTCTCATTGCACATTCGCGTCAAATTTCTCTCTCTCTCTCTTATATATATATATATATATATATATATATGAAGAATACAACCACCACAGGGCTATGCCATTTTTATTTTCTGCCTTTCAAATAAATTTCAAGACAGAAAGAAAGATGCAGAAACCTGGTGTAGCTGACTATAAATACATATAGTAAAAGAGAAATAAGAATTGGACGCGAATGAGCAAATGAGACAAGAAACCGGAGTTTTTTTAAAGGCAAGAGAGAGGGACACTAGAAGAATCCAGAATCAAAGGGAGCAGAGGGCGGCAGAGTGAAGGCGATGCTTTCTGTCTTCTCGGTAAAGGATCGCCTTCACTGTACCGCCCTCTGCTTCCTTTGATTCTGGATTCTTCTAATGTCCCTCTCTCTTTCCTTTAAAAAAACTCCAGTTTCTTGTCTCATTTGCTCATTCGCGTCCAATTCTTATTCCTCTTGTACTATATATATATATATATATATATATATATATATATATATATATATATATATATATATATAAATATATAAATATATATATATATATATATATATATATATATATATATATATATATATATATATATATATATCAAGAAGTCTCGGGACAAATTTGTGCTGTTAATCTATAGCAAACTTTGACAACTGGCACTGTATTAGGTCCTGGGGGCCTGGCATTGTTTCTGGCCAGGTAGACGACATTCGATGCAAACCTTGAATGTGGTCTTCACGTGTTCGCGCGGCGGGAATGCGCAGTCGCATTGTAAGCATTCCTTATTTTCACGACAAATCTTTGACATGTGATTTTGAGTATTCTCGAAATGTGTTCAAAGAAAGAATTTATTTTTCCTAGACGACATTTCGGTTTTTTTGATTAAAAAAACCCTGCACGGATGATCTTCAGGTCGAGTTTTTAGGTGAGAAGGGCGAGGGCTGTGTCAGTTCCCCTTCTCTTGCGGAACCCATGTTGCTTAGGGTTGCGGAATTCTAGCTCGGTTAGCTGGTCTTGGAGCCTGTTAGCTAGAAGTTTCTCGTAGACTTTGCCCACGAACTATAAGAGGGATATTGGTCTGTAATCCACCAGTTCATCGGGGGGCTTCTTTCCTTTAGGAATAAAAATGGGTTTGGCTTTTTATAGACTGTCGGAGAAGTAGCCCGTATTCAGAGAAGCATTATAGATGTTCGTAATTCCCTGAATGATCTGCCGGGGTGCATGCACCAAGTTATTTTTAGTGATGCCCGTCCAGCCTCGTGCCTTTTGTTTAAAGGTTTTCACAGTTGCCATGACCTCTTCTGTTGTTATCTCTCGGTCATGGTCCACCATGGTCCACCTTCGTCGACGTGGGCTTGTGGGTGCGTTTGATGTATTATCAGATTAAGATCATCAATCAGCTGACATTCGAATTGCTGGTCGAATTCCGCATCGTCCTCAGGTGTAATTGAGAAGATTTTCTTCCAGAACGTGCGAAACCTCTCTTCCAGGGCCGCCGGATTTTCCAAGTAGCCATCGCTCTCCTTGATGCGGATCTTTTCTTTACTCGGAAGGCATTTTAGTTTCTTCACTTGTGGCCAGAATTTTTTGGGATTCATCTCGCTGTCTACCCTGGCTATAAGGCCGTTCAAGATTTCGCCTTGTTGTTGGTTTATAGCCTGCTTAAGTTCTCCACTTAGGCGTCGCAGCAGCGAGTTTCTTCCCCGACTCGTACCTGTTCTTCGGATTTCTTCATACACCTCCCTGTGCTCCCTACTCTAGCGATCTCTTTCATCTCCTCGGTCCATCTGTGTTGTGGAGGAGTTTTGTACCCTGCCATAGGTACACACTCGCGGTCAACCTCGGTGATGGAAGCTGTTATCCTCTCCAGCTCCCCGTCGATCTCCTCTAGTGTAGCTTCGCTTAGGCCAGCTGATTCAAATTCGCCAAGGATTTCTCTTTAGCGTTCCCAGTTGGCCGAAGCGTAGCTTTTACGGAGAGGGACCGGAAGCTAGATCGGTGCGAGCGAGATGGTCGTCAAGATCGCTATATGGTTGCTGGGTACTTTTGGGTACGGTTTGCTATGGTAATTGAAGGGTAAGCCGTCACTTGTCATGATTATGTCGGACTTTTTTGCTACCCGAGAGGTGATATAGTCGGAAAGTCCGGTACTATCCTCTGGATGTTCTTTCGAAGCATAATCATTTCCAAGTTATGGCCTCTGTTGTTCGTGTTTCCATAGTCAGCTGTTCGGCATCTGACGTTGACGTCGCGTCAAAGGAATGCCATCCGGCCATTCCCGAATAAGGTGTAGAAATTGTTGAGGGGCAGGTACGCTTGTCGAGGTGGTTGATAGGCCGCTGCTATCACGAGACTGCCCACTAATGTGTGCAGTTCTATCGCCACAGAATCGTCCGGTTCCGGAAAGCTCTTGAACGAGAGATTCCTTTTGATGGTGACGGCAGCACCGTCAAACCTTTTTTGAGTATGGTTTTTAGTGACAACTCTGTAGCCAGGTATCTTCAGTTGAAAGGATGTTCTGTCAATACCGTGGTCTGTGATCAAGACGATGTCGGGGTCAAGTACACGAAATATGTTGTCATATGCGGTAGCTTTTCCTCCCCATCCATTGAGGTTGAGTGTCACTATTCTCAACCTGTTGGTAGCTTTCGAGGTAATTAAGGACCCATAAGTGGTGCGAATGGAATAAAAGAAGTCTCTTTACACACTCTTTTGAGGTTGCACGGAAGGGTTAACTACAAATATTGAGGTAAGAGAGAGCTTCAAAAACACAGCACGTTCTTCCGTGCACGCATTCGGCACGATGAGCATTATCTTCATTGCTCCCCAGCCCTCATTAGTTTTTCCCTTGAAAATGATAAAACAAAAGTATCTGAGTTATAGAATGAAACGACAGAGGGAAGTGTTAAATTTACCTTGTTTCTCTGCCATCCATGTTCCGGAAGGGAGGCTTGAGATGTCCACTTGTTTGACGGGTTGTATACCTGAAGTAGAGACAGTATACAGAAGGGACAGACGTGACATTGAGTACTGGTGTCGATTTCTAAGGTCCTTCACTCGAGTAGAGGGGAGGATAAGGGGGTAAAGCACATTATCTTACATTAAAAAATATGCTACTCACGGGGTTAAGGAGTTATAATTGGTCATGAACGAGTGGAGAAGGATTAAGCTACATGGCATGCTGACTAGAAGTGAGACGAGACTAATATAATATATGAAATGTTTTTCTAACTGATCTATATCTACAAACATGCATATAAAACAAACAACACAAAAAACATTAAGAAACAAACATAACATTAAAACGTATCAAATATAGTGATGCAGAACCTAAACAAGAATAGCTTATTAAACCGTTTTAATTTACATCCTCTGGGACCATCTGATCCCCAATAGTTCCTATGTATTTTCAAGAAGTCAAGTGAAGATGTATGACTTGGCCGCATACTTCAAATGGCCTTTAGCTTCCCTGACATAAATAAGAGATTTTTAACCAAGAATTTCTCCATTGATCTGCGAGGTCTGAGCTCTCTCATTTGTCATCAAATATTTGAGTTATTTTTGCAATGTCAGCGATTGAATACCATTGAAAAATCGTCACATGATGCAGAAGTTGCCAAAGTTTTAGTCACGTGACCTCTATCACTATGGCTGAGTGATGTTTACCAATTTCAAGATTACCATTGCCAAACAAAGTCGAAAATAGCCGCGGATGGAGATATCATACCCAGAAGCCATACGGATACAAAAGATTACAGCATCTTGTTTGATGCAAGAAAATGTGCTTACCCGCCTCCCTTACACCCGACCCGTTTGATTGAGAGATTGAAGGGATAGTTGGAAGATAATTATATTGTTTGAAGATTCCTTTCATTTGAATTAGAATCTAAGACATTACTGATTATTGCTATGAAAAACTTATAATCTTGAAGGGAAATTGTATTTTATACAAAATTAAAGAAGTTTTTAAAACAGGAAGATGCTTGACATTATTTTTTGAGGTGGAGAAAAGGTTACTTCACAGCAATCATGACCCAAAGTTTCTAGCAAAGACGTAAGTTTTTTTTCTGGCCAAAATACATAGAAATATTTGACTTGAATGTCTGTTTTAGCTCTTAATGTCGGGTCTAGATGATTTCCGAACATTTTCTTAGAAGTAAAAATTAAATCTATCGCTGTAATTTAAATCTAAGCTTTAGGTACCGTTTAAGAATAATCCGCTGACAAACCGCATCCAACTACAATATTAGTAGTACAGTGAATATATGTAAATGAATATACTATACACACTACAATTCTTACTTATATTTACATGCAAAACTTTATGAAGTGAAGCATGAGCATTAAGTGTTGCCTTCGTTTGTGTGATCACCCTCTCTACAAACCTCATGCAGCCATAGAAAATGGCTAGTACAATGTATGAGTATGGTGAATAGTTTACTGGATCGCTAAAAAGTTTAAGGAGATGAATACAAGTGCGCGAAAAAGGTTTCAGGACGTCCAAAGATGTCAACCAAGCCCAAATCCCCATTACGATATCGGTTTTGAAATTCAGTCCATGAATGGGATAATGGGGGTGAAAGATCTTTTGCACACACGGCGAAGAACAAGATTTAATTAAAACAACGGCTTCATGACAAGAAGACCTACAATGAAGCCACTAATGATAGGCTAACAATGTGTAGATTACTGCTGTGAAGTTATTTTTTTTTATGAAGCACCTTTCTCACTGCTTAATAGTATAGTATCCCAAAGACACGCCCTCGAACAAGGAATGGGATCTGTACATCACAAAAGAAACTCCTTCCGGCTTTACTGATCAGTGTATTATAGGCCATAAATGGAGACGAAGTCGTTAAAGCATCATCAGAGTGGAATATTGGATCCATGGCCTGGCAACACGCCAGGTCGTTCGATCAACAGCTTGTGGCTGGTTTTCAAAACACGAGTAGACAAGGGATGCACATGCATTGGGAAACCTTTGCGGTTTACTAATGAAAAACTGATCAGTACAATTGGACCTAAACTTTTGTTTACATTCATGTTCTTAGTTTATAAAAGATTTCGGGTCTTGTTCGGAACAGGCATGGCAGCGAATTAGGCTATCGCGATGTTACGGTTAAGCTAAGGTTAGGTTAGATTAGGACAGCGACTTTGCAAAAATGGACATATTATGAAACTTTTATTAGAATCTTTGCGTTGCCGATGACGCTGTAATAAGCGTGAATGCAATTTCAGTGCTGGATTGCGAAAAAACACTTGCTTAGAAGAATAAAAAATTATCTTTTAAGACACTCGTTTATTTCATTCACGCATTGTGCACAAGGTTGACAACCACTGCTTTTTTGTGTTAGGAGCTTAAAATGTCACCAGAAGCCATAACTGATTGGGAAAATCTTTTGCGAGAAGTCTGCATCATTTCCTTGCACCTAACCCTAACCTAACCTAACCTAACCTACGGGTTGTATTCGCACTACGAGCCTCGAACGCCATAGCCTAACCTTAACCTCGCGAAAGCCTTGAACGCCTAATTCACTGCCGGGCCTGTTCCGAAAAAGACCCACGATTTCCATCAACAATGACCGATTACGATCTTTCCTTATATATATATATATATATATATATATATATATATATATATATATATATATATATATATATATATATATATGTGTGTGTTGAAAACTCCTAAAGTATCGCGTGAGTAAGCAATCAATGCAACAAAGCTCACAGGAAAATTAATACGAGGATTCCAAATACTTTCGAACTTTATTTCGAGTTCTTTATCAAGGAATAACAAAAGTATTGAAAATTGTAATATTTATAAGGATGATACAGAAGAGAGGGAACGCCCCCAAAATAGCAAAAAACCAATCAACAAAATGAATTAATATGAAATGGAAACCTTAGGAGGAGCGGAGATAAATACAAACTAAGATCATTAAATCAAGTAAATTCAAAAGACTAAAGGCTGACAAGAGGATTAAAATACTGCCTAAGCAATTAGGGAGGGAGAAAATCTGAGCGAGAGATTGTAATAACGGAGAGTTGCAGCCCCACTCCTGCTATTTGTAATTAACTAGTAGTATACACGATTTGAAAACCTAGCATACGGTTGGAATTCAAAGGTGGTTGATAGACGTCGTAAAGCACTCTAATGTTCATTGTTTTCTATACCGTGTTCTTGACTTCAGACATATAAGCCCGCTCTCCGAATGCTGATCATAGTTTCTTTAATATTGAGTAATATAAAATGACCATATCATATTTTTATTCAGAAAAAATCCGTTCGATAATACAATATGATGCGATGGCAATTGACTGTGTATTCCATATTTAGCTTCCTTTTATATTGAAGATTCACGTAAAACAAATGATATTAAATTCAGCCAAAGTATTTAACTATTTAGAATTTTATATTAGAAAAATAATACGGCAGTGAAAATATTCCAGCTGCTTCTTACGTTGGCTGCGCGCCTTAATTTACTCTGAACAGACCATACGCGCGAACATTAGTCATTTTAACTCCATCCATGGCCCTCCACACCGTTCAACCTTCTATTCGTCTATCGCAACGCACGCGAAGGTCCATTGTCGGATGGAACTCTAATAAGTCTCCAGCACTTTAGGAATCCGACTACCGGAGTCTTTTGAAGCCTACCATTGATCGCAATCCACCGTCGATTACTTCATAAGACAACCTATTGCACGAAGGTGAGCTAAATATGAAGGATTGCTCGTATTCTTTGTCATTAGTTTGGTGTTAAGGTATCTTGTTTAGCTAGTCATACTTTAAATCAAGACCTCTCAAATAAGTCTTCACTCTGCCCTGAGTATTTCACAGTTCAACTTATTTGAATTTTATGTCCTTCCTATGACATTTCATTGCTTAGTAAATACATCGCACGAAATTTCATTGTCTGGTAAATACATCTTATGTAATTGTATTGCCTGGTAAATACATCTTATGTAATTGTATTGCCTGGTAAATACATCGCGTGTAATTTCATTGCGTGGAAAATATATCGCGTGTAATTTCATTGCATGGTAAATATATCGCGTCTAATTTTATTGCGTGGTAAATATATAGCGTGCAATTTCATTGCCTGGTAAATATATGGCGCGAAATTTCATTGCCTGGTAAATACATCGCGTGCAATTCCATTGCGTGATAAATATATCACGTGTAATTTCATAGCCTGGTAAATATATCGCGCGAAATTTCATTGTCTGCTAGATACATCGCGCGAATTTCATTGCCTGGTAAATACATTGCGTGCAATTTCATCGTAGTAAATATATCACGTGCAATTTGTTTGCGCAGTATACACTAGCAGCCATAATATAAGGGTCAGTAAGAACAAGTACATTTAAATATTTATTATAGAAGTTGAACAAAAAGTTGAGACTATATATTATACACATATTTAGATATATCTAATATCTATTTTTCGTAAGTTATGAGGAAATAAACAAAATATATTGCTAATTGCCACGGCCAAAAGTTAAGGGTTATTTAGAAAAAATGAACTACCGACCGCGGTATAGGTGTTTAGGAGACTGTTGATGGGCTAAGAGTTAATTCTTATGATCAAACATTATTAGAACATTCAACTGTCAACATGCGGCTTGTGAGAGACGACTAGTGTCCTGTGATAAAAAAAAACAAAGGATTGTGTGCCTTCACCAAGAGGGCAAGTCAAATTCTGTGATAGCAATTACTGTAGGCAGGTCTAGAAGTGTGCAACGAATTGTAGCTCGTTTTAAGTCATCCGGATCGACAGATGCTAAACCAAAACCAGTAGACCTCGTCAGAAATCACCAAGACAGGATCATATTATGGTTAGAATGTCACTGAAGGATAGGTTTAAGAGTGCTACTGAGATATCCGGCGAGTTCAGCTACACCTCTGATGTCGACGTATCGCACAAAACAGTTCCCCGGAGGTTACGAAGTTCTGGGTTGCTTGCTCGGCCACCAGCAAAGAAACCTCTGATCTCCAAGAAGAATCAAAGAGCCCGTCTTCGTTACGCTCACGAACATTTCATTTGGACAGAAGAACAGTGGGCGCAGGTTCATTTTAGCGATGAATCGAAGTTTAATGTGATTGGTCCAACGAAGATGTGGCGAAAGGTTATCTCGCGCATGTGTGAAGAAGACAGTGAAATATGGAGGAGGCAGTGTAATGGTTATTGGGAGTGATGTCTGCTGATGGTCCCTGGTTCACTTATTCACCTACAAGGGACTGTCAATGCTGAAATCTACAAGCAGATTTTTAGATAGCATGCCCTTCCATATCTCCGATCCTCGCTAGTTCAACCTCTTATCTTCATGGAGAACAACGATCCCTGCCATACTGGGAAGAGAGTCAAAGATTTTTTGAGTGATAAAGGGGTTGATCTCATGGACTGGTCACCTCAAACTCCCGATCTCAACTCTATAGTAAACGTTTGGAAAATTATTTGGGATGGGGCGCGAAGGAAAAAATCAAAAGGACCAAGATGAACTGTGGGAATCATTGAAAAACGAATGGAACAATATTACCCCATCATTTTGCAAGAAATGAATTCAGTTCTGTGGCAACAGATGTCGGAAGGTCATTGATTGTAAGGGGATTCTCACAAAATATTAAAATTAGGGGTTTCATTTTTGTTTTTGTTCCATTTTATATTATTTTTCTAAGTGACCTTTAACATTTGGCTGCTGCAATTTGAAAGATAGTTTGTTTATTTCCTCATAACTTACAAGTAAAAAATATTTAATCCATTGACTTGAATTTTCACGAAAGATAGATATTAGATATATCTAAAGATGTGTATAATATATAGTCTCAATGTTTTGTTAAACTTCAATAATAAATATTTAAATACACTTGTTCTTACTGACCCTTATATTATGGCCGCTAGTGTATATATTACATGAAATTTAATTGCCTGGTAAATACATCGCGTGCAATTTTATTTCTTGGTAAATACATCGCGCAAAATTCCATTGCAGGGTGAATACATCGCGTGGTAAATATATCGCGTGTAATTTCATTGTCTGGTAAATACATCGCACGAAATTTCATTACCTGGTAAATGCATCGCGTGCAATCTTATTGCGTGGTAAATATATATCGCTTGTAATTTCATTGTCTGGTAAATACATCGCTATGCAATTTCATGGCGGGGACGGTCGCCGTACAAACAAACGAACAATATTGACCGAGGGTCGCTCGAATGACCTTGAGCGTATACGAAACCGACACTGGAGGCTTACACTGGAGGAGGGGGGGTATTAGAGAGAGCACTTGCACAGGAGAGTTGCGCGTTGCTGTTACCTCAGAGATTTGGTCCGAGGGAGTAATCCTTGACTTAGCGCAAAGTTCAAATAATAGTCTCTTGACAATGACCATTGCGGGATGAACTTGATCATGCTTTCGAGTAGAACACGAATCGAGACTGGGCGCATTGTGTTCTAGGGTCGGATAGAACGAGGTCGGGGTAGACTTAAGCGAATTAATCGAGAATACCCGAAGCTTGAGAGGTTCTTCGAGAATTGTGCAAAGTCCAACGGGACGCGAATATCGGGTACTGGCGGGAGGTGGGAAGAGGATACTAACAGGGCGGGCAGACGGCGGATAGTGCCTTCCAACTCTGGCGAAAGAGGATTTATAGTGGGGTCGAATGGGGTTTAAGCCCCTCCGTCCGAAGGGGAGAGTTCAAGTGTCCGACGCATCGGCAGGCGAGATTAGTCTCGCTCTTTTAGCACGATCGCGAGAAGGTTCCTAAGTCGGCGAGGCGAAACTTTGTCCGACTCCAGATGAGACCTTTTGGGTTCTCAAAATTGTCGCGACTTTCTGCGATGGCGAGCTTTCAGGCCACCACTACGTCTCATGATTTCGCACTTTCATTAGAGTAGACAAAAAGGTAGACAAGGTGTCTGTTGTCTCCCTCTCCATTGAAGGCACGGCAACGCGCATCTTTCTCTCTCTCTCTCTGATCTCTGACATGATAATATTTAATAAAAAGATTTAAACGACATAGGAGGGGCGGTCAATAAGTTTTGCAATTCGGATATAAGCCAACGAGATATGAGGAAAAGTGTTTTATTATTTTTCAATATGACTACCCTCGATCGACTTCAATGCACTTGCGCCACTTGTCCCTGAGGCTTTGAATTCCCGAAAACGAGAAATCTCCCGACTGCTGTTCAATCTACTCCTGAACGGCGAGCTGGACATCTTGATCGTCCCTAAACCAGCGTCAGCAAAGTGCAGCCTTGAGCTGGCGGAATAAAAAGTATGTAGTTGCTAGAGGCCAGATCTGGACTGTATGGGGAATGGTTGAGTTCCTCGAATCCGCACTCGCGCACGGCAGCTTGTGCAACTCTGGCCTTGTGGATTTTGACGACGTTGAAGTCGATCATGGGGCGTGAGGTTTCTAGGGACCCAACCATCAGAGACCTTGGTCATAGCCAAAATTGTCGTAGATGATGTTGATAACATTTCCATGTGATATTCCAAGTTCTCGCTCGATTTCTTCGACCTTCACCCGTCGATTTTCGAGGATCATCCTCTCCACACGGGCCACATTGCCTCGTTGAACACGTCTGACGGGCGTCCTAGACGGGGGTCATATTCAAGGGTCTCACGATCATGGCGGAACTCCCTATTCCAGCTAGCAATGGTGGCATAGGAAGGGGCGGTATCGGTGTACACTGCAACCATGCGTTCATGGATCTCTTTTGCATTCTTGCTTTCCTTGGTCAAAAATTTGATCACTGCGCGGTGCTCAACCTTCTCCATTGTTGAAAAATTTGTGACTGACGATCTGTAATCAGCTACTGATTCTTAAATAAACGAGGCAGGAGCGTGCGGCTGCAGGTCCTGACTTGTCATAACTTGTCCTAACACCCCCACAAACAGCCATCCCCCTTCCTCTGTTTTGCCCTACCGATTCGCAAAACTTATTGACCGCCCCTCGTATGTAAAGTTTAGGTTAGATAAGGTTAGGTTAGTAGATAATAGAAACAATGCAAAGTAACGAAAATATAGTAGTATATTTTCGTGAACAGTAGATAGAGCATTTATATACTCGTATTTATGCTAAATTTAATAACGTTTTGCAATGTATTGACTTTGCGACGATAGATTTACGTGATGATGTATTAACGAGACCATGAATTTTCCCACGATGTATTTGCCTACAATAGAATTGTCGGACGACGAAATTACTTAAATGTCAATTGCTCGCATGCATCTTTCTATTATTTTCTTAGTTGTTCACGCAGCCATTCTTTCATTGGTTTTTGACCGTTCTCGCCTTCGAAAGTAATTTTCTATTCCCATACGGATACTCATTCAATTCCCTTCCAAATGCTTCACTTTAATTTTTCTCAACCTCAATTATCATTCATTTTATTCCTAGGTTTACCTCTTTGTATGTACTCAGAGCTTCTCCTCATCATATTTGTATTTTCTTATTATATGAGTTTCGAGTGAGAGTGAGAGGTTAAACTGTTTAGAGGGGCGGCAAATTCTAAGACCGCCCCTGTGGCACAACCACTAAGTACTCTTCGGCTATCTCCTCTTATTCTTAATCATATCGAGATTGAAAGAGAGCGCTACTCCCCGTTTAATTTTAGAAGCTCGCAGCAAACTCGGCGCAGAGATTTAATGCAGTTACCGATATACATACTGTATACGTTCAATGCTCTGAGATTGACTTGGGGACTCATCGGCCCTAACCTCTAAATTAAGGCATCATATTTTATCTTTATTTTCCCCATTTCTGCTTTTAATTTCTCCATCTCTCTCTCTCTCTTTTATATTTGTTACCTACTATTTTCATGATATTTGCATTGATGCAAGCTATTGCATGATATTGGCATTGATGAAAGATATTATAACTAAGTGTTTTAATTCTTTCCTTCTTCCCTATTTGAAGTACTGCCCTCCTGTGTAGTCCTCAGGTGCAGATTCTCATCTTAAGCTCCTGGATAGAGTTATGTCATCGGTCAAGTTTATTTTAGCAAGTATTAATGTTGACCTTTGGCATAGGCGTAAAGTGATCTTGCTGTTTTGCTCGTAATACAAGGCAGGCAGCCATTGCTAATAATGTGGCATTTTCTAGTATCAGGTGTTGTACTAACCAGTTTGCCAGGAGTTTTATTGTGGCTGCAACCGCGATGTGGAATGGTTTGCCTAGTGTGTTGTAGAGTCTACTGATCTCCATAGATTTAAGAATGGAGCTAACTCATTCTTATTATCTACTGACATCACCTGATTTCCGGTGTTATTGTTTTTTTCCTCATATTTAATCTTTACTCTTCTTTTGTCTCTATCGTATTTTTATTTGCAGGTTGATCTCCCTCCAGAGCCCCTTGGGTTTATAGTCTTTTGACTTTTTCAATGGGGGTGGTCAGCTCAAGATTTAAAGAAAGAAAGAAGGAAAATGTGTGATTCCTGGCGCATCATTGCCACATTTTAGATTTTTCTCACATTTGAACCCTAGTACTTTAGAAGCTTTAATATCTAGTGTTTAATCTTGATGTTTGTGAAAATCAACTACAACTTGATGGTATATTAATGTTGAATAAATATTCCATAATATTTCTAAGTTTCAAAAACTAAAAAAACAAAACAAACTTATTTACAAAATAGACAATACATTAAATAGAAAACGCAATATAGAAATTTTCGTAATAAGAGGAATATTATTGCAATTAAACTTAAAATGAAGTGGAATGAAATCGAGAATCAACAATAATAATAAAGCAGAAAAGTGAATTAAAATGAAATGAAAGAAATCCTGAAAATCCAAGTTTGAGATGAGTTATTTACTAAATTCCTTTACTCTAAATTCTAGAGTAGAGAGTTTAAGTGGTGGTAGCAGGCGTTTCACGCTCACAGAGGCAGGCCAATGACATAACTAATGGTTGCCAGAGATTAACGTGTGCTCTCAATTTTACAGCTCATTCTTGGATCCTACCAAAAAGCAAGATCTAACAGCATAGTGGCAGTACCACTGATTAAATAAGTGCAGTAGGCCTTTATCTCTTAAATCCTTTAATTTCAGTTGTGGCCTATCAAAAAAATCAAAATGGTACCAAGGGCGTACGGAGAGTGGCCTACATGGTCACAATCCGTACAAAAACACTTTTGTCAAAAACGACAACATAAATCAGAACTGGTAAACATATTTAAAAGTTCTGTATGTGGAAAATAAAGGTATTTATGTGAGCTACCTGTCGGGCACTTTGGATTTCTGCTAACTTTAAAACTTTAGTTTGATGACCAAAATCCACTAGCAGTACGATCCGTGTCCACCTATCCATACATCTTACTCTGCACGGTTGTCTTTTTTTTATTACAACTGCCATTTCTATACCACTTATAGCCACTACCGCTTATGGACCAACAAGTAGGTGCCCAGTGTAGACTGATACATCTAGAACCTGGAGGAGCGGGGCGCTCCCGACGAACCCCCCCGCCATTTTTTGCAACTGCAATGGAATGTCAGGTGACATCTGATGCATTGTGTACCCCTCCCGGCCCCAACATCGTAGTTTGCACTTAGCGTCTCGATGCCTGTAGGAGGGACTGCACCTGTCTTCCCCACTTTCTTTACAGATCTCTCATTACAAACTTTCTGTGTGATCCGGCCTCGCTTTAAACTCAAGGAGGGGGTATTTCCCTTAAGGGCTTTTCTCAGATTCCATACCCCCCCCCCTCCTGGCGTCAAACATAGTCTATGAAATCCGGCTCATAATTTACGGGGCTCACCCCCTGTCGCGGTGGTAATCCTGGTCTGGATTTTGACGAGGCAATTACCTTCCTGAATTTAAACTAAGGCAAATTTGGGACGGAAAAGGCAATAAAAATCCGAGGTTGTTTTCGCACCTGTTCGAAATTTCTTCAGTCGATCACTGAATATGTGCATTGATATCACTGACGATGTGCATTGATATCACTGACGATGCGCATTGATATCACTTAAGATCAAACTAAACTTGTGTTGGTCGGATTTTAAAAGATGCGAAATCCAATCCAGGAGACCAGGGTTCAGCAGATCCTGCATTTTGTGCTGCACAATCGTGGGTATCGGCCTGGCATTTTTTTTTACAGTACGAAAAGGTTATCGCTCTTGATTTCTCCTGAAATCATCGCTCTTGATTGCACCTGAAATCATCTTTATTGATTGCTCCTGAAATCATCGCCCTTGAATGTCTATGCAATTCTCCTTCTTAAATATCTCTGCAATCATCGTTCCTTGGGTGTCTCATCAATAATCTCACTTGGGTGTCTCTACGATCATTGCCCCTGAGTGCCTCTACCATCATCTCCTTTGAGTTTCTCTGCAATCATCGTCCTTCGGTGCCTCATCAATAAACGCCCATGAGTGCCTCTGCAACCGTTGCTATTTTGGTGCCTCTTCGATCCTTTCCAGTTGTGTTGACGAGGACGCTGTTGCTTAGGTATCTCATCGCCACAGTGACCAGGGCCTCCTTAAACCATTCGGTCCCTCCCCCCCCTTCAAATGTGCCAACGCCATCATGAGTACCATGTGTCATACCTGGGAACCGGCACACAAAAGTGTCTGCGCTGGGAGGGAGGTACCCCCATTGAGGTGTGGTGCGTCTGGGCATGCGCGCAGCCACCTCCGCCCACGTACGTCATCACACACAGCTAATCGCAACACATTCGTCTCCTTTTCTCTCCCCCCCCTATCCCCTCCTCTCCCTCGTTGCACAAACACATCACTCGTGGAACCTACAAAAGAAGTTATATTTACACTCCCATGACGCAGAACGAGTGGTTCTTCTATGGGCTACGAAAGGGCCACTGGTCACCGGGATTGTCTACTATCGCTCTACCTGCTTCTTATACCCTTAATATGATATGTGCCTTGTGCTCATGGGTTTGCTAGCGATTCTCATTCTAATCTTTATATGTATGTCATGATTCGTTCAAAGAGCCTGGCCTACGATTGAAAAGGTACGTTGGTGCACTATATTCTTGAACTGGCCCTAATCCATATATGTATGTAATTTTCATTGTATCGAGTGTACTGTGATTTATGTATGTATGTATATATATATATATATATATATATATATATATATATATATATATATATATATATATAGTGCATACGGCGTATTGTTTTACAGTTAGTAATTAACATTGTGTATTTTTTTTAATTTATGAAAGAGAATAAAAATAAATTAGAAAAAGTGAAAAATTGTTACCTGTTTAAACACCCCAAATACTTTGCATTAAACTTCTTACGTTTATAAAACTGTCAAGTTCCTGTTCAAATGTTTCTTTATTTAAAGTCTTTTAGTGCACAAGTGATCATCTAGGCATATGGGATACCCAGTAACACGAAAATATAACGACACGTTTATACTGAATAAGAACGATTCCTTTTGCGATTGACTTACGCCGGATGCCTTAGAATCCACTTATCTTGGGTTCGCTGAAGTTGTGCCGTACCTGCGCTGTGCTTGACCCTCCAGGGAAGGAGCAGCGCTTGATGCAGAGTAGTCAAGTTTTGCTACCAACTACACAACGTCAAATTCGGTCAATGAAAATCAGTTCTGCGAGTATGTATTCGCATTTTAACTGGTAATAACCAGGGACGCGATTGTTTTCGGTTGTTGTACAAAACCCTTGTTTCATCTCAAATCAGCCACCGATCCCTTTTTTTTCTTTTTTGTGGGAGTGGGGGGGCGGAGTGACAAGAAAACGCAACTTTGCTGTCGCTTTTTCCCCTCTCTCGTTATTTATTGCTGTAAATACGTTTCTTTGGAATATTGATAATGAATGTAGCAATTAATTAATGTTTTCTGTTACGGAAAATTCTTAAGATCCTTTGTTTTTACAAGAGTTTATTAATTAAAAGTCCATAAATAAGATAGCAACGAAAACCGGCAACTGGAAGGAAGAGCAGCCTCAGTTAGTCCAGAATCGCAGTTAGTTCGTTACCGAGAAATCCCAAGTTCCTCTCTTGTCCTCTGCTACTTTTCTCCTCTACCGAGGGGGATGGGGGGCGGTTTTAATTCGTACCTTTAAGGTCTAGAACCGTATCCCATTGTTGTCAACTATTATCTTCAGTATTTTTATCAGGGCGGGGGGAGGGGGGCATTCCTTTTTGTGTTTTTTTGTCCTTTTTTTCCTTCCACGCAAAAGACTCGTATTTTTTAGTGCAACTCCCCTTGTACGAGCTTCTGGGTCTGAATGTACCCCGTTCATCCCATGATTTTTGAATGATAGGGTTTATCGACCTTCTCCCACCAGTGAGTGAAAATCCCTCGTGAGATTACGAGTTTTCTTCTCGGTAATTGACAAGAAGTTCTTGCACTCCTGAGATCTCCCACGTTGGATTACACAGTTTTCTCCCTGAGTTGATAAGACCTCGTAATTCTGAGTGTTTGGGCTCCTTGTACAAACCTGTTCATGGAGGTCTAGGATGCATCCGCCGGCCCCAAGAATTAAAGGTTAAGAAAGTTTAAAATTTCTTTTTTTTCTACTCTTTTTATCTTCTTTTTTTATTTCTCTGTCAACTCCTACTTTCTGCAAGTGCCCTCATTGGTTACATCAGTTTCCTTTATTTTCTCATTAAAAAAACACAATTTTCCACCCTCAGGCAATTCTCTGTTCGTACCTGTAAATATTTATTCTCTTCTACACCCTGAACAAGGAGAAGGCGTCTTTCATCCAGTATGGTCTTTGTTATTCTTTATCCTTATTTATTCTTTACTTTTCTTTGTTGTTTTTTATCTCCTTTCTGCCTTCCAATTGGAAGACAAGGCAAGTAATGAAAGGGCAAACTCCAAATGCCCAAAAGGAGGAGGGGTGAAGGCCAAATTCCCTAGGGTGTAGTGGAGCTACGTTTGAATGATTGTTTTTGACTGATTCGACGAAAGGTGGGTGGAAGAAAGATGTTCTTCCCAAATCCATGGATTGGGAATAGTGGCAAACCCTTTACATGTGGATAGTATAGAAGTACATGTGTGGAATTTAGTAATTATTAGAAAACAATGTAACTGGTGTAATAATCTGAAGTCGCAATCACTCGGCGGAGGAGGAAGAATAAGAAGAAAGCAAGCAAATAAACGGAAAGAACGGGACTGATAGAAAATTTAATGCTATAAAGGAGTACAGAAGATCAACCTTCAGGTACTGCGTTTGGGAAAGGGGTATCTACGCATTCTACAGCCTTAGTCTAATTATTCAAGTACGTATCTGTGTGGTAGGATGATTTCTTTCTTCTCCTCCTTACCTTCAACATCCTTCATAGACTCAGTAAAAATCAGTGCGAGAGTTGAGAAATACATCTCTTTTGATTAACAAATTTAATAAATTCGATAAAATTCTCCCAAACCAATTCATCTTTCGATTATACTTCGCTTTCTGTCCTTGGACAGTTAAGTGTATCAACAGACTCTCCGAGGACGTCGACTTCAGGAGTGTAGCTTGATTTCAGTAGTTGACATCGAAAGAGAAGGAAGGGGATGGGGGTGATTCAATAACCAGGGAGAAATGATACCGATATCAAATATAAAAGAAATTAATGTCAATTTTCAAGCCATCCGACTATTTTTGTGACCAATTTGAATGGGCTGCATGTACAGAATAAAATGAAAGAGAACATTTGGAGTAAGAATGCGTTCACTTGTCCTTCAATCAAGTTGCCCATGACTGAGAATAACGTTGTCATATCAATCATTTTAAGTTTGAAGAGTCTCGCAGTCTAATTCTTTCCATCTCCCGTCAAAACGAAACGTCATTTATTCTCTTTTACGAGTATCTTTGAAACATCTAAACTCTATTGCTATATCATTCTTAACGTTTAGAGTATATTTAGAGTTCCCCTCTTAAAAGAAAATGAATCGATAGCCAAGAGCTTCCCAGCCGAAGAGATAAATAACGCATGTTTGATTGATTCACTGCAGCTATTTGATAGAAATGTTCATATTAGGTAACAGTGCCAGGTCTTGCCGCAAGTTTGGACACATTTGCTTGAAAAATATGGTTTTCTGGCTAATAGAAACAATTTGAATAATAATGTAAGAATATAGTTGGATATAATATTTGATACGGCGTTATTTAAATATGCTTATTCAATGATGTCACGATGTAAATCTACTCGGTTTCCCCAAGGTTGTAAGTGGTTTCTAAACGTTTTATTACTCCTTTGATTTCTCAAATATGTTCTGTTAATTCATTCTTAAACTTCCTATCTTTCTTGATGTTCACTTTTTCCTTTATGTCCACCAAAAGCTAACTTTTACCTCCCTCATCCCGTTTTTTTATACGTATAATAATCAAGCTCTGTGATACGACGTTGATGAACTTGTCTGACAAAAATTTAAAGAAAACATACCTTTGGCTTATTCTTTTATTTCATAAAAACCTTAAATATAATAATATTTTTCTAACTAACATAAAATACTATGCAATTTAAAATATAGCTTTTAAATATTTTCCTCTCTTACAAACATACAGACACACACATGCACATACACACACATATATATATATATATATATATATATATATATATATATATATATATATATATATATATATATATATATATATATATATATATATATATATATATATATATATATACGCAATAAATATAATTTTTTTTAGCATCAATTTTCTTCAAAAATCACGTTTACAATTTATAATTGTTCAAGAATCATAAATTCGGCGATTTTTTTTTCTCAAAGAAAAACACAAAAAAAGCAAAATAAATTATATTAAGTGTATTTAAAGGACCAGTGTATTAAAAAAAATAGCATTTATCGTCTAGCCACTATCTGGCAAGGGTCTTAGAACCCTTTAAAATAATTGAGGTTCGAGCTTCGTGTGTACCGGAGTCGAGCTTGAACGCTGGAATTGCGTTGAGAGAAGTGATAATTCCACCGAGCGTCTTAGGCGATATTTGTCAACGTCAGTTGAGTTTTCAACTCACAGAGAATGAACAGATTCGTGTCTATGATGGAGCAATAAAGGCTAACTTTCAAATCACAAAGGCATTGGTTGTCCGCCAAAGATTTGACGGAAGCCATGAAAAAAATGTACATGAATGAGACAGTAGTTATTGGTTCCTTCGCCCTTTCTCTCTCTCTCTCTCTCACCCTCTAGCTCTCACTCTCTCTCTCTATCTCTCTCTGTTAAATAGATTCATGATGTTCAATAGAAAAAAATAACTTAGGAGTGAATTTAAGATATTCTCTCATATTTTTTCCAATTCATTTTCGATTCAATTCCATTTCTTAGACAAAGTCTTGCTGGCTGCGATTTTAGTTACTCTCATCATAAGGTTATTTATTTATAAAAGTTATTGGTATGATTTCTGATGCAACCACATGCAACCATAGGCGACACAGGTTGCAGGTGTATTTGTAACTCATCTTGCTCCACGCAGCGATCAATGGACTTGAGCCAACTAACCCCTCAATTCCTTCTATTCAAGTCATTATATACAGCAGGAAACAGCATTGCGCCAACACTATATTTATCTCCATTTACGCAAACACACACATACACACATACTCTCTTATGTTAGTCACATTACCCTCAAGCATTTTCTTCCCATCAATCTCCCACCCTGACTATCAGAACACACGCAACATTTTTCAATCTATAAATACAGTATGAAATTTGAAATTCTTTTATTTGTCCATCGATTTTTCTTTCCCCTGTAATGTTTTTTTTAACTCGTATGCTCACTAGCCCTTACAGTACTTCCACGCTCCTACCATTCATATTTCTATTTTTTTACCATGTTTACTTGTTATTTATTTCATCAAGACGTTTAATAAACATGAGGCGATATGGCACTAGAGATGCTGAACTCAGCTAATTTAGAAGCAACTTAATCTTCAATAGGACTTACCACAAATGAGGTGGCTGCCAAGCAACGTCGAGGAAACGAGACACAATAAAAAGACTGAAAACAGACCACAAACTGCACTATCGAAACCATAAAAAGTATCGAATCAAAACGCCTTAATTTGCATACAATGCTACAAATCCTCAAATTTCCATTGAAAGGTTTGAGAACTCCCAGCAGATTTCTCAGACTTGTACTGAGAGACTGATGGAGAATTATCTCGCAGAAGAGAGACACTTCCTTTCCCAACCCCTAAAAGGGAGTAGAGTCTCGGGGTAGGGAGTAAGCGGTAGGGTAGATACCCCCTAAAATAAAAGATAAAAACTGTGTTGCGTCACGCATCACTTTTTTTTAGACTCTGGTGTCAATAGCGATGGTTATTTTGAGGGTCTTTTGGCATTTAAGGAAAGAGGAGAGAAGTTATATGAAGAGAGGGGAATATAAAAAAAGGACGGACACGAAATACACATAAATGGGAAACAAAACGAATATAGGAGTGTTAATTAAAATAAAAAAAGTATCGAGCCAATGAGAATGGACGCCGTCTCCCTCCCCAATAAAAAAAACAACAACAGTTATTGCAAGAAGCTTAAAAAAAAGAAACTAAATAGAAAGAAAATGTATGATATATTTGTGAACAGCGGATAATTGGGTGTAAATATGCCAAGCAAAATTAGCGTATGTAACGATTAGGACAACAGTAATGAAGAGTACTAGATGTACTAGAAGACTACATGATGAACATTAAAGAATTTCAGAAATTCTAGGCAGAAATTCTAGGAATTCCTCGCCAGAGCAAGAAAGAAAATATAGATGGGGATACGAAAAAGATGCCACAAGTTTAGACTGAGTTCCCTCCCTGTCTTAAATTAAAGATTGTAACACGAAAATTAACTTACTTTAATATACAGATCTGCTTAATGACTCAATGAAAACAAACGAGGCAATGGTTGTTACTAACAGATGACACGATACACGGATGAAAAGTAAGGATAAATAAATAGAAGAGTCAGTATAAACGATGAAAAATCGAGGATGAAAAAGGACTACAATAGTAACCCATGTACACTAGATTTGACTTAAAGAAAAACAAAAACTTTGAGAGAGGAGAACTTTTTTCCATAAATGCAGGACTAGTTTCGAAGCATCATGCTCCATACTTCAGCTGTATAATGACAAAATATTACCATAACACATTCCTTATATACAAAATCAGTGAGAAAAAGAAAATAACGCCAAACAAGTGAAAGAGGGACGAGCCCCCCCAAAACACAGGTAATATTTATGAGGAGAGGCTGACTCCTTTTAGGGTTTAGGTGATACGTACCTATCTGTGAGACGATATTTTGTCAGTCTTTGTACAGATGAAGGATGGGGCGCGATGCTTCAAAGCTAGTCCTGTACTTTTGAATAATAAAAGTCATGTTCTCTCAAAGACTTTGTTTTTCATTAATTATCAGCGTGTACCCTACGCTTATTCACTAAATTTGACTTATAAGGAGGCAAGAAGGATCGAAAACCTTACCGAACAATGACAAGTAGAGAGCCCAAAATATTGTTTAGGAACTTGAATCTATTTATGGGAATTTATGAGCTATCACGCCCTATATTTGAAATAATCATCACATAATTTAAAATACAATATTATCACATGTTTAACATAAACATGTTAATTAAAAAGCTAGTTCTTTAGAGGTACAATTGATCCAATGAGCTGATGACGGATACGATTAGTGAGCTCCTCATTCAGAGGATTTTGAAAATTTGTTAGTGTTAATATAAAAAAAAATTAAGGCTCGTACCCCAGACCTTTTTCATCTTAATTTAGTGTTAATATTGCCACAGCTTTTCCATTTAATTAATAATAAAATAGAGTTGCGATTATTGCTAAAGTTAAGCAAAGAATGGAATTGTTTGTCGAAAGGATGCTTAGCCAGGCCAAGCGTTGAGGCGTCACAGAACAACTCATTTTACAACCAGGTAGCGAGAGGATAAAACTAAGAGACTTCCAATTCATTTAAAATATCTTGAACATTTTATATATACATCACTTCATGATTTTCTCTCTTTATTGTTGGATTGTTTTAAATTTGTATTGTTTCGTAGACATCTATTGATTCACAGTTTAAGTTTCCTACTGAATTAGCGCTATTTGGCCTCCTATTTAAGTTAATGGTAAAAGTGGCTTCTTGCTCCTCATTTCCTTTGAATTTCAAGGCTTCCTGCGCTGGGGTTAAAAGTGTCACTTCTTCTAAATACTCTTCTTTTCTGCTGATTCTAACTTCAAATTTTATGAAACGTTTCGGTTTCGTTTGAATTTGTTTCCTAGATTTTGCTTTGAAGACCTTCGGAACAGGTATATCTTCCTTGACTTCTTGCTTAGCCTCTAGCCTTTTCCAAGGTACTTTAACAGGAGCCGGAGGCTCTTTCTTCTTCTTCTCTTTGGGAGCCTCTGGTACATATTTCTTAAGTTGTTCTTTCACGTATCTTTCTTTCTTAACTTTTTTCACAACTATCTTTTTCCTTTGATATTTCTGTAGTTTTGTTTTCTTAACCTTGAAGTTTAGCTCTTTAATTTCCGTTCTATCGTAATCTGGAAGCTTTTCTGGCCCATATTCGCGCGGCTTTTGTCTTAGCTTCGGCTTCTTTTTAATTAACAGCCTAGGATCGACTCTTCTGAGTGGCTTGCGTATTGGTAATCTGAATTTTTCTACTGGTTTCCGTTTAGTAACTGGTATCCTCTTCAGGGCTATAATTTCACCACCGAACTTAAATCTGTTATTGTTTGTATCAACCTCGTTGTAATTTTTCTTCTTTAATAGATTCATATCTACAAATACCTTCTTTGGTTCATCCAAACCTGTCAATCTGTTTCTTGCACTCGATGGTTTTAACATGTTCTGCCATCCATGTAATCGACTACCAAAGGGTGAAGCTTTGGTTGTATTCAGATTACTGTCGAGGCCTCTCACTTTCCCCTCACTACCTAGCAGAGATACCTGTAACTTCATTGAACTGCCTCGTACCTTTTGCTTCATAGAGATGTCTGAAAGTCTAGGGTCCATGTTGATAAGAGGTTCCTTCGTCCTAGAAAGATACTCAGCTTGTCTTTTCAGATGTACAGCACTCCCTGGACCTACGTCTATTTTAGCTGATGGCTGGATGAGTGGAGATGTGCGATATGGCTGAGGACAGTACAAATGCTAAAAAGTCTTTGACAAGTTTCTATACAAATTTCACCTCAGCTTCTACACTCACACGCAAAGAAAACATGCGCACAAAATACAAATAAAGATCAAAGTTTGTACGCAAGTAACAATAATACCGACCTCTTTTAAAGCTGTAAGTTAAAGAGAGGTTACAACCACTATTAGGACTATAAAAAAAATACTTGCTCCCGACTGTAAAAGGTTGAAATATCCTAAACTCTATCGCGTTGAGAAATCGTGTTGTATTCTAATGCAATATTCTCTTTATAGAATAATATGCAATTGTAACACAAGAATCAACAATCGTTCCTACAGCAGTCTATTTACAAATTATGCCCTAGAAAGTACACATGCGATAGACAATTACTCTCGGCGGTGATAGAAATAGCAGCGTCTTTAGTGAAGCATTGCCAGGTGAAAATATACCTGATTCTGGATTGTTAGAAACAAGGGACTTGGCGCGGAGTGCTGGTTTGTTGAAGAATAGGAATTATCCCCCCCTCGACTTTTGGGAAGGTTCGATAGCAGTGTCTGTTAAAAAGATATAAAAGGTATTGCTAGGGATTGGAGATTCAAAATTACAATATTATTAAAAACAACTATCTATTAGCATCATTATAAAAAAAAATGGTTATAAACTGCAGACAAAGACAATTTCAACAGAAATGAGAATTTCCTGGTGACTTTTAATTTTTTTTAACCGCTGTAATTTTCCTTTTGTTCATACATATAATATCATATTTAGGGTCACCGTACTTGTTTCATGGCACTCCTAACACGGCACTAGGTTGTTCAAGCAAAATTTAGGGGGATGTAAATCTTTGATAAATAAAAGGACTTTAAGATATTTGTTATTCCTGGGAGTTAATTCAGCCTAAAACTATTGAACAACGCTCATTTATCGAAATTTTTAAATAAATTTTTCATAAGGTTTTAGATGATAATTATTATACTAATAAAAGTTTATCAGTTAAAAAAGGTAAAAAAAAATAAATAGAAATGAGTGGATCAAAAATATAATAAAACAGGGGCGAAGCATATATATATATATATATATATATATATATATATATACAATCGTGTTTGCATCATTTCCGAAGATAACGCAGCAATAATTTTAGAAATAAATAATCTTCTATTTATTACAAAATATATTAGATAGGCACACATGAAATGTAGTTTTTTATATATTCACATTCACTTCATGTGGAACTTAGTTCATCTTTCACATAATTTTCAAATGTCGAGAAACATTCGTACAAGATGCTCTTAAAGTTTGATGAGAGTTGTCTGTTGTTTTAGGATTTTGTCCATCCAATTGATCATAAAAAGTCAACGAGACAAAAATACTACATATCATCTGCGACAATCTAATATATCAATTTACTCTGAAATAAGGTAAAGTAGTGAGATTTTACGCTAATTAGGAGAAAAACTAGTAAGGCTGTAATCTGTTAGCTGCAAATTTGAATAGAGTTACATAAAGAATGAGCATTGAGGCACATTAAATGAGATAATTTGTTCAACCCATTTGGGGGATAGCTGGTTTAAGGATTATGTTAATTAAATTCAAGATTAATTGAAAAAGAACTGCGTTTTGGGTAGTTTTACTTTCGTTAGAAAGAATAAGGACCCACTCTATAAAAACTTTCATATCTTTATATATCATAGGAATTATTAGAAAACATAGTAACTCTTAAATAATTCGTTTGTAAGACTTAATGCAATAAATAAATTTAATTTAATGGATTTAGATAGGTATCCTGTTGTAATTGATTTGATGATGTGCAGGGCTGATATATATATATATATATATATATATATATATATATATATATATATATATATATATATTGTAAAAGTTCAACAGGTATGACCCATATGCTAATCATTTAAATTGCTAACATGAAAACTATCCGGTGCAGTCTTACCGGCATAATTATTGCAGCAGGACTTTCAAGGCATTTAAATTTAGGCGATGAGTAATAATTGTGAGCCAAAGTTATAAGCTTCGAATGTGTGAAGAGATGCCAATAGGGAATAGATGATTTCGATCTCAGAAATAAGACAAATAGTTTTGTGTAATAAAGGATGCTGGCGTTTGGCAAATCATTTCGAGGCGCCACTACTACATTCCAAGAGGGTTAGGCATCTTTATTTTTTCACTTGAATTTTATTATTATTTAATTTTGTGTTCACGTTGTATAGGGTATATTGACATATGAGTATATAAGTATTTCTATGATGACTTATGTCAGACTTAAATTACTCACTATTTATGCAAACTATAAAGCTTTTATATCTTGCTTGCCCATTGGCCAGGGAGGCTTAAAAGATGTCCTTCAAAGTCTTTTAATAAATAGTTTTATTTTTGCTTTGGGCTTCTTCACTCTATAATTTAACTTTAAGAAGGGGATTTTTTTGAGTATTTGGCTAAAAATTTCATCTTAGCTTGGTTATGTTTTTTATCAAAGTTATTTCTAATATTTTTTTTTATAATATAAAAAAAAAAAAATGGTGAAGTTCAGAAATAAATATAAGTATCGAAATTTTGTGGGTTTTTTAAACCCCAAAGAATTACAAATGGTGAAGTTCAGAAAATTTATTTTTATATATCTTCTTCTATAACTATATTTTAGCAACGTGATATTTTGAAAGGGAGAAAATTTAGTTTAGAGTTCCTTTTAAAATTAGTATAATTGGCGAAGTTCAGAAAATTTATAAAAAATTTAGCCATGGCTTCTTTTTATTAGTTTTAAAATTTTAATTTTGGTTGCGAAGCGCAAGCTCCCCCGTAGGGGGGAGTGGCGTAGCCATTGCTAGGCATTTAAATAAATATAAATATATTAATGAAAGAAAATTGAAATATTATACGCAGAATCTGGCATTTGAAAGTGTTTTTTTATACTTTATATTACTGAGTCATCTTTTCTCTAGCTATTTTTGAATGAAGAACTTTTTCTTATAGAGTCGCTGCTTTATGTGAATTAAAATATCCCCTGGTGTTTTAGTGAAGAGTTATCCCGTGTTTGCGCTATTTACTTACATCTGGACTTCTGCCTGGTGACTTCGTTGTCATTTCAGGGAGAGCAACCCTTCCTGCTACAGGCACCCGCTGAGAAGGCGATTTAGAGAGAGGAGCATTGGCACTCTGTGATACAGCTCCGTCCCTGAGGAGAAAATAAACGACATTAGTTCTTTCTCGTTTCACAAACGGGCGTCAGGATACGACGTGTGTTTGGTTTTAAAAGAGTCGCTAAAATAAGAGCAGTTTAAAAGAGCTAGCAGACTATTTTTTTAATTATAGTGCAATTATTTGGAACATAATATTAAAACACACTGTTTTGGCTATTTATATAAGTAATATTTCTTTTTTTTGCTATTTATTTATTTCACTGAATAGATTATTCTTTATAAATTGGTCTTACTGACAGTTTTAATCCAAATAGATCATGGTCTGAAAGTGAGTTGATGATTTATGATACTTCCTCTAAGTTGTATTGAAAATATACTGAATAAACAGAAAAGAAATATTGGTAAATGAACCCAAAAGAATTATCTGGATAAATCTGTGTGATTAAAATTATTATATGGATAATTGTGCATATAGTTCAAAGTAAAGTCTCACACCAAACACTAGGACAAGTTTCAAAATTAGAATTATTCTACGTTCACAGTTTTCGAAGAAAGCCGATTATTTCTTTAATTATGGACTTGCAAATAGGCAACAAGAATCACTCTGCCAATGCAAATCCAAGCATCTGCAATATCAGAATTCACTGAACTGAAAATCACTGAAATGCGGTGGAGAATATATTCAAAGAAAAGTCCTGGTTTCACTCACGTCAGACACTTTTCAGGAGAGATTCACAGGACCCCTTAAAATATAATAATCGTATATCGATATAATTCGTTCGATTTTTTGCTCGATTCGAAAGTTTCTTGTACTGGTGAGGTTCTATCGGCGCAGTGGACCTGTAGCCAAGTAGTAAATCCACTAGCTCCACTCCAAGATATGCTTCTTCTCTAAATGTCAAAAGCCTAATGACGTAATGCAGAAAATTCTAGAGGCTTTTATAGCATTCTTGTGTTGTCTTGTGAATGTGTGTGTGGGGGCAGGGGGGCTTGGGTTGTATGTTAATTTATACATAACTGCATATGACCAAGAAGTGCAGTTGAGTCGAGAGAGATCTACCTTTGCTCCAATGTCAAACTTAAGCGGCAAACAAATGTCCAAAACACATAGTTGAGATTCTATAGGGAGTTACCATAGGTGGATGCCATTAGACAGATGACGAATAATTCGAATGCCAGGTTACATAAATAGGACATAAATAAAGGGCCTCAATATTATATTTAGCTACCCTAAAATATTTCTATATAAAAGGGGCTTAAAGTTGGAAATTCAGTTCGGAAATGAACTATCTACATATTTAATAAGTGTGGTAATCTAGTAAGAAAAAGGAACTAAAAAACGTGTCTGGAAAAACTTGAGGTTTCATGGAAAACTTTTGTCTAAAAATTTATATTCTTGGTCAAAAGAAAAGGGAGAGGAGGATGCCACAAACACGTTGCAACAAAGCCTAAGCGTTTCTCTCTCAATGTCTTCTACCATTGTAAACTTGATATACATTTGAAGTGTTAGATTTCTCAACCCATGAAGGATCATATGAAAATCCTCCCCCCGAGTAGGTTTGGGGGGAAGATCTTCCTATGATTCCCAATGAAATATTTTAAGGGATTTTTTTTTTAACTACACAGAGGAAAAAAGATGGCGATGAATTATAAGAAGAATGAGGTTTATTAGAAACACACAGTACATTTTCACAAGTATACGAGGGGAGGCTTCAAAAAGTTCCTAGAAAAATGTAATAAAATAAAAACAAAAAGAAGTATAATTTTATTTTTCACTATAAACTCCATTGAGATCAAACCACTTTTTCAAGCGATAATACTATCCATTTAAACCATTTTTATAAAATAGAGGACTCTGACAATTAAATCGAGTTAAAAGAGTTCTTTGAACGTCAACAGAAAAAAAAGAGTTCTCTTCATGCCCTTTTTAAGTTTGAAAACAAAATATGTCGGGTGGGGCAAGTCATCCGACTTTTTTTTTGTTTTCTGTCTGTTGGTGGAGTTAACTTGGTTAATTCACAGAGTCCTCAGTAATTTTATAGAAATTGTTTAAATGGATGTTATTATCGCTTGCAAAAGTGTTTTACCTCAATGGAGTTTATGTTGAAAAATCAAATTTATAGTTCTTTTTGTTTTAATTTTATCCTATTTTTCGACGAACTTTATAAAGACTCCTCGTACGTTGATGACGCCCCATCCACATATGTTAGTAAATAACAAAATGCATAGTATTCAATGCCCCTCACTGACTTAGCGGGCGTTAAACGGGTGAAAATCTAGACTTCAAATGTATATATCGTCCCTTTTTTTCATCAAACGCTGAAGAGGTCGCGTAGCGAGCGAATCAGTTAGGGGGCGGGAAATGTCTAAGCAGTGAATATGCATTAACACAATGCTTGTATATAGAGTTTATATAAATGCCTGTATATAGGGTCTATATAAATGTCTAAGGAAAACATTAAATTGTATCTTATGTCTTGTAGCAATGAATAAACTCTATGGAGATTCAAACAATCTTTCCGATTGCAAATTTTTATGAATTACCAATTTCGGCATTAAATATTGCGCTAAATAGAAAATAAATAACATCCTTTATCCATTAATGATACAGAAACTTATGGAGTTATTTTTTAAAAAATACAAGTCAACAGTTTGGTTTCCTTTAGCGAATACACAAACAAATGTCCTCTTCATCCTCATCACTAACTCTATAATTTAAGAACGGGATTTTGGGGAGTATTTAAATAATAATTTCATCTTAGTTTGACTTAAGTATATTTTAAATTTTTATCAAGGTAATTTCTAGGAATTTCTTTAGAGTTTGAAAAAACAAAATAGTTTAATTCAGAAAAAATAAATATGATTATCCAATTCTTTATAATGTTTTAAAAAGAAAATACATTAAAATTGGTGAAGTTCAGAAAATTTCTTAAAATTTAATTAAGGCTGTTTTTTTTAACTCTATAACTATACTTTTGCATCGCCATTTTTTGAAATGGGGGAAATAGTTTAGACTTCATTTTTAAAATTATTATAATTGGCGAAGTTCAGAAAATTTATAAATATTTAACCATGGCTACTTTTTTTAGATTTTAGAATTTTAATCTTAGTAGCGAAGTGCAAGCTCCCCCCTAGGGATGGGAGTGCGAAGCCATTGTCTGGTTTATCTATATAATATGAAGATTAAAAGTCTCAAATATAGATGATTAGGTACAGAAACCCGCAAAGGGGGCCAAATTGGTGTATCTGGGAATGTATAATTTTTTGTAGTAGTTATTTCTAGATGCTTTGTGAGTGCCCTACGGATCTCAGGATTGTAAATGTGAGGCAGACTCACTGCAGTCTTTCCCGGTTTCTTAATTTGCTCTTTCTTCTCTGGCCCCATTCCCTCCTACCCCCCCGTTCACCCTCGAGATAATGTCAGATATAGCATGGACAACCCTGCTGCGGCTGACATCTAGAGGATTGCGTGATCCCATGGCCCAAACACCCGCAGTTTGCTCCCAGATTCCCTCCCCCAATGATGACAAGAGTATCTGCGGCTATATGTCATCCGCGCATTTCAACTTCCTGTCTTCACCACTTTCTTTACAGATCTCTCGTTACAAACCTTATGCGAGAAATACCCTCGTTAGGTTTTTCTTTAAATTCAAGTCCCCTCCCCCCTTCCCGATTAATATGCATACCCTGATCGGATTACTCATTTCGTTTTTGTACCCAATAAGCAAACAGAGCCGTGATCGGGTACGAGTGCGAAATCTCATACACATAAAAGCTAACATACGCCATCAATGTCACATAAATTAAAGCAAAATAATAAAAAAATATTGACAAGAACCAAACACTATAAAGGATTTAATAAAAATAGGGGTGAGAACAGAAAATGAAAAGAATATAAAGACCAACAATTGAATTAAGGGTCAGTAATAACTAACAATTATTCTTAAAAACTCGGTGTACTAAGGATTACATTTCGAAACTTCGATGAATGGTAAATATGCGATAATAGAAGAGGAAAGTTAGACTTTCTTGATACTCGACGATGAGCAGAATATTTTGTCTGTATTTTTCAAGTGTTTCCCTGACGCATTCTTAATGCAAACAATAATGACGTACAAGTCTGACTTGGAATTATTTCGTCAACTAAAAAAGTAGTAGGCCGGGTTGTAGCAGAACCAGTGCTGGCAAGGAGGTTAATCCTAGTAATTGTGTGAATCCAGTTGGTGTAAGGAATGTGAGGGGTATATGTGATGCGATAAAGAGGCCAGTGATAGTCTTTAAAACAGGGAGTTTTCAGTTGTTTGCCATATGTGAGACCAACATGAAAGGGAATGAAACTTTTGTGCGAGGTATAGAGGGATTAGGTGTAGATCAGGGTACTATGAGTACAGAGGTGGTAGCAGTGCTTTTGAATGAGGAGTAGCATGATACAATGGTTTGATATAAATGGGTGAGCTCAATAATTCCATTGGTAAAACTGTGCGTGGTTGTAGTGAATGGAGCCTGTAATGATAGAAGTGAAGCTAAGAAAGAGAGGTTCGAAAATGACTTGGAATGAGTGTTTGATGGAATTGGGAATGTGTATTAGTTGATGGTTATGGGAAATATGATTGGACACGAATAGGTGACAGAATGAGAGAAGGGATAATTAGGGTATCTTATACATCAGGTAAAGTTCTGTGTTGAAAGAAACTTATGTGCAGCCAACACATCCTTTAAGCACAAGAATATGCATAATACACATGGGTTGGACAAAGAAGAGGGTGATAACTTAAGAGTATGATTGATCTCTGACGAGTAAGAAAGAATATGGTGCGGGGGGTAATTGGTGTGAAAGCTGTACGAGATATGAAGATGAGACTATCTGAATACATGATTGTAAGGTTAAACTTAAGTTAGTGCATGGATGAGACAATGTGAAAAAGAAGGAAAAGAAGAGGTAATCAGAAGTGAAAGTTTATTGAATCATAGAGAAAGGGGAAAGTATGTGAGAATGCTTGAGAGTAGAAGAGAGGAAATAAGTACGAGCGTAGAGATAAAGCAAATGTGTAACAAATTTAAAGAAGTGGTATTTGGTAGTGAAAAGCCTGTGTGAGTGTGCCAGAATTGGAGGGTGGAAGCAATATGCTGAATGTTGGAATGCAAAATGTGAAACTTGTAATAGAAAGTAAAAATGAGGAGAACTGGTAAATGCATAATAATGCAGATGAGAAAGATAGGGTAATGTAGTTGAAGTCATACATGTAGATGTAAGTGAAAAGAGTGATTAAACAGAGTAGGAAAGCAACAAATGAAGCATTCAGAAGAAGGATGAATGAGGATCCATATTGGAACAGGAAGCTATTCTCGAAGGAAATGAGCAGGGTGTGGAGGAACCAAGAGGAGAATAGCTGTGTGAACATCAAGGACAAGAGTGGCAGGGTACTTGTGAACATTGAGGTTAAAATTAAATGGTGAGAATACGTTGAAAAGTTATATATTGCGAGTATGATAGATGATAAGGTAAATATGAATGGCTTTATGGACGTAAGCCGTTTGCTGTATCGGGATGTAGAAGAGATAAGCATGCAAAAAGTTGTTAATGTCTTGAAAGGTCTAAAAAATCTTGTAGGCTATGAAACCTCAAGCGGAAATGACGCAAAAAGAATGCAGGAAATGAAAGACAAAATATCCTTACATATATAAGACCAAGAGCGAAGAAGTAAATCAAGACATATAAAGTACATCGTAGGTCTTTTAAACACAACGAGTATATATTTTATGTTATAAATTTAAATCATTTTATGAAGGTTTCAATCAGAAAACTAAGCAGTTCCAGCTTACACAACTACGTCTGTTTGGGTACCTGGCGTAAACTATGTTAAAAACCCCCACGAAGTTAGACCTTGTTAGGGCTAGGAATTATGCACTAACTTTTCTTCATCATTTTTTTTTAATTCTGCACATTGATACAAAAGTTGAACGGAAGCAGACTTTTTATGTAACTATATTGTGTCTATTTTTTTAGTTAGTTAAATAACAAAAGGGTATAATATATTAAAACCATCAGAGGTACAAAACTCGGAGTCCACAACTTAATATAGAAATAAATATAGAGAATAATTTAAGGAACAGACAATATCGGTCACCTGGAGCTTTAACCTCTTCTACTATTTACTATTATATTCTGTTTTCTATTTATCTATTTAGCATTAGTGCTAGCCCGGTCACTTCCTATATCGTTTCTTCCATTTTTAAGTTAATGAAGTATCATTCTGAAAATACTTGGGGATAAAATAAATAAAGATAGGGAAAAAGGACAAAGGATAAAAAATAATAGAAGTCATAATGGAATAATATTTAAATAATTGGTACTTCTTTATAGAAAATGCCATCCTAGGCGCTGTATTTTCAAATCGAGCACGGAGAAGTAAGACTAGAAAAACAAAAATCACAAAGACAACTTGGAATAGATTAGTTTTTAAGTAGTTTTAAAGGTAGTAAGAGAGAGGATCACATGGACTTGAATTCCATAAAGTAGCACATTCCAAAACTCTGTGTAATAAACCGAAAAGGTACTGTTGCCCATGAATAATGAATTCGAATAATTTCCATTAAAAGAATCCTGGTTTTAAAGTATCGAAAAAAAACTTTTCTAAGAAATCATTAAAGAGAAACATTCAACTTAACCTCTAATTTTTCCACGGAATCAATAAAGCTCATTAAATTCCCCCCCTCATCCATAAAATAATTTGCCCCGTTAACAAATAACGGTCGGGAGCTTTGAATACGAAGAAGGGCGTGGGTTACAGGGATTGAGAATAATAAAATTGGGGCACTGCAATTAAAGAGGTAATGAAAGTATATGTATATGACTTTCTTAAACTCCTATTTCACCAAAGTGAACCAAATATGCACATAATTCGTTAAAAAATAACACAAGATCATGCCATGAAAAGACCGGGGCCCCGTAAAGAGACGAAGCGAAAGGGACGCTAGGAATTCATACTCAGGGTGAGTGATTAATTTTTACAGGCAAATCATAATTCTCTGATTTTAACTCCACACACATGTCAATATACGAAAAGAACTCTCGTACTGAATGATTCATGATTTAGTGAGACGTTTTCAACAAGCGAGCGCCATAGCTGATTTGTTAGGTTCTGGAAAACCAAGTTCCGCTTTCATGAGTCTCAGCATTAATGGTTCTCAAGGGGATGTCGAAGAGAAACCTAAAAGACTTAAGAGGAAGATGGTCGTCAGGCATGTATCGAACCTAGAAGCTCCTCATTCAGAAGTATTTCCTCACAAGATTAAATGTGTTCGGAAAGTGTGGAATACAGATTATCACGAATGACTTAATTATGTCAAACAATGGGTAATAAAAACATTTTTTTTACCGTTTTGACATTGATCGAAGAGGTTTATATTTATTTAATTGGTTTTATTACCAAGTGAAATTGCAGAATTTGGGCCACAGGGAATAGAAATATCGTTTATAAAAGAATTGCATTCATCGGGTATACTGTTTAATGTTCTCTAAAATCAGAGTAATGACAGAGAATATCCGTCGGATCGAAATGTGAGGTAAATCGAGTTTAAGCACAAATAAAATAGAGCTACAACCCATACCACAATGCACAATAGGCCATTATTGAGAAAAATCTTTGGAAGGCGCATATAATTTCCATAAACTTTGATATGAATTTATCTAAAACTTCTCCAGATTTGACGCTCCAAACTTTTACTTAAAAGTAAGCGCATAGATCAATAAATCAGAAACTGTAGAAAGGTCAATAACAACCTTTAAGAATGGTTTCCTGGGTTTATACCAAACATTATGTAAACTTTCATTTGACATACCCAGAGTAAATCTTGTTTCTGTGATGCATGAAATGAGTTATTTGCGCGATGACATTTTTTACACTCATTTACCTTGAAAGTACAGAATTAAAAAAAATGCTAGCGCCAATTCATAAATAACGTAATTGTCCCCTTATCAAATATCTGTAACTTTGGAGCTACACTAATGTGGAATTTTACATAGAATCGATGAAATCAGGGCAACACAAAAATGAAATGATACAATTTGGGACATTTTGTAGGAGATACAAAAGTTTTGCAATGTGATAAAGCTGTCGGGGGCGCGTTTCTTACGCACACATAACCCTACATGGCAAAGAAAAATGCACAGGGCTGGCGTAAAATCTCAAGAAGGAAGACAGGTCCGGTGGGTGTTCTTTCTCAACCAGAGGACTGTCTGAGCTAACTACTTTAGATACTGGTCGGGGGGAGATAGATACAACGAAAGCACAAGATCACGAAAAAAATCGAAGGTATACTATTCCATTTTTCTCTTTCTGCCCGAAGTTTCCATTCCATCGGAAACTTTACTCCAAGCATGAAAAGGCATCCGATTCTTTCAACCTTGGGAAATACAAAACTGGGCCTGCAAGCTTGTCCGAATCACAGGTTTCTGCGTCTCCTCGCAAGAAGCACTGGACGCTGCGCCTCACCAGCGCGAGGTTTTCCCCTTAGCTTCTTCCTTCTCCAGCAATCCCAGGGCCATCGTTATAATTTACCTCTCCCGTTTCTCTGACAGCGCTTGCAAATCGGTACATGTATTCTGCAAGTATACTCTTTTGTTTCTCTCTCTAGCCAAGGCCATTGCGCGCAAACTCTCAAGAGGAACTCAAGTTCCCGCGGCAAAATTACCGTGCTAAGGTACTTTAAACCCGTGTGAAATATTAAAGAACAATGTTATTTTAATCAATGAGATATTAAAGAGCAATATAATTCTAACCTGTAAAATATGCATTGAGGATTATTCTTTTTCTACCTGTGATAGATTAAAGAGATTATTCTAATCTTTCTCATTTAAATTATGATTATTCTAAATTACCAAATTCGTCAACCCACTTCTCTGTAACCTTCGAATGATTACTTCACACTATTCCGTATGAAGCTTAATAAAAAGCAAAGATAAATCTCCTTTCTCACATCTATCATCCGGAGAATGTTGAATACAGCCCCCTTCCCCACCTCTCGGTTACCTTGCCCAAGGGTGTATGCTTTGTGACCACAATTTGGTGCCAGAATTGACTCAGTTAAAATAGTAGCATTGGCACCAGAAATCGATACTTTTTACTATTATTACAAACCAAGGCAAACTATCATATATATATATATATATATATATATATATATATATATATATATATATATATATATATATATATCTAATATAAGCGAAGGTAGTCAGCTGATAGCTTCAGAAAGGCCAACATAAATTGTCTTATAATGTTTTGTGAGACCGCTATATACGGTTAATAGTTATACTCGTAATTGGCAATGGTAGTTTACAATGGATTGCTAGATTTACTTACTCTATTATGGCATTATAAAAAAGAAGGCGAGGATTAGGCAGTTACAAAAATGCACTAAATTGTTTCAAAATGTCAAAAGTTGAATTACAAATGACGGTTTACTCTCTATAAAATCCCAGCCAGAACTCGTTTTGAAGACTTACTCAGAAAATCTAACCTTATTGCGTTCATTAAATTTAGGATATATGTGATTTAACTACAAAAATACAATTCTTATGTAAAAGGTGAACATAGTGGTGAGTAACAGAGCCACAAAACTCAGTAAAAGGAAATCGAACAAGATTTAGACAGAAAAGGAGAATGTATGGCAAGAAAGAAAAGAAATTGAGTAATAAAAACAGATCAAGTATATGGGTTAAAATATGCAAGATTCGAATCCCTATGTATAGTCTACCATAAGTACCATGAAAGATACAAAAAAGGGGTGCTAAGAAAGATAAAAAATATATAAATGGAAAATTAAGCATATAAGATTAAATGGTGATCAGTAATGGTAGAACATATGCTAAATATCTCAAACTTTGAACAAACATACAATAATACCATTGGTGATGAGGTATGATAGACCAAATACTAGGATTATCCTGCTATCAAGACAAAAAATGCCAAAACTTAGATAAGCACTTAACAATACCAGTGGCGATGAGGAATGGCAGAACAAATGCAAGAATATTCCTGGCCTCAAAACGAAATATGTCAAAACTTGAATAAACATTTGTTCCCGGATGATATCAGCTTGTATAACCTCCCAAAGTTGAAATGAAAGAAGATAAGTGCGATTAACGGTACTGAAAATTGGAAAATTCATTAAAAATGAAAAACAATGGAAAATACGGACGAACACCCCAAAATATAGTGTATTTTCCATCGGAAGAACGAAAACAACCAATATCATATATAAAGCAGAAATGTACAATTCTTGAACAGAGGGTAAAGATTTGGGGAAGAAAATCAATAATCTCACACAGGGTTTTGCTGACGATCAACTCACTCGACTTCATTTCCGAAGCTCAAGACATCAGCTGAGGATAGAAGAAGCACCCATATATGCGTGAGGAATTCAGAAAAAGAAGCAAACGGAACATATAAATGATCCGAAACGAAGGATAAAAGAATACCGAAAAAGACAACATGATATACAAAGCATATAAAAAGCATCCAATGGCATAAATGCGACTACACATAGATTATAAAAAACACATAAAAAAAATAGGTGTAAGAGAATAGTCGGATCTCCCGATAGCTTTCAACCAGAGTAACTTAGGAACTCTGAGAGTGAAAAGGGAAGAATGAATGATGAGTAAATGCAGCATCATGGTTCGGAAGCCACATTAATCAGTAGGTTTGACTTGTCCTTTGTGCTTTGGGTATTTCTTTTTCACCTGCGACTACCGAGATTACTCATTCTGACTCCTCACTAAACCATATCTATTATTTTTTCAACTTTCCCTTTTCCACTATAAACCCTCGACTAAACCTCGCTCCGGACTTTCCATCAAACTCTTCCTCATCGGTTCACTCGAACTGAAGGTCAGAATTGTGGGAAGTTTCTCGAGGAGCAAGTCTGCCACAGGACTCTTCCTCACTTATCCTGCCCCGATCGTGGGTAGGGGCCGGAGGGAGGAGGACTCGCGAGCCATTTCGCCCCCTTCAAAAAAGAACAAGGATTATCCCGGTCTCAAAACAAAATATGTCAAACCTGAATAAGCACTTAACAATACCCGTGGTGGTGAGGAATGGTAGAACAATTGCTAAGATTATCCCTGTATCAAATCGAAACATGTAAATCCTTTAATGAGCCCCTAACAATACCATTGGTGGCGAAGAATGGTAGAGCAAATGCTATGATTATTCTAGTATTAAAAAAAAACTTGTCAAGCATTGATTAAACACCTTGCAATACCATTGGTGGTAAGGAATGGTAGAACAAATGCTAGAATTATTCTGGTATTAAAACGAAACATGTCAAACCATAATATAGTGGAAAGAATACATAGAGCTCGAGAGGAAATAAACAAGAATAGATGACTAAAAAGACAGGAAGAGGAAGATAGGATCAAATTATAAAGGATGTAATGCCAGGGTTAATCCTTCTTAAATATAAGGACTAGCATGGTATTTTTTTAGCTTCCAAAATAAGTTCAAACCTGAATGTGGACTCAAGACTCGGATCTACCCGCGCTGTAAGGCAAAAGGGAGGAGTAAGCTCAATAAAGTAGGAGTGATCACAGGTTCCATTTCCATTACCTACCTAAGACAAAATTGGAAACTTTTTTTCCTTCCTACGAAAATGTACACATCCTCACGTTGGTTTCAGACCAAAAGGAAATATTAAAATAATAATGGATTAAAGGTAGTAATGAGATACATATCACAAAAGTAAATCGAAGAACGTATTATCATTATTTAAATAATTTATTGAGAGGAAGAATATCAAATGGTACTGGAAGAATGTCAGTGGTATCCTCCGTACTCAAGAAGAATTTTAGGAAACTTCAGTCCCTTTCTCGACCTCATTAAAACAGGACAACATTAAAACAGGTTGGTTGTTTCATGTAATTGTGAGAAATGGTGTTTATTTCTGTGGTTCGCCTCTTTAAAATTGCCCACAGAATTTTTGAAGACATAATTTCGATTCTGAATGTGTATTCTCAAATTTTTTTAGGGCCGGCCATAAATGTAATGTGAAAAATAGAACGCACCATAAAAGCAATGAGAAAAATAGAAAGCACCATAAAAGTTATGCAAAAAACGGAACTTAAAAAATAACAAGAAGAATATAAACTAATTTTTAAATGTTTATATATTTAGTAATCAAACTATTTTCAGTTAGCATTTAGAACCGTCACGTAATGGACCAAAATATTTTTCTAAACATTGTTCTGCCATTAATATTTAGTGACCATCTCAAGGAAGTGATTCAGTGGATGCAAAATAAATTAATTTTATTATCAAATATGATATGTGAATCTTGTAAAGGGTATATGACTAAATAAACGAACTGAAATGAAAGATAAATTTCAATGGATATCTCGAGATAAGTAAAGCGATAAACGTAACTCAAAAGTGTCTATACGTAAGAATTCATATTTTGGGTGTATAGAATCGAGTGAAAAGCAAGCATCCCTGCAAGTACATGTTTCTTTGATGGTCATGGTAAATCTATACAATTTCTTTAGAGAAGTCTGTACAAGACATTTTGAACTATCTCCAATATCTCCAGGAGCATCGGGAACCATAGTTGAAATAGATAAGTCATGTTTCTCCCATATAAGTAAGCACTACCGTGGATGAAGCCCTGCTACAAGTGTGTAGATATTTTAAACTCCTAGAAATTTGTACGAAAGAAATATGATGTTACTTTTATGGGTCTACTTTGCATACAAAATGCATCACTTCCGTCTCGGAACCTACCGATTTTTTTCCATATCCACATTCGCCTGACGCAGTAATGGTAGCTCTTCCTCGGGCCACGGAGATTACTCTGCTTTCTTGTTTGCGTCAAAAGACAGTACCACAGCTCTTTCTGCACCCCCAACGAGGAAGACCCCCCTAGTGTTTTGATGTTTGCAAGCAATTGTTATTTTGATCTTTATGTGAATCTCATTACCCCGTCGGGGAACTCCGCCCACAATTTTGAAGGGACGGATAATTAGAGACTTAACTAACATAATTAACTAACGAAACCTCGTTGTTCACTTCTAAAGTAGAGAAAATTTGCTGATAACCGAAAACGCGTGGCAAAACTAACTAAAGGGAAAGAACTGAAGGAGTCGAACTTGTAGTAATCTGGAATCAATTTTAAACACTCTGAAACTCTATCATCATCGGTCCCAGGCCCACCTGAGAAAGGAGGAAGATTGGCTCAAGTGGGCAGATTTCTCAACCATAAAACTAAACACGGGTGTAAATAATTATTAGTGGTTGGACGCACCCAAAACCGACAAACTCAAACGCTTTGAAGATGATATAAGTGCACAATGAAAGCTCAACAATAATACAGGGTGCGGCAGAAACAATTGAGCAGTTTTAAAGAGTCAATGCTCGGGGGGGGGGAGGTGTCCTCTTCCTGGTTTCCGAGGAATGGCTTGCTTCCCTGGGCAAAGCCCCCCCAGGGTTCCCCTCGGGAATGTACCCCCAAATATGGCGTACCGTCTCTATATACCCCCTTACTTTTTTACAACTCCTTAAAACTGCTCAATCGGTTCTGCGCACCCTGTAGAAAAATGAAAAAAAAAATAATATAAAAAATAAGTTTTATTGAAGCCCAAGAATGAGCAAAGTTAGAGCTATGATGCTAATACTGACAACAACAACAACTTAATAATAATAAAAATGAAAATAATAATAGGAAAAAAATAGGAAGAAGAAGAAAAAGAGATAGGAGAACAAGAACAAGAAGTAGAAGAGGAAAAACAAAAGGCACGGAATAAATAAAAGGAAAGGAAAGAAAAATTCACGTCAAGGGAAAGGGATAAAAGGATAAGGAAAAAAGGGAAAATAAAATGGGAAAGAAAAGGAAAAGGGTTTGAAAAGTGAAATACAAAGAAATGAGAAAGAAAAGGAAAATAAAAGAAGAGTAAGAAAAGGAAAAAGAAATAAAATGGAGAGGCAAATAAAAGGAAAAGAAAAGGTAAAGAAAATGAAAGGAAAGGAATAAGAAAGAAAGGAAGCAAATGTGTGAGTGGAAAAAAGGAAAATAATATAATTGAAAGAAAGGAAAATAAATATATGTGAAAGAAAAGGAAAAGGAAAGGAAACAAAGAAAAGGAAATTGAAATAAAAATAAAAGGAAACTGAAAGAAAACGAAATAAAAGGATACTAAAAGAAAATAAAATGAAAAGGAAACTGAAAAATAACAGAAGTTTGGTTATATTATTCGGACGCGATATTTAACGAGGGAGAGAGAGAAACTCTTTGTGCCAGACCATAAATGCACTCAATGCAGAACACGAGCTACTCCTGGCCATTCACATGACTGTCCAATTTGAATCTCGAACATATTTGGAACGTGTCTGAGGCCCGTTTGTGACGCGAGTGACATTTCTGTGCCCGTTTTGATCGTTCATTGGCGATTGAGGCCATGTTTGCAGTCACTCTAATAACCCCCACAAACTAAGCATCGTTTCCGGGTTCTCGGCATTGTGGTGGAAAGCTATGTTGGTCTTTTATGATTTCCGGTGTGTCGGGTATTTTAATGCCACTTGTAAACATACTCTGAATCATTGCTTATATCTCGATGCAGGGCTAAAATGTTGACAAACGCTTCTAAATATGTATTAAACACTTCTATTTAATCAATTACTTATCAATAATATTTAAAAAAAGATAACAAACAGCAAACAAAACGAATTAAACACGTTAAAGATCGTTTTCGTTACATTCGTACTCGTAGTTTTCAAATTGATTTTCGCGATTTTCTTTAATTAATAAGTGTTCATAGGTAGTATCTAATTAATTAGTAAGTGCTGCTAGGAAGTTTGTTATTAATTAATAACTGGTGCTAGGTAGTATGGATTTAATTAATAATTCCTGAGAGGAAGTATGTGATTAAATAATAAGTGATGGTGGGAAGTAGGTAATTAATTAATAAGTGGTGCTAGGAAGTATGAAATTAATTAATAAGTGGTGCTAGGAAGCATGTAATTAATTAATAATTCGCTCTAGGAAGCAATAATTAATTAAGCGGGGCTAGGTAATATGAAATTAATTAATAAGTGGCGCTGGATAGTATGTAATTAAATAATAATTTTAATTGACGATAGGAAGTATGTAATTAATTAACAAGCGGTGGTAAAAAGTATGTAATTAATTAATAGGTGAGGCTAGAAAGTAGATAGTTAATTAATAAGTGATGCTCGAAAGCATGTAATCAATTAATAAATGGTGCTAGGAAGTATGTAATTAATTAATAGGTGGTTTAGGAAGCATGTAATTAATTAATAATTTGATCTAGGAAGTAATTAATTAATAAGTGATGCTCGAAAGTATGTAATTAATTAATAAGTGGTGCTAGATAGTATGTAATTAATTAATAATTTTTAATTGATGATAGGAAGTATGTAATAAATTAATAGGTGGGGCTAGAAGGTAGATATTTAATTAATAAGTGGGGCGAGGCAGTATGTGGTGAATTAATAAGAGGTGCTATAACGTAATTAATTAATAAGTGATGCTCGAAAGTATGTAATTAATTAATAAGTAGTGCTAAGAAGTAATTAATTAATTAATTAGTAAGCGTTTCTAGCTAGTATGTAATTAATTAATGACTAGTGCTATGATGTATCTAATTAATTAATAACGGGTGCTATCAAATTTGCTATTAATTGATAAGAGGTGCTATGAAGTATGTAATTAAATTATAAATTGGTGCTAGAAAGTAGCAATTAAGTAATAATGGGAGTTAGCAAGTATGTAATTAATTAATAAGCGGTGCTAGTCGGTATGATATTAAATTAATAACTTGTGCCTGTAGCATTCATTAATTAACGAATGGTGTTACTAATTAATTAATAAATAATTGGTCTAATAAGTATGTAATTAATTATCAATTAGTCCAGGTAGGTATGTAATTATTTTATATTTGGTGCTAGGATGTATATAACTAATAATAAATGGTTTAGTTAGTATGTAATTAATTAATTAATAAGTGGTGATAGTAAGTATATAACTAAATAATGACTAGTGCTAGTAAGTATGTTAATTTAATTAATAAGTGGTGCTAGGATGTGTTTATACTTTGTGAGAATTGAAAAAACTAAGTATGTCGCGTTTATGCATAAAATGCATTTTTATTTTATGATAATTTTAAAATATTGGAGGAGGGCAGTTTATGATAAGGAAATCATAATATTGAACTTATGGTTTAGTGAGACGTAAAATGGACTCTTCTGATTGATAGACATTGAAAAAAATACATTTTATGTTTATAATTTATAATTAATACATCATTTTATTGGTGAATATATATATATATATATATATATATATATATATATATATATATATATATATATATATATATATATATATATATAAATATTAAAATAAAAATATTACAAATCGTGATTATATGAATCATAAAATTACTTCTAATACTTTTCGATTATTACCAAGGAGGAAATATTCAAAGTATAATAATTGATTACATGATTTAAATTATATCAATTTATAAAACTAAATTATAGATTTAAGAAATATCGGTCTAGATAATCGAAATAGCATATTTCTTTTAAATTTATTTAAACGGAAAAGAAACAGTTAATATGTATATGGCAGATTACTCATTAAGTTCCAGGTCGTTTTAGGTTCCCAGTATGTTAAACAAATGCGAAGACACAAATGGTAGAGTAACTAATAGTTGCAAGTAGTTCTTACTCTCATCATGTAGTGAAGCATCACACTTAAGTCATCGAAGGGGATGTTCACATCTTTTTATCGCGTTGTGAATCATCGCCATAAAGGGTTTGCATAGACCACTTAGCGCTGTAAAGCGTTTGGAAAAAGGTGTGAGGATTCATCATCTATAATTCCCTCTGCCATGTAAAATATTTAGATCACATCGAATATATAAGAAGTCTTAAACCCTTTTTCACCCACTGTTGAATCTCTTCGACTCGCTCGAGGCTAGAGCAACGATATTCACCTTGTGCCAACTCAGGCGTTTAAGACCCCTCCATCACTAGTGATTGAGCAAGGACCTACAGTTTAAAGTGAGATCGAACTAAGGCTCGTTACAGCACATGACAACGGAACCTAAGTCAACCATAATCGGGACGCCATTTTCAACTAACCGCGCACGATGTAGCTTAGCTTCACTCATCTGGTCGAATGGTTTCACTCGGCTAAACCGTAGGAATGATTAAACATCCAGGCACAAAAGACATGCCACTGAACGGATAAAAGAGCCGTGGCAACGTATGTATATTTTAGTTATATATTATTTTTCATCATTATTCAGTGATCTACTTTTTTATCATTATTTAGTGATTTACTTTTCATCATTATTCAGCGATGCAGTTTTCACCATTATTCAGACATGTACTTTTCATCATTATTTCGTGATGAACTTGTCATCATTATTCAACGATGTAGATTTCATCATTATTCCATGGTGTATATTTCATTTCAACTAATCCTGGCAATTAAGAATATTCAACACATTTCTATACACTACTTTTATTTTTTAAAAATTCAATTAGGGCACTATTCCCTTTCTTGTTTTCAATTCCCGCCATCACTCTCGAAGTGGTAGAAAAAAGTGTAACTTAAAAAGGCCTTGGCTTTACTATAGTTACCTTTAGACGTCTTTCAATAAATTGGGAACACCCTAATTATTTCTCTGTACCGTTTGTTACTACCAATTCACCCTGTTCGATGGCTCTCTCAGTGGGTGAAGTACCCTTTAATAAGCCACAGAAAAATCAACCCGATTTAGGATTCTCATCCAGCGACTAAAATGTCAAGAAGATTAATTTCACTCGATGTACGAAACAATACTTCCACACGGTTAGTTTTTGTCCTATGTGATGCATTTAGCCGATATTTGTTAGGATTGATTATCTTAAATTGTAAATTATAAATAATTGTCGGTAATTATGTGTAATTAAGAACCAGTATGTTTGGTTTATGTGATAGAGTAGCAAATTATTCACATTAGCCTTTTTTTATATTCATCTCCTTCCATGGTAAAAGTGATCAAGTTAACTAAATCAATCGAATTTACCATAAATTTTACATTATTGCTAAACTTCCAACCTAACCTAAATTATATTCGATGTATATAGTTAACTTTAAGCCAAGGAAACTAGAAGAAACTTGATTAATCAGAATAATTTCCTAAAAGCTATCACATTTATAAAACATACTTGCGTAATTACCGGTAAATATAATTTATAAGTTCCTTATTCTCGCATATATAACCAAACAAAATGTTAATTCCGTAATATGTGTTGCAGGAACATAAATAATAAAAACGTCAAATTCTTGTGACGAAAATGGATTATTTAACCGTTTGGTTCAGAAATAGAAATCACACTCATTGCATCTAAAATTACCGCGAGATCTTGTATGCGGATCTTAAAGTATAGATGATATCCACAATTACAGGACTCAGTGAATATTGAAAGAAAGGATATTCTGTTAAGACATCCGAAGTCTCCAACCTCCACGATCTAGTTGAGGAACGATTGTAATTTGTCTCCCGGTTTTTACATGCTTGAAGTTGGCTTGTACCCACAAATGAGGTTGCTGACAAAACCAGTGGGCAACTAAATGTTGAAAAGAATGGTGAGTTAGGCCAACGAAGTCATTCCTATTGATGATATCGAACAATTTAATAAAATATTTTTTTAGTATATTTATTCATTATTTTTATTTATTCTTATTATTTTTTTATTAAATATATGTGAATTCCTGGTTTATATTATGAAATTATGGAGAGTTTGGTGGCAGCCTTAAACAAAGGCTGAAAAATATAGGTCCAGTGCCTTGAGGGGGTGTGTGGGGGGGACGTAAGAGAGTCTTTTTCCCATGAAACTTAAGAAATTTCAATTCCAAAATTAATTAAAGTTTGAGAGTTTGTATTTTCGAAAAGTTTTATCAGTGAAGATTCCGGATTGCCCTTTTCTGTTAGCTTGCTCCACGGGTTTCAGATCCACCTTCCTAGCACCATTATTTTGGTGGTAAGGTTTGCAACTAGTAACATTGCAAGTTAAACTTCATTTCCTGCACTATTTTTAAATAATATTTCTATTTAAGTATCTATTAATAAATTTTATTGTCCGCCCTCCCTGTTAGGTGAACATACTCTCCTGGGTTTCATCAATTTCCTGTCCTTCATAAAATATGATAAAAATGTGAAGGAGTAATTATATTATGTATGGTGGAGGCAGTAAAAAATTACCATCAATTATATTTATTTGAACGAAAAATAACCACCTAAGTCCACACCTTTCTTCGATAATAAAGACGATTTCAAGAGTGCCAAATTATTACCGGTGTAAACAAGATTATAAAATAAAATTTTATGACACTACAGGTGTGTCCAATCGAAGGCTATGAATCTAAGTAAAGTGTAGCCAGTGATTCTTTATTTTCGCCCTGCTATTTCCTCTAATGGTTGAAGAGTGAAGAAAATCAACACCAAAGATAATTTCTTATCAATTAGTAAGGAAATGCTTGGGGAGGGGGGTTTATTCCCCACCCGCGCCCACAACACTCGCATAGACCAATCACCAAGTGCGTGCCCGAATACGCGGACACAGGCCTGAAGACCGTTCATAGGCAAGCAGCGATGCACCATGGAACTCGGTTATAAAAGCTTTGAGCCCCGTTTCCTAATATAAACTAAACATGGCACTCATAAGTCTACATATGATCAAACAGAGAATATTTTCCACTCGGGCGAAAGCCACTCACTATTCCCTCCACTAATTGGGATACAAAAGAGAAGTCCCACCTCGTTGGCGTGCATTCGGGTAGGTCCCCGGAGGGGCCACTCTCTCTCTCTCCCTCTCTCTCTTTCTCTCTCTCTCTCTCTCTCTCTCTCTCTCTCTCTCTCTCTCTCTCTCCCTATCCCTTTCTCCTGCGGTCTGTGGCGGCAAGGCCGACTCCATAGGCCTTGTCACCGAACTCTACTAATGTGAGAATCCAACGATAAGGGTTGAAAAAGACTCCTACGGTCTCACAGAATCTACAAATCTCTGCAAACTTCACTATGAACTAAGCAGAAACTAAAACCGGACAAGAATAAAAAGCAATTGAATTGATTGATGATACAAATCTCTTCTCTTCCCGGGGATAACTATTTCTCAACGTTGACGAAAGACATCAAGAAAGAAGCTCAATCCATGAACGTCGAAAAATTGATACAGATATATGATTTATTAGAGATACCTCCCTTTTCATTAGCCGAGTATTTTTTATCGTTTAACACTACTCAAATTATCCCCTATTTCACACTACCTCAAATTTTTAACTTTTTTCTTTTCGACCAATTATACCTCCATTTGAATCGCTCAAAATGCTTGATTTTAATGTATAGTGAACCATGGAAGGACAACATGTAAAGAGTTAAGGAAGGGGGTGGGGGGGGGGCAGTTAGAAGTCATGAGTCATCAACAATCTAGCAAAGGCAAATTTTAAGCTGTATGCTCTTTAGACAGGGAGGTATTTTAGTGTATCGGTTCGGCAGGTAAATAGTATTATTATATCGAGTTGTGGAAGCATTCCCACTAATGGAACCAGATTTAAGAGATAGAATCTCTTTTATTGCACAAGTAAGAACACCGAGGGGAAAAGCCTACCCCCCACCTATATTAGGAAAGCATAGAAATATGCAAAATAATTACACGCCGAGTTCTATAAAGGGTAACGATGAGCGAGAGAGGACAATTTATTTATATACGAGTATAAGCGGAAATAAGGGTTACCTTAGTAAATATATTGGACATCGCGAACGGATATGTAGCATTATGTTACAAGGGGATGGAAGAACTGGTGTTAGCCGAAGGATTCGCAACCATTAAGAAAATTGGACTGTTCCCAGAATTCCATCCAAAATAACAACTAATCGATTTGTGATACACTGTACAATTAATACGTGATTTGGTTCGTTCCTATATCAGATAGGAAATCAAGATAGTACTAGGAAACCAAACTCAGAACATTAGGTTACACCTTACTACCGCACGCAGTAATTTAAAATATGCTCATCAGCGGAAATGGCGCAAAAGCTCACGGATAACGGATTTCTTGTATCCAACATGAAATTTCCACCTGAAAGCATGGTAAGTGAAAAGCATAACAATGCTTCTCCATGTTATCAAATGGAGAAGTATCTCACTAAAAAATAGCAAACAAAACAAGCGTAAAGTTTTTTTAGAGTGGGGACCAACTAGTCATAAATGGACAGAGTGCACTTCGAATTATAAGAAGTGCCTAAGTCGTAGCGATCCGCATAAATAAAGGGACGTTAGAAAGCTTTTGATAGAAAAACAAGGTCTGTTGATCAAAAGGTCGCGTGCTCTCACTTATTCTGATTTATGTCCTTACGACTCTCAAAACTTTCAATAATTCCCGGAGTAACCTTGGGAGGATCTTGGCAATTCTATCATTCGGAAGAGAATGTAAACACCTTAAGGGTTCAAATTTCGTTAGAATTGGCCGAATAGTTATGATTTTATTACCATAAATCTAATTCCCGGGCTAACCTTAAGAGGACATTAACAATTATATCATTCGAAAGAGAATGTAAAACAACATAATGGTTTCAAATTTCCTTAGAAAACGAAAATAATTCTCTGGCTAACCTTTGGGAAACTTTGTCAATTTTATCATTCGAAAGAGAAAGTAAAACAGCATAAGGGTTTCAAATTTCGTTAGAATCTGCCGAATAGTTATGATGTTATTGCCAAAACAATATAATTCCCGGGATAACCTTTGGAGGACTATGATATTATCTCATAGCATAGCATAGCATCAGATAGCCTAGTTTAGCCTAGCCTAGCTTAGTATAACTAAGTCTAGCCTAGGATTCCCTATAATAGTAGAACTTACCATACCATATTCTAGAATAGCTAGCATAGTATATCCTAGCCTTACATAGTATAGCTTAGCCAGGCATAGTATGAATTAGCCTAGACTAATCTAGACTAGCCTAGCAGAGAATGTATAGTATGGTATATCCTAGCCTAGAAACCATAGTAAGGCCTAGCCTAACATAGCCTTATACAGACTAACATATATAGGATAGTAAAGCTTACCATAGTATAGCATAGTATATATAACCTAGCCTAGAATAGTATAATATAATATAGCCTAACATATTATAGTTTAGAATAGTTTAACATAGAATATCCTTTGCTATCCTCGTATAGCCTAGGCTAGCCTACCCTTGCAAAGCCTAGCACAGTGTAGCTTATCTACCATAGCTTACCTTAATCTAATCTAGCTTAGCATAGTATAATATAAGCATAGTATAACCTAGCCTAGCATAGTATAAACTAGTTTAGAATAGTTTAGCCTAGCTTAGCATAGTATATACTATCCTATTCTAGCATGGTATATCTTGGCATAACACACCCAACCATAATCTAGCCTATCCTAACCTAACCTATGCTAGCTTAGCCCTGTACAATATAATCTAGCCTAGTCTAGCGTAGTTAGTCCAGCATAGCCTTGCATACCATAATATAACTTTGTATAGCCCAGCCTAGTATATCATAGCATAAAATGGCCTAGAATAGCATAGTATACCCTAGAGTAACCTAGTATACCATAGCCTAGCCTAGTATAGAATTGTAAACATAGCCTAGCATAGTATATATAGACTAACCTAGCTTAACTAAACCTAGTGTAGTATAACTCATCCTAGCTTAGTATGTATAACATACCTGCGCCTATCACAGTGTATCCTAGCTTAGCCTAGCTTTTCAAAGTATAGCCTAGCCAGGCCTATTATAATTTAGCCTAGCCTGCCTAGCAGAGTATAACCTAGCCTAGCTTAGCGCAGCCTACAATTGTATATTAAAACTTAGTCTAGTCTAGCTTAGCTTACCCTAGTCTAGTATAGCCTAGTATATTCTATCCAATCTTAGCCTAGTTAGCATATTGTAGCCTAGACTAGCATAGCCTAGTACAGTATATCATAGCCTACCTTACCCTATCCTAGCCTAGTTAGTATAGTATATCATAGTATTGCCTAGCCTAGATTGACATAGCATAGCATGCATAACATATCCTAGTCTTCCCTAGCAAAGCCTTGCTTATCACAACCTGGTATAGTGAAGGCTAGCCTAGTGTAGTATAGCTTAGTCTATCATAGCCTAACCTAGCATACTTTAGCGTAGCCTAGCCTAGTATAGCCTTCCATGCCCTGCCTAACCTAGTATAGTTAGCCTAACCTAGCTTAGTATAACCTAGCCTAGCATTAACGATCCTAGACATGTTTAGCTTATACTATCTTATTATACCTTAGTCAAGCATAGCTTATTATTGTCTAGCCTAACCTACTATATGCTATTCTAGCATAACATAGTATAGCCTAAATTAGCATAGTATTTCTGACCCTTGTACATTATATCTTAGCATAGCTTAGCATAGTATAGCCTAGCCTATAATAGCCTAGCATAGTATAGCCTATTCTAGGCTTGCCTAGCAGAGTATAGCATAATATAGTCTAGTCTAGCAGAGTATCAGCCGAAAAGTTATGATGTTATTGTCAAAACAAACTAATTCCCGGGCTAACCATGAGAGGACTTTGTTAATTATATTCTTCGAAGGAGAATGTAAAACAACATAATGTTTTAAATTTCGTTAGAATCGGCCGAATATTTATGATATTATTGCCAAAACAAAATAATTCCCGGGCTAACCTTGGGAGGACTTTGGCAATTATATCATTCGAAAGAGAAAGTAAAACAACATAAAGGTTTTGGATTTCGTTAGAATCGGTTGAATAGTCACAATGCTATTAAAAAAGCAAAATAAAAAAAGAAGCAAAACAGGGACCGACCGACCGACGACATAATGAGATATACAGTCGCTCGCGACTAGACCCGCACGCGACTAAATCTTTCATGCAGCGGTATCGATCGGACGTATTTTCAGCGAGCTCTCTATTCAATGGCATTTTCGTTTTGTTTTTTCGATGTAATATATTTAAGTTTGGGAAAATACGGCAAAATACTCAAGGAATTTTTAATTATACTTTAAATTAAATCGTGAAATTGCTCCCGTTTGTTTACGTTTCAGAGTGGCCTAATTTGATCCCCTCTTGTTTACACTTTTCTTGATTGCTTAATTAAGGGTTTTGAAAAGTGTTCTCAGTATTCATGTATGTTTGGATGAAGTGAGTATGCCTTTTAATGTGAGTAGTGTGTATGTGGTTTGTGATTCTTGTGTTGTTGAAAGAAGAGCAAATGTGTCTGAATGCCCAGTGTGTTATGTAACTAGTGCAAATGTGGCTTTGTTAGAGGAGATGTGTCTTTAGCGTGATGAATGCAAAAGGTTAAGTGATTTGGTGCATGAAGTGAGAAGAGATGAGAGTGTACGCATGAAGTGAGAAGAGAGATTAGAGTGTACGCATGAAGTGAGAAGAGAGATGAGAGTTTACGCATGAAGAGTGTGACTGCGACCAGGAGGGAGGAAGATAGGCCTAGACTAGGGACTGGAGAGAAAGTAGTGACTGATGTAAGTGAAGATGAATGGTGGGTGAATATGGATTTCTAGAATGGCTAGGTTAGGACATGTTAGGTGTCTGAGTAAGAGGGACCTAGAACCTATAAGGTTTACTAACAGATTCGATTCCCTGAGAGAAGAAGAGGTTGAAAGGGATTTATCTGATATGGTTGTGGCAGAAAGTGGAATAAGTGGTAGTTTAAATGAGAATTGGAGGGCGGGTAAAGCTAAGCCTAGGGGGACTAAGAGGATGACTGAGGTGCTTGTGATGGGTGACTATGAGATTAGATATATAGATAGGAACTTGAGTGCAAGAAGATGGAAGTGACTGAGAGTTTGTTTGGACTGAATGAATATGTGAAAGGCCTGTGTGAGGAGTCGGGATTAGTGTTTGTAGATGTCTGGAGTGGTTTTAATGGGAATAAGGCATTGTAAGCATTGGATGGACTCAATCTAAGCCGGGCTGGGGTTCACGTGTTGTGGCAGGAGTTAGATAGTGTCGTTGGGTCTTTGCAGGCGGGAAACTAGTTACTGATAGTGGTCAGGGAAGTATAAGAGTGCAGGGTGGGGCAGGGAAAGGAAAGCGATGCGGATGAGATAGAGTGGAAGGTATACAGGCTTAAAGAGGTGCTTTAGGGATAGGAGGGCTGAGTTATCTTTATACCAATGCTCGTCCTTAACTCTATAATTCAACTTGGTGAATTTTTGAAATTTTTTAAAATGTTTTTTTTGCTTAGTGGACAAGTAACCTTTCATGTTTTTGAGTTTAGGTTTATTTGAAACTTTTATTTGCAGGGCTGTTTTTTGTATGTTTCGGGCTTTTATCAAAGTTCTTTCTAAGAGTTCAGAAAAATAAATATAATTATCGAATGATTTGGAATGAAAAAACACAAAAGGTGAAGTTCGAAAATGTATTAAAATTAGGGCTTTGTCGCTTTTTTACTATCATTTCGTATATAAAACAAATTTAGATGAAAAAAGAGATCTGACGAAGGATTTTCTATATATCAAACTGGGTGAAATAACTTTAAAAAAAGGTTTCAGGGTGTCTATGTTGAAAAAAGTGTTTGGAAAATTCTCAACCATATATAAATCTTCAAGGGATAAAGACAATATAATAAAAGGTGAAATAACTTTAAAAAAAGATTTCACGGTATCTATGTTGAAAAAGGTGTTCAGGGTGTTAAAATAAAGAGTCTATAAAGGGGATTAAAAAAAGGGGTTTAGAATAGCAAATAGGCCGTAGGCCACACCCCGCAGGAAGAGTACGAAGTATGGCTTGTAGTCTTAGAAATAAGAAGGATGTATTTATTTATATTACTGACGAATATATAAATATAATATGTGTAATAGAATCATGGTTTAATGGAAATAAATTTAATGACAATGTGAGTGAATTTGAACTACAGGGTGTAACATGATTTTTGTCTTTGGGTAGCAACTGTTATTTTCTATTTGCTTGTGTCTAGAATTCATGAAAAACACTGTTATTTATTTCAAATTTTGCTTTTGTGTCCAGGATAATGAAATTTATATGAAATTTACCTATTCCCTCTGGAAGGAAGTGGCGAATTTGAACTTTCATTTGCATAAGGTAGAAACAAAACATGATACAAAAATAGCGTTTATTTATTCTAGAATTACATAAGTGAGACAATTAAAATATTAGAAACCAGGCAATGGCTTCGCCACTCCCCCAAAGCTTGCGCTTCTCTACTAAGATTAAAATTTAAAATCTAAAAAAAAAGCAGCCATGGTTAACTTTTTAGAAATTTTTTTAACTTCGCCAATTATAATAATTTTAAAAAAGAACTCTAAACTAAATTTTCCCCCTTTCAAAGTATCACGTTGCGAAAATATAGTTTTATAGAAGATATATAAATGTTTTTTTTCTGAACATCACCATTTGTAATTCTTTGGGTTTTAAAAAATTCACAAAATTTCGATACTTATATTTATTTCTAAACTTCATCATTTTGTTTTTTGATATTATAAAAGAATTATTCAGAAATAACTTTAATAAAAAAACATAGGTCATTTGTCCACTAAGGAAAAAATAACTAACTTTTCAGCCATCTTCAAAAATTCCGTTATACAATTATAGAGTTAGTGATCAGTAGTTTTCCGTGATTTACGCTTATATTCGAATTGTAAATTACTTTTACTTTCACGAATCAGCCCACAAATATAGTTTCCCATCAGGTTTTCACTATACGATCTTTGATAGTGGCGTTCAAAGTCGAGTAGATCCTGGTGAAAGCGGTCGCCATACTCCTCGGAGTACGCTCGCATGTTCTCTTTAAATTTATCAAGATGAGCGTCAAGAATATGGACTTTCAGGGACATCCGGAAACCCATCTTGCCGTAGTTTCTCACCAAGTTCTCACAAAGCTCTACATAGTTTTCGGCATAGCTTGGCGTGACTTTAAATTTTCAGGTGCGCCTTTGACTGCGACTTTGCCGCTGGATCTGGTGCGACCGCGACTTTGTGACTATTTTTGGCCCCCACTAGTGCGACTTGTGACTTTGCGACTGCGACTTTTTTTCCCCGGTGCGACTCTGCTAAATTACAAAGTAAACTTTAGCGCGATAACAGAAACATGTTTTTATAAGGCAGAAAAAAACACATATTAAACAGCCGCGGCAATGTTTTTCAAAAAAGTCGTCTTTGTTCCTATTGAAAGTCGCGGAAAATTGGCGGTGTGACTTTGCTTAGTCCGACTCTTTCAAAACGTTTGCGACTTTCGACTTTGCGACTTCGAAATTCATAGTGCGGCAAAGTCGCAACTCGTTGCCGCAACGCCCAGCTCTGGTTTTCGGCTTTGTGATTATCTAGGAAATTCAGAACCATTGCGATATAGCTGTTCCACGCTGCTTTTTCCGTCCTATTGAGTTTCTCGGGAAACTCCTTACACTCCATGATCTTTTCTATTTGTGGGCCGATCAAGCCCCCGGCTTCCACCTTTGCCGTAGATAGCTTAGGAAAGAAATCTTGGAGATACTTGGAAGCTGCAGACTCCTTATCTAGAGCTCCGACGAATTGTTTCATAAGGCCCATTTTTAAGTACAGAGGAGGAAACAGTACTTTTCGGGGGCCTAACAAAGGCTTCCATTTGACGTTGTTTCTCTCCACACTAAACTCGGTCCGTTGTGGCCAATCCGGCTGATGGTAGTGTACGATGGTGTCCCAGCTATCCCAAATACAAATATAACAAGGAAACTTGGTAAAGTCGCCTTGGAGATCCATCAAGAAGGCCACCATTTTGATGTCTCCGATAACCTCCCAACCGTACTCTTCATATTTCAATGCCTTTAGCAAGATCGTGACACTGCTGTATTCCCCTTTGAGCTGGACCAAGTGAGCAAGGGGAAGAGATAGATACATGCTCCTATTATGAAGCAGCACTGCTTTGAGGCTCCTGGACGAGCTGTCAATGAAGAGGCGCCACTCGTTGGGGTTACAGGCGATTCTGATTGCTCCAAACAGCACGGTAACATGGTGACAAAAGCAAAAAAAGCTCATCTTGACGTGTAATATTGCTTGAAAAACATTGGTGACGCTTTCTCTGGACTGAAATTTGCACACTGTCATTCAAAAAATCCTACTATTTGAGTCTCGAAGTTAAAAGCTCGGCATGGGACTTTGTGAGACCAAGATCTATGACAAGGTCATTTAAATCTTTTTGGTTTGGGTAGTATGGGTTTCTCTCCTCAGTTGCACCTCTGTAATCTGGATAAATGCCTTCATCTTCTTCTCAACTGCTTTTCCTTTCTCAAATCTGCTTCTCTCTTTTTGGAGGAGTGGGTACGGGGAGCTCAAAACTATGTGGCACTGGCGCAATAGATGACTGAAGGTCTGGATACATAATAACAGGCGCATTTTGCCTGCTCGATGTTTGAAATGATTCACCATGCAAAAGAAACAATTGCTTGAGTGGTCAGTTGGTTCCCTCCAAATCCATAGGATTGCAAAATTCATAGCTCTCTTTTCTCCTCTGTACCATGCTGTAAAAAAAAGGAAACAAGTATAAATATACAAATACTTTTCACTTAGTGTGATTAGAAATGTTAAAAAAAAGAAAAAGCCAGTATCCAAATAAATTCCAAAGTTCTTTTGCAGAGCTCACAGGTGAAATGAGGTGCCTAAGGTTTGTCTTGATCTCCGACTGGCATGCCAAAATATGCCTTGTAGGCATCACACATTTTAACAGATGCCTCTACAGAGTACTTTTTCGCTCTTGTCTTAATAAATTTGCCACAGGCATAGCAAAATGCGTCTGTCGGATGCTTACCACCTCTTGATGCCAAGTGTGACTAATGCTTCTATCAATGACGAGTGACGATGTCTGCGTTGTGACGGCTAGAGTCAAACTGATCTATTGAGTAGACATTCTTTGTATTTATATGTACAGTCATCGAGGTTGCTAGAATGTTCTTGAATTTCTCCAAACATAAAAATTCTCAAAATTTCTAGAGAGCTCTACAGTTCATTTTTCACCAAATTAGCGCTGAATATATGTGCAATGTAAGAGAACTGTTTTTGCTGTCCAGGTCGCAAAAAAACAAAATATAAGGGAAATAATAAATCTCGAGAAAATAGTTAAGAAGAGAATTTCGGAACATCTAGAGAGTGGTAGGCTAATAAATGATGCTCAGCATGGGTTTATAAGAGGCAGATCTTGTTTAACAAATTTACTGGATTTTTGTATTATGTTATTAAACAATTAGATAAGGAAGAGAATGTTAATGTAATTTACTTAGATTTTAGCAAATATTTGATAAGGTTCCACATAGGAAACTAGTTCACAAATTAAAAATACTTGAGATATGTGGGAAAGTTTTAAATTGGATCACTGAATGGCTCAAAGATTGGGGACAGAGAGTGGTACTAAATTTGGTGAGATCACAGTCGGGAGGGGGGACCTTATCAGTGGCGTACCTGAAGGATCAGTTCTTGGCCCATTTGTATTCAAAGGTTATATAAATGATCTTGGGGAAGCTGTAAATAGCAAAGTATCAATTTTTGCCGATGACACTAAATTGGCAGCTGTAGTCAAAGATGGTGAGGGCGTCTTTAAAGGGCAAAGTGATTTAAATATATTATTAGCTTGGGCTCAGAAGTCGCAGATGACTTTTAACCTGAAAAAATACAAAGTTAATAACATGGCAATGGATAATAGGGAATTTAACTATGAAATATATGGGTATTGGCTGAATTCAGTCGAGGATGAAAAGGACTTATGTGTAGTAGTAGATAGGTCACTAAGGTTTTCAAAGCAGTGTATTGAGGCAAAAGATATTGTCGTATATATATATATATATATATATATATATATATATATATATATATATATATATATATATATATATACTTAGATAGAATGGGTGGTCAAGGTCAATTGAGTGACCTTCGCTCGTCTCCCAGCAGGGCAGACGTGCGAGAGGAAAGGGAGGGGGGTATAAGGGAACGGGATTCCCAATTGAGTGCGTGTAAGAATTTACCTACAAAATTGAAGGCAATTGGCCGTTAGTATAATAAAGAAAGCTACAAGACTCTGGGGCTATAGAAAGGAGGGTACCAAAATAATCATTAATAATTTACAATAGGTATACGATATATACAAATGAAAAAGATTGCAAACGGATACTTAATGTTTACAGGGAGCGAATAGATAGGCTCAAACGTGAGCCCACAAGCGGCTGCTGTTGAGCCAATATACGAATATAGACTATACGGATTGACTGGTCAAGAAACCACAATTGAGTCGCTGGAGCCTACCTAGGGGGTTGAGGCTGTATAAAACGACGCGGGGGATAGGTGATTACAAGAGTAAATCGTAATCGATGGAGTTTTTCCTCGAGGAGGGAATTCGAGGGAGTACTTGCGCCAGACGAGGTTAAAGCAGAATACAAGGATAGCCAATTGACTGAAGCTAAATTATTTCGGTGAGAATTCATGCCTTCGAGCTCGAGAAGGAGGAACGGAACTGAATCGAGAAAACGGCGTGTCTCGTGCAGAATGGCGGGCCTATACTGTTTTTCTCCGGCTGTGTCTAGCATTATATATGGGCCGGCCGGAAGCGAAAATGACTGAGGCCAAGGAGGGACATCTCTTTAATCAAACACTCCAACTGGGGATAAAGATGAACTCCAGTGGGGTTTCTTGATATCACCCGGAGAGGCGGGCAGCGTCTTCTTGCGCCCCCGCGCTTGGAATTCTTGCTCCTGCCTTGTCATCAGAAGCGGCTAGATTCTCTCACGGTTCCTACGACTTTACTCTGCGTCACCCGACCTCGTGCCCGGCCTCATAGGGGTATTAACCTCTGTTCCCGACATAGGATAAATAGGGTGCTAGGATACATTAAGAGGAATGTTAGCTACAAGAGTAAAGAGGTTATCCTTCAACTCTACAACTCGTATGTCAGGCCACATTTAGAGTACTGTATACAAGTATGGTCACCACATTTTAGATATGATATCAACCTGATAGAGTGGTACAAAGAAGGGTAACAAAAATACTATCTTCCCTGAAGCACCTTGATTATAGAGATAGATTGAGGGTACTAAATATGTTCTCATTTGGAAGAATGTGTGTGAGGGGAGATATGATTGAGATTTTTAAAATCTGTTTGGGTATGGATAAGTTGGATCTTAGCAAGTTATTTGAGTTGGAAGGTAGTAATAGGACTAGAAGTTACAACTTAAAAATTAAAAAAAACATAAGTGCAGGTGAGTTGTTAGAGAATATTTTTTCAACAACAGAGTGGTAGACTACTAGAATAGTTTACCACCTGAAACAGTAGAAGGTCCGAAATTAAATGTTTTCAACGCAGATTAGATAATTATATGGGAAAGGAGCGTTATTTTTTTTTTGGCATTTTCAGGGCAGGATGTGGGGGGGGGGGAGGGGGGGTATTCTGGACTCATTCCTGTGGACGCAGTTTTATATTATTGTATATTATGGGTGATTTGTATTTTGAAGAGCCTTGATGATGATTCCTCTTCTTTTTGACGCATTCCTGTGGATGGTTTAAATTGTATATGTATTGTAGATGTATGATCTTACACAATCCTATGGATGGTGGAAAAGATATTAAAAACGGGAACATCGAAAGTACCAAGGATACAAATCATTTTAAAACTTTGAAACTGGAGAGTAATTAAGAAACCTAAACGATAAACTGAAACAAAGATAACAAGATAAGGAACCCAAAGTAAAACAATAGATACACCAAATTAATATGAATGGATAAATAGAAAAAAAAAGTATATATAAATTTGTTTAAGAAACTTCACCTTGTATTATTATAATATATGAACATGACATTCACACACAAGTTAGTGAAACCAAGATATCTAATTATGAAGTCTTTGGATAAACCCAATGAATGAGAAATATGATGGTATCGCAATCGTCATTAAAAAGGGAATTAAATTTCATGTTGATAGAAATAGATAAAGCCGACATAGTTACCAGAATTGAAATGCTACTTACCCATCTTTAAAAAAAAAACAAACAAGAATTTACCAACGTCCATAAAGAAATTACCTTTCGATGCACAACTTTGATCAGATATTTAACCCAACGAGTCTCGAAACTATACGGGTGGACCTGAATCCAAGATCTCCTTCCTTGAGTTATAGAAAGAAAAATATCAGAGAGGATGTAGAAATGTTAATAGAGAGAAATCTACATATAAAAATATGACCATATTTTCCTAATTTTATTACAAAATAATCTTCTACTAAATTGGACTTTGTAGTATTAATATTACCCCCTTGGGATTTTGATCACAATAAACATAAATCACAATTCTAGCCAAATACCAATAAAGAAGACGTTATATATACCAAGGCAGATGGAAGAAATTATAAAGAAATTCTGAATAATTGTAATCCTAATCACCTAAACGAGTATTGGTAGCTGAAATTGAAGAATTACGAATACTAACTGACAGGCTAAACGGAGCAATAGAGGGATGTACGTTATTTAGAGACGCGGCGATTCTACAACCGTTCCGGCCGACACAAACGCTAGGTACGCTTCTACTATAGAGGACATTTTCCTAGAATTAAACACAAAATTTTCAGTCATCTTAGGTGGAAAAATGAAATGAAGAAAAAGATGAGGGGAAATAAAATGGACATACGGGATAATAAGGGAAGAGGCCACGTTAAGAAATGTAGAAAACTATCCTGAATGAAAAGGAAAATGCTCTACCTTCTTTAATGTTATACACAGTCAAAGATCCCACAAAGCTTGGGAAACGATCACAAGGTTAAAAGAAAATATATTGGACTATAGAAAATCAGACTTAAAGACAAAAAGGAAAGGCGAATGAAGAAAAAGAAGAGAAGGAGCATGAATATAAAAATAAATGGAAGAAAGTGCTTAAAATCAGGGAAGAAGAAAACGAGGAATTAAACGAAGAAGTGGAAAATGGGAGAAGGCAGAGGGACAGGAGCGACCATAGTTAACAACGAAATTATGAAAGTCCAGAATTATTTTGGTCAAAAGACCTCAGGATCAAGTGGAGCAACCATGAATATCCTGAACGATGGCCCGAACAGTACAGGTGATTAAACGCATTCTTTTAATGAAATTCAGTTAATTTATAAAATAAATATGCTTAGGCTAGACCAATGTTTCCCAACCTATTTCCCCCTAAGCCACACTATAAATTTCCAAGATAGTCCTCGCAAGCGTTTCAAGAACTGTGTGAAGGCGAATACAACCCTCGCCGGAATTGCTGCAAAATAACTGGAGAAATATGCCTAGGACATAATCTAGTGGCATGCTCTGATAAAGAGGCCCATAACTGCTTTGAAGAGGATTGAAGTTCATGTGTCACTGAGGCCGGAGAGAGAAGGAAGGCTGCAGCAGCCGTACCTGCAGAGCCTGGACAGTTACCCTACCCCTGATGCTCACCCCCAATGGCCACATCCAGGGCAACCATCTCAGCTGAGAGGCTAAACCAGGTGAAGGGGCACCACAACTCCAAACTGTGGTGTTGAGCAGTGCCAGCTCTACTAAGTAAAGTATGGAGCAGTGTAAATGTGACAGCCAAAAGGTGTGTGACACACCTTAGGGCGAGCCAGTCATCAAAAGTGTTTTTTAGCCAGTCACCGTAGAAGAGGAGTGGGGCCCTCACTACGTACTAATCCTAGTTTAACCATGGACTTGTAAAGAATTATGGAAGTCCTCGGTTGCCGGCGTCCTGGAGGATATGGCACAGAGGTAACGGTAATGGTAACTGGTGGTTAAAAGAAATGGGAAAAATATAGCTACTTTTAATATTTTAGTCCTAATTATTGAATAAAAAAGAATCTAAATATCATATTTATTGACCACCTAAGGATAAGTGAATCACTTTAGTTTATTGAGAAACTTGTGCTTACCGCTTACGGGAGATTTCGAAGGGACAATATTGTAAGCTCCAATCGTAAATCATCACCTTTTTGGTAATTTCAACTCGGTTTTTCTTTGCTCTAAACAAATCAACAACAGCACAGAAGCCACATTCAACCAATTGTTCCCTTGCTAGTGTAGCATTGTTAGAGTATTTTCTTTCAACTGATTATTCACCTTTCAACGACAAGCAAGTTGAAGTGACTGAGCTAAATCAGCTAATGAACCAATTTTTATCTTACTTCATATTTATTTTGGTTGCCAAGTTGTCATTTAGCAAAATTACCAAAAAAACACAAAATAAAAACAGATACATGTTCATTGTCCAAAATATATTCTTGGATCCTACGCTCACACACTAATATAGATTTTCCAGGCTTCACCGGCGAGGCGTACGCAACACGTTGGAGACCACTGGGCTAGACGCGAAATATACGGACTCTCTACCATTAAATATAATTTGTTTTGTCTTCAGGAAAAAATTTTATTTATCTGACAAAACTTTGTATATAATTCATTATTATTAAGAGAGTAAACAATACTTCAATGAATGCTTAAACACCGGATATTTTCCCGGAGCCTGGAAAATGACAAAAATGATCTTCATCCCCAAAAGAACTTAGCTCGTCAGACCAAATTAAGAGCTTCAGACACAGTGACTCATCAATGTAATCGATAAAATGTTAGAGAAAATAATAAACAGAATGTTCACGAAATACTTACAGGACAACGTTTCATAAAACAATTATCAATTTGATTTTCAAAAATACCGCGATAGGACAATGGATTTGTCTATATTGATGGAGAAAACAACCAAAGGAAAGCGGAAATTTTATATCGAGGTAGTTCTAAGAGATGTAAAGAAAGCCGTTGATAACTTGGGATCAAAGTTATCTAATAGTCAGAACAAGCCGAACCTGCAGTACTCCTCCTTACAGGAAGAGTACCGTATACGCCCAATCTGGCATACGGCCAATCCGGCTCTGGCAACGGGCTTTTGGACTAAAAGAAATTAAAAGATTTGCAGTGCATATCTTCTAATAATTTATTTATGGTCAATGTTTTTTTCATATGCTTATTTTCTAGGCCCCCCCCAAAAGGAACAAAACCTTCTATCGGAATTCTTTTGAAATCCGGAAAAAAACAACCAAAGTGCTGTTTTTCCGCTCTAAATTTGTTCTCATAATTTACGTTTGTTTTGGGGGTTATATGGGCCAGTAGTTATTTCCTCGAGTTGAAGATTAAAATGGAAGAACTATTTTAAAAAGAACTTCGATAAAACCTTTGAATATAGGAAAAGACACAAAAAACAACCCTAACTTAATTTTAATATAGTTTTTAATTTTTTTTCTAAAATTCACCATTTGTAATTCTTTCTTGTTTTTAAAAATTCCAAAACATTCGATAATCATATTTAGTTTTAATCAGTTTCATTTTCTTTAATTTTTTTAATAATTAAGGTAACAAAAATGGTCATTATCAAACTTAAAAAGAAATCTTAGGAAATATCCCGAAGTTTTCCCAACAATCTCGAAACACTTCTGTGTAACTACTAGAAATGAAGAAGGGCATATATTGTCATCGAACACTAGTAAGGGCCACAATTCAATCTAGGAGCTAGATTATCTTAATGTAGATGTTTGAGTCTTACACTATAGTCAGTATATGCACAAATATACGCCCTCTAATAAGGACCAACTATATGAATCTACAATTTACCGATGGTATTACGCAGACTGTAGTTACTCTCTTTCGAATCCCCCGTCTTCGAATCCAGAAGAATTTCCTAACGAATTAAAAATATAAATAACTATAAAATGAGATGGAAAATCAAGTCTAATACAGGGTTACCCCCCCAAAAAACGGGCCTGCACACACTTTTTGTGATATATCCTTTATTCATTCACTAATCACCTTACTTTGCAGGAAATGACAGAAACAACGCCTATGAACACAACTAGATCTCAATGAAAGCTCCAGCAAAGAATATACTGCGTCAAACATTACTACAAGAGAGGCTCGTTCAAGAAACTGCAGTACACTTTCGTGCATCAGTTCGAATGGGAAAAAGCCCCCTCCAAGAGCAGAACTCAGGACTGGGTGGACCACTTCGAGAACTATGGGACAGTGGAGAACCCCAATGCAGCCAGTGACAACCGTCCAAGCCATTCAGGACGCTCCAGGAAGCGTACAACTGAGCTGGTCGAGAGCGTGAGAGTCAGCTCAGCAGAGTCCAAAACGCTCTGTGCGCAAGCGAAGTCAGTCCCTTGGTATATCCTGTGAGACTTGCAGGAGAGTGCTAGTAATGGAGGTAAAGGCCTACCCATACAGAATACAGACGAAGCAGACACTTAAAGCCTCAGACAAGGAGCAGAGAAAGGCTATGGCAGTCAAGATACTGGAGAAGATTCAGGAGACCCCAGCTTTCCTTAACCTCCTTTGGACCTCAGATGAAGCTCACTTCCATCTTGAAGGAAAGGTAAACTCGAAGAAAAATGTCTTCTGGGGGACCTCTGGGCCATATGAGGTAGCTACAAAGCCCCCTACACTCCCCTAAGTGCACGGTATGGAGTGCAATCTTAGCCAGAGGCATCATCGGACCATTCTTCTTCGAGGAATCTGGCGCGACAATGACAGTCACCAAGAAGCAGTATGTTGAGATCCTCAAAACCTTAAAGAGGGAGCTGCAGACCCTATTCCCGTTGCATATGGGGAAGTTCTGGTTCCAGCAAGATGGATCAAGCTCTCACACCTCAAACCTGTCCCGAGATTGGCTGAAAGAGAACTTTGGTGGCCGTGTGATCAGTCTCAAGACTGATTTTGAGTGGGCACCCAACAGCCTAGATATTAGCCCCCCAGATTTCTTTCTCTGGGGCTACCTCAAAAACAGAGTGTACGCAGGGTGACCCAGGACCATCATGGAACTCAAGGATAGCCATCAGGAAGGAGATCAGAGCCATTAGTTGATCGGTTTGTAAGGACGTCATGGACAACTTTGTGCTGCGCCTCAAGAGGTTATCTCGAACACGTGCTCTAGAATAAAGACGAAAAGTCTAAAGACTCTCATGTTTTGATATGATGTTTGTAAACACAATAAACTAGTTATCACCAAAGTTTCATTCAATCCTTGAAGAAAAATAAGAATTGAGGCCTATGAAAAGTTGGGGCCGTTTTGGGGGTGTCAACCTGTAAGAGGAAATTTAAAGGTTTTCGATATCTAAATAAAATCGAGCAATTATTAATATCATCAATCAAGACTAAAGATACTCAGATGAAGGGAGAGTACTGTGATATATGTACTTTATTGAAAAACAGTTTTCAAAGTCTTACTGAGGACAGTATTGATAAGGCTAAACAATGATTCATCCTTCTTTATCACGTAAAGAGTATTGCAATGAGAATCTCAGGAAAGTATGCATGACCTTAATAAGATAAGACCTGGTGTCCTCGCCAAGTCTGTTATTATGGCTTTCAAACAGATAAAAATAACGATGCAATGAATACAAAATAAAAAAGTTTACTTAATCATAAAAAAACAGAAGAAAGCGTGAATGGCTCACGAATCTCCAACGTGAAGCTCTGTTACGACCTATAAATATAATACTAGAAGCAGATTAAGATAAATATTTCTATACCAAATATCAATATAAAATAGATAAATATATATATATCTATATCTGATCACATAAAACAAATCAACTTTTTTTTAGAGAAGTCAAAGAATATTGACAAACCACCCTTAAAAAGATAAGAAATACTAATTGCAACTAATCATAACAGGACAAATAGTTCAAAAATGAAATAATGCTTCAATCAATAACGAGTCTTTGCGGTGTAGCACGGAACATTTCTTTGTATGGAAACTTACTTATGCTCTGATGTTTGGAGAGAGGGCATCATATGTTCCGAAAGCAAATTCATGTATACGCAGTGTTTACTTTTCCACGTGAACAGACGAGCGGACAGACACCAGGGTTTGATAACATGCCCCACCGTCTTTTTCGTGTATGTATGATTTATTCTTTCTCATGCACTACGCCTTACATGATGTTTCCCATCTTATCGAACAAATTTAATCGCTAAAAGACACATTTCCTATTTTCAACATTCCACATGACATGTTCTGTATCTAAGGTCAACTTAACTGCTTTATTCTTATTATTTATTAGTCATTTCTTAGCAGGGGAGTGTGCTATAAGCACCACCTCTTTCAAGCGATGTGACACAGTCTGGGGAGACTCATTTAGGTTTAAAGTCTCGGCAACCTGGTCCAAAATACTGGTTGCTGCCCTAAATCGGTCCTTCATAGACATTCCTTGTATCGTACGATCTTTCCTTCCGGATACCCATTATTGATCACACAGATTTATTTAAGGAATTTCCTATCCCAGGACTCTCCTGAGCCACAAATCCTTCGAGCTGCGCCCCTTTGTGTTCATCGTACCCTGCCCAGGTGGACGCCTAGTATAGATAGCAAATTCGCCGAGAGAATATCACGTCCCCATCAGCCTAAAATTCAGTCATCTTCCTAAATAGAAATATTAGCACCTTGTGTCAGTCAATATTTCAAACTGGTTGGGGCAAAGAAAGTCCTCGAACGCCTCCACTTCCCAATTTAACGCACACATTTACTGGTTCATCGCACTATCAGCTTTCTGCGCCGAGGATAATTTCTTTTAGATTCATCAAGCATGATACGTTAATCTTCACATGCTATGAAATAACTCGCTATCTTTTACATCATAAAGCGCGGAACACCTGAAGAAATTTCTAAAATTTAAACTAGCCCCCGAATCATAAAAAAACAAGGTTGGGCACTACTCAGCTTTCTTCCAAAAGGAAAATACATGTGACTATTCTAAATCAGCAACTGCATTAGCACAAACATTTCTCAAAGACAACAAAGTAGCTTGTATAGTTTGAGTTACATCATTAAAGGCAGAGAGAACTTGCAAATCATTTTTTGAACAAATACACTATTTTTACGAACCTTATTTTGACCATATTTCTGTTCGCACACTGGAAGGATATTATTCCTGTCCTCAGAAGTACTCCTACTCAGCAGGATCAATCAAGAGTGTCCCACCTCATGTGGGGGAACCCTCCTATCTTTAATGGTCTCGTGAACTATTAGATGCCTTATTTCTTTACACTACTCCATCACAACAGCAGTTCCTTCCCAAATTGTATCCTCCACAATTCGGCAACCTGATCGCCCTAATTTCGAATTATACAGCTTTGCTTAGGTGGTGTCAGAAGTTCTCTGGCCGCCTATCCACTTGGGAGAATGGCAAACAATATGCCTTAACTTACAACAAACGTATCACCGCGGTCTCTTCCCACTTGACCCTTGGGTGCAATCACTTGTTTTATGCCTTTTCGCTTAACAGGCGAAACTCGTTATGGTCATATCATCGTTTTACCCGAGGACTTATCGATGTTCCTACGTTGCCTTAGCTGCCTGTTCTACCGTTGCCAGGAACTTTTTAAATAGTTCATCTGACCTACTGAAGTCTACCTCCGAATTGATCCTGTGTAAGAGAGTCTCAAGCATAACTGCGTATTCAGAAATAAATTCTCCCTCCCTCTTTCAAGCTACGTGGAACTGGCCCAGATGTTAGCGATTAGTTCCTTGACTGTGATCAACTATCCCGTTAGTTTATTATTCATTCTTTCATAAATCTCATCTTGCCCACAAAGTTATCAAACATCAGAGAAGTACATCCTCGAGATTTCTTCACAATTCTGACTCCATAGATCCAGAGATCCTTCAAAGGAAAGCTCAGACTATGAATTAATTTATCTATCCTAAGAAGCTCTCTGCTCAACGGTCCTATCTAGGCAAATTCTTCTTTAACCCCAGATTTACCCGAACGCGAGAACTTGAGTCCGATTACCCTCGTCTAGGAGACTTCTTAGGGTTTATCTCAGTCGATTTGCCATCATCTTTGGAGAGGCCTGTTGACTCCTCACACCCGCTTCTCTCAGTTACCTCTTAACTATTCAGAGCCGCATCGGATCATCTTCAGGGTTAATGACCGTATTCGATGCTTTTCATAATTCCAACCTAACTTTAATCTCAGACCTCAATACCGCCATTTTACCCCTTAACACATCGAATCTATTTTCCATCATTGCCTTTAAAAGAATTCTCGGCCGCTATTGAGGTGGTTGATCCCTGGATGCCTAACGTACTAGCAGCATCCAAACCTTGCAACATGGAGATCATTTGAGCTGTCATTCTCCTGAGCTCCTCATGGTCAGCACGAGTCACAAATATCCCGCTCGCAACCATCCCGTTAACTTAACAAAATCAGAAAATCATCTCATTTACTCATAAACTCTTCAACCAGCAACTACCCAAGCGTATTACTCAATGTATCCTAAATTGAACATAGGGTCACTTTTACCAACTATAGAGCATCTCAAGACCCCAATAAGGACCTGAATTGTATCACAGTAGAGTAAATGGGATTAATGGGTGAAAAGAAAAAAAAACAATAAAGGAAAATGAGAATTAGAACACTAAAAAAATTATTAAGATTCCCAGCAGTCTCCGTCAGGGATAAAAAAGGAAAACCTAGAGACACGTGGCTCAACCCTAAAACCGATCCAAGGGTAAAGAAAAATAACAAGTGAACACTTATAAATTTAATTGGTAACCCTGAGTTCATTTTTTTTCTGTGTCAGAGAAGAAATATAGGGATAAATGTTTTTTATTAAGGTTTGAATGTGCGTATGGACAAGATTAGCGATATTTTTATTCATGAATACGTCATCGATTCGCCATTTTTCGTATGGAAACCTTTGAAGGTACCATTTTTCAGGGCAATTCTTTCTTGAAAACACTTATCTTCGTAAGGTTCATTGATAACGCATTTATGAATACAAATAACTCTGATCTTGCACCTACCCTGATCCAAACATTCAAGGAAAATTTCTCTCTCAATTTCATCTATGGGACCGAAAACAAATCAACGCTACTATAGCAATGCCTTCTGGGGCATTCTTATAAATAGGAATAATCCTGGAAAATTATATTCATATATAAAATTATTATCCAAAAATATAATCAATCAATTAATTTGTAACGCGAAAATACTCAATGTAACTTCACCCTAATTCATCAAAAATATCTTTTTCTGTAAATTTTTTCCTACACGAGCACTCACATGCAAACACACGCTTTTCGCTATCTGCCTTTTCGCCATCGGCAATCATTCCATACGAGAGTAAATCGTTACTCCTGTTTCTCTCTCATTGCAACCCCCAATTCACACTCCATCATAGCTCTATCCAACTAATTATACTTACTAAACCTACACCACATAATTATATTTATACACTCACATGTACTCTCGTGTGTTCACGTATATCCTTCGTGTATGTGCACAATTATATTCACCTATATTCCTAGTCGTATAATCTCATGTAAACACTTGTACTCGCGTAATTATATCACTTGTATTATATTTAATTCTCAACAGCTTACTTATCTTTCATATTCTCTGTATACATAAAAGTTTAATTCTTCATTTATCATTTGTATACTAAAATTAATTTACAAAAATTAACCTCAAATCCATGCTATCTTGTAAAATTATAATATATCTTATTTTTGATCTCATCGAGTCATTTCATTCCTTGGGTAGCTTGAGATCTAATCCACGTTAGGGTTGCCGTACGATCAGTCAACTCAAATAACAAATTTATGCACGTACTGAATATTGCATCGCTATCTATGGCAACTAAATCATTCATGCACTAGTCAGAACCTCTACACTGCCTTTTCTAGACCTTCTCGTCCATTCTTAACAGACCCGTTTCATGACTCAAGTTTACGTTATGGCTCCAAATCTGAGCTCCTGCATGAACTGATTTTTCGAATGCCCTGATCGGCATAAAAACTCTGTAATCCCGCCATTCGTAAACAGATCCTTCTCCCCATCTTCTACTTCGATAGCAGTTTCACGTGAATAATGTATCTTCAGGGGGGTGAGCTGTTGTCGACTGCAAAACCAACGAGGGTTAAGTGAGTAGTTCTCCTGAATATAGAACTTGTCCGCAAATATAGGGGCAAGCTGTTTATTTCCCCCATATATCCTCTCCCCCTTTGTCTAAAGCCATGGTTATCGGTTCTACCTTTGCTTGAGCATGTAGGTATTTCTGACTTGGAAATTTCCGTTCTTCTAGCATATTATTTTCGATGAGGTGCAATGGTATGGAAAGGAAAATCAATAATGCATTTACCAGGCCATTGATATATCTTTCAGCGGGTATAGTAGTTTTATTTACCGGATTAGTTCTATTTATTATTTGGTTACATGTTTCAGGTAACATTTTGATGTTATTTTGAGACCCAGTATTTTTCCTTCTGGTCTGTACACGTATCCTTTTCCATTTGGAACAATAATTTCGACTTTGTTCCTTGATATTGGGTCAGTGTGAATACCTCTATGTCGTTGGTTCTTCTTTTAAACTCATTAGTATTGTTAATTTCAGCTACTGTAATCCTTGCCTGAAATATTGGGTTGTTAAAGGGACAGCCGATAATCTAGTTAATATCATCTGTGAATTGGATGTTTAAATTACCAGATTCTGTTGGAGGAGGCATATCTGCCACAAAGATGGAATATAACGTAGGACTCCGACCGCCTCACTGTGGGAGTCTCGCTTACAATTCAAACTCAGCTACCTCGTATCCATCTATATATAGAAATTTTTACTCTTTTTATGTTATATAACGCAGAGAATTCATTGAAAATTGTTGTTTGTCTGGAGTTTTAACATTTTATATTGCATGCCTTTTATCCAGAACGTGTCAAAAGCTTTTTCAACGTCTCTCAAAATTATATCGCATCTATTATCTGCTTCTGCTTTACTATTTTTATGTAATTATTCCAATTGCCATTGTCGTATTTCTTTTCTTTCTGAACCAGAACTGGTAATGGTTATATATTTCAATGTCTTCTAAGCCTTATATAAGCCTTCTTGCTAGTATCTTTTCGAATATCTTGCTGGTCAAGTTTAAAATTAATAATGATTTGGAGCTACTAAGATATGTCAGTTTGTCCTGTTTTGGAACGAAAATCATTCTTGTCAATTTAAACGCAATTGAGAAGTAGATTGCAGAAATTCTTGCCAAGTAGCCAAACTATTTTGGGCCACAAATTGTGAAACACTAAACCACTCCCTGTCCGCCAGTATCGCCTTTCGCCCACAATTCTGGCGGGAATTTTCTATAGATCGGAATTTTTGCCATTACAGGTAGACCCCTATGAACGTATGTGTGGAAATACCTGAAAATTCCAATACATCCTTCACAGGGTGGTCTTTGGAGTGTCCAAATCCATTCACTTCTTTTAGACACTCATACCATCTGCTTTGGGCCAATTTTGCACACAGCGTACGAGACAGGCACTGCACCGTTCCACCTTTGCGAGATCTATGAATCCCACGATATGCTTACTATGTTGTAACCTCTTGATTCATTCTTCATTTTTAAACTAACTACAGGCCCATGTAGTGTGAACCATTTTAAACATGTTAAGTGACATTTTGGGGGGTCCGGTGAGATTAGAATATTGTTGATTTCCCTGTTCCTCTCCTTATTTCATCTGCCCATTCATAATGTGGGATAGTTTTCGCGAGGATTGAGGGATGTTCTTAGCACTTGAATTTATTAAGAGATAAGTTACTCGCCTTAGTTATTTGTTTATTTCCTTGAAATAAGTTTGTGCTTTCTCTAGTGTTATGCTTTCTTACCTCTTCTTCTTATTCTCTTCAGTTGGCTATTGAGTATTAGTTCCACTTAATTTCAGTGACCGGAATCGGATTTTGGCTTAATTGTAGCAGTGTCCCCACGTGGTTGCTAGATGTGATTACTACCGGATTCATAGTCATGTACATTTTCATATTGAATGGACTTAAAAAAATGATGGTCAGGTCCTATTCCCATAAAGATGTTCCTGTTCAGCAATATTTCCAAGTTTGTTCCTACGGTATTTCTCGTTGTTCCATAGCTACTTGCTTTTCACCATGCATTAAAATATCCTAAGATAATTGCTGTGATTCCTGTTCTAAAGATCGTCATTAAATTATGAACTCATAATTTGTTTCATATTGGGGGTTAGTAGCCTAATGTACAAATTCTTAATGTAAATTTTAATTCAATTCTTACGCCAATAAATGCCTCGTCAATTTACTTATTTCCTTTTAATTTGAGTCTCGCTTTATTGCTATTGCCGTACTGGATATCGTTCTCCTGTTGGAAATGTTGCAATGACGTAATAAATGAATATATTAATCAGTATTTTTTTCTGTTCTTACTCAATATTTTGATATTCGTATTATATCTAGATCTATTTCTCTGATTATATTTCCGATTTGAGAGAGAGAGAGAGATAGTGTGTATGTGTGTGTTGTGATTTGTGTAATAAATTAATTACGCCATCATTATTTGATTTGATAGTAGTGGTAGAGTCTTTACAAAAAGTACAATATTCTATAGCATTTTTTATTTTTATAGAGAAGAAACAAATTTATTTTATAAGTAATTCAAGAAAATATTAAGGGATTAAGTTAGCTATTTCAACCAGAAAAGTCTCTATTCTTGGAGTTCTATACTGATTATATTGTATAGGATTAATGTGTTTTACGAGTATGTGAAATTTAGTAATTAAAGTATGGAAATGAATGAAGAATCTAGTAATTTTAAATGGATTAATTATTAAATTGCCGAAGACGTATCTGTTCGAATCAACAATAAAGTATTCCATTCTGCGAATTATGGATTTATTGACTATAATCTAAAAATACATATTTCAGGAGTAAATGATGTTTTACAAGGAATATTCACGAAAAGTTAAAATCATGCAACTAATTTTCTAAATCATTAGCTTCTTATCCCTTTCAAATATTCAAATTATGAAGCAATCGGTTTATGACCACAATAAATTTGTAAAGTTAATAGTACCAAACTAAATTTATAATACATTTCAATAACAAGATTGACATATTATACCCGATCACTGTCATAATATTTTATACTCGAAGTAGACAAGAATATAACATACGAAGAACTCAATGCAACCGTTATACAACCGTCAGCAGCTGTACAATCCTGGCATTAGCCAAAATATGCTTCACATCTTCAGTGGGTCTACGAACTCACAAGGAAATTCTGACTTTAAATTTCCTTTTCTTTTCTTTTACAATAAATAATTACTCTGAGGTTCTCTGTCTTTCCCAAGTCGTAGTACTTAAATCAAGACGTACTTATACTTTCCGTGCCTTTTTTTATTTATTTTTAATTAGAGTGAGCTTAGCTTTATCAACATCGTTACCAATGAGTTTACATATAACGACAAACTTTGGAAATCTGAGAAAATGTGCACTTGTATACAAACTTAGTTTAGGGGACTTTGATACATTTTCTCGACTAGATAAGCTGTTAGAGTTGGCGTGCAATTCATATGTCCTCTCCTCCAACTTTTATTTTTATTTATGTTTTTTATTGCTTCCTCTTTGCCCGGTAACCCTAACCCCCCTCTGACCACAAACTGGCATAGGAGGGTTGGTTACAACAAAATTTTTACCTTATTTTCTTAATAGAAGAGAGGGAGTTTCTTACCTTATTCCGTTCGAGTGGCTCACTATCGCCTTTGGGACTCTGATTCACTGAGGAACACTAGTTTTGTTTCTCTAAATGTTTTTAGTGTTTCTAAGGTGCTTCTACCTCTTGATTCCAAAGTTACCATTGTAAATTGCATAGCATCGATATTTTTGGAGATAATCGGAATTCTGTATATAAAACTAATCATAAATAGCTGCAACAGTTCACTTTATTTAGCATATTCACATTGTCGATGAGTAATAGTTGATAATATTTTGTCCTTGTATTCCTTTTTAAAATAATGAGAAAATGTGATTATAAGAAATAACCTACTAAAAGTGCATTGAAGAACGTGCTTTCTTACTGTGAACTCCTTGATCTTTACGCATCAGTGACCATATATAGTTCCCCATCATAGCATTGTTCCATCTTCCTTGGTATCTTTTCTGCATTACAGCAATGTCCTGATGGAACCGCTCATCATGCTCCTCACTCACTTCTCCAAAGTTTCACGGAAAAACTCCAAATGTGAATGCAAAATGTGCACATTTACCTACGTCCTAAATTCTTATAACTTTCTAAAAGTTTTGCTACCGTCTGCTTTTAGTTTGGGTCTTTATTTTTACCAAGGAATCCATTAACTATATTTCGAAATGCACACCACGCCTCACTTTCGACATCACTCATTACATTCTCAAGTTGTACTGACTTCAACATTTTCCTTATTTGCGGTCCAGTAAATATACCACCCTTAACTTTAGCCTCTAATAGCTTTGGAAAGAGTAGACGAATCCCTTGAAATGCTTCTCCACCATGGTCTAATGCTTTTACAAACTGTTTGACCAAACCAAGCTTTATATGAAGTGGAGGTAGCAAAGATTTGGCAGGCTCTATAAGAGGGTGTCTAATAACATTTAGTTTTCCTGGTTGCAAGTCATCTTGAGGAGGCCACTAAATCTTTTGGTAATGTTCATGATCAGCCCTACTGTCCCATAGGCAAAGAAAACATAAATACTTGGTGTACCCACCCTGCATTCCGAGTAAGAAGGCAAGCATTTTAAAATCACTACAAACATCCCATTTAAATTTAGTATAGTTTACCTTTTCGAGAAGCCTTTCTACATTGTCATATTCTTCCTTCATCTGTACCGAGTATGCTATAGGCAGGGATGGATACTGATTCCCATTATGTAGTAAAACAGCTTTGAGGCTTTTTGTAGAACTATGAAAAGTCACCATTCTTCAGGGTTGTGATCAATTCCAATAGGTGTAAACAAGCCATTAATATCTTTGCAGAAGCAGAGATCTTCACTTATTTTAAAGTATACTTCGAATTCCTCATGGCACTTCCTGTATACTGTTGATCATCAGTCCTCCCCCAACAGATTCCATTCATTAAATCTGGATGCCAAAAGTTCAGCTCCTGACTTAGTGAGACCCAAGTCTCTGATGAGATCATCCAGCTCACGTTGATTTAGAAAGTGTGGGCGGGTACTCATTCTTGGCTCAAACGTTTCATCCATTTCTTCATTGCCACAACCTTCCAACTCTCCTGATGAGACCTCCATTATACCCTCTACCTGAAAAAATATATCTAAAAAGAGATGCATTTAATAGCTGGAGCATAAATAAGGATTGAATGTGTAATCACATTACAAGAAACCTTAGCTATATGTTTTGAATACTTCAGTATTGATTCTGTTACAAAGAATATAGCTTACAATTTGATAGGATGTACTTACATTTTCTGGCAGCCGTGGAACCAATAAGGTATCATCATGTTGCACAGGTGCAATAGACGATAAAAGGTTGGGATATGGAAGGGATTTTCTTCCCTCAACTTTTCTGTACTTTCATATGTCAATCATGCAGAAATAGCAATCATCGTGATGATTGTTTGGCTCTCGCTAAACTCTGGGCACAGCAAATGGCATTGCTTTTCTTGCACCTCTCAGCTATGCATCTAAATTTGAACGACAACTTCCACATATCACATGAGGAGCCCATGGTTTTTCTTGGTCACCCATACTCATTCCAAAGTACAGTCTATAAGCAATCCAGTACTTTGCACCTTTCACAATTTTATGTGACACATGTTCAGGTCCAACAGAGAAACCACACACAAAACAAAAACGAATCTGGTGAATTTCTGCATTCTCTTGTAGCCATAATCAAGAAAGTCAATATTTATCAAATAAACCTGAAAGAGAAAATAAATAAATTAGCGACAAATGTTAGTGTGCTTTACCCGTACCCCATACATTTCTTTATATTAGCACAAGTTGTTATATCTTTCAAACGGTCGAGGGTAGAGAAAAGGTAAGGACATATTTGGAATCAGCGCAAAATTTAATATTAAAAACACTCAAAGAAATAAGAGAAACAAAATTTTGTGAAAACTTTTTACACGTGCCCTAATTTCAACACTCTACTTAGGAACATCTTTTCAGCAACTTCCATTCTCCCCCCCCCCCCATCTCTCTTAATTTCTGTTTCTCTCTCTTGATGTCTCTTAATCTATCCCTTAATCTCACTATTAATCTTGCTCTTATTCCCTATATCTTTCTTTTTTTTCTCTCTCTCTCACTCACTATTACTCTTACACTCTGTTTCCCTCACACTTTCTCAATCTCTCTCATAATGTTGATGTTAATTTTTCTCTTAATCTATCCCTCTCACACTGCCACTCTCTCTTCCATCAACCTCTTTTCCACAATATAAGGTTGGCTAGCATCAAAGCCCTCCAGATATGACTGGGCGGGATGTATGACAGCCCCGCCCCTCCCATTACCGTGATTGGGCATTATGCTCCAAAGGACAAAGCGCGTCTTCCAATGTCGGCGTCTCCTATCCGGGCCTAGTTGCCTTTTACGACATGGCTTGGAGAAAGGTATACTTATTGTTCTTGCCCCAAATAGAGGCTAAAAATATCCCCCAATTCCATTGTATTTTGACACTTCTAATGTAAATCTCTAAACACCATCAGGGGAGATGTACAAAGAGACTGGTAAACACACCTCATGCAAGCGGACTGATAAACACCTCAAACAAAGGCACAGATAAACGCACCTCAAACAAACGGACTGATAATCAAAGCTCAAACAAACGCACAAATCAACACATCTTAAACAAACGGACTAATAAATACAGCTCAAACAAACGTGCTGATGGATACACCTCAAACATACGGGCTGATGAACACCCCCATCAAACAAACGGTATTATACACATACCTCGAACAAACGGACTTGTAAACACATCAAATAAACAGTTTGATAAACAATCTTCTAACAAACACTGATAAATCCACCTCAACCAAACGGACTGCTAAACACAACACATACAAACGGACTGATAAACATACCTTAAATAAAACGGACTGGCAAACACACTTCCAAAAAACGGACTGATAAGCACCTCAAACAAATGCAAATATAAACACACTCCAAAAAACGGACTGATCACCAACCTCAAACCAACGCACATATAAACACACATCAAACAAACGGACTGAAAAACACATCTCAAACAAACGCACAAATAAACACACCTCAATCAAACGGACTGATATGATAAACACACCTCAAACAAACTGGCTGATAAACATAGCTCAAACAAACGTGTTGATAAATACCCCTCAAATAAACGGATTTATAAACACGCCACGACCAAACAGACTGATAAACATATCTCAGACAAAAATTTTGATAAACATTCTTCTTACAAACACTGATAAACTCGCCTCAAACAAACGGAATGATAAACACACTTTATACAAACAGACTGATAAACAGACCTTAGGCAAACGGATTGGCAAACACACTTCAAACAAACAGACTGATAAGCACACTTCAAGTAAACGGAATCATAAACATACCGCAAACATACGGACTGGTATACACACCTCAAAAAAACGGCCTGATAAACACACGTCGAAAAACGGACTGATAAACACACCTCAAATAAACGGATTGATAAACGTAACTCAAACAAACGGACTTATAAACATACTTCAAACAAACGAACTGATAAACACACCTCAAACAGATGGTTTAATAAACAATCTTCGTACAAACTTTGATAAACGCACCGCAAACAAACGGACTGATAAACACCTCGAATAAGCTTACCGATAAGCACCTGAAATAAACGGACTGATAAACACACCTTAAACCAATGGACTGTTAAACACACTTCAAACAAACTGACTGATAAACCCACCTCAAACAAACTGACTCATAAATGTAACTTAAATAAACGGACTGATTAACAAGTCCAAAACAAACATAAAAACAGTTGGACATGTAAGCGTAAAGCAGTTTCAAGAATTCAAGCCATTCACGATAAAAAGTTCGGGAAAAAATAGACATAAAAAAAGACAATAACATACTGGTCGATATAAATGTGCTGTAGATATATCATTGTGGTACTGACAAAAACAACGGTGGAGAAAGAGTAATAAACAAAGAATGTTTATCACCAAAGAGTTCTTGAAGGTCGTCTATGTGTCCGCAAATGAGACACAAGCTAAATGTTTGATTTTGGTTTGGGGATTTGTGATGGAGACCCCAGAACTTGGCTCTCAACTATGATTGATGTCAAGCACGTATATAGTTTTAAAGGTCAAAGAGATAAGAAGCTGGGAACCAATAAATAAACAAATCACGCAACGGCATTTGACCTCGGTGCGTATAAGGAATGCATATTTCTAAAGAACGGTTGTTTGTCTGTTTGCAAAGGAACAAAACAGAATTCGAGGGAAGATGGTGTGACGGGGTATTCTGTTCTACTGCCCCTAGGGTAGATGCAGCGACGGTGTCAATTTAGGTACAGCCAGATAAGGTATAAGGTCCGATGGGCATGCTGAGGTACTGCCAGGTAGGTTAAAGAGGAAATTTAACCTAGCGTCTGTTAGGCTAAATGTGTGATCGGGTATTTTAAGTTAGTGCATGATTGGGTAGATAAGGTGATGACGGGATAATTTAAGGTACTGCTTGGTAGGTTACATTTTGTTAAAAGGTATAATAATTTAATATGTGGTACGTAAGGTTCCAATGACATGTTCCAACGCATCTGTTGTACCTGTTTTTAAAGGCGATAAGGAAGATTTGAATAACTACTAGCCAATCAGTCTTATCAGTAACATATAAGCACAAAATTGCAAAACACTGCATGCAATATAACATTTATGATTATCGTTATGCAGTTTCACAATTATTGCAGAAAAATAACTCTCAACATGTCATTTGTTGACAATGAAAAAACCTGACTCACTAAAAAATTCAATTCTAAGAGCATTAAGAAACAAGGAAATAACAAAACCTACATTGACATCCTCTCTTACATATATAACCATTCAACATCGTCATTTAGGCTGCGCTCGGTCAGTAATTAAATATAAATAAAAAAAAGAGTGGGATAAGGGTTCTATCTCCCTAAACAAATCTGTTTACAACAGTGCTTGAGGTGATTTTCAAGACTTTGGCCTTGAAACAAAATGGAATCAGAATTAATCGGGGATAATTAACTCACCAACGCTTTGCTGGTGGTGACAGTTTTATGTGCTTCAATTTGAAAAAAAATACCGGCAATGATAACATGACTTAAGACAACCACGAAGAATTTTAGCTGCAGACCTTGTTAATAAAGACTAATATTGAGTACACTTATTTAACCAAGCACTCCAATGGTGACCCAGTGAACAATTTACATTCTCTAAAGCCTGCATCAAGAAACCCATCGTTCAACAGAATTCACCACGTACTCGTCATCGCTCTTCAACAAGAAAACAACCAGAACTCCTTTTTTTACGGAAAGAGCAATTGTTTCGGTGATTCGAGTGCCTCAATATTTGTCAGGAAGGACGAAACAATGGCTCCTTCTCTGCGAACTGTCATTTGAGTCCAAAAAATGTCCTGTCCTCCAAGACAAAATTCTGACTGGCTTTTCCCCGTATATCATCAAACCTAATCAAAGCAGCGGACTCATCTCATTATTTGAGTTTTCAGCAGAGAAAAATATCCATGAGGTGTTCAAGACCTGCGTTCTTCGGAACCACTAGCCCTTTGGTGAAGAACGATGGCAGAACCTCACCATAAACATCACACTGGTTGGCAGAAGACTACAACTCTCCTTCGGCAGCAATAGGACGTCGTGGGTGCCGAATTCCAGGTGGCACAGGTGAAACAAGTCTTCCTCGGTCGCCTATAAATTCATGTGACACACACATCCTTGAGGCGCGGGGGAAGGTAAATCGCTCGATATCTTGGCGAAGACTGTCGATCGGTTTCTTAGCTCGGGCTGCGTTAGGTGACAGAGAGATATTTGACGCTACCGTCGGCAATATTCCAAACCTCCGAGGTTTGCGCAGCTCTCCCACTGCCCAGGACCACCCAACGCTAGAAGATAAGATGGACAGAATTTGCCCAAAGAAATATGAGATTAAAGCTCGTTTCGACATAAGAATCCTGATTTCCGCTCACGTTCTTGGTTATCGGGTTGGTATGGTTCTTCTCCTACGGCAAAATTCAGGGAGGAAATTAGTTAGATCGTGCTGGTATCATCAGAATTTCAGAGATGATGCCCATTGCTAATCATAGCCAGTTTGGCCTCCGTGTGGAAGGAAGCTAATGAATATCTTCAGCTGCTTTTTCCAATTTAGGGCACTACGACCATCGTCCTTCCTTCGCTGCCAGAACACACCCAATAGCGCCTTGCTGGGATCTCAAACCCTTCCGCAGATACAAGTCTCACCACTGTGCCTCATCTGGACACTTCATTGAAATTTACACACTCCAACTTCACCATTCAGCAATCGAAAAATTCCCCAGACTTGACAACATATTTCACAGTGAAATGAAGGTAACCTTACCTCGTCAGAGTTGTCATGCCCTTCTCCACAGCCAATCTTAGGAGCACTCCAGCTAAGCAACCAGCTCCAACTAAGGAAGAATATCTTCCGGGGGCCTTCATCAGCCTCCCTCCGCACTCACTGTTAGGGCGATGCAGGGCTTGAACCTCTGCCTCTTTATCCGGGATCGAAACAGAGACTCAACCTAGTCGACAGTGGCTCTATCGTCTCCATGTCTGGCTTCGCCTCAGGAGACACGTCAACCTCTAATAGTTTCCTTGCTACAAACAATCAAAGAAAATTCTTTCTTTCTATCTATATCTTTCCCGGACTGTATCTCCATTGGCTGTTCTTAGTTGCTAACATCGGTCACCCCATCTTAAGGGCAGACTTCTTTCACGGAACGAGTTTCCAGAAGTGGTATTCACGTCACTCCATCCTGCACTCCACGGTTTACTCTTACCGCAACTGTTCAAGGAATTGACTTGCCAAGTTCCATAGGCCCCCTTTCAGCCGTACACATAACAATACATGCCAAATAAACTGCATTACTCGCATCCTCACCAAACTTAACCTCACCTCGGCTGTGTGGACAGCCAGTAAAGCACTCTACCCAGCACCATATACTCTAACATGCCTCCTTGTCTACACCCGCTTACCACATGCCAAACTCAGAGCAGAGAAGGAAGAGTTCTCCAGATTGGAGAAAGAAGGCGTAATTCGAAAATCGCGATCTCCGTAGTCATTCCCATTACATCTAGTTTCAAAGAAGGATGTGTCCTATAGTGTGTAACTTATCCAATTATTTCCATTCGTCTCAGAATTTACGGGTCAAATAACAGGTGTACATGTATTTTCGAAACGCGATCTGCTAAAAGCCTTCCATCGAGTGTGAAAAAAACTGTGTAAACACGCCATTTGCTGGGTACGTTTTTCTGTACATGCCACTTGGTTTGAGGTCGTCTCTACAAACGTTTGTGCGTGTTACTAACAAAGTCTTGGGAGATCTTCCATCCGTTTTCACTTTTATAAACAATATATTTTTCTACTCTCCAGCTTACGAAACACACCTCCTACACCTAAAGCAGGTATTTGACCGCCTACTGGTCTATGGTTTAAAGTTAGCACCACAAATATGTCAATTTTGAGTAGACCAGATCGAATTCTGGGATACCTCGTAACCAACAAGGGCATATCACTTCTGCCTGACAGAGTTAGAGCCATACGCAATTTCCCTGAAAATGCCACATATAAATATCTAAGGAAATTCCTAGGTCTATTAAATTTTCACAGTAATCAAGTAAAAAAGCGGCCTCCATTTAAGCACAGCTAAATGACCTCCTGAAGGATGCACACAATGCAGCAAATGCCCATTGAATTTGCCAGAAAGTGCTATGTGTGAAATTCAGGAGGCCCAACTTGCTCTGTCCTCAACCACCAAATTACGGTATCTATTGCAAGATGCCCCACTTCGAATTTTGAAAAACATCAGAAGGAAGTGTGTGTCCCATTAGCTTTTTCAAAACAGTTGTCCACAGCTCAGACAAAAATGTTTACGTTCAAGAAAGCTTTTTGCCAACTCCTCAGCAATAAAAACTTCTTTCCCACCTTAAAAGGATCCAACGTAACTCTTTCCACTGACTACAAGGCTCTCGCCTTAGTATTCCCTTTACCAACGTATCCTTATCCTCCTCTGGTGGCTCGATACCTGGATTTCATTGCGCTACTTATGGATGATCTCCAGTAGTCGCATGCTAAGAATCTCACCCCATTTGACACTCTTTTCAGGAGTACACCGACCAAAGACATCATCTATGCGGTCAAGATGACAATTTATATCTGGCGCTATTTGATCGCAGCCCGCTCTTACAGCTTCATATTGTGTTTGATACCTTAGTGTTTCCCACGTCCTTTCAACGGTTGACTATGTCCTGCTATATTAAGCAGCTATACTGGTATATAGCTGCCTAGTAATTACTCACTTCTTGAGTAAGAAAAAGGCAAACTTTCAATTATCCTCCCTCTGCCTGCAAATTAGTGATCGTAAAGTTCTGGTTGACTTATTGCTGAAGAGGTTAAGAAGGGTCGTCGTCCCCGAAACATTTAAACAAATATTTGACCACTTTCATATTTTGGCTCACTTTGATGTTATTGGCAGCCTTTATATACTTTCCAAGCACTTTATGTGGCCTCAAATGTGCAAGATGTATAAAATCTTGTTCTTACTTGTGTTCCATGTCAGCAAACGCGCACAAACAAATAAGTAGGATGGCCAGAAAGTCCTGACTAACTTAGAAAGCAGAAAGAAAACAACCAAATTTTATGGATCAAAACCATCATTTTTCTTCAAAATAAAGTACGTAATTCTCTACGATCTTCTTCCAGCGATTAGCCGGCATCCGAATCTACCACAGATACCAGGTTGATGGTCAGCCGAAACGTGGTTGATCGTCAAGGGTAAGATTCCCGTAGTTGAAATGTCTTTACCTCCTAGAGACCTTCGCCTGACTGACTGTGCATTCTCTTCAGTATTTCAAAGTTCTTTCACAGAAATTCCTGTAGAAATTTTTCGCTTGTAACAGTAAAGAATCAAAACTCCAATTCCACTTTCTTCCAAACTCATTTCTGTCAGTTGGGGATTAAACAGAGAAATAACCTCCGCAGGAGCAACAAACAACAGCAGCATACGGAGGGTGGTATTCAAATGAGTAAAGTTAACCTAACCTATTGTAGTCGAATGAGTAAAGCTAACCTAACCGAATGTAATGGAATAAGTAAGGCTAACCTAACCTAATGGTATTGCTTCATAAAATTTTGATGTTTTCTTTCTGGCCAACCATATAACCAAACCTCGCTTTAGGCAATTTTTGCTGCTGGACTTGAGGCAAGGCGTAGTGCATGCAGATATCACAGGACCGTACGCCGAAACCAATGGGTTTAAATACTTATTATCTATCATGGATAGATACACCAAATGGGTTGAGGTTCTACCTTTGCGCAATTTATCTGCTGTTAAATCCATTAGAGCGATTACGCAAGGATAGATTGCGCGGTACGACGTGCCAAAAACGCTTGTATCTATTCTTTGAGTTCACTAAGGCATTCACCATGTTTTCACTTCTCCTTGGAATCCGAGGGTGAATAGTATCGTCAGGTCGTTCATGAGACGCTCAAATGCTCCCTGCTTGCCAAATCCCCGCCTGATCATTGGTACAATAAATTAACATGTGTGATTCTTGCCCACGGTTCTCAAACCAAGGAAGATTCTTGTACATTACCACCACAGGCATTATACGGTTGCTACTTGCATCTTCAGTTTACACTTTCAAATCTATTAGATGTCTCCATTCCCCTCATTAAATTTATTACGCAAGCTCACTCCTGATTAGAAGTTCACATTCCTAATGATCTACAAACTTGCCTCCATGTGTTTGTTAGAAACATGAAAAACTCCTCTAAATTCGTTAATAAGTTTAATTGTCCGTTTCCCGTTAAACTATATAAACAACATTTATTTCTAATTCTAGCAGGCCAAAACTATCTAAGGTCTATAGCTGTCCGCAATCTAAAGCACTAACGGCTCCAACCGGACACACAAACGACCACAAGGTCTATTCTGGGAGTGCGTAACCGTTAACACCACGACGGCAAGTGTCCTTTGCTACAAACAAGGTCTTCTGACCAAAAAGTCGCGTTCTCTCATTTATTCTGATTTATGACCTTACGACATTCAAAACTTTCAATAATTTCTAGACTAACGTTGGGAGGACCTTGGCAATTCTATCATTTGAAAAAGAATGTAAAGCAACATAAGAGTTTTAAATTTCGTTAGAATCTTTCGAATAGCTAAGATGTTATTGCTAAACAAAATAATTCACAGGCTAATCTTGGGAGGACTTTTGCAATTATATTATTCGGAAGATAATGTAAAATAACATATGGGTTTCAAATTTAGTGAGAATCCTTCGAATAGCTAGAATGTTATTGCCAAAAAAATAATTCCCGGGCTAACCCTATGAGGACTTTGGCAATTATATTATTCGAGAGAGAATGTAAAACAATATAAGGGTTCCAAATTTCGTTAAAATCGGCAGAATAGTTATGATGTTATTGCCCCCTAAAATAATTCCTGGGCTATTCTTGGGAAGACTTTTACAGTTATATCATTTGAAAGAGAATGTAAAAGTACATTCAAATTTCGTGAGAATCGGCCGAATAGTTATGATGTTTGTGGAAGTAAGAATTCGAACGCGCCTTGTGGCCTAATTTTTATCAGGCCTAGACTGGCGCCAGCCACGTTTGTTTTCATTTATGACCGCCGTCCCCAACTCTGATAGCGTTTACCGCCCGTCTGGCCACTGGTGTCTCTCTCGTTTCGCCCCCCCCTGTGGGGTAGAAAGAATTCTCTGACTACCCCCCTCCCGGTCGCTTCGTCAAAGCGGCGCTTATCAAACTCCTTTGTTTGCATTGTCTGCCGCCATGCTATCCCTTTGGACTTTGCTCGTCGTTCCCCCCCCCCTTGCCTCCAGACGAACTCCCCTATTTAAGTCGAAGTGCATAGTTCTCATCAGAGAGGGTGAATTAGGAAGTCTTGACGCTCAGATCAAGTGTATCCCTATCCCAGTCGAACCGAGCTTCGTCGTCGTGATTTCTTGAGCAGATCCTCTCCGTAATCCGCTTTGTTCAGAGGAAGATTACCACTACCTTATTACGTCCCGGAATACTGTCTTGGGCTTCGCCTCTTCTCATCCGTCTTCGTGGAGATTCTACGCCGTCCGTTGACGAATCTCTACTGTGGTCGCTCCCCCCTTCCCGGGAGTTGGAGTAATCGCCCACCCGTTGGAGTTCCCTGGACGCTCATACCCCGAGTTCGTTCTACGAAGACCTGGCCACCAGTCTCCCGCTCACGTCAATCATCCGAGGTAATCCAGAATCCTAGCCTCATAAGTCACTTCATTATCTCAAGTACTAAGAAGACCCCATTAACGCATAACGAAAAGATATAGTAATATTACTCCTCTTATTTAAACTGTCGAATTAATTAATAATTCCCGTGCCCAGCTTCCATTAATTCCTTCCCGCTATAAATTTCATTGTCAAGCTAGCCTTTGTGCTAATTTCCATTATTATTCTTGTCTCCATACTTAATCAATTATCTTGTATTAAAGCTTATTTTTGTAGAGGTGTTTCCTTAGATAATTCCTGAGTTGAATCTGGCAAACGAGTTCCCCTTTCGAATAGCCAACCTGTAATTAAGTCGCACTCTTACCTTGGGAACCATTGCCTTCCATTCGCTGCATAACTGCCTGAGTACAGGGCCGAGATTTGCCGGTCTGACTCAATTACGTATGTACCCATATTAGACCGTGGGACATACTGTGTCGTTCCTCGACAATATTATTGCCAAAATAAAATAATTCCCGGGCTAACCTTGGAGGGACCTTGTCAACCAAATCATTTGAAAGAGAACGTAAAACAACATGAGGGTTTCAAATTCATTAGAATAGGCTGAATAATTATGATGTTATTGCCGAAACAAAATAATTCCCTGGCTAACATTAGGAGGACTTTGGCAATTATATCATTTGAAAAGGAATGTAAAATAACATAAGGGTTTCAAATTTCGTTAGAATCGGCCAAATAGTTATGATGTTATTGCCAAAACAACATAATTCCTGGGCTAACCTTGGGAGGACTTTGATAATTATATAATTCGAAAGAGAATGGAAAACAAGATGAGGTTTTTTAAATTTCGTTAGAATCGGCCGAATAGTTACAATGTTATTACAAAAAAAAAACGGGGACCGACCGACCGATATAGTGAGATGTAGAGTCACCCGCGACTAAAAATCGAAAACTAACCAGAATATCACCCCAAAAGTTCTCGAAGGGAAATCCGTAAAGAAAGAGGTGATGTTAGTGGACTTAAAGATGAAGGCGATTAACCATAACTTTAGTAAACTTCTTTGAGTACACCAATGCCCCATTATAGGGTGAGAAAGGCATTGATTCTTCATGTGGGGAAATCAAACATGTGAGTGTTATTCTGATTTCATTTTATGACCATCTTTTCCCACGGCTCTTAGATCAGAATCTTGTGCAACACAACATATTTGAAACTACTTGCTATTTATTTATTCAATTTGCTATTTAGTTACATATTTTCTTGCCTATTTAATTACTTTCTTAGATATTTAGTTACACTCTTGACGATTTAGTTGCTTCTTTGGATGTTTACTTACTTGATTGGCTCTTTAACTACTCTCTTGATTCTTTAATTAATCTCTTGACTCTTTATTTAGTTACTCTCTTGGCTATTTAGTTGCTGTCTTAGTGTTAAGTTACTCTTTTAGCTTTTGTTTGAACCATGTGTTGTGTAGTTTTCTTCATTCATCGTTCCATTGATTCATTCAAGTCTGCCAACGCCTTTTGCATAGAAACTAACCCATAACTGAATAAATCTACCTCCTCGTTTTACCGTGGGGGACAGTGTTTTTCGAAGACCAACCTCACTACTTCTACGCCAAACATACCTGATATCATTTGTGCCATACAACTCCATCTTCCTTTTATCTGGCCATTGCACATGATTCTAAAAATTAAAACTCTCCCCAAATTCTCAGTGACGTAATTTAATTTAGCTTTCAAAAATATTTTTCAATAAAATTGTCTTCCTCGGACGACGTCCATGAATTTCTACCTTATACAACACATTAGACACTGTGTTCAAACTAGCATTGACGCATTCCTCTCGTAACTGATTGTTCAGCTTTATTCTAGTCACCAATGGGTTATTTTTAACAGATCTAAGTATCCTTGCAACCGTGCGGAGTGGAATGTTCCTAAGATGACCGAATAAGGGGGATTTACAGATGTCCCCATTTCCTTAAACTTTCTTATTACTCAATGCATTGTCGATTTATGGACATTTATGTCCTGAGAAATCTTTTTTTAGCTCACCTTAGATTCAGATTTCGTAATTATTCTCTATTTGATGAAGGAAGACAGTTCCTACCTTTCGCCATGATGATTTATTATAGAATAAATTTGCGAGACTTGCAATGCCAAAGAGAGGGTTTTAAAAACGTTCTATACTATTCCTGAATAGTCGAAATTATAAATATGTCACTGAAACTACTAGAGTGACTTCAAAAATGTGTCCTAATCGAAACCAAGTAAATTTAATATATGGATGTGAAAATTATATCGTATGAATACTTTTCGGTTGTGAATTTTCGAAAAGTTTAATATTCCTTTGTTTGTTTATCAAACTTGTTTCAGTTTTGAACCACCTGAGGTGGAGATGGTCCTGAAGGTGGCACCTCCCCAGATGGCAGGGTATTCAGTGGGGCAAACCTTGAATCAGTGGCAGACACCGAACCTGAGTTTGCACCTCTGCAAAGCCCTCATCATGCCCCCGAAGACTCCCAAGGGGAGGTGCAACTGACCCTCCCCTCCTCCTGGTGGCCTTTTGACTGCCAAAATCTTCTCCATCTCGGGAAAAGATCTGTCCGAGGCTAGTTCGGCCGGCCTTGGGACCCTTCCGTGTGTAGGGAGGAGAAGAGTTCACTCCAGCTCCTTCTCTCCAAAAAAGAAATGAAAAGATAAGAAGAAATCAAATAGGACAAGGGATTTCTCTTCCTCTATTTGGGTTCGGGCGAAACACGGGTCTGTTCCCGTTTTACCAAGCGGCGTGACCAAGAACGGCAGGTCCGGCCTTGAGGCACCCTCTGGCGTAGGAGCCGAGGCCAAGACCGAAGTGGCAAGTGTGGTGAGCGGAGTCTCGATTACTAGAAATTACCTGGAGTTTTTTTAGCACGCTGGTTTTATGCGCTTAATTATTCGCTCCACGGATGACGGCAAGTTGACCAAAGACCACATGCTCCATCAAAGGAGAGATTTAGCTAGATTGACTGGTAGAGAGTCGGAGGTGACCAGTTTCTCTGACTGGAGCCTTCGGGGGAATTCGTCGGATCCTTCCCAGGTGGCTATTTTTAGTTCCCTTCGGACACTCTATGGCTCACGAGTGAGTGTGATGCCGTACTCTACAATGAATTTCTTGAAATGAGTGGTTTATGCGAGGGAACTGTAGACTACTCCTAAGAAGACATGACAAAGGAGCTTTCTGACCAAAGAGTGTTAAGATCAAACGTGTGATTAGAAAACAGGGATGGGACTCGAGACCCACCCCTACACTCTTTGTCACGTTGGGTGATAATAACAAGCTCTATGATGCGGTGCATATCAATTGGTATCCCTACCGCGTGAATGCATTCGTGCTACTACCGCGGAGGTGCTACTACTGCTACCACTTCGGACAAATGAATCGCTCGTGTAAACGTGCAAAGTCGGATTTACCTGAAGTCTACGTATGTTGATCCAAGGCTGTGCACGATAAGTCCTTATCACGTGTGGCCAATTGTGGTGTTCCGCACTCTGTTTCTCAAATCAATGTAAAGCGTATCTCATAGGGAAGGAAATTATAGCCGTTCACGCTGCGAATCGTCTTTCCTTTCGCGAGGCTAAGAACTTGGTCTCGGCACGCCCAATGGTAACTGGGACGTCTTAGCCTCAATATTAAAAAAGCACTCCCTGCCCTTGGCACCTCTAGGCTTACAAGCATAGTCGCTTCCGCGGCCATTCAGAACCTTTCTGCCGGTTCTATCCAGTCTGGGCCGTCCCCTAGTAGAGGCGGCGGTATACAGGGTTTGCACCCAGCTTCGGTTAAAACAAGGGCTCCCACTGCGTGACCGATCACTAGAATCACAGGTTTCAAAACACACGAAAGTAGTCATAAGGCCATCTTCGGAGACTCGTAAAGCTGTCCCTGAAAGGAGGCCAGCACTAAAGGACCTTCTGTTCCTGCACCCCCACCCAATGCTGAACATGGTGACTCGGAGTCACGGTGTAGTAGGTTTTTCTGTTCATTTTTTTTACCTCAACTCACCTGTCCCCACTCTAATGCCCAACTTTTGTTTCAGGTTTCAGGTTTCGGCTGATTTTATATCTCTCCCACAGATAACTTTGATTGACAAGTTGACAAATATAAACATTTTGTAAATCCGGACATTTTTTGTTTCGAGTGCACGAAGACAAGCGAAGCTGGGCGGAAATCCAGGTGTGTATAGTTGTGTATGAAACGTGTGTGGGTGGTGTGTATGTATATGAGGGAGGGGGGATATGTAACACAATCTAAGAGTGAGCAGGGGCTAATTTTTCCCCTTTTTTCCAGCGCATATGTAAGTTGCCGCAGGCTGCTCTCACTTCGGTGTGAGGAATGAGTCGGGGAGTGTGGAACTGCTAGACCCGTATGTGGCGGGATTTGGGAGTCACAGCCATCCCGCTTCATTGTTAGCGAGAACGAGGACAAGACGGATGAAGCCAGACGCCAGCGCTCTCCCACCGAACCCGCTCCACACTCAAGGAGAACGAAAGGAGGGCTCACCCTAAACGCGCGAAAAAGAGACCGCCCCGGGGCAACTGAGTGACTATTTGGCAAAAATGAACCGGCTCATTTTAGATTTTTTGTGCTAAGCGATTGATCATTGGAGAGAGGGAGAGCACAATTTGTGCTTTGCATAAAGCAAGTTTTTTTCTTGTCTTATATATTTATATTTAAAGAAATTGTATTTTTATTTATCCATATTTACTCTATTGGTGCGTTTATCATATATTTGCTCTAGTTGAGAATTGTATATTAGTGTATATTTGCTCATAGGTGATAAGATTAAGTGGTGTATATAAATATATTTTAATATAAAAAATAATACTATATAAATATCTCCGTTTCCTTGAGCCTCCTTCCGATCTAACGGGCGTCTCCTGAGCGAGTGAGCAAACCCTTGTGGCGGGGGGTTTCCGAGACCGTCCGCTACAGCGGGACCCTCCAAAAGAGAGACCCCGTTTCCAAAACCACCCAGCCAACCAAAAGTTTCGAGGCGGAGTCAGGAAAAGACTCACATAGCAAGCTCAACCTCCCCCGATAATTCCTCGAAGGCGACAGCGCCTTATACATCAAACAGTGCGGAAAGTTCTGCCTCCGGAATTCGTACAGCCATTCCTGTGATGACCCTCACTTCGAAGAGGGTCTCCGCATCTCCTCTGAGCCTGGCCTGGAGGGCATATTCCTTCAATGAAATTGTCGTGGACTCCGAACCAAGGGGGAGGAGCTATAGAGGCTTGTCTCTTCCAGCTCCCTATTAGCTATTTTTTTGTAGGAAACCATGCTGTGCGCTTGCTCCCTTACCACCCTCCTGGAGTATAATGGTTTTGCGACCCTAACACCATGGAATGTGGTTCATGTAGGAGGATGCGCGATTAACACTCAACATTATGTCTCCGTTCTTCTATTCAATAAAAATACCTCTTTTCAGGCAATGTCAGTGCAACTCACCTGGATAGCAGATAAACTGTTATTTATGCGTACATTTCCCCTTTAGCCGACTTCGACGCGGCGAAAATCTCCCGCATCGTGGCACGGTTGCCGAGACACTTTCTTCTGCTCGGGGGATTTGAACGATAGACCCTCCCTCTGCGTAGACTACTAGAGCAATCTCAGGGATCAGGTCTATGTCGACCTCATCGACGAGCTGGGGTTGGGTATCCTAAATGTGAAAAATTTATACATCTGGCCTATAACCGCTTCATTTTCCTGACTTGACCTATCTTTGTGCAGTCCGGATGCCGGATGAGGAGCCGGATTTGGGGTTGGAAGTGGTCAATTGCCTTCATGGTATTGACCATTATTACATTCAAATATCATTTACTAGGACGCTACTGCCTGAAATCTTTTAACAATAGGTTTACAATAAGTGAGTTGCGTTCCACTCTCGCTTCATACACGGCATCGGCCCTAGTCCGCACATTGTGCCGTATACCATGCTTATGCACCTAGGTAAGCAAGATATAACATTTACAGTATGCTGGATTTGTTCAACATGAGTTTTACAGAGGCTACCATCCTAGACTCATGGCGAATGGCTACTATGATCGCTTTTCGCACACCAGGGAGATATGACTCTACTTTGTCTAGTTTCCGCCCAATTTAACGTCTTATGTATGCAAGTTGATTGATAAATTAGGAAAGGTTAGATTATTTTTTTCTTGGACATCAGAGACCACCAATCTTCTGCACAACGCGGCTTCGTACCACTAGGCGTCAGATGCTTCGTTTCAACTGTAAAATGCGATTTACGGGGCCTTCCTTCGTAGACAGCACTACGGTGCGGTATTTTTCGATCTGAAGAAGGCCTATTATACCCCATGGCGATACAGTAGAATGGAGACTTTCCACACGATGGAAGCAAGGGGACGCCTCCAAATCTTTATATCTGAATTGCTGCGAGATGGTTGGCTCAGTGTACGGTATGGGGACCACTCTCTAGCCTAATGGAAGAGAAAAAGATCTTCACGCAAGGGAGTCTCCGGTATCACCTCGGTGCTGCCGGAAAATGTTCTCGCTAGGCTCTACGTGGATGACGTGTTTTGATCTCTTCATGTGCGACCTAGATGCCAACTCTGGAGCATCGATCTAAACAGGCATTGAACTGATCTCTCGTTATGCCGAAGCGCACAGTTTACTGGTTTCCCTGTCCATGACTAAGGTGGTGCACTTCTGCAGCCTTCCACGACTCCATCCCAACCCAGATGTGTTCCTAAACGGGATTCGCTTAGAAGTGGTGGATTCGGACCGTTTCCTTGGTCTGTTTTCGACCGAAGCCCACCTAGGAAGCTCTTTTTCTCAGCCTTAGGGCATCTTGTATCAGTGCCATGAAAATACTTCGTTCAGTGATGTTCAGCACTTGGCTGAGGAAAAGTCTACTGCCTTACTTTTCTCCTTAACTTTGTTCGTTCGGGGCTTGCCTGCGGGCGCGAATTTTACGCATCCGCAGTCGAGCGTGTAGTGCGGAAGGTGGACTCGATCCACCACACCGGCCTAGGTCTGGTGACCAGTGCCTTACGCATGTCTCCCATTAAGAGTCAATTTATCGATTCCAGAGAGATGTCACTCGCTCTTTGCAGTGCACAGTGCATTATGCGCTTGTACGCGTGAGTCCGGTGCTTACTACAGTCGCAAACGGCTGTCAGTGCATCCGCTTCGGATCTCGATTGGTGTTAATTCCACCGAAAGACGCTAGTCATATCCTAAGCTCTTTGGGTTTAAGGCAAGCAAACTCGTTCGAGACCTCTGTGCAGATCTCGGATCTGTGGCTTTGCTTGTTTCTCCCCAAATGTTTCTCTGGATGGTATCAATTTTGAATATTTGTCGCCACGCCTCTCCTCCCAAAGCTTCTACGCCCACAGGAGTATTGCGTTCGGCCTTTTGGAACACACTTCGTGTCACGTTATATCCACCCAGTGTAAACGGATGGCTCCATGTCCTAGGAGTGGGTCGGCTTCCAGTCTGTATCCCCTCTGTTTAAAATCATAGGACCTCTATCATGCGTTGCGTCTCTCTTTACGGTCGAGCTAGTTGCAATACATCGTTCTGTAGCTGAGTTTTCCCATCATAGCCGGTTCAAAGACCAGAATGAGATCTTTAGAGACTCACAAAGCGCCCTGGGTGCTCCTGATAAATTGTAATTTCCACACTCCTTGTTCACGATATCTGTGACGCCACGGGTACCGTAAGCCGGGCGGATGTCGAAAGTATGTTCTGATGGGTTATGGGACATATGGAAATTGTGGAGAATGAGAGCACCAAAAAGGACCGGGCGACCAGACCAGCGTTCCGCTTTTCCTCACACTGACTACATAGCAGAAATCAGGGCAGCCTTCCAGGTTTCCTGGCAAAGAAGATGGGAGAAGGACGACGGAGAACTTGAATTACCGGTGTGACTGCTTCGCGATTATTCCCATCCCTCCCCCAATTCTTCAGCGGATTCCTGTCGCTTTCTGTCGCCTTCAAATTAGGCACACTCGTAGGACGCCCTGCCATTTGATGGAGCACTCCCCTACACATTACTGCGACAGCTGCGTTGTCCCCAGACTGTTCGGCACATTCTTGTTGAATTTCCCACTACAAAAGATCTTTACGCACGTTACCTGTCCCGATACCGTGATGAGGGGGGTTGCTCCCGCTTGTGACTTGTATTCTGGATGGGTTAATGACCATAGACTTGCGAACTATTTGACTTCTTGGAGGAGGCTTTTCTCCTCCATTTTATTTGATGCTCTTTAACGTAGGTCGCATCAGGTGTTGGCGGGGCCATTCCCGAATTCGAAGCCTGTTCCCTTCTTCTTCTTGCTTTTTTTGTGTCTTGTTTTGTTTTGTTTTATTTTGAGTTTTGGTTTATTTGTTTGTTTTGGATTTTGGGGGTGTCTATATTTCGTTTGTTTTTAATCTAGCCTAGAATTAGGCTCTAAGATGATTACGGTGACTTATGTTCTAGTAGGCATTCGCCATATGAGTTCTGAAATTTGGGGGTGGTTAGTGTGTCTAGTAAAGCATTTGCTCCAAGCATACACAAACGGCCAAGAAACTATGGCGAAAGATTGTAGTATCACGTAGAGGTATGAATACTTTCTGGAGCAAGTGTATTTATGTTCACGAGATTATGTGTACATGTGGTAGCATGAGTAATCTTTAGCCGGTGAATTTATTACCAGCGGGAGATGCCGTTTGTCCAAATCACCTCCATTATTTTACTTGAAAAGTTGTCATGGAACATTTTAATAAGTTGGGACTATTTAGCACCTCATAATATGATCATGGGTTTCTCATAGCCGGTAACATTGTATATTCCTTTATCTTACCTTTTACATTGAATGAATATTTGATTTCCTGTGTTTGTAAAAAGATCTGCAGCTTGCTGATGAGAGAGGCCTCTAGCGTCAGTTTGGCTAATCTTCAAGAGGACATCCCCTTTCTTTAAAATTCCATCTGCTGGAGTTCCCACGAGAACCTATAAAAAAGAAAGGTATTTTGCGAGAATGAAAAACTGAAGTAAGGAAAATTATCAGGTAGAAAGATAAAATAGGGGTGGAGTTAGGTACAAGAAAGAAAAACTAATCTTATTTCGAGATTGATAGTAGAGAGCAAGAAGTAAATATTAATCAAGAATATTGTGGACTATTCACTTCTAGTCAGATGGTAGTGATGATAAAATTCATCTGTAGGCTTGACTCATTTTAGACTCCCACAGGTAGGTAAGCAAACAAAAAGAGATTTAAAGCTTTAAATTCTTCAAGAATAAAAAAAATAAACATAATTCTATGATAGATTATTTTGCATTTATTTTTATCATAATTTCCCTTCAATTGAAAAGGACCTGATTTTAAAACGTAGCGAAAAAATTTAAAGGAGGCATAAAATGATTGTATTGATGCAATCATGGAATAATTTAGCATCAACTTAAAACCAAGTCCTACCAGGAGGAAATAGCTAGTAAGTAGTAACATTGGCTATCTTATAATCAGATTCAATGATCTCAACTTAATTTAATAAATGGATTAGAATCTTACAACGTTGCTGAAAACTATGTACTGCAGAATATATATTGGACTGGCCGAAAAAAATGGCCTAGATTCTAAGAAGAAACCTTAAACATTTCAGATCATTTGCAAGTGATATTTGGTACACATTAACCCACATTATATATTAAAATTACTTCAAATTTCAAATGTCTTACTACAAAAGGAGCGGCTTTGCCACTCTTCCTTATAGGAAAAGCTTGCGCTTCGCAGGCAGACCTTCGGTTTGTGGCATACGCCAAGGTAAGATTATCGGTTTCCATTTCAGGATCGAATTGAGCAGTTACCTTTCCTATAGTGTCAAATTCTTCTGAAATATATTTATTACTTTTTTATTTTTCGATATCTTCTAGTAGAAAACTTTCAATATCTTTTTGAATAACTTCTTTTTGATTTACTTTTTTGTAATCGTAATCTTTATTTTCTTCTAAAATTTTATTAATAATTTCGTCATAAAATATTTCTTTGTATACAATATTTTTAAAATCCATTTTATTCAAACCTTTCCAATATTCATTTTTATATTCAAGGAGAAAAAATTATTAGGATATAAAAATGGTAGGCTCTTATAAATTATTTGGATAAAAGCTTGAAATATAAGAAAAACCATTCCTGTATTTTCAAACTCTAAAGCAACTCAGATAAAACTTTGCTAAAAGCTTTTAATATACGAAAAACCAGTCCTGCGCTCTAATTTTTCCATCTCTAAAGAAACTCTTATAAAGAACTTTGATAAAACCATTCATTATAGCTAAGACCATCCCTCCCTACGACTTATTTGGCTTTAGCAACAGGGTTTTGGTCTATAAAAATGTAAAAGGTTTCCATTATATATCTCCTAATAATTACTCTTAGTTTAGTTTTTTCATATCAATATCTATTTTCTAGGCCTAAAGGCAATAAAGGCATATATCCGAATTCTTTTGATATATGGAATAGACAATCTACAGAGCTTTTTTTTTCACCCACACAAAGAGAAGAGAGCAAAGAAGTCATAGAAGTCGACATCTAGAGGCAGGAAAGGAACCGCTCAATATCAACAACAAGAAAAGAGCAGAGAAAATATGAAGGAAAATAAATGCAATTCCTCAAATATTTGTAAAACAAACAATCATCGCAGCAGAAACCACTTTTAACGCTCGCTTCCCCAGCATGAGACATCAGCTGAGAATTGAGAACCACCGTTGTTTACTTAAATAAGAAATCATCATCGATACAAATTATAACAAATAAGTCAGCTCCAAACGGGGCATTAAACCAACTAAGAACCAAACTCAATGATGACATACGTATACCCCAACTAATACGAAAATCACCGACAATGACAACCAAACAAGACTACAGATCTTATACCCAAAGAATTCAAACTGAGGTGACCTAAATTGTACAAAAAGGAATTTATCGATTTGATAAATGTGAAAAGTGGAAAAATACTAAATTTAAATTTAAAAAATAACTAAAATAAAGTGAATAAACAAAAGTGAGGTTCTAAACAAAAGTTAAGTGTAAAGTCCATAAACAATGTGGGATACTAAACTTAAGTTAAATTGAACTAAAGTGTGAAAATTATATCATAAACTAATATGTACAAAAAAACACTGCAACATACGCAAAACTAACAGTACTCAACATAAGCTCAGACAACTTAAATACTCATAACGGCAGGAATGAAAGAGGAGCTGCAAAATCGAACAAAGATGGTGGCCCTCACCCAATCTAAATGAAGTTAAGCGAATTGACGTGGATTAAAAGAACTAAAAGCGATGGAAGAAACTGAGAGATTGATGGATGCGTAGTTCAAATCCACGAAAATCAGTAGGGCCACATAATAGAGTTGTTCTATTCTCTCCATCTATCCACTAAGAGAAGAGGGTCAACATAGATCAACTTCTATTCCTCTGCTCTTATAGGTGAGGGCCTGAGGTAAGCCTTTTGGAGAGTGGTGTGATTACCAAGGGTTACTTGTCACCGAATTTTGGTACCAATCTTGGTGCAGCCAAATGAGTTTCTTAATTCGACTGGGCGGCTGCTTGGTTGCTTTCTCTGCGAATGCCTTTTATTCACAAGGCACTGACTCCAAATTGGTAGAAAGCTCTTTTAATTGATTGTAGGCTGGTTAAATGGTGATCGGAGATTTCCTCAAAGGTAAAGGGAATCTTGGAGCTGGGTTCAATTGTGGGAACTTTGGAATCGTCTTCAGATATCTTTTCTTGATAAAAGAAATCATCCTTAAATACAGTCCATCTCCCTTTTTACATCAACAACCCGCATACATGAATGTGGTATTTTAACAGGGATTTATACTTAATTTAAAAATTTGATTAGTTCTTATTATATTAAATTTATTATCACTACTTACATGAACTTATTTTAACAATTCTCACACTATTATCAAGTCTTTTAATTACTATAAAAATAATACAAGGAATTAATACAATTTGATCAAAATCAGGCCGAAGGAAAGACTCACTCTTTAGGGCCCTCAAATAAACAAAGATTTCATACAGGACCGCTTAATACATTAAATATTAATTGAACATACTAACAGATCTCCTCACTGTATTTCATTCAATCTCTCAATTCTTGGATTGTGGATCATAAGCAATTTAAAGATATAATAAATTTCATTTAATACATTTCTTCGATAGAATTGGGATAAATTTTAGAGCGTTTTAAAATATAGAAATAGAAGTTTTGGGAGATTAATTTACAGTACATTGTTTTGATTTAATCACAGATATAAATGGGGGATGTATCGAGGTTTATAAGTGGGTATTGGAGTTTGTAGGCTGATAGTGGTCACCAGTTTGGTGGAGTAAAATGGGGGTAACCAGTTTGTAGGGCGAGTTAGTAGGCTTGATTTTAGTTTTCCAGTCGAGTTTGCTCTGACCACCAAAGTTTCTCACGGATAATCCGCTTCTAAGCTGGGTTCCAGAAAGTACCTTGGTTATCACGGGTTTAAAGGAAGGGACTCGAAAGGAAAGCGGCAATAAGTAGGCTTTATTCTTGGCTTGGGTGTACCTTAATTGGAGCAAGCGAAATAATTCGAGTCCTACGCGGCTGTGTGTATGTTTTCCACTAATGTTAGGTAGCTGAGGCTAAGAGAGCAGGAGTCAAGGACGAGGAACTGACTCGTAATGCTAAAAAAGAGAGAAGGCAAATAGGTTATACTGGCGAATGACTTAACTGATTCTCTCTCTCTCTCTCTCTGCCTCTCTGTCTGAGTTCATAATGTTTAAGTACGTTTATTTTTCGGACCCTACTTCAAAGGGGCGTGACTTCTTTTTTCCTAATCTAGGCGCGGAGCGGAGCTAATGAGCTAAAGTATGTTCGTTTGTTCCTTTGTTGACTGTTGGGATGAGTCAAAAGAGGTGTGTGAGTTTTTAATGTAGCTATACACAAAATCCATTGCATTGTTTTAGTAAAAATTGTTTCTATTTTAATCAGAGATCCCATGTTACAAACATATAATATGTAATTATTTCATTTCGGTCCCCTTGTATGGTTGCCTGATGTACCAATTTGTCTTATTTCAAAAGCTCTGGAACACATATTATATTTTATTGTCGTTTCAACTCGATTTACATTAAATACAATGGGGAAATGAGATTGAAATTTTTGTCTATATAATTTTTCATTGTTATATTTATTAACTCAAAATTATTAAATTCCATTGTTTCCTTTCTTTTTATAAATTCGTTAAGGTGGTTAAGAGAATGTCAATAATTTTGACAAATATAACTAAGCTGTTTAATTTAGATTATAATGAAAAAAAAAGTATTTACGATTTGTGAATTGTGCTCTTTCTAGAGCTCTTATTATTTTCGGCTTCCTTATTTATGGAATGTTATTTTGGTTAAAGCTGCCTTATTATAAAAGACTTTATGAAACTCCAACTTGCTCATTTTTGAGATATCTTTGATTGTCTCCCTCTATCTTGCAATGTGAGCACTAAACTCTCTTCTCTCATTTCAAATATTTTACTCCTTCTTCTCCTACCCTTTTCTACCTTCATCGGATGCAATTCCTGTAACTCTTGAATATGAAGTGGGAATAAAAGAATATTGATAAAAAAGAGCACTAAAACAACGAATATCGACTGTAGTTATAACGTATTTGTATATATAGTGGCAATTCGGAAGGAGGCAGTGACTTTTTACTCCCAATTATTCGTCATGTTTTTTTCAGAAGACTTTAGGCTAAAATTAACAAATCCAAACCAGTCGAAAATGTTGCAAGGGTAAGAAATGAATTATATAAGCGTCTTATTTTTTCTAAATATTTTTTGTTCATATATCAAATGAATAAGTATTCAATAAAATAATTTATATTTAGAGATGAATGGAAAAATCAATCTTCTCCAAATCATATCAAATTATTTTCTTCTCTAATATTTAATGAAGTCTGCCATAAAATCATTATTTGATCTAAAGAAAACATTTTTATTGGCTAACTAATTCAAAATATCTTTACCTGCACGACTCTTACATAGAGTGTTGTTTTCTATGTTCTTGGAGAGTCCATTTCATGAAAAGTAATCAATACTTTTGATTGATTAGTCAATTTGGTTAACTTTATACTTCAAAAATAAAAATTATTTTTTTAAAGTTATTTTTATGAACAAATTCACTATTTATTTTTGTGGTGGTGATACTGTTGTGTTTTGAAAAGTTGCGTTAATTTGCCTTTTTGCACCAGGAACTACCCAGTTTTTTAGACAAACTCTCTCAGAAACGAAGCGATTCAGAATCTTTATACTTATTCTTCGGTCTGCTATTTATGTTTCTATGGTTTGGGTGATTTTTACCTCTTTTTGAGGTCAGAACCATTCAAAAACAAGAGCAAACAGCACAAAAACATACATAAAAGCGAACTTAAGTTTTGGTATAAAATAATGATTTACCTTCACTTTCTCTAATTATAATACTACACAATTTGTAAACGGACAAGATAAATGGTCCACTGCATTTAGTCCTCACAACAGGCAGGATTCAGAAGTAACTATATCACATCTTATCAATTACAAGTTGTTAAAAATTCATTGCGAAGAAGTAATCCATTCTGAAAACCTCTTTATAACATTTATAGGTTATGAGAAAACGTTTATTACATTGAAATATACAAATGAAAAGAGAAGTGCATCAAAGAAGCCGCCTTTTTCCCCAAATTGTCTACAACAGTGCTTGAAGAGATTTTCTGGACTTTGGACACAAATGGGAATCACAATTAATGGGAGATATTTAAGTCACTTTCACTTTGCTTACGAGGCATGATTATACGTTTCCCTAGGATATGTTGTGACTCTTGTTGACAGTACGGGAAAGAAAAGCATCAACATGGCCCTATGATAAATGTATTGAAAGAAGCATTTTATCAGTTTCACATACGAAAGTGAAATTTGGACACTGGACACAAACGACCGCAACAATTGAGGCCAAATCAAATTAAAAGAAACAACAATGCATGTAATGTATTTTCGCACTTATGTTATTGTATTCCTCCTCTTGATTGTTTAAAACCAATAATAATTGTATTTCATCTTCAACTTATTAACTATTATTATAGTTCAGTAAAGAGAAATAGTGCAAAAATTTACTATAAAAATGTGACCATTAAATGGCAATATTCGCCCAGCTGAAAGGACGATATTCCATTTCATCGGATGGTTACCATGTGTTTGTACCATTAAGTTCTCTTTATATTTTCCCTATTTATAAACTTAAAATTTAAATAAAATGCTTTATTTATCATTCTTTAATATATTCAAATGTAACCTATTCAGAACATCAACATATATTTAGGAAAAATACTTTTTTACAGTTCCATAGTCCGGCTTGTTCATTCCAAAATTTAGCCTACCCTCAAACTGTTACCCTAGTATAAATTTTAAATCGTTTTTTATTCAACCATGCGCCCTAATTGTAGTGTTTTGTTTCTCAATTCCTTTAAGCTTAATGTTGAGAATTTTGTTAGTTAATTATAATTATAGTAATTATTCAATCAATTATCCAAATCATATGCTTATTCATAAAGATCCTTGAGTTCTATTCGTTCGTTCGTTTAATCATTTTATTCCTTTTCTTAATTGCTACCTCTTAAAAACTCCCTTTATTTATATTCCTAAGTTCAGATTCAGGGTATCACATTGAGGGAAATCTAATTATCTTCTCATTGTCTCGAATATTTCCTTCTCTCTTCGTACTTAGGGAGAGGTAACATTGGCACATTGATAGATGAAACGACTGAAGATGGAAAGTCGACATCCCAAATTGAACCTCTATGCATAAAGACACTTGGACAATGCATTCGCAAAGGTAATAAGCTGAAATTTGCCGTCAATTGAAGGAAAAACGTGGCATCTTCGCCGGATTTGCTCCTATACGAGTTTCTTTCGCTCTTCCTGCCTTTGAGCGGATTTTCTCTTCCCACATTATTCAAAGTCATCCTTTAGGCCTACGCTCTTTATATTTATATATAGGGCGTCTTCTGGGCCTCTTTATAAAGGTGCCCCGTGTAGGACTTCTTTCATTCATCTTCTATCATTTCTCCTAGCATTGTATCCTGTCCATTTCCACTTCAGAACTTTTATTCTTTTTTACTATATCTCTCTCCCGTGTTTTTGTTATAATAGAAGCGTTTATTTTATGGTTCCACCTAATTATTTCTATCGCGCATCGTCCCATGTTTCTTTGAGTTGCCTTTGGTGCCTACGTGTTGTTTGTATTCAGTGCCTAATTTCATTTGTGTATCGTAGAACTGGTAAAATATATCGGTTAAATGCTGGGTCTCCCTAAAGAAAGAATCCTCTAAAATGCTGATTAATATACCTTTCACGATCATTTTTTTATGGGGCATCCTGTTCTTTGGGTTTAAAACTTCCTGGCCTAAGGGTGAGAAAGATGTACCATACTTTCCTACCACCTTCCAAACTCATTTAGTTCTGTAGATATTTGCCGCTTGCTGCCATCAGCAGTCGCAAGTTGTCTTCATTATTATTAATTATTATTTAGAGGCAGAGATCGGATGCTATACTGTGGTATGTGTCTATAGAGTTTTGTGGGTAATGGTTGTCTAGTTACGGTGAGGTAAGTCCTTAGAGGGTGGTGTGAAGGCATGTAATAACATGGATAGCTTGGGCTTTGTGTTCTATGGAGAAAGAGTGTTTAACAGAGATTAAGGTAGTGTTTTAGGGGCAAGATATTTGTCTCAAGATGTAAAAAATTGATTTATTATGGTCCTCGGTGCAACCCGTGGTGAGTGTTATGTTTTGTGTCTTCTGTAGTGTTCTGAGTTGAGCGCGTGAGATTGGGTACCGAGGCTGTAGAGGCATAGGCGAGTGAGGGACGGGTATGCGGTTGATAGTGTGTACGATGGGTTATTTGGATTGCCAAAAAGTGGTCCTAATGAGTTCTCAGAGTGTGTGTGTTTTCTTTGTAGTGTGTTTCATGTGCTGTGGGAAAGTTAGTCTTGTGGCTAGTATAACACAAAACACTGCAGGTGTCCTATTTGTAGGAAGTGGAGTGTTTAATAGGATGATGCGGGTGGGCAGGATGTTTGTTGTATCCAAGTTTGAGAGTTGTGAAGAGGGTAACGGAGGATGTTGAAGGTAAGAAAGTTATTTTAGTTCTGTTGCAAGCAATGTTCGAGGCTTGGGATGTAGCGTTGTAGATCGCAGGATGTTTGGATGTGCTTTTATTGTTGGTTGAGTATTGTAATATCATCAACATAGCTGTAGAGTGTGCTGTGTGATCCGGGAGGTATGCCGAATAAAAAATGGTTGAAAAGGGAGGGAGAGAGCACGGACTCCTGCGGAATTCCATTGCGTATGTGTTGTTCTTGATAGCTCGCGGTGGTATTTGTCGACCTGTGAGGAATTTGACGACCATTTTTTTTGTAGTTGGGAGCCTAGTGTGGTGGTTAGTTATTTTGATGAGAATGTGTCTAGGTAGTGTGTCGAAGACTATGCCTGTCTATTTTTTCCATTGCTGTTCTGGTGGATGGTGAGTTTATGAGGTGGTTGAAACCTACTTTTATGAGCTAGGTAATGTTAGTGGTTACTGATTATTATTCTTAGACATGTCTGCATGATTTCTGAGGTTGCGAAATTTTCACTTTCACTATTGTATAAATTTCCACTTCCCACTGATTTTAAAAATGGAATCAGGTATTTTTGATCATCGTCATATCAATGAGCTCATGAAAGGCTTTAATTCAAGTCTATTGTAGTGAATATTCTGGGCAATAACCCAATCCCAGTCTCGTTGTAGAGGTCTTCCCTTATCTCCTTTAAAAATTCTCAAAGCTTTATTTTCAGCAAAACCATTGTTCATTATTTCTGTCTGTGAAAAGTTCATTTTCATCCAAGCTGTGAAAATGGCTTGTGGTCTTTTATTATCGACTATTTTTGTAATTATTCTTTTATTGTTTTCATACAGCTGTTTAAATGGCTTGTGGTCTTTTATTATCGACTATTTTTTTAATTATTCTTTTATTGTTTTCATACAGCTGTGAAAATGGCTTTGATCTTTCATTATCGATTATTTTTTTATTTATTCTTTTCATGCAGCTGTGAAAATGGCTTGTGATCTTTTATTATCGACTATTTTTTAATTATTCTTTTATTGTTTTCATACATCTGTGAAAATGGGTTTGATCTTTCATTATCGACTATTTTTTTATTTGTTTTTTTCATGCAGCTGTGAAAATGGCTTGTGATCTTTTATTATCGACTATTTTTTAATTATTCTTTTATTGTTTTCATACAGCTGCGAAACTGGCTCTGTGATCTTTCTTTTTTAGTGACAAATTATTACGTGTTTAAGAAGAATAATACGACATCGTGGGCAAACCGAAGATGCATAAATATATCTTATTAATTCTATTTCCTTTTTGTTCGCTGACCAAAGGCCTTGTAATCTATCCAAGCAATGAAACCCCCTTCGGCAGGTTCTGAGAAGTAAGAGTAATGTATTGTTTCCACGAAGGAAGGATGGATGAAAGAGCAGCAGGGTTGTGATTGGCTATTTCATATGGTAACGTACATGGCCGGAGCGATCTGAGCGTCACTCCTGATAGTCGGCAGCTCCCAGCGTCATCTCTAGCCTGGAATCGGACCCGGTTCTTGGAATTCCATGCCTAACCATCTTCCGGCCATCAAAAGTAATACCCATGAGAATCCAATACCTTAATAAACCCCACGCTGTTACATCAATGATAACGAAACTGATTGCAACCTCTTCACCAACTATAAACAATAAAACTTCCAGGCCTTTCACTCGCCATTTCAGGTGTAAACACAACCTATTTTCACTTTTACCCATATGATCAGGTATCTAATACTTCCCAAGGGTAAACAAAACATTATAAATAATAATACCTCGCAAAAGCAAGTACATAAGACTTCCCAAAACAACCCAAAGACCGAGACAAGACAACTTGAACAACGTAACAAGCAACATCACCAAACTGATCGAGCAAGTATACGACGACACTGTTAAGCTTTCTTAAAAAAAAACTAAACTACAAAATAGAAGAATAAATGTGGACTCCACAATTCTAACAACGTTAAATAATACACAAATGATATCGTATGCGAACAAATTCAACTTCACTATACAAGAAATCCCCTTTATATAACACTGCAAAAAATAGCAACAGCATACATACAGGACACCACACCCAGCCAAAATTTACGGCAGCCTAAACCTTCTCCCGGTTCTGCCCCTGACATATCAAACAGACATTTTAAAGAGATCACGAGGGAATCAACAAACTCATATAACACTCAACCATCTTATCTTCCACAACTTTATTCCAAACCTCCGGAAATCTGCTTAAAAACACCCCAAAACTGCTCGCGAATCCCGTATTACAACACTCCTACAGTGAAGTGAAACAAATATTTGAACGCTCAAAAAAAGTATTTAAATTATTTCCAAGTATAATTTTGGTATACCCTCACCATATACAGGATGCCACCCCCCACCCCTCCAAAATTGGACAGTTTTTGAGAAGCAATATCTCAATAAATATTGCAGATAAGGACATAAAATAAAAACAAATGAAAGAGGAATCCTTTATATTTATATAAATACTTATTCTTTGTAAAAATCATCTTAAAATCATTTAATGCGTCAATTAACCTTTAAAATAATAATGTCAAAAATATTTTTTTAACTTTTTGATTGATTTAAAAGGAAGCGTAAATAAGAACAAAATTTTGAGACCAACGGCAACATTAGGTTAGCTTACGAGCTGTCGTTAGCGACAATTTTTTTTTTTAAAGCTCATCTGGCAACTGCCTACTTGGGCATTAGTCGCCGTATTAAAAACTGGCCTATAACTAGGCTACTTTAAGATAAAATTAGCATAACCCCCCCGCCACACACACACACACAAAAGAGTGCATATTAAATGATTCCTTAAAATTTAAATTTAGTCTAAAATTTTGAACTTTTTTTTTTTAAAGGTTGCAATTTAGAAAATAAAAAACGTTTTTTGCATTATTATTTATGATTCATTAAATGACTTTAAGATAATAGATTTTTTACAAAGAATGAGTGTTTATAGATAAAGGATTTATTTTTACAAAGAATGAGCATTTATAGATAAACCATTCATTAAAATTTAAATTTAGGTTAAAATTTTGAACTTTTTTTTTAAAAGGTTGCAATTTAGTAAATAAAAAAACCGTTTTTACATTATTTTTTCGAATTGTTTATTTTTTATGATTCATTAAATGACTTTAAGACAATTGATTTTTACAAAGAATGAGTATTTATAGATAAATGATTCATCTTTTATTTGTTTTTATTTCATGTCTTTAGCTGCAATGATTATTGAGATATTGCTTCTCAAAAACGGTCCAATTTCTCTTTTTTTTTGGGGGGGGGGGCTGTATTATTAATTAACAGTTCTTTATTACATTTAAGAGAAAAATAAAGATATTTTTCCAATATGTATGGCGTTATATAAATAAAATTATAAGGGTGAAATAAGTATTTGGACACTAGATGTCCAAATAGGTGTCCACTAGGTGTTCTTTTTAAGATTTGACCAAGCCTTGCCAACATTGTGCTGGAATATATACCCATCCCTCCTAGCTTATAGCTTTCAATTTGGCGAGTTTTGCAGGTTTCCTCTTATAGACAAGTTTCTTAAATATTCTCAAAAAAAGTTTCCATCGGATTTAAGTAGATGATTAACTAGGCCATCACAGACCATTAATACTGTTCTGCAAGAACCACCTACGTCTTGCTTTCCACATGTGCTTTGGATCATTGTCTTGCTGGAAAATCCGCTCATCCTGCATAAAACATCTTTACGGTTGACGTTAATTTATTGGCTAATATTTTCCGGTTCTTGACTTCACTCATTGTTCCTTCAATTATAAAGAGCACCAGACCCATTAAAAGAAAAACAACAATAATGCTGCCACCTTCATGCTTGACTGTGGGGATGATGTTCTTTCGATCATAAGCAGTTCCATCACGGTGCCAAACATGACGAGTTGGATTCTGGCCAAAGAGTTCAATTTTAGTTTTATCAGACTAAAGTACATTCATCCAAAATTGATCTGGCTTCTCTATGTGGTCCTGAGCAAAATTCCTTCGTAACAACAAGGGAGCCTTGTTCATAAATAAAAGTGGCCTCGTGTGGTTGTCGAGATCTTAGAGCTTGTCTATTGAGTTTTTTACTAATTGTTCTTTCGTGACTGATTCCCCAGCCTTGCACAGATCGTGTTGCAGTTCTGCCCTAGTTATCAAAGGGTTCTTCGATACTAATCTCAGCATCCGTCGACGAGATGGTTGAAATATTTTCCTCTTAGCTCCACTGTGAAGGTTTGCCGTGGTCCTGTAGGTCTTCCATTTTTTTAGAAATCAAACCTACAGTGCTGAGAGGAAGACATGTGGCTTTTGAAATACTTCTATACCTTTTAATTTCTCTATACTATTCCATTATCTTATTTTCGAATCGGATGAGAGCTCTTTACTTTTAACCACGATGGCATAATGTTGTAGTATGGTGGTCGCTAAATGAAGTTATGCAAAAGAACATACCTAAGTAAATTATCAATGGAACGTACTGGATCATTTTAGATCTTTGTAGAATATTATAGACGAAAAATAATTAAATAAACTACTGTAGAAATATTTTTAAGGAATGTTTCAATACTTTATCCCCCCCCTCATTCTCTCTTTTCGTCAATAAAATATAATATACACATTAGTGTCACAATTTTTCATTTTCTTTCGAATTCGCACCTCTTGTAAGGTCTTCTTCTAGGTCTCTATTTATATAAAATACCCAATTTATAATTCTTTTTCCCACATCCAATTGCCTCATCTAGCAATTTGGCATGTCCATCTATATTTCAGAACTTGTATTCTTTATATTGTATATATCACTAATGTTTGGGTTCTTACACAAGTATTTTCTTCATTGTTTCTACGTATTCCGTTAATTTGTATTTTAAACGTGCTATTTTAAAGTGTCAAAGAAATTTTAAACCTCTAATGTGTGTGTTTTTTCATTTATACAAGCGTATAACAGCCCTTTAATTCTCACACCATTTGTAACGAGAGAATGTAGAATTGCTGCCTCTTCGGGACGAGAGAGAAAAGCAAAGTAATGATGATATCAGACGACGGACAGCAGAAGATGAACAAGACAAGAGTTTGACATGGATGGATTGTCAGGTGAAAGAAGAATTGACGAAGGGGCATGACAGTTGCTAGATGGCAGATGAGTAACGAGACAAGTCTCAGCCATGGAAAAGTAGTGAGGTAACATGAGCATTAACAACAGTCGGCGATAAATGGAAGATTAACGGGTCAAAAATGTGCCGTAGAAAGGTCATAAGGTGGAAGAGACATTGCTGAATACTGACAACAAAAATTAACGTACCTAGACTTCGTCGTGGAGAGGTTCTTAGGTAAGGGAGAGGGGAAGGCAGCTATCCATCAAGCCAGATGGCATGGCTACTTCTCGTGTCTTGCCGACGGAGGTGGTAAATGTCGAGAGTGTCCACTGAAGAGTTTAGAGATGACAGGTGAAGAGAAGAGCGTCGTTATGTTTAATATACTCGTGGTGTTTATGTAGCCATATTTAAATTTTATATTTCGAACTTACTGAGGTTCTATTCGATCCTCTTAAGTGCTCAGTCTAGTTGTTAGAGATTAGTGTCATCAATGAATGTGAGAGCACTATAAATAGCTAGAAGTTAGCTATTAACAAGCTCTGTAAAAGCAAAAAATTATAGCCTCCTCGTCATGCCTTTGTAGCTAAATACGTGGGCATAGGGCATGAAGGCCGTCATCTTATGTTGTTTTATAAGATTTTCGATGATGATTTCACTAACCTCTACCTGAGAAAGGTAGACAGTCAGATATGCTGTTTGTTAGTGATAAGTACATGCATGTAACATGATTACTAAAAACAATTTCAAATTTTATTTTACGAATCTTCATTAAAAACTCAATTAGCAAAACCTTTGACTATTCAGGAATTTTTAAAAAATACATCTTCAGACGCATGTTTATGGGTGAGGAATTTAGTTTTGAATTAGTTAAATTAGTCTCAAGGTTATCATTGCTTCAAAGGAAAGCTTGGTCTAGTCTACTTTTATTAAATGATTCACGATTTTATTTGTAAATTACATCAATATTGTACAGAATTAAAAATGCCTGCTTTTAAAACGTTAAATTTTAGACATGATTATAGCTATTTCATTTTCCTTGGAGTTTGCTTTTAATGATGCTCATTTGGTTTTCAATTTTACGGCGACATTCGCTATGTTCCTGGCTCATACCACATTTTCGGTCTTAAAATATTTTTAGGCCAAAACCTTCTTGAGATCTTCGAAATCAGGACTTTTATATTCTGGTGGTTCTTTGAACCCTGTTACTGTATAAGCATAAGTGTTCCTTCTCGGATAATTCCAATGAATTGTAACATGCGTTATAGCGTGCTATCTTCGTAGCTCGTGGCTCTAGATTTAAATTTGCCTCATGTGTTATCTATTTCAAATCGCTTTTAATCAGTAGACGTGATTATAGATTCTTCATTTTCTCACATTTTTCCTATCTGTTTCAGGGGGAAATATGGCATTCTACCAATATTCTTGTGTCTAAAGGTCTTTTTCTTAAGGAAGTCCCATGAAAGTCTAATTTAAGAAATTTAAGCTATTGGAAAAAGTACGATATCCATTGAATGGTGAATTTAAAAAATCAAACTAAATTACTTTTTTATATTTATGTTCAAAAGCTCTTATTTTGTTAAATACGAGTATATGACAAATAATAGTATTCCTATTTCTATCATGATTGTTTTGCTTTTCATTTTCTTCTCTGTAGCAAAGTTGTCGTAATAAGCGGTTTAAAACTGCTTATTTTTCATAGGGCCACGTTGGATATATTCCTTAATTAGCATCCTTCGCCATGATAGAATCGTGCGATGAATGTATAAATGCAACATTGCAAAAGAAAGCAATAATAATGTAAAATTTACGGGGAAAATAGCGAAAAGAAAAACATACCGTCCATTAATCGAATGGACGGTATTAACTATACTTCATGATATAAGGGAAACCGCGAGAAGAACTACGCACCAAATATATCGTAAATAATTCGCCGGTTCAAGATTAACTATCCTTGCGGGTGATCTCGCACATTTTGGGCTGAAGCCATCATGAGTGAAGCCAAAAGTTCCTATGTAAAGCAATGTGAAAGAGGACAAGGAAATACGCAATATATGAGAAATTTGGCATTTGATTTTTTTACAAAGGAGAAAAAATATTTAACTAAACTGATGACATATGAAGTTTATTATTTCATATACATCAAGTTAAAATTTATCAACTCAAATAATTTGCAATGATTCAAAGCAATTTCCAATTATACCAGTAGTATTGATCAGCGCCTCCTATGTGCCCATGTGGCACCAATTGCCATGTATATATAAATATATATATATATATATATATATATATATATATATATATATATATATATATATATATATATATATATATATATATATTGTATATATATATATATATATATATATATATATATATATATATATATATATATATATATATATATATATGGTATTAAATACTAATGTAACTACAGAGACCAGAATACACCCGATTGTTGTTCTTGTTAGCGTCTCAAAACGAGATTCCTTAGAGGATATTCTCTATTCACTGCTATTTCTATTTGTTTTTGTTAATATTAGTCCCTAGTCCTTGTTTTCGCTATTATTATTGCCCCTTAGCTTATATTACATTTTATCCTTGATTCTTTGTTTACTTTATTATGATTTATTTTTTGTTTCTTCTAAACTACCATTAAATTTTTGCTATGTACTATCTTTAATTAAGGTTGTTTATTATTATTGATATCATGTTAATCATGAAAACAGCCACTAACACTTCCAAAGGCCTTACCTCGTTGGGTATGGAGAAGGACGAGCGGTGGTGTCGTAATTTGCGATCTCAAGTGAGCAAAAAACGCTTCGTGGCGCAGTGGTGTGGAGCGGGGCTAAAAGAAACCGCCTTCTCGCTGTTAGTGATGATTAGTACGAGGGGCGGTCAATAATTTTTGCAATTCGGATATAAGGAAACGAGATATGAGGAAAAGTGTTTTATTATTTTTCAATATAACTACCCTCGACTTCAATGCACTTGCGCCACTTGTCCCTGAGGCTTCGAATTCCCGACAACCAGAAATCTCCCGACTGCTGTTCAATCCACTTCTGGACGGCGAGCTGGACATCTTCATCGTCCCCAAACCGGGCGTCCACGCAGTGCAGCCTTGAGCTGGCGGAATAAAAGGTAGTCGCTAGGGGCCAGATCTGGACTGTAGGGGAGATGGTTGAGCTCCTCGAATCCGCACTCACGCATGGCAGCTTGTGCAACTCTGGCCTTGTGGAATTTGACGACTTTGAAGTCGATCATGGGGCGTGAGGTTTCTAGGGACCCAACGGGCAGAGACCTTGGTCATGGCCAAATTGTCGTGGATGATGTTGATAACACTTCCATGTGATATTCCAAGTTCTCGCTCGATTTCTTCGACCTTCACCCGTCGATTTTCGAGGATCATCCTCTCCACGCGGGCCACATTTTCCTCGTTGGTCACGTCTGACGGGCCTCCTGGACGGGGTTAATCTTCAAGGGACTCACGACCATGGCGAAACTCCCCATTCCAGCGAACAATGGTTGTATAGGAAGGGGCGGTGTCGGTGTACACTGCAACCATGCGTTCATGGATCTCTTTTGCATTCTTGCCTTCATTGGTCAAAAATTTTATCACTGCGCGGTGCTTAACCTTCTCCATTGTCGAAAAGTTTGTGACTGGCGATTAGAGATCATCTACTGCTTCTTAAATAGATGAGGAAGGAGCGTGTGGCTGCAGGTCCTGACTTGTCATAACTTGTCATAACACCCCCACAAACAACCATCTCCCTTACTCTGTTTTGCCCTACCGATTCGCAAAATTTATTGACCACCCCTCGTATGTTTTTGTATGTGTGTATATATTAACTTACACATTTATTCCTTTTAACCCACATGACTAGACTCGGCGCGCATCATTGTCAAAATCTTTCCTAGCTCGAAAGACGAGCGGTATTATCATAATTTGAGATCGTGCGATGAATATGGAACACTTCGTGGCCCAATGGTCAGCGGTACAACCTACGTTTTGGTAATGATGAGCTCTATGTGCGTATTTATTACCTTACACCATTATTCAAATTAAACCAAGTGGGATAGGAGCACATCAACACACTAATCCTTTATAGATGCTATAATTCTCACATAACTAGGAGCGATACAAGCCTCTGTCATACTACTACGGTACGTGCACAAGAGTACACATATTTACGCTGGTGCACGCATTTATATGCATTTTGTATACACAAGCTTTCCCGCATACGCACCAATGGTCCCTCTCAAACAGACACTAGCAGGTATATACACCTGGGTTCATTCACAATTGCGTACACGCGTACAATTGCCCCATAAAATTATATACTCGGTCGTCCTCTTAGTACCTTAGGGCGTTTTCTTTCTTTCGATATAGACAAATTATTGATCTCTTTTTAGTCATTTCTTCCTTCTCTCCATATCAATAAATTCCTCATCGGAGAATATACTTAGGAATTAATTTATACCTACTCATGAAGTATTTTTTACAAATAGAAGGGTCAGAAGGAGAAAAATGCATCAAAACGATAGTTAAGGTAGTCCTAGAACAGTCAGAAAATTAGTACTAAACGAATAAAGAAGGTAGAAAATGAATGAGAACAGCGAGGAAAAAAATATCTAATAACAATGGCGGAATTTGGAAAATAATAGTTGTGAGGGAATTCCACGTGGAATTTCTTGTCCAGCACAGAAGTGACGTCTATGTGCTAAAGATAATTCTAGAATTTGGTTAGGCTTAAATTGGTAAGCCTCCCTCCACCCATCCACAAGTGGTAGCCTTGAACCACGTCCACCCCAGACCACCTTTTCGCGGGTTAGAATCGCCGGAGCGTGAAGGTTCGAGGCCATTAGAGAGTAGCGATGGCCAAACACCCCATGTTTCTTCCACCCCTGCGGGGGGAGCCTCGGATATATAGGGCTCGTCTTCCATGTGAGAGATACAGAGTTGAGGAGTCCCGCCAGGATCCAAAAAGCATTCCCCTAGTTCGAAGTCAGGTGCTTAACAACGAAGCAAAGTGACGGCTGAACTTTTCGTGTGTTGGAATTAGCCCACCTAGTGAGGTAATTTCATTTGACGATCGCCACCGAGCGATTTTTACGACTTCACTCATAAAGTCCTGTCGAAGCCCTCCTCGTTCCCTCCTCGTCTTTGGGTGGCCGAAATACTCTCCCCTGGACCGGACGTTACCCCCCCGACATATATATTTATTAATATACATATTATATAATTTTGGTGTCAAGTGTGTTTGGAGTTTTTACGAACCCGTGTCATTTTAATTTCGACATTAGAAGTCCCCTCGAAATTCACGTCTATCCCTTTTATTTTAATTTTTGTATTGTACTGGCAGAAGGCAAGTTCAAGTAAATTGAAGAGCAGTGGAACGTTAATCTATTTAGATTTTGTGTTGGACCCCAGGTAATTAATTTTTTTTATTGTGTTTGAATTTTGGAGGCTCTCCTGGTTATTAATCTAAAAGAGTTAAGGTCTTTGGTGTCCTAATTCCGGTAGAACCATTTTAATTTTTTTTCCGCTTAGAAACAGCAGAGGTAGGTAGCTGTATGATATTTTTTTTTGTGAACAAGGCCTTCACGAATATTCAAGTATTGGTTTCGGGTGGGTAGTGTCCTTGCTCGTTTGCGTTTCAGTGTTCCCTCAGTTAACTGCGTAACAATGTCATCCTTCGAAAAATTCAAGAGTAAGGGTGAAATGTTAGGTCTTGCTGGCAAAGACCTGCTAAATTACGTACAGGAAGAAGAGAGGAACGAACGGGCAGAGCGAAGGGAAGAGGAACTAAGAAAAACGGAAATGGAGGAGAACAAACTGAAGATGGAGATGAAAGAACGTAAACAAATTAGGCAGCATGAGCTGGAAATGAGCCTAAATCAAATGGATTCTCAGTTCATCGGTTCCCGGGCTGAAATTCCCCAAACTCCTTTAGTCAAACTTCCCGCTTTTAATGATGGAGAGGGCTTTGGGTTATTTTTTACCCATTTTGAGAGAATCTTTCAGATCAATATATGGGATCTCGAAAATGATGGCGTCGCTCGCTTACTCCCCCTCCTAAACGGCCAGTTAAGGGATATATTCGTATCCCTTCCCCCAGAAGCAACTTTGGACTATTCCACGTTAAAGTCCAAATTGTTAGCCGCTGTTCATATGAATTGCAAATTATACCGCTCCCGATTGCGCCAGGAAAGGATCTGCCCTGGTCAAACATTTCGACAACACGGGTACATTCTCCAAAGACACCTTCAGTGTTGGCTGGATGCGTGCAGGATTCCCCTTGTCTACGAGTCCCTTCTGGACTTCTTCCTTAGGGATCAGCTTTTAGCTGCCGTGGCTCCCTCGAAATTCGCGCCTTCATTAAGGATAAACGTTGTGTCACTTTCAAGGAGTGCTTGGAAAAGGCCGACGTCTACGCCGCGGGTAGTCACAATATATACCCTAAGGATGTTAAAAAGTCTCCCCAATCACCCCCCAAACTAAATTTTATGATCCTAAGACGCCTCCTAAATTGGTTCCAAGATTTACCAAAGTTCCTAGTCCCTCGAAGCCAAGAAACTTCCATCTATCTGAACACCGAGACGTTAAGCTCCTCGTTTCTTCTCTTCCGGTTGTGCCATATCAAAATAACCCGATCATCTGCTACACCTACGGAGTTCTTGGCCATTACCGCACGAGCTGTCCTCAAAACTCCCGCTTCGCAAACTCTCAGTCCCACCAAGTGCACCAAATCTGGGCCGCCACTGCTCCTCCTCCGTCGCCTCAGGAGACCCCCGATCCTCCCTCGCCCGCCAAAGTTCCGGTCCATCAGGTAAACTTCCTCTTTAATGAGAAAAACTCTGGTGGATTGAAATTCGAGAACGGAACTGTGAATGGTTGCCGAGTATCCACCCTCATCCGCGACACCGGGTGCACCTGCATTGAAGTGTCCGAGGACCAACTCGCCCCTGTTGGCCCCGACCACAAGAAGTTTGCGGTGGTCCACGACTACCTTGGCTGGGCCAGTCGTTTCTCAGTAACTCGTTGTCACATCGAGTGAGACTATATGTCCGGTTGGGCCGAAGTGGTAGTGGCCCCAATCGAGTTCAGCTCCGTTTTGATCGATCAGAGCCCCGTAATCCACGACCATCCCGTGGCCCAGCCCGTGATTACCCATACACAGACAGCCCTGGAAGCTCATGCACCGGTTCCCCTTGAAACCCCTATCGACCTGGAGTTCCAAGCCCTCCGGAGCGACAAGTTTGCCCACGCCCAGAAGGAGTGCGCAACTCTCCTCCCCCTTTGGGAGAAAACTAAAACCCTCGAGCATGAGTCCACCCGAGGTAACAAACGAGTGTCGTATCTCTTGAAAAAGGACTTATTGAGAGGTATAAGACCTACTTTGACCTTAAGTCACGAGAACAAAAATTCAAGCCTGGCGCGGAGGTGCTGGTACTACTTCACACGGAAAGCAACAAACTTCTTAGCCAGTGAAAGGGACCCTACCCCGTCCTCGAGGCTAGAGGATCCGTGGATTACCTCATCCGTACTCCGGCGGGAGCAAAGGTTTTCCACGTGAATTGTATATATTATCTCATTAATGTTTTTAATTATGATTTTTTGGGGTCCACTAAGTTGTTTAGTCATTAGTCCCATATTCATGCATCCATTCATATCTGCATTTTTGGTGACTTAAATAAACATCCCTAAATTCCTATACTAGAACAAACTCCAGCACGTGCACCCAATTCCGGGATGATGTAGAGTTATTTCTTCAACGTCTCTAAATACTAACTTTAGCATATTCGCCCATTAAGACAGTAACATGTTATTGCTCCCAGACTGAATAAATGCAGTTAATGAGGTACAGTAGGTTTGCTTACATTGTGTGAGTGGCAATAAAATGATAAGAAAGAATAAAACTCTGGATAACATAGTAGAGCTTTACTTGGGTGGAAGTAAAACATCGAGTCTAATCGTAAAAAAATATTTTCTCTTACACTGAGGTCGCAGGTTCGATTTCTGATGGAGGCAGATATTATGCCTTCCCGAACTTATAGGAGGGGCTAAGTGTTACACAAGATAGTTTCGAATTAAAATGTTAATCTCTAGCCGAGTCTGGATGATGAAAAAAGTAAAGGATCTTTGGTCAGTATTTGGCATGTCTTTCCTCGGAGCTCTTAAGAGAGTTGAGGTTGCGTTTTCTTTTAATCTGTCGTGGTTCATTGGTCAAACGTTCGCGCCTTGCTCATGAAAGGTTGCAGGTTCGAATCCCGGTGGAGGCTGATCTCTCTCTCTCTCTCCTGGGTTGTGCAAATGTTCTGTTAAACTTTGTTTTTTGATCTTTCGAGATGTTTACGTGTGTGATAAAAAAAGCTCCGTCAAACAAACTTAAAGTTTTACTTTTCCAGCTCATGTCATTAAAATGTCTTTTCAATTATGTGTAGGTGTATCGAGATGGACGTAAAAAGAAGAGACCACAACAAATCTGACATCGGCGAGCCGCTCAACGTGAGCCGGATGACCGTCCACAGTCACGGAGAGGTTAACGAACGTGCAAACCTCAAAGTTTGGCTGTGAGAAAGGCCTTTGGAAATGCTTCGAAGCTCAAAATAACTGCTCTCACGAAGAATAAAAACATCCTGGTGGCCACGGTGTACAGGGCTGTAAATGAAGAGGGTGGCAAGAGGTCGAGGTGCGAAGAAAGACCTGTGCTCACCAACCGTATGCGAGAACAACGTCGGGGGCGCTGTTTTCGCTTTCTTAAGGACTTGAAGAGTGGCGGCAATCAAAATCTCATTTTTTCTGATGAAAAGACATCCACGGTTGATACAGGTTATCTATCAACAAGCATATCGACCGCGTTGTAAGCTTCGGCCATGACGTCTTCGAAGTCCGCTGTGTGTCCACGACCAAGCACCGCGGCTGATACAGGAAAATGTTGGCCTTGAAAGTACTGCCACGAGTAAGAATATTATGAAGAAGGCGGACTACGTTTTTCAGCAGAACGGTGACCAGACCCTTCACGGCCAAGATCGAGCAAGAGTGGTTGGGGTCGAACATGAATTTCTGGTCGAAGCCTTTTTGGCCGCCGCAGTCGCCCGACCTCAATCCTTTACGCTACAGCATGTGGATACCTGTCGAGGAAAACGTCCTCAAGGTCCGCCACAGCAACGTAGATAAGATGAAGTCCTTCGTCAATCGCGTGCGGGCAAGAATGAGGAAGGACTTAGTCCGCAAAGTGTGCTCCACCTTTAGGTCTCGCCTGGAGCGTGTGCTTACCGCCGAGGGGGGAGCCACATTAATTAATATTACAATTTAAACACATATTTATATGTTAAAACAATTAGAACGTATCTAGCTGCATCCAAAGAGCGCCTTAACGAGTGTGTGTATGTGTGCGTGTAGTTGGGTAGCAGTCTTTCCTGAATGCAAATTTTGTTGAAGACCATTGTGTATTTTGCTTTAATTAATTTTCTTTGCAACTTTCTCTTCTTTTAACTATCTTTTTATTCCATCTTGTAGATAGTGGATTACTTGTACCTTATTCATCTCTTTTTTTAAATGAATGTGTTTGGTAAAAACCAAACTAAATTGCTAAGCTTTCGATCTTATTCGATCATCTTCGGAGCGTTTTGATATGTTCTTGCCTCCTTTACCGATGTAATGAGTGGAGTGAGGATCTGACAGAGTGAAAGAAAACGATTTTTGAAGGGGTATTTAGTCCGCCTAGGTTGTACGTAACATTAGAGGAAATGGGCCACTCCGGTGAGTGGAATTTTAAAATGATTTTAATGTGCAATTTCAGCTTCTCACTTGACTTTTGACGGCCGGCTTATCTTCATTTGTTAATATGGCTTCTAAGATGTTCATCCTCGCTTTGTTGACCTCTTTTCTTTTAATAATGGTGTTATCAGCAAGCATATCTCTCCTTAGGTTAATATTATGGGCACTCTCCATATGATTTTTAGACCCTCCGCTTTGTAGATGCATAGTTAAACGTTCTGAAAGTGTAGTGGTTGTCATGCCAATATATTTTGAGTTATTATAAAGCTTACAGTCTTTATCGGGGCAGATGAACTCGTAAACTATGTTGGTTGACTTTAGATTTGAGGAGTTTAGGCAGGTGTTGTTTTTCAAAAGGAGATTTCTGGCTTTTGTTGTTTTATAATAAATGATAAGTTGGATTTTAGCTGTTTGATTTTTAACCTTGATGTTACGGTTAATAATCTCCTTGATGTTTTTTTCGTCAATTTTATAGGCCGTGGACATCTAGTTTCTGTAATACACTTTGATGTTGTTGACTTCTCCATGATTACTTTCAATTTTATCTGTATGTTTGTAATGGTTATTTAAAAATGATTGGAGTTGTTTGTCAATCATGCTGTTTGAGAAACCATTATTCACGAGTATTTGTTTTACTATCTCTTGGTGGAAAAGTTCCTACGTAGAGCAGCATTTATAAGCTCGGCGGATGTATGAGCCAATTACGCTTATTTTATACCTTTCGGGGCATTCACTCTCAGCATTAGGGCATCTTCCCATGTCCGTACTTTTTCTATGTACTTTAGTGATGAAGCTGCCATTGATGTTTTGAACCTTAACGTCCAAAAAAGAGGGTTTATTGCCCGTGCTCAATTCATAAGTGAATTTTAACACGTTCTCCTCAAAATGCTTCTTGATGTTTATCAGATGTTCTTCGTTTTGGATGTTGAAAAAGTTTTTGCGAAACTTTGGGCGAAATATAGTTACTGTGCCTGGTAGCTTAGTGGTAAAGCATCTGACCGGCAATCAGCAGAGCCGGGTTCTAGTCTCGGCCAGGAATTCAAAACTTTTTTCCCCTGGCGTTATTTCTGTCTTCTCGGTAAAGGATCGCCTTCACTGTGCCGCCCTATGCTCCCTTTGATTCTGGATTTTTCTAATGTCCCTTTCTCTTGCCTTTAAAAACCTCCGGTTTCTTGTCTCATTTGCTCATTCGCGTCCAATTCTTATTCATCTTGTACTATATGTATTTATAATCAGCTACACCAGGTTTCTGCACCTTTCTTTCTGTCTTCAAATTTTATTTGAAAAACATAAAATAAAAATGGCATAGCCCTGTGGTGGTTGTATTATCACCCACAGATCCTGTAGTTGCTTTCTTTGTATGTGACATGGACAGTGAGCCTTTGAATTGTGAGCGGGTAAGAGCATCTGGTATAAAAATTCCTTGGAAGTTTCAAGCTTAGGGAGATACTGGGTTTGATGGGGTAACGCTTTGGGCGAAATGTATTTAATGTGCCTGGTAGCTTAGCAGTAAAGCATCTGACCGGCAATCAGCAGACCCGGGTTCGAGTCTCGGCCAGGAATTCAAAACTTTTTTTCTCCTGGCGTTATTTCTGTCTTCTCGGTAAAGGATCGCCTTCACTGTGCCGCCCTCTGCTCCCTTTGATAATGGATTCTTCTAATGTCCCACTCTCTTGCCTTTAAAAAACTCCGGTTTCTTGTCTCATTTGCTCATTCGCGTCCAATTCTTATTTTCTCTTGTATATATATATATATATATATATATATATATATATATATATATATATATATATATATATATATATATATATATATATATATATATATATATTTTATGGAAGATATCACATTAGCGTGATGTATATCAGTGAAAGATAATAGTAAACCACAATATTTGAATCAAGATTCTATTTATAACTATCGGACTAGTTTCGGTTAGTTGAAAATGGCATCTGGCCGAAACTAGTCCGATAGTTATAAATAAAATCTTGATTCAAATATTGTGGTTTACCATTATCTTTCACATACACACACATATGTATATATATATATATATATATATATATATATATATATATATATATATATATATATATATATATATATATATGCAAATTTTGTTATTTCGCCTTGATCAATTTCCTTTGACAACTTTCTATTCTTCTAACTGTCTTTTTTAGTCCATCTTGTAGATGGTAGATCACTTGTCCTTCATTCATCTCCCTTTTTAATAAATGGATTTGGTAAAAAACCAACTAAATTGCTGAGCTTTCGATCTTATTCGATCATCTTCGGAGGGTCTTTAGGTATTCTTTCCTCCTTTACCGATGTAGTATGGTGGAGTCAGAATCAGGCTGAATGAGAAGAACTATGAACTATGAATGATGTAAGTGGGTAGGTGTGGGTAGGGGATAAAGAAAGGGAGTGGGGACAGATTAATGAAAATAGACGAGTGGTGAAAAGAAAAAGTAGTGTGATAGGGCGCAAAGAGAGGCCAAGTGCCTGGTGATCAGGCCTATCGCTTTTAAATATTTTCTTGTTTTGTGGTTCCTTTGTTGTCTTTGGGATAGTGTATATTATTATGGCGTTCAAGCCATTTGTCTTCCATAAATTAATGTTCTTCGATATGTTATGCGCAGAACTGTTGTAGTAATAAATTACTTTAATCACTTTAGTATTATGCTTAGTGCCTTTGGGTTTTTTTTTGGTATATCTTGCAGTGAGTGTAAATCGTGTCTTTTGTTTTTTTCTTTGATGTCTTCTTCGTTATAGTTGGGTGTTCATCGGTGGGTTCTTGTAGAAATTAGTGAGGTTTGGTAATTAGGTATTCTTTTCTGGTTTGGGGAAAAACATTCGCATTCTCATGCGTAGAACGACACTTCTGCTCCGCCAGCTAAAAGCACAGCGGAGCTCGAAAATCTAGCTCGACTTATACCTCTTCTGTTCTGGTTAATCATTTGGACGATATCATCGTTCAATTCTCCATTAACCAGTTCTTGCATATTCCTTGTCCATTCTTCTATGACAACCTTAAGGGGACTTAACCCCGCCTCCCGGTGCAGCTCTTCCTGGTGTCTTCTCGCCTGTATGTACCTATAATTAGGTACACACATTTGTTCTGTACCACTTATAGTTTCCTCTTTTGTGCCTTCAAGACACACGAGAGGGTGGAAGCGGGATATAGCAGCGTCGATCTTACGAGTGCATTGTAGATCGTTTTCTTATTGCTTTCACGGAGATCTCTGAATATGTACTCGTATATAGTTTTGAATTCATCTATGGCCTTGGTGATTCTTTCATGGACATGCTTCTTGTACCCGGTTGAAGTAATATTCATTTCGAGTACATTTCACTCCGTGGTGTAGGGATAGCGTCTATCCTCCACCCTGACGTCGTATAATAGTCTCCTGCCTATGGGGACTACTTTGAACTTTTCCTGGTTCGTGCGGATTTTCCACCCGGCCTCGTAGGTGTTAAGGTTTGCAATTTCTGCCTCTGTCATACGAGCTTGCCAAGGCGCACTACTCCATGGACAAGTGATTATCTGGGTGAATTCATCGGCGAATTGAATGTTGAATCAGGTGGGGCTTACAGGGAAAGGGACATCAGGGGTGTAAATCAAGTAGAGTGTGGGGGACTGGCCTTCCCCCTATGTTGGGGCCAGCAGTGATCAAAAACTTTGGTCCGTCCCTTTACCCTAAACTGATATACGCCGTTTTCTCCATGACATAGTCATAAAAAGTTCTTTCTAAGTTTTCACTTAGGCCCAGTCGTAAGATCTTGTACTGCATTCTCCGCTGCCACACCTTATCAAACGCTTTTGATACATCCCGACAAACAATGTTCACATAACTTCTTTCTCGTTTTGTTTGGGCTAGCTTTTGCGTGATGACATTAATCGCCATCTCCGCACTTCGCTTCCCCCTAAACCCGAATTGATGTGTGTTGTAGAGGGAGTTCTCCTCTAGGTGAGACACCAGTCTTTGGTTAAGGATCTTCTCGAAGAGCTTTCCGCCAAATTCTAGGAGTGAAATTGACAGGTAGCTCTCCTTCAACGTTGGGTTATTTCCGTGCTTAGGCAAGAAAATCATCTTGCCCGTTTTATAAGCATCTGCAAAGTATCCCGTGTTCAAACAGGCGTTAAATATCCTCCTCATCCCTTCGATGACATTTGCTGGTGCCTTTTCAAAATTTTACTTTGTAAGCCACGATTGTCCTGGAGTTTTTGTCGGAATAAGCAGAGCGCGCCGAGTAGTTCTTCTTCGGTAATCTCGGCGTCTCCGTTGCGCTGTCTATCCACCTTGTGGTGAGGGTGCGTCTTGTGTATTTGGTCGTTAAGCTCGTCTATGATGTTGCTTTCAAACTCTAGGTCATAGTCTTCGTTTTCCTGCTCAGTTATAATGAAGATTTTTTCCCACTAACTTCGAAATAGCTCTTCAATTCTTCTTTCTTCCATTTCAATGTTTCCGTGTACTTTTTTGTAGTTCGACCTTCTTCTTCCCAGTTGATCCTTTCAGAGCTATGATCTTATTCCAAAATTCTTTGGGAGTTGCTTCGTGATCGAGGCTATCGGTCGTATCATCCCATCGTCTCCATTGTTGTTCGAGAATCAACTTGTTGAGTTCTTCTTTGATTTCTTTACTTCGTTGCATTGAGTGACTGATGCATTCCTGATGTTCATCCCATACAATAATTTCAGCTCACGATAAAAATCCTTCATGTATTCGGTCCATCTGTAGGTAGAGATGGTCCTACAAACGGATTTAGGGATACGAGCCCTATCTGCGTTGATGAGATGGTTATTGAGGTCGTCGAGTGCCTCGTCAATCTCCTTGAGAATTGCCTCGTCCAAGTTAGGCGGATCGCAGGCCTCGAAAAGGCGCGCGTACCGTGTCCAGTCTGCTCTTCTGTAGTTCTTTCTGACTACAGCTGGAACTTGTATAAGGTTCCTGTTGATAGTGAGAAGGATCCCTATATGGTCGCTACATGGTACCTGGACTGGTTCCATGTAGTAATTGAACGGCAGCTGACGATTCGCAAAGACATCTGTCTGGTTTTGTGGCACTTCCTCCTCTGACAAAGGTGGTGAAGTCGTGGCCTATTCGCTGGACAATATCTCTGTCCAGCAATATGTCCAGGCTTCTTCATATACCGTCGAAAGTCCAGTAACCGGATTCTCGGCATCTAACGTTCAGATCTTTTATTAATATAGTCGGGGCTCTTCTCCCAAATAGGCCAGTGAGAGTGTGAATTGGTAACACGTCTTTCCTTGGCGGTTGATATCCGGTAGCAATAACCAACTTTCCTAGGTCGAGTTCGACCTCAATCGCGAGGTAAGGTTCTTCTAGATTTCTTATTTGCTTGTATTTAATCCCTTTCTTTATTGTAATAGCGGCATCGTCGAGCCGCTCCTGCGAATAATTCGTGATCAACACATGGTAGTTCCAGATTTTCATTTCTGCACTATGCGTGTCGATCCCGTGTTCCAAAATTAAGATGATGTCTGCATCAATTTCTCTGAATACATTTCCGTAAAGAGTCCTTTTCGCCATCCAGCCCTTGGCATTAATTTCCAGCATCTTCAGTGCGTTCCGTAACAAGGTGAATTGTTTGTACCTATGCTTCTTCTTATTCTTCTTGGGGGCTAGCGGGGCGGTTTTACTGCGCCCAGGGTTTTACTTCTTTTGGGAGGGGGAATTTGGGGTTTTGGACCTGCTTTTCGTAGCTTGCGTATGGGTGTAGGGGCCTTCGTCGTTGTCTGAAAGGGAGGATCCCTTTTCATTTTCAGCTTTTTCTTCTTCTTCTTTTTCTTCTTCTTCTTCTTCTTTTTCTTCTTCTTCGTCCTCTTTGGATTCCTCCGATCAGGGAGCTTCGATGATCTCCTCCAGTTCAGAGTTAACAGTGTTATTTCTTCTAAAGGGAGATTGTTTGCCTTTAAGAGTGCATTGAGGACCTGGTTGTAACAGCCAGGCTTCACTGAAATAGCCACATTTGCGTGAGTAATGCAGATCAGAATCTTTGCACTAAGATCTCCTGTAATGTTCATCTGTGCAGGTGTAGTCAATACTTCCCCATTCTTCTTGGTGGCGCTCGCGTAGGTCATCTCCTCAGCTTTCTTCTCTTCTTCTTCCTTCCTTTTGATTATATCTCGGCGCTTTGTGCAGTTCAGGGCCATGGTCCTGCGTTCCCCTTTACAGTTGAGACATTTCTTCTTAGTGCTCTCGCACTTATCGAACTGATGTCTTTCTGTGGCGCATTCACTGCACCACAGTTTGTTCTTGTCCGGGAAGGTCGTGGTTGTGTGATCTTTTAGTTTATAGCATACAGATCACATCTGTATGCTATTAAACCTCTCCTGCTGCATGTTATCTCCTGGGATTCTTATATTAAGGACCAAGATCCCGTCCGTCGTCGCTTTCCTGTCCATGTCGGCGGTGGAGAAAATTATTTTGAACACATGGGTGTGTTCGTGGAATTTGACTATATCCCAAACTTTCGCCCACGGGTTGCTCCTCATAATCTCATCTTTCAGATCTTCGGTTGAGTTTTTGCCGATCCAACTCTCCACTTTGCGGCAAATAACACTGTGGTTCGCTGCCACTCTTGGGGAGGGGGGAGGTCTTTGCTTTGAGTCCGATGCGTTTCAATCTGGTAGCTCCTTCTTCAGACAAGAGTCGGTCCACATCTTTGGTCTCTGCAAAGAATGGCAATAAAACCTGATGAAACTTCAATCAATTTCACTAGGGCCACCTTGTGTTTGAGGTAGAGGGTTTCACACAGCTTCCTCTTTTCCGGGGCCATTTCTCCTTGTATGGTCCTGAGGGGGACACTCTTAGTTAGGGTCTCCATAGTCTTCTTCGTTCTCTACTATGTCTTCTTTTCTTCTTGTCCTCTGTAACCAATGTATAATTATTTTTGTATTTTGTGAGTGAAAAAGAATGGTAGTAGGTGGTAAAGGCAGTAGTGGTTAGTGGAATGTTCAAAAACGTCAGTGAGAGGGCTCCCTTCCATTTTACAGTTGGTGCCCCGCTCGGCTGCTGCGAGGATAATGGTTGATGGATGGATGGGATGGATCTCAAATGTGGACCTCAAAGGGGATGAATCATGGTGGAGTTAGTGCAGTAGGGGACGAATCAACGAGAGAATAACAACTCCGCCTTTGGGGGGCCCTCAAGACCACTGAGGGACATGCAACCGTCTCAGTGTATGGTAGGACGCAGCCACGGTTTTTAATTCCCTCGAAGAGGTGGCACCCCCCGGCTAGCGACGGTTGATTCCGCGCTAGCCAACAAAAAGCCCGTCACTTTTTACCCCTCGAGAGGAGCCCACCCGGATCCATCCCTTCATTCATTCATTACAACATCATATCAGCTATTTTAGCGAGGGCCGGTCTAAGGGCAATTGGGGGGGGGGAGGGACTCCCATAATACAGACATGAACTTCGAGTATAAAAGACTGCCACTAAGGACCAAACCAGAAAAAAACAAAACCGGAAAGAGGACTTCTCATCAGGACTTTATATAATGATTTGAAAATCGCGCTGAAGAACGGGTACGTGGCACTCTGCCACAAACAGGAGGACGTTGAAAGGATGGTGGCACCCGATGGGCTGAAAGCTCTAAGCAAAATTAGCTTATCACAAAAACTGACACCACAATTAATGGCGAAGCGTTCATTTGTGTGCCGCAAAGTAGACTTTTATTTCGGCTCGCAAACAAAAGAAGAACTCAAAGAATACTTAGAAAGGGAAAACAAGAACTTCAAAATCGCAGAAATAATCAAATTCGGCCACCATACTAATGTATTTAAAGTAGTGTGTATATCACCGGAGATGGCCAATTAAGTTACGAACAACGGCATTCTGGCATTCGGAATGCGGATACCACCTGATAACATCGAGATAGAAAAATTCATAAATGTTTAGACGTTTCCAATGATAAGCGATCGAAGATCACGTCACAAGAAACTGCCTTCCAAAAGACATTAAGATCTGCTCAGAGTGCAGCACAATTGGCCATACTTTTCGTGAATGTAATGAACAAGTAAAAAAATGTATCAACTGCCAGAGCCAGTATCGAACTATGGTCATTAACTGTCCAAAAAAGAAAGGCCATAATAAACAGGAAAGAAGAAGTGGAAGAAGAAGAAACACATAAAAAGAAAATCAAACATACACCAATATAGAAAAAGCCACAGTAAAAGAAATTAAAGAAAGGCAGGAACAAAAAAATAACATCAACGATAATGAAGGAACCGGCCTTGACATATTGGCTTGTATAATGTTTGCCCACGTGCATAACATAGCACAACCGGAAACATTTGCCGAGACGATGAACCTACTTTTAGAAAAGAACGGAGTCAGGAAAATGTGGTTCCCCCCAACCCTCATTCAGCATTAATATACGGCGTAACAGCTGTAAAAATGCTGCAGGTAAAAGATATGGCTGAGGGAGAAGCAGTAGAAGACACTGACGAATCCAATGAAGAAGAAAAAGATACTGATAAATCTGAAAAAACACAAGAAGAAAAAAGAAATAGGAGGAACCCCCAGGACACGAAAATAATAAATAGGGCACATTCGAAAGGATAGAAAATGGAAAATAGAAGAACCCCAAAATAAAAAGCAAGTAGTTACAAAAGGAAAATTAACAAATTATGGATAACACGTGATCACAATTTCGAAGCATGGAATAAAAGATGAAGAAACCATAAAATCTCAAACTATCATATAATAAAAAGAATCCCACCGGAGAAAGGTGCGATGGTACGGCCATCGCAATAAAGAAAACTTAATATACAAGCAAGAACGGGAAGTTGATGAAGCCTACATAGCCGCTACTATCGAAATGGAGTACACCCCGATCACAATAGTGGCAGGCTACCAACCATCTCGTCGCTCGTATATACCGATACACTCTGTTATTGAGCTCTTACACAAAAACAACCCATCAATTCTCCTGGGGAACCTCAACGCCAGGCTTCCAGAATCAGGATACCGCACAAACAACAACGCAAGGCGGAACCTAGAAACAATAATGGACAGAAATATATTAAAAAGAATAGGCCTGGAATTCCCAACATATATCACCAAAAGAGCTTCAACTAAACTGGACATAATGATGACGACAGATAACTTACCATATAATGCTTATATGGAACAGATACCCATCCCCTGTAGCGATCATATTGGAATTTTGGTGACTGTAAATCAAAACCCGATACAAGTCCCAATCAAGCTTCGAAAAGCCTACAGGAAAGCGAATTGGCAGACATACATAGCTATGTTAAATAGCCATGAACAACCAGAACTGAACGAGAAAAGCATAGACGAACTAGAGGAAATAATCAGAAACTTAATTGAAAATATACAGAAAGCAGACAAAGCAAGTGTGCCAAAAATCAAATACAGAACTCTACCACAAAAAGAAATGAAGAAGAAAGCAAGAAAAGTCCAAGAATAATACTCGGAAATAAGAATTTTTGATACAAACAGACAAAGAAGCGGGGAATTAAGAAGAATGAAAGAGGAAATGGTATTTTTGATAAAAGCACAACAAGAAAAAAACTGGAAAGAATTCACGAACAAAATAGAGGCCATGGAAAACCTAAGGAGTCCGGGAAAATGATAAAAATAATCAAAGGAAAACCACCAAGGGAGCCAATAAAAATAAAGAACGAGCAAGGTGAATACATCGAAAGCTAAGCGGAAATAGGAGAGAAGTTTAGAGGACATTGGAAAAAAGTTTATACAATAGAAGAAGATAATGAGCGATTCGACAGAGAAACAGAAGAAATGGTCATCGAAAACCTAAGAAGAAATATAGGGAAAATAACACCACTTAGGAGAGTCGATGTGAGTACAGACGAGTACGCGGGATTCGGAGCTTTAATCACTCTGGATGAGTTAAAAAGAACAATCACCCCCTTTAAAAAAAAGGCACCCGGAAATACCAGGCTCACAAAACAAAATTACGAAAAAGCGCCTGAAAAGATACTAATATATATTAAAGATCTATTCAATGCATTCCTAAAAGTCGATGCCTACCCACGAATCTTTAAAGTAGAGAAGATGGTTTTTCTTCACAAACCTGGTAAAACACCGACATCTGTTTCAAATTACAGACCAATATCGCTGCTTAATTTTCTGGGAAAGGTATTCGAGAAAATACTGAATACGAGACTGGTGGAACATCTAGGAAACCCTGGGGAAATACAACGAGCATTAATACGGCTTCAGGAAGAGAAGAGACGCAACGATGGCGCTTGCGATCCTAACCGAAAAGATCGCACAGGCAAAATCTGAAAAGGAATATTTGAGACTTGGTACTCTAGGGTGTCGAGAAGGCATTCGACAAGTTATGGGTATCCGGATGGGTTAAAATACAAACTCTTCCAACTCGATCTCGGCAACCGGATGGAGAAAATCTTGGCTCACTACGTAACAAACAGAGGGTCGTCCATTGACATCGAAGACCACGAAGGACCCAAATTAGTGCTGAAAACTGAGGTCCCAAAAGGGAGGTGCCTGAGCTCCACTTTGTACTCGATGTACACAGCGGATATGTCACCTCTATTAACACCAAGCTGCATGAGTGTGCAATACGCGGACGACATCAGTCAGGTGAGCTCCACTCGGGCCACAAATCCCAGATGGCAAGCCAGGAGAACAGAGCGAGAGATCCAAAATATAAATGAATTCGAAAGGAGATGGAAAATTAAAACCAACCTGAACAAATTTAAAATAATGCCAATAAGGAGAGTGAAAAAGGACAGGATAACCATCAACGATACAGAATACAGGTACATAGCCGAAGAAAAAGTGCTGGGCCTGCAGATGGGAAAAAAAGGAAACCGCGCCCACATAAAGGAGAGGATTACCAGGACTAAATCAAGCCTGAGATTGTTATTCAGCCTGAAACATCTGGAGCAGAAAGGGAAAAAGACGTTCTACAAAGCATTTGCAGAGCCGGTGCTGGTGTATCCACCGATCCCCATCCACACAACAACTAAGACAAACAAACAAATATTACAAAGAGTACAAAATAAAGCGGCCTACCTTATAACTAATACAAGGCGCCGAGAAAGAAAAAGACTCCACAAAATAATAGATACCGCAGGGCTGGACTCAATAAATAAAATTATTGAGAAACGGGCCAAAGAAATCTGGCAAAAAAATTAAAGTAGATAACCAGGAGACTATAAGAATTCTAGAAATAGAAAACATCATTTATGACCGTCAAGTCTTCCCTACTAGCAGGCTCCGCCTACGGCGAGAGGAAGACCCAATAATCACCTAAAACAAAAAAACAACAACAAAACAACCGAACAAGCAAAAAATATCACAAAGGCATGAATGCCTGAAAATTAAGACATATATAATAAAGAAGACAGAACAAAAAAAAAACTTAGAAGTAACCAAATAGTAAACACAATCCGAAAAGAAATTAGAACATAAAAGAAAGAAAAAAGAGATCAGCCAGTATCCTGGCATTTTTTAACTTTCTATTCTTTCACACACACTAACACTCAACTCCCCCACCCCTCAATATTAAAAAAAACTCTCATGCTATATTCTCACTATCCCCACTCTTCTCTCACCTGATTGATTCTTTTCATTGATTTACTCAGTCTGTACACTTGCTCTCTCGCTGCGAGCTGGTAAGGGCTATCACAGGTAAAGAAGGAAAAGTTTTAGTCAGGAGCTAAATAAAATGCCTTCTCAAGAAAACTTCTAAGAAGAAATATATGCGCTCCTGTTCCTCTTGAACGAAGTAGCCCCCTCACCCCGAATGGGTTTCTCCTACATATTCTTTATTCTTGGCTCTTTTTTCATACTTTTTACCTCAAACTTATCTCTCACTAGCACTACATAACTTGGTCACCGGCAAGGTCTGAGTTGCAGTTGGTAGTAAGGTATAGTAAACCCCTGCAGGAGACCCTCTTAGGAGGCCAGAAAAAGGAGGACGGGCGATTCTCGGTCACGAGCTAAAACCCAACTGTGGACCGGTGTTAGGGCTAGGCCAGAGAGGTAGGGTTGACCAAGGATTGTGCGAAAATTGGAAGGTAGGAGAGATAGAACTAGGACAGATAGAGGGGCTCCTCCCACTAGTGGAGACTGGATAAGACTTCACAGCTGAAGATCGACAGAAGAACCTCTCTCCTTGGAGAGGGGACCACTCCCGGGAAGATGGATCCACCGGACTTCAAAAGGCTTCCCCTTAAACTTATCCTCAACGGAAGGAAAAGATCACCACAAGAAGTATTGCAATGCATATTTATAGATCTGGAGATACCACTAATCAAATGCATTGAGACACCATCTGGATTCACAGTTATTCGCCCAGAAAATAAAGACGTAGAGCAGCTACTTTCATCTGCTGGAAGTATTACGCTAAGGAAGTTGAACTTGGAAGCTAGAGTACCACCACAAATCACGGCTAACAAAAGTGTCATCTGCCGAAAAATCGAACCTTGGGTAGGAGAGCACTTATGTCAAGAAATAAGAGAAGAACTTCAGGATCGACAGAAATGGCTCAAAATAGCAGAGGTGGTCAAATTGAAAGATCACACTCACGTTTTCAAGGTCATTTGTGAATCTACTAAAAAAGCTTCAAGGATCATAGAACAGAGACTTCTCGCTTTCAATATGAGAATCCCATCTGACCACATACAAAGAGACGTCTTGACAAGCATACATATATGCTTCAGATGTTATGCGTTGGAAGAACACACGATGCAAAATTGCCCCCCAAAAGACCTAATCATCTGTTCTGAATGTGGAACTGAAGGCCATTCTTGGCGTTACTGCAACAACACAGTTAAATGATGCATTAACTGCCAAGGGGGACACAGAAATATGGCCATGATCTGTCCCAAAAGAAGAGAAATTATAAAGACAAAAGAAACAATCAAACAGAAACAATACTAACGTAAATAAAAAATCATACACATCAATGGAAAAAAGTGACCAACAAGAAACGGCAACACAAATAGATTTAGATGGTACTCTCAACGCAGAAATACTTACTTGTGTATTACATGCCCACGTGATGAACATAGCTAACCTTGGAAGTTATGCAACATCAGTCAACAGCATGTTACAGGAAACGAGCTCGAACCGATGAAATTGAACATAGCTAACCCTGGAAGTTATGCGACAACAGTCAACAGCATGTTACAGGAAACGGGCTCGAACCGATGAAATTTCCTAAAGAAGTACTCATCGGCTATTTTCAGAATCAATGTCACAGAAAAGACAAAACATGAGCTAATCGAAGAGGCAAAAGGAAACCAACAGTCAGAAGAATCAGAAGAGGACACAATCAGCGAAGACTCAGAGACTGAAAATTCCTCCGACGGCACAGAGCAAGAGTGCACACGGGTTACTCGCAGGAAAGCTCAAAGAACTAACAGATCTAAATCCGCAAGTAAAAGGGGTCCATCACCCAGAGATGAACTACCAGAAGGACCCTCGAATGCAGTCAGCAGAGAGCGAACCCAGGAGAAACGAAAGAAAAACCAGAAAAAGAAGAAGAAACACTGATAACTTAACAGATAGGACAAACTAAACGGAAAACGAATAAACGAACGTAAATGGACAGTTGGATTATGGATATTAAGAAATTAAAAATACTACAAATTAACACATATGGATGGAAAGACAAGGAAATTATGTACGGAAACTTATTCAGAAAGATTGACCCAGAGGTTATACTAATATCAGAACATGGAAGAAACACAGAAAACGAGAAACTAAAGATATGGAACTACAATGTTATTAACACAAATCTTTCAGGATAAACACACGACGGAGCGGCAATAGCTGTCAAGCAAGGATTGCAGTACAAAACAATACAAGGATTGGAGGATGCATATTTAGCTATATAAATTAAAATGGAATTAAGCAACTGGATACCAGCCACCCAGATGCCCCTAATTACCGGTACAAATCTTCACTAAACTGTTTGCACCTTCTCTGATAACATCCCCAGTATGTGGTTAAACCCCCTACGTGATGGACTTTTTTACAAGTTAAGGATAAGCTGCCTAAATTAGGAAAATAGACACTCCGCCAAGTTACAACGTCTTATTGTAAACAGTGAATGGACAAAAAAATAGCTCTCCTAACCATTTTATTAACCTTTCGACTCAAGAGTTTGATACTGATACGTACAATGGAATAGGTTATGGGCTAAAAATAATTTCTCCCATCACCCCCGAATGGTGTTAAAATTGCCAACGCATTTGCCCAGTTAGAAATATTTAGTGCTAAACGTTATGTTTATAATTTCTTAAGCCATGTGAACAATAATTATCCTGTTAGATTTCAAAAAACGATAAGTTGCCTTAGTAATAATAATAACATTCGTGTTTGTAAGGCCGATAAATCTGCCGCCGTTGTACTATTGGACAAATTCCAATATTTAGATAAGATGAATATCTTACTTTCGGATACCTCCACCTATGAGACCCTTAGAAGGAATCCTAATGACTAGGTAAACAAAGAATTTAACTCAACTGTTCGCTCTCTACTTAAAGGATCCTTACCTCATTACTAAATTTAAATCTTCAAATGTTTCCCTTCCCTACCTTTATGGTGTTATTAAAACCCATAAACTTGATAACCCAATGCGCCTCATCATTAGCTTTGTTGGGTGAATTTCCTATACCCTATCAAAATGGTTAGCCTCTTTTCTAAGCTCTTTGGTTGGGACCATTTCCAATTCACATATTATCAATAATATGCACCTCATTAGTAAACTTAATGAGCTCTCCTACCCTGATAATTTAGGCATGGTTAGTTTCGGTGTTTGTTCCCTCTTTACTAAAGTTCCCGTACCCGATCTCTTGAATTTCTTTGAACAACATCTCGACACAGTTGCTTTCCCTATACCCGCTTCTACCCTCATTAAACTTATTGCTCTTTGCATCAACAATTGCAAATCTATCTTTAATGGAAAATTTTATCCCTAAATCTTTGGAATGGCAATGGGAAATTGTTTGTCCCCTGTACTCGCAAACCTATACATGGAATTCTTCGAATCTAGAATACTTCCCCAAATTAATGAAACCCATATAGACTGGATGGGATATGTTAATGACATCCTTTGCCTTTGGCCCAATAATTTTAATATTAATACATTTCTTACTAAAATTTACACCTTAGTGCCCTCGATTAAATTTACCCACACCCATAGACTCTTTTATACACTTTTATTCTAACCACCATAATAACATCAAACAAAGTGTTTTCTCCTCTATGTTTTTGCGTGCCCTTAGAATTGTCACATCAGAATACCTCGACAAAGAAGTCAATAGAATATATAAAATATGGATAAATTTGTGCTACGCTTTGTACTTTCTCGACAATTGTTATAAGTCTACCAAGCGTTCCTATTATCAAACTAATGTTAATATCCCTAATTTTCAGGTCAAAAACTTATTAGTTTTATCCTATAACATATTTTCATTAAATTACCTCATTTACATAGGCCTCTGAACATAAATGTTATTTTTAAGTACGAGACTACAATTTATCGTATTCTTGTCAAAAATCCCCTTCCCCGACCTGGCATTGTTTATTCGATAGGCGGCAACAAATGCCAAAAATGTTATTATGGACAAACCGGGAAAGAACTAGATGTCCGGATTAAGCAACATCAAGCCAATGTAGGTAATCACAGTGAACAATCTGCGCTTTTTCTAAATATGTACAATCTTAACCATAGCATTAACTGGAACAGTGCCGAACCACTCATAAAATGCAGTAATTATATTTCGAGAAATATATTAGAATGTATCTCCATTAATGCGTTTCCAAATTTCAATCTTAGCCCTGGTTTGTTCATGCTAGACCCCATTATCAGTACATACATAAAATCTCAAATAAAGTTGTTTCAGGATTTTATGCCCCTTAATTAAGGTTCAGAGGTGGGTAGTCTAATCCCCCCTTCCACTATTTAAGGCAATGTATATTCATCCTCTTGTTCATTCGTTGAAAAGGTCTTTAAGAATATAGACGAAAGCACTCGGAAGAGTTTTTCACTTTTCCTTTGTGGGTGTATCTGCATATTGACTTATATATATATATATATATATATATATATATATATATATATATATATATATATATATATATATATATATATATATATATATATATATATATATATATATATATATATATATATATATATATATATATATATATATATATGAAAAACTCACAGAGTAGCACGTTAGTAGAGTAATAAAGGAAAAAAAATCCCACAGGAAAATGAAAAGCGGATTCCAAGTACTTTCGATTCCTTGAGAATGAACTGAACAAGTTCGAAAGTAATTCGAATGAGCTTTTCATTTTTCTTTTGTTTATTGTTTTAATATATAAATACGCAATTTGCTAACTAGTCAGGCCAAAACTTGAAGGCAATAAGGAAAGTGGCGCAGAAAGATTAAAATTTCGTAAAGTAAAAATATATTTTCGAAAAGTGAATAACTTCGTTATTATTAAGTGCCGGAAGTTGAAAATCACATCGGTCAGCATCATTTTAAGAATTAAAAACGTTTGTCTTTGAAAATTAAAACGAATTTTAGCCGAATTTATTATGCATTTGATACAAAAAATATAATTAAATAATTCAGGAAAATAGTACCAGAAAATTATTATTTTTATTACTAGAAAGTATTAAAAATAAAATAAAAATGATACCCAAATAATTTATTTTCTATTAATATTTAGAAAATGAATATTTTAAACAATAACTAAATCTTAGCTTACTGTTATTATTCATAATATAAAGACTGCATTGTGTGTGTTAGAGACGCGCTTATATGTGCACATATAATTTGAATTGATAATTTATTAAATGTTGTTTTATCTATTCTTCTACTTTTTTTGTTGATTGGCGCATTATATTACTGTCATTGCTCCTCTATTTAAATATATATATATATATATATATATATATATATATATATATATATATATATATATATATATATATATATATATTTATATATATATATATATATATATATATATATATATATATATATATATATATATATATATTATATATATATATATATATATATATATATATATATATATATATATATATATATATATATATATATATATATATATATATATATATATATATATATATATATATATATATATATATATATATATATATATATATATATATATATATATATATATAGGTTGAGGATAAATCCCCAAATGGGACATGTCTCATTTGGGGATTTATCCTCAACCTGAAAATAAGCCTTCTTAGAAGCAAACCTATATAATATATATATATTCTATACACTTTCTGCAGCACTTTCCTATCTACATAGATCTAGGTTTTGTTCTCTCTGTCTATCCCTAACTCATCCCTCTGGGATACGATTAAACTAATGGAAAATACCGCTTTTCACATTTGGTAAATTTGAATCCCATTGAGTATGGTTGATAATTGAATGGGAAGCCGATTTGCAACGGTTGATATCATGGTAGCTGTCATGCATTGTAGCAACTAGGTGCTCAAAACACGTCAAGTTGTAGCTCCCAACTGAGATACCAGGTGGTGCGAATCTTTGCTACAACCTTACCTAATCAACTCACTTCCCCTCCCGCCTCACACATTTTCCTGTCTTAAATTACCCCCCCCCCAAAAAAAAGAAAATCAACACCAAATCCAAGTTGTTGCTGAAGCCTAACATAACATAATTTTACGGGTGACAAAAGCCACAAGGGCCTATCAAAGGTCATCCGCATCTGGCAAAACCCACACAAAAAATGCATCCATAGGATTGTGTCAGATCATGCATCTACAATATTCAATTCGAACCATACACAGGAATGTGCCAAAAACAAAAAGCATCATCATCAAGACTTGGCAAAATCCAAATCAAGCGAAATATACAATAATAAAAAAACTGCATTCACAGGAATGAGTCCAAAATACCCCCCCAAAGTTAACCCTCCCTCCCCATATAATCATCTAATTTGTGTTTGAATACATTCAAGTTTGGACTGTCTACCGTCTCAGAAGGCAAACTATTCAAGTATACTACGACTCTATCGGTGAAAAAATATTTTTTTAACATCCAACCTACACCTCTGTTTTTTAATTTTTAAGTGGTGACCCTCGATTAGAAGAGGATGAATATTGGGAATTATTGTGACCTATTATTTCATATCAGCTTCCCAATCAGAAATGTGTAAAGCAATATCAGATGACTCAAAACGGGAAATCCCAGGCCCAACAGCTGGCATACAATTCGGAGATTTGGCATCTTGCCGAGATGGGCAGCCGAACATCGCTCCGCCCACATCTGAGGTTGCCCTCTCAATTCTTTCTCAGTGGACGGTTAATTATAGCGTGTTTGTCTTTTTGTTAGGTAATTATGCGGGGTATTAGGCGCATAGTCATAATAACTTCTCACATACTTCTAGTATTCAAAATATGATTTACCACAGGAAGATGGTATAGGAGAGAAAAATAATAAGTGGTCATTGATATAAAGATGAAATAAATAACCATAAATGTAAATGTTATTGAAATATAATTTTTATCGCCTGAGTTAGTTATGCCTAAGAGAAAAATCGAAAGAAAGCCACTTAGGAAGAATCCTCAGCCTTGGAATTCAAAGGGTTTTTGAAACTCATGGTTTAGTGTAGTCTAATACAAGTCAGTATCCGAAAGAGCATCTGTATTTTACGCTTTTCCTTTTGGATATCTATCCACCCATCCTATCCCCAATCGAGTCCCATTTTACTATACCCGAGTAATTTCTGTCTTACATAACTGATTGATAACATAATTATTTTTGTCCCTGTACTTTCCCAACTCGTGATCCTTCAACATCTTATCTTGTCATGCCACCATTGGGTCCACCGAAGGGCTGGGTGGATAGGGGGTATTCCAATATATCGCTTGTTCTTTATTTATATTTTTTGTTACCCAATACTTTAATTATTTTCCTTATATTAAATATCCGAGCTCAAGATTGAATAATTACAATCTCTTTTTTAAATATGCAAATCGAAAAAAAAATTATTCTTTTATGTATAGTAAAAAAATCTTTCTCTAACATGACAAAAAACAAAGAAGAAAGAAGGAACAAAGCGGAGAAAGAAATTACAAAGGAAAAAATGAATTTATAGGAGCAATCATTGAAATGGCATTAATAAGCAGAGCTCTTTGAATAGTGGGGTAATGGTCGACTACTCAATAGCATTGAAGATCATAGAGGGTTTCTCTCTTCAGTAATTCAGACAAATCGAGAGCACTCCCTGACCCAAGTTCCGGGTGGTCTTGTGGTGACATTGGGTAATTGAAAGGGTGACTTTCCCCAAATTAAGCTAAGCTCCCCTCGGAAAAATAATGATGGAATAGAACATACATGAGGACAGAGGATGAGGATAATGAAGAATGAGAGGAAATGCTACAACCGCGGTGACCATTGCGAAAGCTGAATACGTTGGCCTTAAAAATTAATATCGCTAAGGAGTAGTGACCAATGCATCTTTACTAGAATGTTTTTTTTAAAAAATAGTTAAAGAGGGAGAGTACTTGGAGTGCTATGAATAGGAAAGCGTGCGACCTTCCTAAATCTTTCCCAATTCGCCAAAGGGAGAGATATATTCCGAAGCCTCAAAATTAACAAGGAAAGGAACTTAATTATACTCGAAATACAAATTTAGGGTCTCGTCCATGGGCTTCTAAAGATGTACTTTAATATTCCGAATAAAGAGGTTAATATGTTAATGGGAGTAGTAGTGAAGTGGAAAAATAGCAAAAAAGACACTTGGGAAGATATGGTAGGAGGGCTGAAGACAATAATTTAATCATATTTATTCTAGGAGAATATGTGTTATGACTGGGCAGCTGTGTCATCATTTTAGCCCGTCGAACTATTTTTATCCTTGTGTTTAATAAGTACTATTATCTTATTACTTCATTGGTGGCTTTTATTTATATAATTTATATAATTTGTTTATATAATTCGTATATGCACATACGTTTACACTTACAAATATTCACAAACATACAAGTATTTACACATTCAATTATATTACCGCTTCCTACTCACACATAAACATTCATTTTTATCATCACACCACATACTACGTTCAGGCCTATAGTGTGTGGTATAAGTAAATATTTGTGTCTAATATATTCACTTGGCGTGCTGAAAGAGGAAGTGTTTGTGAGAATGTAAGAGGCTTCTGTTACACCAAGTGGAGTATTCTCAGGCGCCACGTAGTTCTTTCACCCCGACCGTCTGTGGCCTACATATGAAGTTAAGGGGAGGCTTCTGTATCGAGAACACTCATAGGAGAAAATCCTCCGCTAAATTGAAATGCAGAGAAAAAAGATCAAGGTTGAAAAGGAGTTGTACAACTAAAAGGTGAGAATAAAAGTACGCCCAGGGGGGTACGAGGCACTTGATTTGTTCCCCATGGGGAGACAGCACAGTGGCTAGTGTGAAGACCGGGTCTCAGTTGAGGTCAATGAACTGTAGAGGGGATAGGACTGCGTCTGAAGCCAGGAAATGGAACTGGGATAGACTCAGTGCCAAGGCTTAAGACAGAGTGAACTTGGCGGCATGTCCTGGCTATGCCTAAGGTTAAATCTAAGTTTTTTTTATCCATAGATCTCCGGTACTCTATGTCTCAAGTACTTCTACAACTGGTTAAAACATCATTATATAACCGAAAAGTAACTAGAATAGTGCTAGGATGAATCGTAGCGAAGATTTTCATTCACTAATAAAGCGAAAGTGAAATGATGAGTGATCGTTTTTACCGACTGACAAAGTACATGATTTATTTAGGTTACACAGTATTCAGATGCTATGAAGAATTCATATTAATATAAACTTTTTATCGACAGGAATTTTTAATACTGATCGGAATAATTTAATTGTTATAAATAAATGAAGTGACACTTTTCACAAAATATATACCCCCTTTATTTAACTTAAACAGATTCCAGAAAAAGTGAAATAGTTTACAGTCATAACTGCTAATGATGATAAATATACCTCATATAAAGTGAGGCCACTGCAAATTGCCTCTCTTAAATTTCTGTGTCCATAGCAACACCACGTATTGCCCCTGTTTCCACAAAGCTTGATACGCCAGGTAGCGAACGAGCGCTCCTGTGTTATCTAGATGGCTCCACCGCCATCTAGATATTTTCGGTAGAAAGAAATCTACGGGGGTCAACCCTGACAGAAAATCCGGGATGCGCGGTTCACTAAGGCAGCCGGTTCTCAATGATAACAGCTCTTGCATCTAAGCTGAGTAAGAGAGAGAGGGAGCTCCTAACGACTAGGCAACTCATAATTTCCTTGCAGGATAGAAAGATGCCAACGAGTTCTTTATGAAAATAGAAAGTTTGTGTTGATCAAATTTATACCACATAATACTACAACTTTTCTGCAAAGCTCTCTACAATAAATGATGGAGGGAAAAGAAACCGAGAGAGACATGCAAACGTAGAAAAAGGTAGCTAAGTAAAGAAAAGGAAGGATCAATGCACGCTATCTTAGGTCTCTCTACAGTGGTCGGAACGTAAATTTGCGTATAAAGAACCCAGGTACGAACAAAACCTCAGAGTCTGTTATATAGGCCAGATAAGTCTTATGATACGTAATCTTTCTCAAGGTCTTTGATAGAACACTCGCGGGATAGATTCCATAATTAACTCTGCTACTTATTAATCACTCCATGTGTCCATTTTAAGGCTTATCCTTTTAATGTCACCCTTTACATTCATGCCTAGTACATGATTGTATTTCTAGTCATTTATTATTCATAATGTCACAATTGATTTTAAATTTTCGTTCTCTTTCCCACTTTTCATGTTCGTACTTCTGAGTGTGTGCGTTATTTTGTACGAAACAATTCCTGTAGATTTCTAAAAGGGCCACCACCAGCCACAAAACTAGAGCCCAACACAGATGGATCCCGAGGTGTCTCTCATTCATGTCAATTTTCACTATTGCAAATCTTCATATTTGGTTATTTCTTTCTTTATCTATCGATTCCCTCTTATCTCTTCATATTTGGTTATTTCTTCATTTATCTATCGATTCCCTCTTATCTCTTCATGTTTGGTTATTTCGTTCTTCATCTATGGATTCCCCCTTATTTCGTCATATTTGGTTATTTCTTTCTTTATCCTTCGATTCTCCCTTATTTCTTCATTAGGTGACAATTTCTTTGTCAGTAATTCAGGTTTCTTTTATTTCTTGTTTAAACAAGGTTAACAGACCTGGATCGCGTGCTCTCAATAATTCCAGGACTAACCATAGGAGGACTTTGGCAATTATATCATTCGAAAGGGAATGTAAAATAACATAGGGGATAAGATTTCGTCAGAATCGGCATAATAGTGACGATGTTCTTGAAGAAAAAATTATTAAAAAGTAAAATGGATACCATCCAACCATTCTACCTACGGACCGACATTGTAACTTATAAGAGTGACGTACGCGCGACTAAAAATTATCTAATTTTCATCGTAACCTTTAAAATTTTCAGGTGATTAAAACACACACCGATATTTGTCTTTTTTATTCGGCAACTAAATTCCGAATGAGTAAGAAGAGCTACAATATTAGAAGGGTCAAAATCGTAGAATTGACTCAAGAAGAAGAAGAATACGAGGAAGTAAAGATGAACTCAACTTCAAGCCTTTGTTCCTCCCCACCGCCTCAAATACCGATAATTCACTCTGAAAGAAGAAGAAGACGACGAAAGAGACATGATATCAATTTCAAGCGTTCGTTCCTCTCAAACGCCTCAATTACCCAGAATTCACTCGGGGAGAAGAAGAATACAACGAAGTAAAGATGATCTCAAATTTTAAGCCTTCGTTCCTCCCCACCGTCTCAATTAGCGAGAATTCATTTGGGAAGAAGAAGAATACGACGAATTAAAGATGATCTGAATTTCAAGTCTTCGTTCATCCCCAATGCCTCAATTACCGAAAATTCACTCAAGAAGAAGAAGAATAAGACGAAAGAGACATGATCTCAACTACAAGACTTCGTTCCTCTCCTTACCGCATCAAATACCGAGAACTAACTCGGTAAGAAGAAGAATACGGCGAAGGAAAGATTATCTCAATTTCATGAGTTCGTTCCTGCACACTGCCTCAATTACCGAGAATTCACTCGGGAAGAAGAAGAATACGATGAAGGTAAGATGATCTCAATTTCAAGCCTTCGTTCCTCCCCACCGTCTCAAATACCGAGAATAGACTCGGAAAGAAGAAGAATACGACGAAGTAAAGATGATCTTAAATTCAAGCCGTCGTTCCTTCCCACCGCCTCAATTACCAATAATTCAGTGAGGTAAGAGAAGAATTTGACGAAGGAAAGATGATCTCAATTTCAAGCCTTTATTCCTCCAAACTGCCTCAATTACCGAAAATTCACTCTGAAAGAAGAAGAATACGACGAAAGAAAAATGCTCTCAATTTCAAGCCTTCGTTCCTCTCCACTGCCTCAAATACTGAGAATTCACTAAGGAAGAAATAGAATAGGACAAAGCAAAGATGATATGAAATTCGAGCTTTAATTATTCCCCACCGAATCATTTACCGAGAATATACTCGGGAAGAAGAAAAATACTATAAAGGAAAGATGATTTCAAATTTAAGCCTTCGTTTCTCCCCACCGGTTCAATTAGCGAGAATTCACTCGGAAAAACAAGAATAAGACGAAGGAAAGATTTATCTCAATTAAGAGCCTTGGTTCCTTCCTACCGTCTCAAATGGCGATAATTCCCTCGGGAAGAAGCAGAATACGACGAAGGAAAGATAATCTCAATTTCGAGCCTTTGTTCTTCTCCACCACCTCAAATACCGATAATTCGAATCGTGAAGAAGCAGAAGACGACGAAGTAAAGATGCACTCTAATTTCAAGACTTCGTTCCTCCGCACTGACTCAATTAGCGAGAATTCACAAGGGAAGAAGAATAATACGACGAAGGAAATATGATATCAATTGTAAGCCTTCGTTCCTCCCCACCGCCTCAAATACCGTGAATTTATTCGGGAATAAGAAGAATACGAGGAAGAAAAGATAATCTCACTTTTAAGCTTACGTTACTCCCCACCGCCTCAATTGCCGTTCACTCTGGTTAAAGAAAAGTAGGAGAAAATAAAGATGATTTCAATTTCAAGCATTCGTTCTTCTCCACTGCCTTAAATACCGAGAATTCACTTGGGGATAAGAAGAATACGACGAAGTAAAGATGATCTTAAATTTCAAGCATTCGTGCCTCCCAAACGCCTTAATTAGCGAGAATTCACTCGGGAAGAAGAAGAATGCGAAGAAGTAAAGATGATCTTAATTTCAAGCCCTCGATCCTCCACACTGCCTCAATTACCGAGAATTCATACGGGAAGAAGAAGAATACGACGAAAGAAAGATGATCTCAACTCCAAGACTTCGTTCCTTCCCACCGCATGAAATACTGAGAATTCACTCGGGAAGAAGAAGAATAAGACGAAGGAAAGATTATCTCACTTTCTTGCCATCGTTCCTCCACACCGCCTCAATTAGCGAGAATTCACTCGGGGAGAAGAAGAGCGACCATGGTAAGATGTTCTCAATTTCAAGCCTTTGATCCTCCCTACTGCCTTAATTATCGATAATTCACTCAGGAGGAATAAGAATACGACGAATTAAAGTGGACCTAAATTGCAAGTCTTCGGTCCTTCCCACTAGCTCAATAACCGAGAATATACTCGGGAAGAAGAAGAATACGACGAAGCAAAGATTATCTCAATTTCTTGCCATCGTTCCTCCACACCGCCTTAATTAGCGAGAATTCACTTGGGAAGAAGAAGAAAGCGACCATGGTAAGATGTTCTCAATTTCAAGCCTTCGATCCTCCCTACTGCCTCAATTATCGATAATTCATTCGGGAGGAAAAAGAATACGATTAAGTAAAGTGGACCGAAATTTCAAGCCTTCGGTCCTTCCCGCTGGCTCAATAACCGAGAATATACTCGAAAAGAAGAAGAATAAGACGAAGTAAATAATATCTCAAATTTCAAGCCTTCGTTCCTCCCTACAGGCTAGATTTGCGAGAATCCACTTGGGAAGAAAAAGAATACGACGAAGGAAAGATTATAACAATTTCAGGCATTCCTTCCTCCCCACCGCCTCAAATACCGAGAATTAACTCGGAAAGAAGAACATTACGATGAAGTAAAGATGACTCAAGTTGAAGCCTTCGTTCCTCGCCACCGCCTCAATTACCGATAATTCAGTCGGGTAAGAGAAGATACGACGAAGGAAAGATGATGTCAATATCAAGCCTCTATTACTCCAAACTGCTTCTATTACCGAGGATTCACTCGGGAACAAAAAAAGTACGACGAAAAAAATATGATATCATATTTCAAGCCCTCGTTCCTCTCCACGGCCTCGATTAGCAAGAAGAAGAATACGACGAAGTAAAGATGGCCTCAATTCCATGCTTTCGTGCCTCCCCACTGCCTCAAATAAAGAGAATTTACTCGGGAAGAAGAAGAAGACGACAAGGGAAATATCATATCAATTACAAGCCTTCGTTCCTCAACATCACCTCAAAAACTGTGAATTCACTCGGGAAGAAGAAGAATACAACGAAATAAAGATGATCTAAATTTTAAGCCTTCGAGCCTCCCCACTGCCTCAAATAACGAGAATTTAGTATGGTAAGAGAAAAATACGATGAAGGAAAGATGATCTAAATTACAAGCCTTTATTCCTCCAAACCGCCTCAATTACCGAGAATTCACTCGGGAAGAACAAGTATACGAGGAAGAAAAGATCATCTCAATTTCAAGCCCTTATTCCTCCTTACTGCTTCAATTACCTAGAAATCACTCGGGAAGAAGAAGAATACGACGAATTAAAGATGATCTCATATTTCAAGCCTTCGTTCCTTTCCACCGCTCAATTAGCATAAATTCACTTGGAAAGAAGAAGATTACGACGAATAAAAGATGCTCTCAATTTCAAACCTTCGTTCTTCTACAACGCCTCAAATAATGACAATTCACTCGAGAAAAGAAAAGAATATGAGGAAGCAAAGATGAGGAAGCAAAGATGATCTCAAATTCAAGCCTTAGTTATTCCCCACCGACTCAATTAACAAGAATACACTCGGGAAAAAGAAGAAAAATACGATGAAGGAAAGATGATCTCAATTTTAATACTTCGTTTCTCCCCACCGCTTTAATTAGCGAGAATTCACTCGGGAAGAACAAGAATACGACTAATGAAATATGATATCGATTTCAAGCCTTCGTTCCTCCCAGACCGCCTCAAATATTGTGAATTCATTTGGGAGGGAGAAGATTACAACGAAGTAAAGATGATCTCAATTTTACACCTTTGCGCCTCCCCACTGCTTCAAATATTGAGAGTTCAGTCGGGAAGTAGAAGAATACGACAAAATAAAGAGTATCTTATTTTAAGCCTTCGTGTTTTCCCAACGCCTCAAATACCGATAGTTCACTCGGAAAGAAGAAGAAGACTACGAAAGAGAGATAATCTCAATTTCAAGCGTTCGTTCTTCCCTACCTTGTCAATTACCGACAATTCACTCTCGAAGAAGAAGAATACGACAAAGGAAAGCTGATTGCAATTTCAAGCCTTTGTTCCTCTCCACTGCTTGAATTACCAAGAATTCACTCGGGAAGAAGAAGAATGCGACGAAGGAAAGTTAATCTCAAAGTTCCAGCCATCGTTCCTCAACACCGCCCCAATTAGCGAGAATTTACTCGGGAAGAAGAAGAATACGACGAAGTAAAGATGATCTCACTTTTAACCCTTCATGCCTCCCCACCGCCTCAAATACCGAAAATTCACTCTGGGAGAAGAAGAAAACGACGAAAGAGAGATGATCTCTATTTAAAGCGTTGGGTCCTCCACATCGCCTTAATTATCAAGAATTCACTCTGGGAGAAGAAGAATACGAGGAAGGAAAGATGCTCTTAATTTTAAGCCTTAGCTCCTCTCCACCGCCTCAAATACCGAGAATTCACTATGGAAGAAGTAGAATATGACGAAACCAAGAGGATCTCAATTTCACGCCTTCGTTTCTCCCTAGAGCCTTAATTACCGAGAATATACTCGCGAAAAAGAAGAATACGATGAATGAAAGATGATCTTAATTTCAAGCCTTCGTTCCTCCCCACCGCCTCAAATACCCTGAATTCACTCAGTTAAAAGAAGAATACGACGAATGAAAGATGATCTCAATTTCAAGCCTTCATTCCTCCCCACTGCTTCAAATATTGAGAGTTCACTCGGGAATTAGAAGATTACGACGAAATAAAGAGGATCTTATTTTCAAGCCTTCGTTCTTTCACACCGCCTCAAGTACTGATATTTCACTCGGGAAGAAGAAGAAGACGACGAACAAGAGATGATCTCAATCTCGAGTCTTCGTTCTTCTCTACCCTGTCAATTACCGATAATTCATCTGGAAGAAGAAGAATACGACAAAGGAAAGTTAATCTCAACTTCAACCCTTCGTGCCTCCTCACTCCCTCAATTAACAAGAATTCACTCAGGAAGAAGAAGATTACGACCAAGTATAGATGATCTTAATTACAAGCCTTCATTCGTCACCACCGCCTCAAATACTGATAATTCACTCGGGAAGAAGAAGAAGACGACGAAGTAAACATGTTCTCAAATTTCAAGCTTTCGTTCCTCCCCACCGCTTCAATTAGCGAGAATTCACTCTGGAATAGAATAATACGACGAAGGAATTATAATATCAATTTCAACCCTTCGTTCATCCCCCCTGCCTCAATTATCGAGAATTCACTCGGTTAAAAGAAGAATACGACGAAGGAGAGATGTTATTAATTTTAAACCTTCGTTCCTCCCCACTGCCTCAAATACCGATAATTCACTCGGGAAAAAGAAAAAGACGACGAAGGAATGATCTCTATTTCAAGCCTTCTTCCCTCTACACTGTCTCAATTATGAGGATATAATCGGAAAGAAGAAGATTACGCTCAAGTAAAGATGATCTCAATTCGAAGCCTCCGTTCCTCACCACTGCCTGAAATAATGATAATTTACTTGGAAAACTGATGAAGACTACGAAGTAGATATATTCTCAAATCTCAAGCCTTTGTTCCTCCCCACCCACTCAATTAGCGAGAATTCACTCGGAAAGAAGAATACGACGAAGGAAAGATGATCTAAATTTCAAGCCTTCCCTCCTCCCCACGCTTTCAAATAGCGATAATTCACTTGGGAACAAGAACAATACGACGAAATAAAGATGATCTCAATTTTTAGAGCGAACATTCTTTTCCACCGCCTCAAATACAGATAATTCACTCGGGAAGAAGAAGAAGAGTTCGAAATAAAGGTGTAATCAAATTTCAAGACTTTTTTCCTCCCCACCGCCTCAATTAGTGAGAATTCACTTGGGAATAGAAGAATACGACGAATAAAATATGATCTCAATTTCAAACCTTCGTTCCTCCCCACCGCCTCAAATACCGAGAATTCACTCAGGAAGAAAAAGAATACGACGAAGCAAAGATGTTATCAATTTCAAGCCTTCGTTGCTCTTCGCTGCCTCAATTACCGATGATTCACCCGGGTAAAAGAACCATACGACGAAGTAAAGATGATCTCAATTTCAAGCATTTCTTCCTACCCACCACCTCAAATACTGATAATTCAGTCCGGAAAAAAAGACAACGAAGGAAAGATAATCTCAATTTCAAGCGTTCGTTCCTAACCACCCTCTCAATTATTGAGAATTCATTATTGAAGTACAAGAATACGACGAAGGAAAGATCCTCTCAATTTTAAGCCTTCTTTTCTCTTTACCACCTTAATTACCGATAATTCATTCGGGAAAAAGAAGAATCCGACGAAGGAAACATGATCTCACTTTCAAGCCTTTTTCCTCCCTACCGCTTCCATTACCGAGAATTCACTAGGGAAGAAGAAGAATACGACTATGTAAAGATGATCTGAATTTCAAGCCTTCGTTCCTTCCCACCGCCTCAAATACCGATAATTCATTCAACAAGAAGAAGACGACGACGAAGGAAAGATGATTTCAATTTCAATTCTTTGTGTCTCCCAACAGCTTCAATAAAGGAATGATGATCTCAATTCCAAGCCTTCCTTTCTCTCCACGCTTCAATTACCGAGAATTCACTCAAGAAGAAGAAGAAGACGTTGAAGAAAATATGATTTCAATTTTAAGCTTCAGTTCCTTATTAACCCCTTAATTACCGTGAAACACGTGCTCACATTCTCTATAAACATATTTTACTCTATCTAATCTTCACATAGCGACTAGGTGATGGGCACTGCTTTATTTTCTCTTTCTACAATGTCAAGTTCGACCTAATGATTTGGGGGTGCATGTGAAAGATTTGCCTGAGGTCATACATTTCCTTCTTTGTTGGGGTCATCTCAGAAATTAGGAAATTGAGTCCCAGCTTGATTCATAATAGATAGTCAATATGTCAACAGCAAAACTCTTGACAAATAATTCCCTAACTTAGTTTGTACACGGCAACATAAGTTAAAATCTATTTACTTATTATTTATTATTAAGAACCGAGATGATTGAGAGCATTCTAAGAGATGAAGGTAAGACAGGGCTTAAGGCACAGTGGGGGAGGTTGGTGAATTATTTGGGTTTTATTTATCGCACCGAAGCGAACAGGAGAACGTGCCAAGTCGGGCGGGGTTTTTTTTAGGAGAATTTTGAAACAAACTGCATCATTATTTTCAAATTTTCAGTCCATCCTATTCCTTGATTTACCCATCTGTGACTTTGCATGTTTCCATGTTTTTTTGTATAATTCTGTCTTTCTAGTTTCTTTTTAATCTTTAGTCTGCCTCCTAGTTTCCATCTGACTGTTGTTTCTTGGTTCTTAATAAAAGTACTTTTTGTTTGTCGTCATCTCTCTTGCTCTGTTTTTAAATTCTTCTCCTCCAAAGCCCAAATTATGTATATCCCTTTCGATAAGACATTATCATTCTCATTTAGTTTAATAGTACGCATCTATAGCATTCCAATGTGTATGCAATATTTCTACATTTATCATTCCTAGTACTCTACTTCTAAACGATTCTAAACAAACCCCCTCCTGATAGTTCAGTACTGCAGTTCATTTCATCTTGTCTCTTGGGCATTCCTCTATGCTTATTCACTTTTTTTTCTCTCCAGATATATCAAATGATTATTAAATGTTCATCTGTTGAACTGTGCCAGTTCTTATCGTAAGCAATTAAAATCAACCTTTACCGACTTGCAAACTAGTATTTCAAGCACATGTTCTTAAACGCGGGTTTCAAATGCCGTAGATTGTTATTCATCTTGGTAAATCAACCATTCATCAAAGGGTCGATATGCAGAATTATTTACAACGTTTCATCTGTAGAACGCGTTCACTAAGAGATTAAAACAAATAAAATAACTAATTAAGTTTAAAAATTATATAATTGGTGTGAAGGCATCTATTAACAAACTCTGATATTTATTTTGGTATGTCGGGCTTCCGTCTAATAGCCGCTAGCGGATCTAAAGAGAATAGACGCAAAATAATAGCCGCGATCGTACACAGTAAAATAGTTGTTCACTTTCGGACGGTTTATGGTCAATTCTTAGAATGTTACTGCAATGCTATCTGAATATTTGCAATAGCATTCACTCTCTTTCACCAAAAAACAAAGGCTGAGGTGGAGCCGCCAAAATATTGTTAAAAAGTCGGAAGAAGGTAAATTAAGGACAAGGCTCGACGCATTTATATTTGCCATGATGTCAGGCAGGTTGCCGGGAACTTAGGGCCGATTAACTCTCGTACCAACGCAAATTATGAGAAATACTTCCATTACTAAATCCTACATTAAGGGTACTCATATTTCAGCCATTTCGCAATTTCTCTCAATGGGATATGTAAAGCGTGCAACAAACTCCGTGCAAAAGTTGTAAACAGTTGCAGAGCTGAACCGTTCAAATTCATATACAGAAATATTAGCATTTTAGTTATATTAACGATTTAGCTTTACTGTCAAAATTTTAAGTTGCTCTCTATTCTTCATCACTATAAAATATCGTTTCCGCTTTTCCTTATCCCCAAACTCGAACTGAAAACGTTGCATGGGAGAGGATACATTTGTGCTATGTTAGTTCTCAAGTTAAATGTTAGAATTTCCCTTAAAGATTAACATCTTTGTCCGATAGACAGTCATATCTTTTGAGGCACTATATTCCATGTAGCTCTTTATAAAGATTGCTTTTAACAGCTACCATGTACCTCACTTAATCCCTTCTTTACCCGATGTAATCCCCTACTAATCACCTAGAACTCGTTAGGTGTGTTGTCTTTGATTTACAGATCCTTTCGACCATAAAATTTGCCGAATGAATCTATATATATAATCCATTTTTGAGACAGTTTATGCAAATGGCTTCGCTGTTAGCAAAGCTTCACCCGACCGTCTTTTAAGGGACTATAATTCCTTGTGACTCTTTATAGCATCATATATTTTATAAGTTAAGGAAAAGAAAATGAAACTATATTTTTGTAGCAATTGTCAATAGATGCAACTTAATAATCTAAGAGATGAAACTTTTTTAATGAGTTATTTACATATAAAATTTAAGAACTACCTCGACTGCTTGAAATGTTTTTCTTTGACCAAAAAGCTCTTTAGAGTGAGTCGGCTAATTCCAACATTTATCTCATTAGAGGCTCCACAGAGGCTTTAGGTCTATGTCCCAAAGCATTCAAAAGAACATCATCAATGTCGCTAGAAAACATTCTGAGAACTTGGCCTTGTTAATCAATTTTATAATGCAATTTGTTACATTTTAATTGTTAAGATTACCAATTTACCTTTTGTTTACAATCGGTATAAAAACACAAGGTTTATTTAATTATAAAATATATGTTGCTATAAATAGTATATTGTTTGTTTCGGTCAGAATATATATATATATATATATATATATATATATATATATATATATATATATATATATATATATATATATATATATATATATATATATATATATATATATATATATATATATATATACGAGGGACGGTTAATAAGTTTTTCGAATCGGTAGGGCAAAACAGAGGAAGGGGGATGGCTGTTTGTGGGGGTGTTAGAACAACTTATGACAAGTCAGAACCTGCAGCCGCACGCTCCTGCCTCGTCTATTTAAGAAGCAGTAGCTGATCTCAGATCGTCAGTCACAAATATTTCACCAATGGAGAAGGTTGAGCACCACGCAGTGATCAAATTTTTGACCAAAGAAGGCAAGAATGCAAAAGAGATCCATGAACGCATGGTTGCAGTGTACACCGAAACCGCCTCTTCCTATGCAACCATTCCTCGCTGGAATAGGGAGTTCCGCCAAGGTCGTGAGTCCCTTGAAGATGACCCCCGTTCAGTCGCCCATCAGACGTGAACAACGAGGACAATGTGCCCCGTGTGGAGAGGATGCTCCTCGAAAATCGACGGGTGAAGGTCGAAGAAATTGAGCGAGAACTTGGAATATCACATAGAAGTGTTATTAACATCATCCACGACAATTTTGCCATGACCAAGGTCTCTGCCCGTTGGGTCCCTAGAAATCTCACGCCCCATGATCAACTTCAACGTCGTCAAAGTCCACAAGGCCAGAGTTGCACAGGTTGCCCTGCGTGAGTGCGGATTCGAGAAGCTCAACCATCCCCCCTACAGTCCATATCTGGCCCCTAGCAACTACTTTATATTCCGCCAGCTCAAGGGTCCACTATATGGACGCCGGTTTGGGCACGATGAAGATGTCCAGCTCGCCGTCCAGGAGTGGATTGAACAGCAGTCGGAAGATTTCTGGCTGTCGGCAATTCGAAGCCTCAGCGACAAGTGGCGCAACTGCATTGAAGTCGAGGGTAGTTATATTGAAAAATAATAAAACACTTTTCTTAATATCTAGTTTCCTTATATCCGAATTGCAAAACTTATTGACCGCCCGTCGTATATTGGAAGAACACAAAGAATAGCACCGGCACAATGAAGGCAATCTATTGTGCATTCTCGGTATGAATTGTTCTGTCTTCTCAGTATGGATTGCTTTCATTGTGCCGTCATTTACTTTCTTTGATCCATGTGTTCTTCCAATGTCCCTTTCTAGTTTTTAAAAAACTCCAAGTTTTTTGTCTCATGTTCATTGGCGTCAAATGGGTAATACCTATATAGTCTAAAATACCAGGTTTCTACATCTTTATTTGTCTTCAAAAGGTTTTTGAAAGGAAGAAATAAAATATGACGAAAAGCCCTGTGGTGGTTGTTACTACCCGCAGAACCTTAGTTCCGCCTCAATCTCAGAACAATCTTCCCTGAACTACAAGTATTCCATATTTAATATATATACAGCCTTGGCCAAAATTATGGTGCCGGTATGAAAAGGTGAAGAATATGATTGAAACTCATTTATTTCATACTTGACATAACACAAATAAACATTTTTGCGTATATTCTATTAATAATTAATATTTGATATGTTCTTATACTTGAGATTAATTTGGCACAGGGGGTTGGCTCAATTTTATGCCACTCTTCATGAATTTTGGCCTTCAAGAGAGACCACAAATGTTCAATTGGGTTGAGGTCTAGAGATTGTGGGGGGCATTCCATCAACTTCCTCCCTTTATTTTCAAACCAACCCTTTGAGACTTTAGATGTGTGACTTGGAGAATTGTCTTGTTGGAAGATTACAGCACCATGTATGTCATAATTGAAAGTTTTACCTAAAGGAGGCTGATAAACCTGGTCTAACATGCTGGTGTAAGTGTTGGAATTCATTCTCCCCTCACAAGTAAACAACACTCCTGGACTTGAAGACCACATGTATCCCTAACCCATTACACTGCCACCAGCCAAATTTGACTTTCGGGAAAACACATCTCGGATCATAAGCTTCCACAGCTCTTCGACGAACATAAAAAGCTCCAGGGGTTACAAAGATCTGAACAGAAATACAAATTTTACTGATCAATTTTGGTACCCAATAGAATTTTGGTATCCAATAAAAATGTGTACAAACGTAATAAATTGGAAGAAACTACTGTGGAGAACCTCCTTCAAAGTTGCTTTCGTCAGAGAAAATAACTTTAGCCCAATCATCAGTCAATCTTCGAGCTCTTTTGCCCTGGACAATCGCTTTCTTTCTAGCCTTACATCCTTTGAACCCAGCTTCAAATAAGCTCCTTCTCACTGAGTGTCTTGATATTTTTGTTTGTTGCTGCCCAAAACTCAGCAGCTACATCAGAAAAGAGTTTTTTTCTATCGGCCAGAGATGTCTTTTTCAGCAACCTCTCTTCTCTCTGAGTCGTACACATTCTTGTGACCTTGACCATCGCGTTATTTAAAATAATTAGACTCATTGTACCTTTTCATAGTTGTTTGAAAACCGTTTATCGAGCATTTCAATTTTCTTACAATTTTGACATGGAATAATCTCTCTCTGGCAATGCAATAATATGAGCTCTCTGAGCTTCAGGAATCTGTTTCTTTGGAGACATTTTTAACAAAAAATTACTACTTGTAAGTTAAATAGGAATAAACGTTAGTTATTACACATTGAATGGCCGAAGGTTGCCCAACCACTTATGCACAATATGCAAAAACGCATAAAAGTGGTTATAAAAGCAAAAAGAGGACACATCAAATATTAATTATTGATTGAATATACATTAAAATGTTTATTTGTATTTTGTCAAGTATAAAATAAATTAGTTTTGATCATATTTTTTACTTTTTCATACCTGCCCAAATATATTTTGGCAAGGCTGTATACATATATATATATATATATATATATATATATATATATATATATATATATATATATATATATCGCTAACCTGCACGGATTTTTCGAAAAAGGTAATAAAAATATTATTGCAAGGAAAAATTATTCCGTTTCTCTTTCAATGTGGTTTAATGGATTTATTTTTCATTATTCTCTCGTGCTACTTTGAGAGAAATATACATATATATATATATATATATATATATATATATATATATATATATATGGGTAAAAATCACGAGAGCTCACACGTGAATAAGTATAAATATTTGGTTGTACCACGTTTATGAAATAGAGAGACACTATATTTATACAAAGCAATGTTAACCCTATAAGGTCAGATTTTTTTATGACCTCTGATAAGTTTGATTTGAGGAAGAAAGATAGAACTGGATCTAAAGAAAACAAACCAGGGCTAATAATAACATTTATCTCCTTTGTGCTGGGGATTAGGAACGATTCAAAGATATTTCTGCTAATAAAATCATTTATATGCATTATGATATCTTGCTTTTGACCAGTTAATCTGATGACCCATCTTAGGCCTATGGACGACCAAAGCATTATTTGTATATCCCTTAGATACTGCATTTTGATGTTGCTTAATTCTTACAGAGATACTTTTAGAAGTTTGACCTACATATAATTAATTACAATCCAAACAAGGTATACTTTATATTACATTATTATCGTTCCTTGAGCTGTGTTTTATTAACATATTTTTAATGTATAATTATATTTAAAAATTACATTTATATCTAGTTGTTTTAAGATTGGTACTACATACAAGAAATTATTATGGTATGGTAAAAGTAATATGTTGTGTAAAGGTTCTGTTTTCCCTAACTTGCGGTTATAGAATGTTTTTTTTAGCTTTATTCCAGCAGTTTTCCAAAAAATATTTCGGGTAACATAGATTGAAGGTAATTTCTTCAACTTTTGTACATTCTTGATCTATATAGTCAGGACTACATATTCCGAGCGCCTTAAGATACATGGAAGAAAATACTGTTTTAATATTTTAAGAATGATCTGAATAAAAATGGACATAGGATAAATTATTTGTCGGTTTCCTGAAAATAGAAAACTTAAACATCTAGGAAAGGAATGCTATTATTGTCTTCTTTTTCTAAAGTAAATTTAATTGACGGAACCAAAACATTAATAAATAAAAGAAAACCATCGAGGTCAAAATCTTCCTTTAGAATTTCCAGGACATCGTCTACATAGCGGTACCAAACAATGTGAGTGGACCAAACCGGTGGAATCAGCCTAGTTTCAAAATATTCCATATATATTTGACAATAAGGAAGATAAGGGATTACCCATAGCCATGCCAAACACTAGTTTGTAGAACTTGCCATTTGAGCTAAATTTACATTTTTTAATGCCTAAATAAATAAGTAGAATGATCGGGTTGGACGGTAAAGGCAAATCATAAGAGTTAAGAATTCCCAGCTAGGAAATCCAATAAAGCATCAAGGAACACTTTAGTGAATAATTAGGTAACATCAAAACTGACTAATTTCAGGTTTGATGCTACATTCACATTGTCTAACTTATTACAAAGATCAACTGATCCTTTTATATGTGAGGGTGATATGGATCCTAAGATCGGAGAAAGTAAATTTACTAAATATTTTGATAGTTTATATTGGATTGACCCAGTTGCACTGATAATTGGTCTTATTGGATTGCCTGGCTTATGAGTTTTCATTAGGCCATACAAATAAGGTAATGATGAACCACTAGAAGAGACTGAGTCAAAAATTGATTTGTGTTTTTTTTTTAATATTTTTCATTTCTTTATTAAAATTCTTAATTACATCATCTAAGGAATCGCTTCTTAACGGTAGGCATGTAGCAGTATTAGATAACAAAGTGTCCACTTTTTCTAAATACAATGTTTTATTCATTATTATACACATGTTGGATTTATCAGCTTTTGTAATATGCAAATCCTTGTCCATTTTTGATGATTTAAAGGCTGTTTTAAATCGTTTTGGGAAATTATGTAAACTCTTATTCATATTATTCACTACTGAATAAACAATTCTTTTTGTTATGTCTATATGGTTGTGGTATATGTTCTTATTTCTTTCTAATCTAGCAAAGGCAGCGGCAATGTCCACACTTTCAGGTTTTTCGTTTATTGAGAACGAGAGTCGATATCCTAAGGCTTGTTTCACATCGGTCGATATTGGCTTATCCGATAAATTCACAACGCAGTTTTCTTGATATTTTATGTTCCAATTATTATCACTTATAAGGCGGTTTAATTTTTCCGTTAAGTGGCTGTTCAGATTATGTAGATTCCTTCTGAGCTTGTTGTAGATGGCATCTAACAACAGTGTTTTCCAGTCCCTTGGTACATCACGTATGAAGTTATGTTTCACACTACGCAACTCTTTAAACTGTAAAAACTCATTTCTTTTTGTGGCTACCAGAACAAACTAGCAACATTAAGACATTTCTTAATGTACAAACATCAAAAGGCCTTTTCTATTATTCTCTAAGATAGGCTGGACGACTTATAAATGATATAAATAAATATATAATAACATCCTTTATAAGCGCTCGATGTACTATTATACATGCATGTGAATTTTCTTCAGGGAGAAAAACGCTTGATATTTATCATGTAATAAAGCTAAATATTTGGTTAAATACATAAAAGTTTCAGTGATCTAATGAAGCGTTAAAGATCTTAGCGATATATAACTTAAACACATCTATTCTCGGATACCTTAACATCAAGGACTTTGTGACGTGTTAAGGACATGTTTTAAATCAAGTTTTGGACTTTTCTGAAAGCTTTAAAATTTAGAGAATATCTTAATGTTTTGCCTTTGAAGTTTAGGAAAAGTTTTGTTTATAGCAGTAACTCTACTGATATATTTCAACCTTTCGTATTTTATGATCTGGTTATGAAAGTGCAATATATACGGTGTGTAGGTGACTTCTTTCTTTGTTTTTAAGTTATATCAAGACAAAAGGACGTAAAATATTTATTGATTTGTTTATAAGAGTGAAAATGGGATTATTTAAAGAATAATATACATAAACCTTAAGTTCTTATTCCTTATTCAAAATGGGTCTAGATTTTTGGTTTGTAGTCAATTTAGTACTTCATGATACTCTTTTATTGATATGAATGATGAAGACTATAGTTAAAGTAAAACTTATCATAACTGATTGTCAGAGATCAGAGAGAGAGAGAGAACAGACACCTGGTCGACCCTCTTTGTCTGCGCTAATGGAAGTGCTAAATCATGAGACACCGTGGTGCTCTGAAAGCTCGCCATCGCAGAAAGTCATGGCAAGCTTGAGAGCCCGAAAAGATCCCATTGGGATTCGGAAAAAGTTTCGCCTCCCTGGCTTAGAAACCTTCCCGCAATCGTGCTGATAGGGCGAGACTACTCTCTTACTCTCAGGAATCTTCTGCTGGTGCCAAGCTTTTATATACTTGGAAATTTAGTGTAATCTAAGGTACAAGTGAAGTAATGAAGCTTATCCCTAAATTTGCGTTTTCTTAGAGTTTTTTCTTTAATTTCTGCTAAAATTACTTTTTTGCAGTGGTTTTCAACCTTTTTATGATATTAGCATCACAAATGCTATCTAGAAGCAACCAAGATACCCCAATATAAAATAATTTACATATAAATAAATAATTACGTGGAAAGCACTTCACTTTTATTCATGATTGACATTTAACCTAATTTAATCTAAATTAGACATACAAAATTGAAAATAAAATATATTAGGTTTAATCGGAAGTTTGAGCTTGATGAGTATCACATAATTCTTTAATATTGAGACGTAGAGTTGACAAGGCAACTCTCATTTCTTTATCCACTGTCTGCAATCTTCCCCTTTTTGTTGTTTTATGTTGCACAACGCTGAGGAGCTAGTTTCAAAATATTTTCAAGTGTCGTTAGATTTTTCTAAATGTGTGGGGCTCATGTTGTAAAATAGGTAGGCCTGTGGCACCCAAATTGCAGGATTTAATAGGCCCAGCGAGGAACTCCACAAATGGACGCTCAGTAAATCTATCAAATACTAAAAATGGCTATTTGTGTAAATTAAGGAAATAATATGCCACGTGTAATAATTAAAGAACCAAAGAGAATTAGAAAAATAAACAATTTATATATATATATATATATATATATATATATATATATATATATATATATATATATATATATACACACACGAGGTTCGGTCAATAAGTTTTGCAATTCGGATATAAGGAAACGAAATATGAGAAAAAGTGTTTTATTATTTTTCAATATAACTACCCTCAACTTCAATGCACTTGCGCCACTTGTCCCTGAGGCTTCGAATTGCCGACAACCAGAAATTTCCCGACTGTTGTTCAATCCACTCTTGGACGGCGAGCTGGACATCTTCATCATCCCCAAACCGGCGTCCACGCAGTGCAGCCTTGAGCTGGCGGAATAAAAAGTAGTCTCTAGGGGCCAGATCTGGACTGTAGGGGGGATGGTTGAGCTCCTCAAATCTGCACTCGCGCAGGGCAACTTGTGCAACTCTGGCCTTGTGGACTTTGACGACGTTGAAGTCGATCATGTGGCGTGAGATTTCTAGGGACCCAACGGGCAGAGACCTTGGTCATTGCCAAATTGTCGTGGATGATGTTGATAACACTTCCATGTGATATTCTAAGTTCTCGCTCGATTTCTTCGACCTTCACCCGTCGATTTTCGAGTATCATCCTCTCCACACGGGCCACATTGTACTCGTTGGTGACATCTGACGGGCGTCCTGGACGGGGGTCATCTTCAAGGGACTCACGACCCTGGCGGAATTCCCTATTCCAGCGAGGAATGGTTGCATAGGAAGCAGCGGTGTCGGTGTACACTTCAACCATGCGTTCATGGATCGCTTTTGCATTTTTGCCTTCTTTGGTCAAAAGTTTGATCACTGCGCGGTGCTCAACCTTCTCGATTGTTGAAAAATTTGTGACTGACGATCTGCGATCAGCTACTGCTTCTTAAATAGACGAGGCAGGAGCGTGCGGCTGCAGGTCCTGACTTGTCATAACTTGTTCTAACACCTCCACAAACAGCCATCCCCCTTCCTCTGTTTTGCCCTACCGACTCAAAAAACTTATTGACTGCCCGTCGTATATATCAAATTGTACATCTATCAAATAGATATCAAGCAAGCGGTTTGTCTAACACATGAACATACGCACGCTGGAAACAGCTATCAAAGGTCACCACCTGAACAAATATGAGTCTCGCACTCACACAAACATACGCGTGCTGAGAATAATTATCAGTAAAAAGGTCACAACGGGAGACAACAGGCAAACTAGACAAATATAGGCTTTAGCCAGTTAAATTTCACATAAACTGTAAAAGATAAGCTATTCCCTATAATTAAGATAAATCTGAAACATTGGAAATATGTAAGTACAACAGGTACACATAGCTTTCGAAACTCCGCCCAAAGGGTGTAAGTAACGAACAAATTAGATCACTGGGTCCTTCCCACTCACAAGTCGAGGTCACGCTTCTTGGAGACGGCACAAAATATATAGAGAGAGATCGAGAGACAGACATCCAATTCGGCAGTTAATTCATTCGATTATTAAGTTAAAATTTCAGTAGTCAAGATCAGTCAATCAGAATCAGCTAATCATAGAATCAATCAGTCCTTTAGTAGCGTTACGAAGCCCCGTTAACTTGCCTAAATCTTGCTGCCTTTAGACTCGATATTTTGCGTAAAACAGAAGCCTACTCACTGACAGCAATGAACTTGAGACGTTTCCGAGCCCCCTTTTGTTGGTATTTTAATAATAAAGTTATTTTCTTTTGACGCGTCCTTTCAAAGTCCTTTTCTTACCCCAATCGCGAAGACACCTTCGGTAAGCCCAGCCCAATGCATAATCCCTCGTGAGAAACTATAAGGAGTATAAGGAGTCAGAACCAATTCAACAGGGACATAAAGTAGGCCCACTACTTAAGGACCTCATTACCCGTCGAGTCAACTCTATCGGAACCTTCTCCCGCACACTGATCTAAACGGGTGATTTTGAGCAATGCAGCAGCAACGAGGACTCCTTATTACACCCGTTGATAATTACTGAGCACGCACAAACAAATAACAGGACCTTCCGCACTACCCATAAATGTTTGAAATACATATATTTTGCAATTTAGGCATTTTAAAAATGATTTCTTGGTCGTTCTCGCTGCAACCCAATTAAAAATCACTTCATTATTATTTTGTAAAAGTGTTTTCTATTGATTTCACCAATTATTTCGTCATTAAATTCTAGCCAAATATATGTATTGATAAATTAAATAATTTTTCAATTAGCTTCAATTAGCTCGATTGTGCCCTCATTTCTTCCTCCAAGCGTTTTAATTTTTTTTGTTATTCTTATGGCTACTATAAACAAACTAGACAGTAGGGTAACCAACCCTTGCTGGATTTTAACATATAACAAAATTGTTCTAAATGGTCGTTCCCTCGAATTATACTCCGAATGCTTCCTGCTTTCTTTATCTTCCTTATCTCTGTCTTAGGTAATCCTCGTAAAGCAGTAACTTAGAACTAAGATTGATGCTATTATAATTCCCTCAATCAATCCCCTGCGTCTAGTTCCGACTGTTTGTAACATAATAGAGAGATTTAAAGCAAAGGAAAATGAATGAACCAGGAATGCGAAATGAAGGAAATCCTTGAAGAAATATACGTTCGTTAAGACTTGACAGGTGTGCAATCACAACACACCTCTTCATTCTCGAATCACTGCGAACGCGCCCTCCCTCTAACGTCTTTTGCTCATTAATTCTACCTATTTTTGCTACTTGAACGCAGCGGCCATTTTTATTTTCCAATTAAATTTGGAGATAAAATACGATTTTTCGAAGATCAAATTAATTGGTGAGGTGGGAATAAACAAGGCTGGAAACAGTAGGGGAATGACAGACATAAGAAGAAAATAAAGATATAAAAATGGTAGGGATTTTTACCACCGGTCTATACTCATTTAAGATGCCTTCTATTCCTAGAGAGGGGTGGGGGAGGGAACTACAGTTTAACTTGAAATCCGAACCCTGGATGTCTACAGCCTATGGTAACCAACATGAAGTAGATCCAAATCGGTACTCCATCCGGCGACTAACCACACCTGGGGAAGCTTAACTTCGATACAAATCAGAAGCGGAGTTTCCACTCGGTTTGGACGCAGAACGTATAAAGAATATACGGAGGAAAACAATAACTAACAGGGGAAAGGTTTGTTAAATGAATTATATGTATGAAAGGAATAGTGGCGTTGATCATCAGGGGGAAATTGTATGAAAAGTATTGGTGGAAAAGGGTGTAAAAGAAATGTAGGGAACTCTTGGACGAAATAATTCAGCACTTTAAATCGTCTGGGAACAAGTACCCGGAAGGGGATATGGAGACTCAAATACGGAACTAAAGAACGACTCCCGATCTTAAAAATAGTACCTCTCTTCCCTTCATGAGTCGGCTCTATCACTGGGGTAGTTTCAAAAGAGTTGCAAACCCTTTAGCTCTCTAACACCAAAAATAGTTTCCTCTTTTGGTTAGTCGAGCTCTGTAACTTCAGCGCTTTCTTCGTTTTTTTTCTATCTAAACCCTTCTCGTGGGTATTGCCTCGTTTGTCGTTATTTTATTTCGAGGACTATTATAAAATACACTTCTGTCATCTTTAAATTATGGGCTTGCTGTCGTATCCACTGAGACAAAGACCCCCTCCGGACAAGTACCCCCGCCCCCCCGGGTCCATACCTATATGGCAACAAGGGATATATAACAACAAAAGTAGGAGCTCATTTCCTTCTCTGCAGGCACAATGAAACTTCCCATAATAGTCAAGTGAAACTACAAAGGATAGTTCTTTCTCTCCAATATTGAATAGTATATCCTCAAATATATTTTAAGACTACTCCACGATGCACTTGACGACAACCCAGTTACTCCGGCAAAATGTGGGCACTTTGCCACAATACAAAAGAATGACTAAAAACTGCATTCAGGTAAAAATGAAACAAAATGTAAGCGCGGTTGTTACATATGTGCACATTCTTTTTTACAACAGAAAGTGAGGTGAAGTAACTAATCCTTGACAGAATTAACCAGGCCTCATCCAACTTTACCCTAACCATGACTCAACCTACGATAATCTCAAAGAACCTAACTTAGCCTAGATTTACCTAATGTAATCTGATTTAATCTAAACTAAATTTTACGTAAGAAATTAATCTAAACAAGGGATAGGCAACTACGGCCTTCTTTGGCCATTAAGTGAGCCCTTCGGAATGAATTAAAATTAGATAAATCAAGTAATTTTTTTTGCTTTACTAGAAAAAGTACTCGAAACAAAGTACCTAAAAAGACACTTAATTTTAGAGTTGAATTTTTTTAACTGATATATAATCCTAGTATTAAATTATATACAAAACCAGGCAATGGCTTCGTTACTCCCCCGTAGGAGCTTTCGCTTCGCTACTCAGATTAAAATTTAAAATCTAAAAAAAAGCAACCATGGTTCAATTTTTATAAATTTTCTGAACTTCGCCAATTATTTTTATCATCATCACTAACTCTATAATTTAAGAAGGGGATTTTTTTGAGTATTTGAATAATAATTTCATCTTAGTTTGGTTATGACTTATGTTATTTTTATCAAAGTTATTTATAATAGTTCTTTTATATATCAAGAAACAAAATGAAGTTTAGAAATAAATGTAAGTATCGGAATTTTGTGAATTTTTTAAAACCAAAAGAATTACAAATGGTAAAGTTCAGAAAATTTATTTTTATATATCTTCTTTTATATTTTAGCAACGTGATATTTTGAAAGGGGGAAAATTTAGTTTAGAGTTCCTTTTTAAAATTAGTATAATTGGCGAAGTTCAGAAAATTTAAAAAAATTTCACCATGGCTACTTTTTTTTAGATTTTAAATTTTAATCTTAGTAGCGAAGCGCAAGTTCCCCACGTAGGGGGGGGGGGGAGTGGCGAAGCCATCGCCTGGTAGTTTTAAAAAGGAACTCTAAACTAAATTTCTCCCTTTCAAAATATCACGTTGCTAAAATAAAGAGTTATAGAAGATATATAAAAATACATTTTCTGAACTTCACCATTTGTAATTCTTTGGGTTTTAAAAATTCACAAAATTTCGATACTTATATTTATTTCTGAACTTCACCATTTTTTTCTTATATTATAAATGAATTATTAGGAATAACTTTGATAAAAAACATAAGTCATAACCAAACTAAGATGAAATTATTATTCAAATACTCAAAAAAATCCCCTTCTTAAATTATAGAGTTAATGATGATGATGATGATAATGTGCAATTTACAGTATATTTAATTAACATCTTAGGAATGAGGCCTAAAGGTAACTTGATGCTACCTTCAACATAGGAAAATTTCCCCACCCCTGATTTTAAATAACGAATGAAACAAAATTTATCACAAACAGGTTAACCTTATCTCACCAATCCTAAACTAACCTAATATGTTACAATTGTAGAGGAATGTATGGATCAAGGTGTCATGGAAGATAGGTGGGGCTTCAATATATTTTTACCCTTGAGAAGAATTGAAGAGGAGTAATAGAGGTCATTATGACTGCGCTATATTCAATTACCCTTTAATTGCTGCATTTAAGCTTCTCGGATCAAGTTCGTACTAAAGAGACTCAAAAGAACCCATTTGAATCCTCTTTTGGAGGTACACGCCATTAAGTAACCATGACATTCAAACAGACAAGCAACTTTAATGTGATATTTCTCATAACAACTCTAAACTATTCTTTCCTTTACCTTTCTTTAACTCATCGTCTATAATATAAACATTTTTTTGTTTTTTGCTTCTTTCTTCAAACTCAACATCATATACAAATCATAAAATTAAACTACCTCTAAAAGTGACAAAGCTCAGTTCAGCTTATTTGCTTATAGGGACGAAAATTATCAGCCGTTTGCCATAAGCAGTCTCGAGATGAGATGAAATAAACACCGGTGGAACGTGTTCTCGACACGCTTTGCACTGGCATAAACAAGAAATTATTTATTGGGTACTCTCCTCTGGAAATTTTAAAACGCTGAACCTAGCCTGGGGGTAGGGGGTGAATACTGATGCGATGCATTTTCTGATGTAAAGGTCATTTATTTTCTTTATGTGGTTGTATTTATCCCATTTTCTTTGATTTACACCCATTCATTCCTGCATTACTATATGTCCTTTCATTTTTTACAAGTCAAGGTAAACGTATAGTATGGCTGAACAGCGCGCATTAAAAACATGTCTGCGACATGTCTTCTAAATGACGCTGATCGGCTGAACAAATAAACATCATAGTCTCTTTTTACACCCAAAATATTTTTCATCTCTTTCTATAACGGTGTCGCTGAGAGATAGAAAAATGCGTTCATCTTTTGTAACTTTTTAGGGTGGAGTTAATGTTACATGTTTCGTGTCGATAGTTCCAATGGTAAAAAAGAAGTTATCATCCTCATCTGCCATTACACCCACTCTCCGATTTTTCGAAGTTTTCTCGAATTTTTCACTTTCGTTCGCTATAGGTGCCAAAATGGGGTTTTGAGAGATATAAAACATGCATTCAACTTTTGCATCTTTTTAAGGCGGAGTTAATGATACATGTTTCGTCTCGATAGTTCGAATGATAAAAAGAAATTATGCTCCCCACCAAATCTTTTCAAAATTTTCTCGAATTTTTCATTATTGGAATTGACAGAGAAAACGGCGTTATTAACTTGTCTTGAGCTGATCTTTTCGGGGGATTGATTGGTTTTGGGAATCACTTGCTTTTTGCATTTGTTGGAAGTTGGTCGTAATTTTGTATTTTGTCTAAATTTAACAATTTAATTGATTTAGCTGAACCGGTTAGCCGTTATTTTTCTTGGGTTGGAGCCTTCAGCTCCTTTGTTTACCAGGGTCCTTAAGCCTTCAGTTAAGGAAAAGTGGTTTGACTGTCTTTAGCATAACTCTTAAGTTTAAGCTCCTTTGGTCGTTAAGAGTTAACAAGGTACGTTATATTGTTTACCTTAAGTAAGCCTTTATTTGCTGCGTTTAGAAAGCCCTGGTCAGTGAGACCGTACTTTTCGTCTCAGATTGTCGGAGCCTGTTTGTGTCTCTATTTTTTGCCAATTTAAACTTTATACGGTGGTAAGCTTCACTTACCACAATTAACCACTTCTGATGGCTAGTCACAGTCTTAGTAGAACCTCATCCGAGCATTAAGACCGATCCCATTCCGGGGCACGGGCCTCCAAAGGGGAAATTTTACTCCCTTAAAATAACAAAAGAAGGATAAGAACTTTCCTCCATTCGCTAGTGCTCCAGAGATGGTTGGCTCCTTCGTCGTTTCGGCTAAAAAGAGAGAGATTAACCTGGAGGTGGTCAGGTGGTCAAGGTCCCTCGTTAGAGGCATCTTCGAGCCCACCGGTTTCAATATTTCTTTACATCCGCTCGACTGATGAAGCAGGGTTATCTGAAGCAGAACTACTCGATCAGCTTCAGAATTTATTTTATATCTTTGGTAGCGTACCAAAAATCTCCGGTTTTAGGGTGATTCTGATCCCGAGTACCAAAAGTGATTTCTCTTCGGACACTTGATAGCACACCTGTGTTGGTAAACCCTAAGCTTTTTAAATAGAGCAATCTATGCAAAGTTGTTGCTTGCTTATTCTCTTAAGAGCTGTCCAACGAGGGGGGTTGCCATAGATGAGCAAGTGATGAGGAATGAGCGATGAGTCTCGAGACCCACTGCGCCATTCTTCCTCACATTTGACCTGCATAGGTTTCCTAGGACGATGAGAGCTGTGGTGTTAGAACTGCTCCTGATTTGACCATACATGGTAAACAAGACAACGTGCACTGAAGGGTCAACCCCAAATTTGCTGAACTCTTTCAAGGTCGTGCATTATGAAACTTTTTCTTGCACATCCAAGTGCTAAAATTGTGGTGAATCGAAGCCTGCTTGTTCTTAGCATGGTAATTTGTATCTGTTTAAAACAAGGTTTGGTCGTTACTGCTCAGGACCGTAGCTCGTATTTAGAGGCCAAGGAGATAGTTGGTCTCGGTCTTTGACATAGCACAGTGACGTGCCCTTTCGGAGGTCTTACTTTGAGCGGTCTACCACAATTCCAGTTTGGATGTTTTCTTCGAAGAGGACCAGACAGGTACTTCTAATAAATTTAAAGTGCATTTTCATTCAATGGCTTGGCTGGAAATCCGCGCTAATTGGTAGGAGCAGCGAAGGCTGGTTTCATCCCGCTCCCCTTTTTGCTGTCTCCTTTCTGTACACCAGGATGGGTGAGGCTCCTATATTCACCTTCCGAGGCTATAAGTGTTTTGCGACTAACCTACAACGTGATGAAAGTCAGGTTGTTGGGTGCACGATTTACACCCTATTTGGTGTCTACCTCTTTCCCTGTCCTTTTTATCTCTCTTCAGTTGGTATCTGTCCATATACACCTGGCTAGGAGATATTCCCTTGTTCCGGTGTACTTTTCCCCGCCACCCGCCTTTGATAAGGCTGAGAGCCGACGGATCGTTGGTCGTTTCTCGAGGTGAGTTTTTTCGTCTCGGGGATCAAAACGAAATGCACCCTCTCTGGAAGCACTACATAATCAGTCCTAGGGGCCTGGTCCAAGCGGAACTGTCTGAATAGCTAGATATTTACGACATTAAAGGGGCAAAGTTCAAACACTTATATACTATAACCACTTATTTTCTTATCCTGATGGGTTCTTGTGATCTATAAATGCAAAAGAGTATTTTGGATAGGAGGTGATCGATGACCTCTATGGAATCATTGCTCCAAATTTCTGCTTTGAGTTGGGGGGTATAAAAATTTTTCTGGGTCCCTTAACATTTAAGGGTGCCAGGAACAATTACCCTGATGAAAAGACCAGGTTGTCTGTAAAGACTGATCCACCGAATCGGCGTTTCGCTCTTCCTCACACTGACTGCATGGAGGGAATCAGGACAGCCCTCGGGGTTGCATGAGAAAGAAAATGGAAAACGGCAACCTCAAAGTTAATGTTGCGTGTAATTGCGCCTCGACTATTGACGGGAACTTAGACCCCCCCCCCCCAACTTCTACGGCATCAAGCCAGTTTTGGTGTACTCCAAATTGTACCTACTCACGGCACGCAGCGCCATCTTATGGAGTATTCTCCTGAACCCTTCTACGAGGATTGTTTGTTGCCCCAGACCAGTGGTTCCCAACAGGTTTTGGCTTATGGTTTCCTTATGAACCTTATCTAAATATTTTTTTACTAATATAAATTCAAATTCTATTATAAAAAATCTAAAAAAAAAAATAATTGTATTAATATTTTTTTAAGTGTAATTCAAATACAAAAATTAAAATTATCTATTGGCCTAAGTATAATTTAGGTTTCAACAAGTTGTCCTGTGACCCACTTCATAGAGTCTGTGGCCCCTCTAAATCTTAACATTTTCCTGTTACCCCCTTCAAATGTGCCATGGCCTCCAGGGGGCCATATGGCCCCTTGTTGAGAAACACAGCTCCAGACTGTACGGTGGTACTGTTTGTTCAGTTTTCCTTGTCTGGGGAAGATTCGTATGCGGTAGTTTCCCAGGTGTCTGGGCGGCCGGGGTCACTACCACTTGTTCCCGATGCTGGGGGCTAGCCCCCTTGCCCCAAGCTGCCGAAATTTGGGAGGACTTTGTTTTTTAACTTGTTTATTGCATACCTGGGTACTTGAGGGAGGCTTGCCTCCCTGTCGGTTCCTTGGCATTTTTTCCACATTGTTCTTGTGTTAATTATTGCTGTTGTTTGCCGTGTCGTTGTGCTTGACACTGTTGCTATTTTAAATTAGCTGGTTTTTAAGTTGCTGTTTTTTTATGCCGTCGTGTTTCTTTTAGTGGATGCCAGATGTGCCCCCTAAAATCTAACAAAAAATAAAAAACTCTCGAACCACTTGCAGTTAACCTTAGTGTTGGCTCAGTATCATCTGATACACACTTATATAAATGTGTAACAAAAATAAAATCATTCTTCTCTTTTATTGTTTTTTTGTGTTGTCTTGGACTGCAGGTACACACCTATCAACGTGCGGACCTTTGATACTTGGAAGTTCAATCTAATGGCATTTAAAGCAAGTTGTACTCCCTCGAATAGACCTTCAGAACACGGGAAAAGAATATAAAAGATCTTACCACAAACAATCGACTTCTAGCTGAGAAAAGGCATACAACGCGAAATGGGGTATTGATTGCTATCGCTCATAACAGAATAAATTCAATATTGTGAAACGGATTTCGTGGAATTGTTCTTAAAACGAACAAACCAAAAGCTAAGCTTAATTTAAAAAACTTGTTGATTCAGTTGTATAACATAGGCTTGATTTTGCCAAAAACAAATAAAAGGTTAGCTTTCCTTTTTGTGAAGAACTGAGAAAATACGTCTTATGGGGAAAGACCAATTGATTGATCAACCGTAATGTTACTGTACGTGGACACAGTAAGTTTATATATATATATATATATATATATATATATATATATATATATATATATATATATATATATATATATATATACTCAGGTTGTAAATCCAAAGAATCAGAATAAAGTCTGAAACTATCGCCTTTCTTTTATATTCATACATTGCGATCTTTCGATGGTCAAGTAATTTTTTTTATATATATTATCTGCCATACTTTCTACTCTAGGCAATAGACGTTCTCATCTGAGCTTCTTACTCCGTAATATTTACATTTTATGATATTTAACTTTAATTTTAACATATTAACTTACGTACTTTCTACTACTTGCCAAATAAATTATTCCACATTTGTATGATTTTATAACAAGTACTTTTCAACTATGGTCGTGTTGAAGTGTTTGTTAACAATTTACATAGATTCATTTTGACGAGTGTTTACTCTATCATTTACCTCTAAAATTAGTCTCTAATTAATACTGCTGAAACATCTTAGTATTTTAAATGCTTCAATCTGTTGTCCTCGTAATCGCCTACGTTGGAACCTTTCTAACAGTGCTTAGTTTTTATTCAGGCAGAGATACCAAAATCGAACTACGTACGCTAGAAGAGCGCGGTCAAGGGATTTATATATATATATATATATATATATATATATATACATATATATATATATATATATGTATATATATATATAGGCAGAATGATATATTTCGATTTAAATATGTTAAAATTCATATCATTTATGGCCACTTGACATTTCATCAAGGTCCCTCTCTTGGTTTGCCACATCACATGTAAAAACGGCTTTGTTCCTTAGCTTTATGTCATCTACGTCTTTTGAAATTTTATACTAATTAAAGCATTATGAAGGTAATGCGTGTATACTAGGGCCTAGTCCGATTGGTCCCTTTTAGGACCGCTCACTGTTAACGATTTCAGAGGCAATTTTCTCTCCATTTAATAACTTTTCCCTCATATTATTTAAGCTTTAGCAAGGGGCTTTTTATGGGGAACAGTATCAAGGAATTGAAAGGCTAAATGAATAATAATCCCACTGACTTGTGTTTGAAGTAGATAGAAATATTTTAATGAAAAAAATCCAATAGATTAGTTTAACTGGTGTTTTCCGTCCGAAATCCTTGCAAAATGTTTGTTTAAATTCTTTATTGAGTTTGGGAGAGTCAATGAAAAGTCCAAATCTACTCCTAATCAATCATATAGCTTCTCTTAAGGGGTTTCTACACTGTAAACATAAATATTAAAACGCTTAAGCTCGAAATCAGAAGATGAAGAAGAAACTACCTGACCTTTAACGCAAGAATACACACATAAACACATACACGACGCGTGCAAGATTTTCAAACCATCATAACTAATTACTATGTTAGCAAGCATTCAACGAATTTAAAGAAGTATATAACGATGTACAAACAACAATTTATCTTACTTTTTTAAAATCTCTTCTCATGTATCTGCTTTTGGCACATACTCATCATACATTCATAGATGAGGAATGCAAACAGTCGGTAAATTTCAGAGAATGAGAGAAAAGTGATTAGGGTATGTCTCACTACTACACTAAGAAGAAGAAGAAGAAGAAGAAGAAGAAGAAGAAGAAGAAGAAGAGAAAGAAGATAATAAGAAGAAGAAGAAGAGTGTGTGAGAGAGAGAGAGATATATATATTTAAGGGCGTTTATCCATCAAAGAAAGTATACGAAACGCTGTAATATATTCTCAGAATTTTTTAATTAGATATCAACGGGTGTAATTGTGCCTCTTCATAATTCTCAAGTGCCTGCTCATTAAGAGTATAATGTGCAGTTGTCAGGCTTCAACTTGATAATGGATGCAATAATGCTTGAAAGAAACAGTTTATGGTCGTGCAAAAAACTTACATTTCTCTGAAACGAATAAAAGTATAACTAGACCAAATCATTAAAATCCTGTAGGAATTTGACAAGGTTAAAATGTAGCATATATATTAATTGGTCATCAACAAGCTCAAATTGGACTTACCCTGAGTTACCAATAACTGACACTAAAAAGCATATTTAGATTAAAGGTAACCTAGCGAAACCATTAAAGTTGAGAGGAGCTTTCTTCATTATTTTAGGATGTTTACAAACGTTTGTGTATTACCACATCGCCTAGATACGGTAACTGGGTCATGGCGATAACTTAAGACTCAGATTTCCTTTTTTTAAGTATTATATTTTGTTTGCTTATGATTTAAAATACATTTAACATTGGAATGTAACATAAGCATCTCAGTTTACCACAGGAAATTAATATTTCATGTACAAAACAAGCCTTTAATGGCTTTATAGACAAGCTTGTCGTTCACTCTGATCTCAAGGTCACCAGGGCAACCTTGCACAGGTGACGCGTGATAACCAATTCAACAACAGTTTTCCAACACATTTTCACGCATAAAAAATAGCCATTTTATCCTGACACTTTACTTCTTGAAGCCATCGATTATGTCGCTAAAGCAGGGGTTTCTGCAGCGGGGCCAAGTCGAGAATTTTTGAAAGACCGCAGTTAGTTCATGGGGCACAAACAAGTTCGTGCATGAAGCACAAACAAATTCGTGCATTGAGCACAAACAAGCTTGTACATGGATCACAAGCTAGTTCGTATATGAAACACAAAAAGTTTGCGCATGGAGCAAAAACAAATTTGTAGTTGAGCACAAACAAATTTGTTGATTGAGCGCAAACCAGTTCGTAGATGTAGCCCAAACTGGTTCGTATATAGAGCACAACTAAATTCGTGCATGGGATACAAATAAGTTCGTGCATAGAGCACAATCAAGTTCGTATATGGAGCACAAATAAATTCGTGCATGAGGCACAAATATGTTTGTACATGAACCATACACCGATTTCTACATGGAGTACAAACATATCCGTTCATGGAGCACAAACAAGTTGGTGAATGGAGCACAAAAAAGTTCGTGCATAGAGCACAAACAAGTTCGTACATGGAACACAAACAAGTTCGTGCATGGAACACAAACAAGTTCGTTCATGAAGCACAATCAAGTTCTTATATGGAGCAGAAACAAGTTCGTGCATGGAGCACAAACAAATTCTTATGTGGAGCACAAACAAGTTCCTGAATAAAGCACAAAAGGTTTGTAGATTTACGCCAATCAAGTTCGTCAATGGTGCACAAACAAGTTCGCGCATGGATCACAAACAATTTCGCGCATGGAGCACAAAATGGGTTGTACAAAGGGCATAAATGAGTTTCTACATGCAGCCCTAACAAAGTTACAAAATGAACACAAACATGTTAGTGCGTAAAGCAAAAAGAACTTTGTAGATTGAACAAAAACAGATTCATGTATGAATCACAAACAAATTTGCACATGGAGCACGAAAAAAATTGTAGAGTGAACAGAAAACAAGTTCCTGTATGGAACACAAACAAGATCGTATTTAGAGCACAAAAAAATTCGTGCATGGTTAGGAACAAGTTTGTGCACGAAGAACAAACAAGTTCCTGAATGGATTAAAAACAATTTGGATATTGAGCACAAACAAGTTCGCGCATGGAGCACAAAAAAGTTTGTAGATTTAACACAAACAATTTCGTGCAAGGAACTCGAAAATGATGGTAGACGTTCACAAACAAGTTCGTGCATGGAGAAGAAGCAAGTTTCTGCAGGAAGAACAAACATGTTCCTGCATGGAACACAAACAACCTTTTAAGTTGAACACAAGCAAGTTCGTACGTGAGGGCTAAAAAGTTTGTAAATTGGTCACAAATAAGTTTGTGCATGGAGAACGAACAAGTTCGTACATGGAGCACAGACACGTTCGTACATGGATCCAAAACAATTTCGTGCATAGAGCACAAAAAATTGTAGATTGAGCAGAAACAAGTTCGTGCATGAAGCACAAACAAATTCCCCCATTGCGCACGAAGGACTTCGCACATGTAGCAAAAACAAGTTTGGAGATTGAGCAAAACAAGTTCGCGCATGGAGCACAAACAAGTTTGCGAATGGAGCAGGAACATGTTTGTAGATTGAGTACAAACAAGTTAGCGCATAGAGCACAAACAGGTTTCTATATTGAAAACAAACAGATTCATGCATGCATGAAGCATAAATAAGTTTGTAGAGTGAACACAAACAAATTTGTAGATTGAGCGCAAACAATTTCGTGCATGTACCCCAAACAAGTTAGTATAGGGAGCACAAATAAATTCGCATATGGAGCACAAACAAAGTTGTACAAGAAAACAAATTTTTTTTTACATGAAACACAAGCAAGTTCATGCATGTAGAAAAAAAGGAGTTCTTGCATGGAACACAAACATGTTCATTCATGGAGCACAAACAAGTTTGTGCAAGGAGAAAAAAACAAGTTCGTGCAAGGAGCACAAATATTTTCGTGCGGGGAGCACAGTCATATTCGTACATAGAACACAAACATGTTCGTTCATGGAACACAGACAAGTTGTGCAAGGAGCACAAACAATTTATTGCATGGAGCACAAACATTTTGGTGCGTGGAGCACAAACATATTCGTTCATGGAACAAAACAAGTTCGTGCATTAAACACAAACAAGTTCGCGCATGGTTGACAAACAACCTTCTGCATGGAGCACAAACGTGTTTCAACATGGAGCACTAACATATTTGTAGATTGAGTACAAACAAGTTACTGCGTGGAGCAAAAACAACTTTGTAGAGTGAGCACAAGCATGTTCATGTATGAATCACAAACAAGTTCGCACATTGAGCACATACATATTTGTAGATTTAGCAAAAACAATTTCGTGTCTGGAACACAAACAAGATCGTTTTTAGAACACAAGCAGTTTCATGTATGGATACAAATAAGTTTGTGCATGAAGAACAAACAAGTGCCTGCATGGAGATTGATTTTGATTGAGCATAAATAAGTTCGTACATGCAGCAAAAACAAGTTTGCACATGGAGCATAAACAAGTTTGAATATTGTGTGCAAACAAGTTCGTGCATGTAGCGAAAACAAGTTGGTTGATTGACCACAAACACTTCCGTGCATGAAACACAAGCAAATTGTAGATTGCTTACAAACAAGTTCGAGCCTGGAGCAAAAACAAGTTTTGAGATTGAAGACAAACAGTGACAGCATGAAACACAAACAAGATTAGACATTGAGCGCAAACATGTTCCTGCAGGGATCCCAAACACTAAAAATGCAAACTATAACCCGGTCTGAGGGCTTGACTCTCACGAGTGATCCCAATCACACAATCCACCCCGCTATAACTCATTTCTACCACAACATACTTCAACCAAGCTTTGTCGGAGATCTCGCTAGCCTCGTAAATGCGGCGTTGGATTTCTCACATTGAGGCACGGGTTCCATCAACCCAACGAGCACGGATATAAAACTTTTAGGAATTGGGCACCCATTGGGCGGATACGCTGATACTCACCTCCCTCCCCGCGGGGTTGAGTAGCTCTATAAGCATCATCATACACCTATCCAATCACAACACTGCTATCATTCCCCTTCCTGCCTTCACAACACAACATCCCCAGTCACCTCTGTTCCAGAACCCTGTCAATAAAATATTAATGTCCCCTATGGGGGCAAACACCCATGACGCGAAACGCCCCTCCCCCCTTGGTGTCACGAAAGGTTCTGCCATCGATGATTGATGTACAAACATACAACCATGAACCCCATCTACGCCCCCACCACAACGAGACTCAATCGACCCTCGGTATTACGGGGCTCACCAGTGAGTGGCATTCTGATCTTTATGGTAATTGCTGAATAATGCACCTGTATGGTTCATTTTATGGTTCATATATGTTAAAGGTTTTGAAAGATATAGTACATAGTGTTAAATAATGGTACTGTAAAAATGTGGTAAATAATGTTGAATAATTCTCCTGTAATGGTCCTATTTTATGTAGTATTTTGTAAAGATATGATAAATAATGGTCCTGTAAAGATATGTTAAATTATGGTCCTGTAAAATATGTTATATAATGGTCTGTAAAAATATGGTAAATATTGTCAAATGATGGTCCTGTAAAGATATCTTAATTAATGTTAAATAATAGTCTTGTAAAGATATTTTAAATAATCCAAAATAATGGTTCAGTAAAGATATGTTAAATAATGTTAAATTTTGGTACTATAATGGTCTTTTAAATATATGTTAAATAATGGTATGTAATTTTAGAAATGGTCCTTGTCCAAATATAAGTTTGTATTGATGTCATTTGCAGTATGTCATCGCCTATTGTGCAATTCACATTCCTCCAAAGTGAGTGCTTCGCTTCACTTCAACCGATTCACACTAACACCTTGCATAAGATGCTCTCCATTCACCCCAATGCATCGTCCTTGATCTCATATTTATTCTGAATAACAATAACAACACGTTCACAACTAAACGATACAACATTTCACGTTGAAGAGTCATAAATGAAACAGGATCTTGACACCTGTGCCCAAAATGGTTGGTGCTAAATAGCAATTGGGTCGTTTTTGTATTTGCCTTTTGCATCCGGGGCAAACATTTGTCCTAGTTTTGCTTGGTGGATGTAGAAACAAGGAGCGGAAAGAGAACTGCAGAAATAATAAATAAATGTGAAAATAAGAAGCAATAATTATATGAGTGAACAGGAAGAGGTTAAAAACACGCAAATAGAAGGGGTTGTTCGGGCAAACTCCAACAGCTCATTATGCCAGGATAGAGAGTAAGGGACTAATATGACAGTTTGGGGGCAAATAATCTACATTAGGGTAATGCGGAAATACTCAGAACCCGTTGTTTACTAGAAGGTCCCGTATGAACTTCCTAATGCGGAGTTTTTAGGTCACGCTTGGTCAAACGACATACTCTCCCTTCCTCTTACGCCCCCCCCCCCCTCATTCAGAGGGGAAACTGCAAGGTTCTTATGCCTGCTTCTAGTCCTTATGAAATACGCACATATATACGTGAGAGACAGAGAAATGAAGAGAATAACAACATAAATAGGAGCATGCCTTACATAACAGAAACAGAGATTAATTGAGATAAACAGAGAAGAAGATTAAGACAAATAGAGAGCGAGAAATTGGATTTGAAACAGTTTTTAGTGTGTCCGAAAAAAGTTTCGTACTGGCAAGTTCCAAGAATGTGTAGCATTCGAACTCACAATTTGACAGGTTGGAAGAAATATATGTGCAATTGGCACGAATTATCGAGTGCATGACAGAAGCTGTAATAAATAGAGTAAGGGTGAAAACGTTAGATATGTATTGGTAAGATAGTCTATTAAAGCAGGTCTGCGTCAATTCTGCGGTCAAGGATTTTTTCACCTTTACTTTTATAATTGCTAAATTAAAAAAATGTATTTTTTAAAAAGAAATCAGGTTGTCTTTTGTTACGATACTCAAAACAAACCACTACATTTATTGAACTAGCTGTCCATTTTCCTAGTTTTAAAAGATGGCTACACAAGGAGCCTTTGTTTTTTTGTGTGTGTTAGTGGGAGAGCAGAGAAGACAAACAACGCGACTGGCCAGCAGGATCTGAACGGGAACCATATTCATAAAATTGCCATATCCTCTTGTCTATCCTACAGAAGATTCAATTGTCACCGCTGATCATAAAATTTGGCCTAATTAAGAAATTTACAGAGCACTCAACAAATAAAACCAAATTTTTCATTTTTTGAAACAGAAATTTCCTCGTCTCAGCGATGCCAAATTAGAATAAGGTATCTTTGATGGTCCTCAAAATCGAGCCTCATAAATGATGTACAATTCGATGGCTGTATGAAGGACGATGAGAGACATTTCCGGCTTTAAATCAAGTCTCTCACAAAAATCTAAGGCCATAATATAAACGCGTTTCAGAGATTCTGCAAAACACCCAGTTTCTTGGTGCCCACATGTCTGTAACGATATGTTAAATAATAGTCCCGTAAAGAAATGTTAAATAATGGTCGTATAAAGGTATGTTAAATAATGGTAGTGTAAAGATATGTTAAATAATGGTGATGTAAAGATATGTTAAAGAATGTTCCTGTAAATATATGATAAATAATGGTCCTCTAAATATATATTACATAATGGTCCTGTAAGAATATGTTAAATAATGGTCCTGTAAAGATGTTTAAATAATGGTCTCGTCAAGAAATGTTAAATAATCGTCCTATAAAGTTATGTTAAATAATGGTCCTGTAAAGATATCTTTAAATGATGTCCCTGTAAAGAAATTTTAAATAATGGTCTTGTAAAGCTATGTTAAATAATGTTCCTGTAAAGATATGCTAAATAATGTTAGTAAAAATCTGTTAAATAATTTTGCCATAAAGTTATTCTAAATAATGGTCCTGTAAAGATATGTTAAATAATGTTCGTGTAAAGGTATGTTTAAATAATGGCCCTGTCAAAAAATATTAAATAATGGTCCTATAAAGATATCTTAAAATGATGGCCCTGTAAAGAAACTTTAAATAATGGTCTTGTAAATCTATGTTAAATAATGTTCCTATGTTAACAAATGTTCCTGTAAAGATATGCTAAATAAAGTTAGTATAAATATTTGCTAAATAATGTTGCTGTAAAGATATTTTCAATAATGATCCTGTAAAGATATGTTAAATAATGATCCTGTAAAGATATTTTAAATAATCGTCCTGTAAAGATTTGTTAAATAATGGTCCTGTAATAATATGTTAAATAAGGTTCATGTAAAGATATATTAAATAATATTGCTATAAGAATGTTTTAGTCAAGATATTGATTGGGGAGAGGTGCCAGGGTTGCTGTGTCTAAACATGTGTGGAACTACTGTTTGTGTATCACGAGAGATTTTCCATGTGTGAAACACACGCGAAAAACTTGGGTAAAGTCATTTCTTCCGCAATTCTGCTGACTTTCGCATATCTATATTTTCAATATTTGTAAGTTAATTAAATCTGCTTTAAATCTTATTGCCACTTTTCTACTTTATTTTCATATTCCCTTTAATTATTCAAATTAATATACAATCAAACTAGACCTGATTAAAGAAAAGTACGGATTTTTTTTAATTCAGTATATCAAAAACCTTGACCTCATCGTCCCCCTATTTTAAACTCAGACCTGTGTTTTGTATTAATGGCTCTTGAGCTTAAGCCATTTGAGTGAATCGGCCAATTCCATATATATTGTAGCGTTGTATGCACGGACGAATAGAATAGGGTGCATACAGAGTGAAGAGATAACTAAATAGAAAAAGTTGGGAAAATTGCAGAGGTATCAAGGGACACATTAAGTTTATCAAGATGTATTCATTTGTCTGTTGTTAAAGTTGCCACCATAAGGCTGACGTGGTTTGCTCAGGAAGTCATTTCGGGTAGTAGTTTCTAATCGAAAATATAAATAGTCAACTTGAGAAAGATATATGTCTAAGTTCAATTCGTGATTTTAAAATGAATATTAAAATTAGTCTACTCCTTTGGAATTTTTTAATGGTTGGTTTCGAATCGTTTCACTCTCAACCATCTTGATTTCAACTAACCCAAATTCAAAAATAAGATCGATTTAACATCATGATGATGATTCCTTCCGAACACTTTCACATCATTAGATCACTAAAATGAATTCAATTTAACCAAAGGTAAGCTGCAGACTCACTTAAAGTCAATCCCAAGATTTAAGGGTGTGAATATTTATGATTTATATAAATCAAATCAAATCAAATGATTTGATCCATTTTTAGTCACCTTTTTGCATTCCCATTAAAATTAGTTCGTAAATTTGATCAAAGTCTTCGCTTGCCATAATTTTAAAACTTTCATGATCTTGACAATAGCCGAGCTTAATTAGACTTTTTGGTCCTTTCTTCAGCGATCAGGTGCTGAACTCTTTTGAATACCTGTCTCGTTGTTTGGTGTATATTCTTTTGCATTGAAGTGAATGTCATAAATACTAAACATTTTCAACTACACCTGGGTTCATAACAGAAATGAGTAATCTTCAGAAGTAGATTAAGAGCGAATGCTACTCTAAAATGCACTTAGAATTACATAGAGAGACAGAATAATGGTGTTCTCTTAATGCAGCTTCACAAGTAATAAAGCATTCTGAACATTCAGAGAACTAGTTTGGCTAAGGTTTAAGGAAAATTCCGAGTTTGATCAGTTATTTATTTATACTTTTTCTTCTGGATAGTCTTAAAGTTCGTATTACACATGTATTCTTTCGAAATATTCACCTAAGAAACTTTAAGCACCTTATAATACTCTTAAATGAGTTTTAACTGAATGTTTATTTCGTTTCTTTTTAAATATATTTACTAAAATATTCTCCCCGATGATTAGGTGCATGCATTCCAGAACGTCGTTTTTTTATATGTAAAAAGGGCGCCTTTGAGAACCGCTATTCCTAAGTTGTAACAGTTTGGGCTTGGTGGATTCTCTTCAGAGACTCGAAAGATAAATTCAATTTAGTTGACGAGACATTTAATAATTTTGAAAACCTCTAACAGTTGTCTGCGAAGCCGTAAGTTTTCTATGAAAGAAAATATCAATTTTCTAAACTCTTTCTTCTTATTGTAGCTTTCTATGCTTTGTGGAAACTTTTGTGGCACGACAGAGATCTCTTTCAAAGGTGTATCTTCCTGATGATCAAAGTAGCGTAAATCACTTGAGGGACTGACGATTTCTTTAGATTTGTATTAAAACTTTTGGAAGATAGAACTGAATAATCTTATTTGTTTTATTAGCGACTTTGAAGCATTGTTTGAAAATTAGAAACAATTGGATGCGAGAACGTGCTTTAGAAAGAACCTTTAGAATCCCACCTAGGAATAAGAGAATAAAATGAAAGGAAGGAGCATAGGTGAAGTAAGTTGTATGAGCGAGAAGAAAAGAAGGGAAATATCGCCTACACTTATATAAACGACGAATAAAATATAAAATAATTATATATTTATTAATAAGTACGCTAAAAAATTCCAACCCTAGCTAGTGCACGATGAGATATTTTGTGACTCTTGCCTCAGACTTTGCTTAAACTGAGAATACATAAAAAGAGATAGAATCATTCTCAAGCACCAGGCAAGGAAAATAAGCATTTTTGTGTAGAGCTAAAATTATTTCATCGTCTCTATAACACCCCCTTTGGATTAACTCCGTATTAAAGGTTGAAGAAATACTAATTTAGTCTATTCTTTAAAAAAAATAAAAAAACAATAACGACGGCAACAACGAACAATAGCAGTAAGATTCACAAACGTAATAAAATACTCGTTTTAGGTGTTAGGAAAGCATTGTCTTTTGAAGTATTCTAAATATGCATCAATACATCTGTGTATACCTATATACGCGCGAGGTTTAGCATCTATGAGTATGTGCGTGCTAGAAGGCGAAGATGAGAGAGGCTGAGACAACTCTCAGTTGTATTCGAATGCACTGTCAGGTCTGGCGAGTCTCTTGGTCTATTTTAATTCTGGCCTACATAGTACTCATGGTAATGGACGCTTATGATATATATATATATATATATATATATATATATAAATATATTTTTTTTTTTTATATGGTGATGGGGTGAGTTGCCGGCGAGGCGCAATTTAATTTTCAAGATGAAGCCAATGAAGAAAAATAATTCAAGCATTTTTCTAACTCCATTTATTCAGGGTAGCAACGTTTCGAGCTTGTGCGCTCATCTTCTGGTTCCTAGGAATATATGACAGTCCATTAGCAAAATTAACAAAAATGAGAAATATAACTTTAAATTACTTACATGAATGGATTGTAATAAGTGTAGAAATTAGGATAAATGCTTAATTAACTGTATGCAATAATTGAACACTTTAATTAAAAAATTATTATAAAGTTAGGTGATATACAAAGGTTCTGATAACTATAGTGAAGAACACACTTTAATACTGAGTGATGAAATATTTTAACTGACGAATATTTGAAGAATAATATTGAATATGGTTTGGTAGGTTGTGGTTTTTACAGAATATGAAGAGGACCGGAAGAATGATCTGAATTCAGAGTTGGTTTAAAGATTTAATATATATTTATTCTGTGATCCTGAGTGTGGTTGGACATTTATTGCAGGCTATGATTTTAGAGTTTTCTATTGTTTTTGACGTTTTACAATTAATTATGTAATCTCTCATAGGCGAATGTTCTTTTTTCGAAAGAACCGACCCTGTCCTATGGCTAATTTCCATATGCGAAGAGTAACGGGCTCACATCGCACAGTGCTGCCAATATATATATATATATATATATATATATATATATATATATATATATATGGTGCGGTTAGTATATAGCAAAGTTCAACAGCCGACACTGCATCACTCCTCGCCAGGTAGGCGAGATTTAAGGCATCCATCTAACGCTAAAAAGATGCATTTCAATAGTCCTCTTATATTTCGCTTATCTTACTATCACAGTAAATTGAAAAGTTGTTTTCGATTTCTAACGTTATCGTCGCTAAATACATTTTGAAGATGAGAACGATGCCCAACCTCCAGGATCTGAGGCGGTGTCGGTTGTCGAATGTGGCTATATACTAACAGCCCCAAATATATATATATATATATATATATATATATATATATATATATATATATATATATATATATATATATATATATATATATATGAAGACAGGAAGAGAGAGAGAGAGAGAGAGAGAGAGAGAGAGAGAGAGAGAGAGAGAGAGAGAGAGAGAGAGAGAGAGAGAGATTGAAGAGAACAATTCTACCATCCGCCGTGTTACCTGCGTGTTCCATATCACGACAAGGGTCAGATAGAGGGAAATATTTCGTTGTCTTGTGTATCAAAATTAGAGATTGCCGCCTAGCTTTCTTCTCGATGGAGGGCCCCACGTTACTATTTAACATGAGAAAAGCTGAGGAATGAGTATTGGTCAAGTTCTTACATTTTTACATAAATGAAGGCCGATGCCAATATTTATGATTAACTAAATTTTCTCTATAAAAGCCTTTTAAAAATACACCATTTTTCCTTCCTTCTCATTTTACTTGGCTTTCATCCGATGCCTCTTCAAAAATTTTTGCGAAAATGCTCACTTTGGTTTATGCTTTCATATTTTGTTTAGGAAACTGTTTTATTTAAAAATCTTTCTAGCGGAGATGACCGTGTTATTAATCAATAAACTAAAGCAACTGCTTTTCAAAGGCAGAGCAACGCAAACTTCACTCGATAGACATTTCTTAATTCAAAAATTGTTTGGAAAGAGCTTCTGTGTAATTTTGTCCACATATCTATGGAAAGCTTGCGGCAACGTCCACGAGTTAATAATAATGAATACAAATTACTGATTTGGCATCGGGCCTACTTAGTCGAGGACCTGGAACTGTGACTGTCGATGATCGATTCTGATCTGCATTACTTTTGTCTTCTAAGGATAAATTACACCTCCGGTTCCCATGGCTGATTCAACTATAAATCTACAGTTCACCAGAAACCTAGGGTTTGAAAGCAAACTACATATTTTGTTCTCTTCTGTTTTATTTAACGTGGCGATATTAGAAGTGGGCGACTATGTAATAAGCTCTGCTTGACAATCGATTTGGCGACTCACGGTCGTATGCCGCGCCTACACTGGTCCCACTGATGTGGGAAACGAGTCGCAACTTGCGGCATGCTCCATTCCTTCTTCGTTTTCCTACACCCCTTTTCATCGGTAATTTCTATGCATGCAATTATTTGAGAGTATTGATTTGTGAGGAAAATTATCCGTGCATATCCCATATCTCTAGATACTTATAGAAGAGAAGCATTTTCTAGGTTTTTAGGATATATCATTTACAATGCATTCAGGAGAGCAAAATGTCCAGATATCCTTGACTTAAAAACCTGTAACGTGTTATGTGTTTGAACGTATATACATACGTTTGATAATATGTGGAGATTTGAAGGAAGTCAACCCTTAAAATGAACTTAGTTGTTTAGAAGTGGCTGAACCCGGAAATGAAAATGAGCCTGTCAACGCGAAGGCACGGGCGGTAATTTCTCATATTTTCTCACTCCAAGAAATGACTCGTTGATGAAGTCAGTTCAGAATCAATGCGACTCTGTGGGTAACTCAATTACTAAATTCACTCACAATAATTTCAAAACAGGAATCCCCTCCCTCCCCTTTCAGTGTGACCATTCTGGCCAAGGCTGCCAATGTTGTGGGTGTTTCCTAGATCTGAGAGTTTCGCACTCTAGTTTCTGGGTTTGTTTGGGGTTTTTTTTTCATTATACAAAATCTATGTGGGGGTATCTTAAATAATAGAGCTTTAAAAAGTTATTATTTCATTCGGGTAGTGTGATTTGTAAATTTCCTCTCATAAAGTGTGTTGTTGCATAGAAAATAAATGTAAGGAACAGCAATCGAGGCCCACCCAGCGAACGAAGCATTATGACATGTTAATTGATCTGACATTTAGAAAGCATCTTCCGAGCGAAATAGTTAAAAACAACTCTCCCACCAAATTAACTTCTAATGTTTTCATTTTTTTTTAAATCTTATTTCTACCCTTCTGACTATTTCTAACAAGGATTTTATATTGATAATGAAAACAATTTTCATTGCATTTAATGTATTTTTCGTATGTATTTTCGATTGAATAAAAACAATGGTAATTCTAAGAATTACAATTCTACCTTTTTTTTAAGAAAATGTATTCAATCTATTCTACATTCCTATCTGAATAGGAATAGTCTCTCACCATTTATCCGGTGCCCAAAGCGCTAGCTTTCGAATTATTATTAGTTAAAAATTATATTTTCCAATACATAGAGGTATAATTTGCCACTGCTATGACGTCATAAACCTAGAGGAAAATAATTTCATTGCACAGATTCAAGAAATGCATATTACTAACGATGATGCAAATTTAACTACGATATATAAGGTTAGGGTTGTAGGTGATGTAAGCACGCTTAGTTTAAGTGTTTTCAAAAATTGATTGCGAACATTAACATTTTCTTTTGTCTTCGAATCCTCACACTCAATTGCCATCTCCATCTCTTTCTCGTTAAATCGAATTCAGCTTTACTCCCGCCCAGTTCAAAAACATGATCTTTAGGATTTGGCCGAGCTTTTGACAAAAATCAATTACAGCTTCGAAATGACCAAAATATTCACGGGAGAACGCAAGAACAGTTATTTCTCAAGTATCACAGAGAGCATACATTTTTAGACTATAGGCGATGCCACGCCGTGTCACAAGAATAGGCTTCTTGTTTGGTTCCTCTCCAACGGAAAAACAAAAGAAAATAATAAAATAAAAATAGCCCCCATCCCAAATTAACCGAAGATAAAAAAAAAACAATAAAAAGACCTAACCTACCTAAACCCTCACCTAACCCATTCTTTTGGTGGTTCAAAACAAGCTAGCAATGACAAGATGGCTGCCAATCTAATTTTCATCATTACAACATAATTAGAAATACACTTTATAGCATTTGCGTAATTTTTAAAAATAGAGATATTTATAACAAAGCGCCTTCGTTTGAGTTGGAATTGTTAATTTATAGAATTACCAAAACAATTAACAAGAGTTCATGAAATAACACTCAGCATTCATGTCACTATCGCTTTGATCTCAAACCATTCAAAACTTCTCTAAATTATGCTTTATAATTCCGTATCCTCTTCAATAATTATTTATAACCTTTGTAAATGTATAAAGTTTTAATCAAATATGCGAAATAACTTTTACCAAATAATAAAACTATATTTTTAGAAATACAGATCAGGTAGGCCTATCTATGCAATTTTTTGTTTTCTTTCTCCCCTCTTTTTGGCACATCCCGGTCCTCATTCCAGCAAATTATGGAACTAAATATCTACAAAATAAAGTAAACTAAAGTCGTTGTCAGGTCATAACGATACATATAGTGGTCCAACTTGGATTTAAATTCGCCAAGTGTGTCACTCACTGCTAACCACTTTACTTGGTAAACTATTCCAAAACCATTACTACCCTCTGACTAAAAGAAGTTTTTTTAAAACATCCAACCAAGACTGCTTCATCATCTTTTTTCTAGATTGGCCTCTTGTCTTTCTCTCAGCTAAAAATACGCCATTAGATTGCTGTAGATTATAAATAAAAGTGTAAGTTAATATAGTTCTAAAAGATAATTATTAGATTGCACAATTTAGTGTTAAGACATAATACGTGCAAAGATGGCTTCCTCATTATTGTCAAAGCGATTTGGATAACAAATGAATCACTCATACGTGAATGTGCTCAAATTGACGGAAATTTGGAGTTAATGTATCGATATCATCAGGCGAATCTCCAAAGCTGCCATCTCCATCAGAGTGCGAAAGAAAATGTCGAAAGTTTGAGGAAGTGAAAATGTATGGAAAGAAACAGCTCCCGAATAGCCCAAAGAGGAGACTATTTGCGTTGCTAGAGACCTGGAGGGTGTGTAGCTATCCAGTACTTAACCCCCATTCTTCAAAGAAGGCAGGTCTCAGTGGCGAGATTCAATTTTTTCAAAAATAATAAAAAGCGCTAACCTAAGAAGACCCCCCTCCCTTGCCTTTACCACCCCATTGTGTTGTAAGGCAAACTTCAATGTACGCAGTGATGGCACGCGGGGGGTATGGCAATGAGTAGCCACCTTCACACTGCATCGGGCATGCCTGGGGTACGCTCATCCAGGCCAGATAAGTGACCATATTCAATAGACTAATCTAATAGCTCAAACGAGGACTGTATCATTTGACTGTAGGCGTGTTAGATTGGTCTGTTAGATACAGTCATATGCTTGAAGTAGATGAGGAGCGTCTTCCATCTGCGCCTGATGCAGTGTGAAGGTGGTTATTCATTGCTATACCCACCGCATACCATCACTGCCCCAAATTGCAGTTGTCCTTACTACTGTTAGATATAGCGCGCCCCCACCGATGGGTAAAAACGATCCCGTGTACTGCGACGACAAAAGTGAAGGTTAGAATACACAATTGATGCAGTTCTTTTTAGGACTGTTAGATTGGTCTGTTGTATACAGTCACTTGCTTGGCGTGGATGAGGAGCGTCCTTCATGTTGGGCTCGATGCAGTGTGAAGGTGGGTACTCATTGCCATACCAACCGTATCCCGTAGTCTGGAGATTCCAATGTAGTGACCTTAAAAAGATGATTGGGCTCTCCTGCCATTTGCCGTTGTCAATGCATTCTCACGGCCAGGCGGAGCAGCATCATGGGTATAGAATGCGAATAAAGCAGTCATGAAGTACCTCATCCTCAAAAAGGATACTGGATGGTATCATGCCTTCTTGGAGAACGGAAAGGGCGGGGAGTTCTGTCAACCTAACCTACTGCTGAAGACTCTTCCCGCCAATTGATTACAAGTGCAGTGGTCAAGAAGAGCGACGAGAGTGCTTAGATAGGAAATGTAATCCAGCCGTCGCCCAAAGAAGTTCACACATAGTGAAGTCGTATCAACGGCGGTTATATCACTTATAGACATATGGCCAGAGGTGGGCAGTATTTAAATACATTTACGTATTTAAAATTGTATTTGTAAATACATTTGAAATCATGTATTTAAATACTTTTGAAAGTATTAAAATACTTTTTGCAAATAATTTACTGATAATAGGTTTATATAGTATTAAGAACGTGCAATGCATGTCCTTTTCTGTCCTTTTAGTCCTGTTTTACCTCCAAAATGAAAAGATGTCCATGTAGGTATCATGGCAAATATAATGTTATATTTATATTTTGTGAGCATATTAAGAAAACCATAGTTTGACCATTCTTGAACACTACTTTTTACTCGTAACTTGGCGTCTTTTGAACTCTGGCGATGTCTGGCAACTCCAGTCTCTGAAGACTGAAACAGAGTTACCAGATTGGCAAACTACCGTAGTTTATAAAGATTTTTTAACGTGACTTTACGTGTTTTACGATATGGTGATTAATTATTAGATTTGATTGACATAACCAATCGTAATAAAAATACCACTCATAGTATTTTGTGATAAAGGCATTCCAGTGCTAATTTAATTAATTTTACGTCTATGGCAGTGGGGGTGTTTGGTTTTGTAATAGTTCTAGTATAGGCCTAGAACTAATCTTATTTGGCCTAGGCCCTAATAGGACTAGGTCTATTATTTCAATCAATTAGGCCTAATTTGTTTTAGATTCAGATTGTGTGATTTTTATTACAAAATAATTATCTTTTTTCAAAATAGTGAATTAAAGTCATAGAAAATTCGGTTTAAAAGTACTATAATTTTATATTTTTTTAACTGGTCTTTTCAGCGTCTTAATGTATAAACCTAAAAGACATTTGGCAAATACATCTTAACCATGAGTAAGTGGAAAAATTACTACAACGATCGAAGGCATTATAAAAAAGAGTGAGAGGAACAGTTTAACTGGTTGTCATGGATTGACAATGAATGTTATTGAAAATGGTGTAAATGCTCTTTAACGGATTTGCGAAAATTTGCATTTGAGGAACACGCGAAGACAATGAAGCATAAAAAGGCTGCAAGCTCTTTTGCAGACTCTCGCAAAATAACAGACATTTTCAAAAAGAACAGTTTGATTATCGAAAGAACTAAAAGAATTTAAAATTAAATACAGTGTTTCAACGGCTTGCCACTGCAGTGTTCATTCAGTCATCAAACCGAACTTATTGCTGAATTTGGAAAAGGAAGCAATCTTGAAAATGTCAAATTGCATCGAACGAAGTTTATGTGCTTGATAAAAGATGTCTCATTGGCATTGTTTGAAGAGCTGCTCGACGATCTTCGCGCTACGAAATATTCCTTGTTGATAGATGAATCCACAGATGTCAGTATGACAAAGTATTTGTGTATATGTGTGAGATATTTTTTTAAAGAAATAGCAAACTATACAAACAGCATTCTTGGGTTTAATACCTGTTGTTTCTACAACTGGACAAAGTTTGTTTGAGGCAATTAATGATTTCTTGAAGCTCAATGATATTGATATAACCAAATAATTTATCTAGCGAGGCAAACTCCGTATTTTGGAGATTCAGAAAGATTAATCCGGATATCACTTTTATAAAGTCTACTTGCCACAGTTTAGCCTCGTGGGCAGTAAAGGCTTTCACTTCATTGCCTCCATCTTTGAGTTATATTATTTCTGAAATTCCTCGCTGGTTCACTCTAAATTCTCTACGTCGAGAAGATTACAAGAGCATATATGCCACTATGAGTAACGGAAATGAACAACACGGAAGAATTATAACCCCAAGTGTTACACGCTCTCTAGTCCGAGGAAAATGCATATAGAAACTCTTAATTCAGTGGGAAGAACTGAAAACATATTTCCACTCCATTGTTGACAAAAGTTATACATAACACTGAGAAAAATGGCTGCTGATAAGGAAAATAAACTTTATCTAACTTTTGTTTGCCCTTGAACCAGAATTTTGAATCTCTCAATGCCTCATTTCAGGCCACAAACCCTGACCCTACAAGATTATTTCAAGAACTTGAAGAGTTTCGGGACTTTTTACTCAAAATTTTTAGCAGGATATTCAAGAGCGGAAATCACCCTGGTTACTAAGTGATGGTAAACTTGATGGCAAATTTGAATATGACTTAAAATGCAGTACCATTTCTGTTGAAAGAAAGGTAGCAATCCAGAAAACCTGTCTTCCCTTTTTGACTGAGGCGGTAAACCAAATAGATAAAAGAATTGAAAGACAACTAGGAAAATGAATTACATTAAATATATTAGTCTCAAGAAATGTCTGAGCCAAATGAAACCACGTTTTTGTGAGCTACCCCTTGCTAAACTGGCAAGAGCAGAAAATTATTATGTCTAAAATGTTGCTACCCATTATGAACGTATCTCCATGAAAACAAACTGGAAGGAAGAATTTTCTGATTCAGAAATACCGGCACACCCAGTCAAATTTTGGGCATTTGTTTTGTGCTATGAAAATTCAATTGGAGAAAGATGTTACAGAGAGCTTGCTACGATTGCACTGAACTCTTACTGCATTTCCTTAAGTACACCATTTGTTGAAAGGGTTTTTTCTCATGTGAAAAATGTAAAATCGAAGCCAGAAACAAATTAAGCACTCGTTCTCTCGAGGCAATCCTTAGAATAAGAACGCATCTTAATGACAGAGGAATATGTTGCCGAAATTTTGTGGTAACTGATAAAATTCAAGCTCTCTTCACCAGTCGCATGTACGCTGATTCGGAAACAGACAAATGTGAAAGAGCTAGTGGTAAGGATCAAGTTTCAAGCACTAGTACAACTTCTCTTGTTGCATATGAAGACTGCGAATTGGATTCATTTGAGGAAATCCTTTCAACTAGTTTTTAACATGCATGTATGTTTCGTTCTATTTATATAATTTTAATATTAATGAGTAAAGTAACAAATTACATTGTATATTATCTCTGATCGATTATATGTAGTTATTAGATGAATTCCTATAGCGATGTATTTTGTTATAGTAGCAATACCTGTATATCATTATGTCAAAACTAGCATGCACGCCCGTCAAAAATATAGGAAATAAAGCGTGATAATGTATATATTCCTAATGTACCAGTCCTATATAGCTATAGAATATTCATATAGCTACATCTTATATATAAAATTTTATATGCATACAATATATTCTCATTTCACTGTGAAAACAATTTCACTCACAATAATCACACATACTACTACCGCAGGTCTAAGCGGACGCTAGGCCGAAATCTTATAGAAGAAGAGAAAGTGACAAGAGCTCTACTGAAGAATAAACTAGAGATCACCTCATACTTATGTCTTACTGCAGATATTTGGTCAACTTTTCACCGTAGATTTTTGGGCGTTACAGTTCATTGGGTATGTTAAGATTTTGCTCTTTATGAAATATGAAATTGAAAATGTCTTTACAGTTAGGGAGTTATCAGTTCTTTGCTGAAAGCAGACCTACTCGTATTTGTTGGTGGAATTTATCTCGATTATATTAATATGTAAAATTTATGGAAACATTTATGAGACAAACATTGGACTGTTATTTCATTTTTTTCAACTTGAGAAAGTTGCTCTTGTCCGTCACAGTGGAGTATTGGCATGCTGTCGCTTCAAAGGAGAACATAACTACATCAAGATTGCTGAACATATATATAATATCATCAATGGATACGACATCTCCCTGTAGAAAATCATGAGCACCGTCACTGATAACGGCTCTAATTTTGTTAAAGCGTTTAAGGAATTTGCAGTCACTGCTGCAAATGTGTCCACAGATTCAGAAGATGGAATCCAAGTAAGTGAAGAAGATCAGGGTGAGCACGAGCTGGAGGATAGTTTCTTAATGAGAGGTGCCTTAGATCAGGAAGAAGATCTTTTGTTTGATCCATGCAGCTTCAGCCTACCTAAGCATGTGCGCTGTGCTTCGCACACACACACTCAGTCTCCTCGCCACAACTGATGCAAAATAGGCACTGAAAATATCTTCTTTTGCAAATATCAATCATGCTGCGATGGATAAATGCTCAGTATTATGGAACAAAAGCGGTTTCCAAAATCAGCAGAGATTATCAAAACTGTTATCAACTGCTCATTAAAGTTGCCATGCATTACAAGGTGGAAGTCTCTGTTTGATGCATTGTCATTACTTTTAAAAGACAAGGACAAATTACATCAACTCATGACGTCTCTTGAACTTCCAGTGTTCAGAAGTCACGAAATTAAATTTCTTGGGGAGTATATCTCAGTTTTGGCTCTTATTGCAGGGAGAACAAAACTGTTTTATGGAGAATTGCTCCCTACCTTTCTTACTGTGGAAAGAAAGCTTAAGAGCCTTCAGTCACGTTCTCTGAAATTTTGGCAACCTATTCTAAGTGCAGTCACTAAGGGTTTGGAAAGCGCCACCAATCTTATTTGACCTTGGCAAATGAAGCCAGCGTTACAGATGCCATTATGGCATCAACAAGCCATCCATTCTTCAAACTCCGCTGGTTAGATATTAGTATTTCATAGGACAGTTCAAGCCACCAAGACTCTGTTAAAAATATTATGATTTAAATGATTTAGAATTTAGCAGAGGGACCCGAAGCTGAATCATTCAGTGGTGTATCAGGCAGTGACAATTATTTTGGATTTACAAAACCCACTCAAACACGATCAACCGCAGATTTTTGAATTGTTCAGTTACCTTCAGGATTCAAATAAAACACTTCAAATTTTAGATAGATATCCAAACATAAAGAGTTATTTATTAAATACGACACTACCCTTTCGTCGTCAGCTCCTGTGGAATGGCTCTTTTCTTTAGGAGGATTGACCTTATCTCCATAACGGAGTTCTTTATCTGACGAAACATTTTAGCAACTGATATTACTTAAATGTAATGCTGATATAAATAGCTAACTGAAATTTCATTCTATGGAACTTTCTGATTTTTGTAGTACCTAAATCCAATTGTTATCAAATCCTACATTAGTAATTATAATATACAATTTCATTTTAATGGATATTTTTTTGTTGTGATACTAATGGTCCTTATCGATTGTCATTATATATCATGTATTTAAAATGTATTTAAAAATGTATCTAAATACATTTAATGTATTTATTATTTAAATACTAGATAATTTCAAAATGTATTTAGTATCTAAATACATTTTTCTCATGTATTTAATATTACGTATTTAAATACTTTAAATGTATTTAGTGCCCACCTCTGCATATCGCTTCTCTATAAAGGTCGTCTCACACTCGGCTTACCACCAAGGAAATGGTAGGCGTTTAAACTAGACAAATCTTTGAGGAATAGATGACAGGAACGCGGCGATGAGGGTACCAGGGAAGAACTTTACAGTTTCAACTACAGATCTTAACGCCTCAACTAAGATAAGAGATGTCAGTCATTTTCTCGAATTGGGACCACTAAGGCCAAGCGAACGAGTTCTGAATGTGGGAGCGATTGCTTCCATGAAGGTGTTTGAGTACCTACCATCTCAAGTCTGCTTATGCATCGGCACTCTACATGGTCACATCAAGCCATGACAATTAAAAAGGTCTGGTATGGTGGTACGTACATTCTTCTACATTAAGGACGCCCAACTGCAGCACGTCGAACAGTTTCTCTAGGATCTGGTCATTTTAGACAGGCCGTCTAGTTCCCCCTACAGTGGGTCCCCGATATGGATAAAGTGCATCGGAAGCCGGCCGAGAAAGATGTGGAACTCTCCTTCGTTGAAGCCCTAGACGGTGAAAGGCAAAAAAAAAACAATACTTCCTATCTTGGTGGAGCTGGATTTCTACCAGTTGAACGGGGGTATAAAACGTCAGAGAAAGAACAGGAACATCATTTTGGGCATAAATCGCGAACGCACCCACCTGGCACCCATAACATGGTGGGGATCGAGTAACATTTGTACCTAGGTATGACAAGTAGGTGACGCACCCAACATTGTCTTCTGAGAGTAAAAAGCAAAGAAAGTGCCGTAGAAGACGAACCATCGCAGTTACTTCTAATTAACCTAGAGTGCGTGGCAATTCCATGAAGATAAGTGCCCTGTAGACCTTCAGGATTGAAAATAGCTGTCGGAGCCATCGTTATAGTTAAGACCCTGGCTAGATTGACTTTGAGCCACTTGGAGACAAGACTCCGAAGGTTGCTAACCTTTGAACACACCATTGACACTGTCGCAGTCGAGGTCCTATTAGAGAAAGTTAGGCCTATCAAGTGAGCCGTCACTCCCTTGTTTTTTAACGGGAACCGGCCAGTCGCACTCTTCCCAGCCTTGAGGATGGATGACGGCGAATTTTTCATATTGCTGCCCTCCTTACTTGGGACAGATTTCACCTTCCTGGCATTATCCTCTTCTGAATCGAGCGACTCAGTGGAGAAAGTATCTGCTTCGTTTCTCACGAAACCGCCTTGCGTGGCCAGGAGTGTGCTCATATTTCGGTCAGAGCAAGTTTAGAGTCACTTTCTCTACCACTAGGACCAGGGTGGCGCCCGGATTGGGAAGATTCTAGTGAATAGTTCCTAAGGGACGCGGGAGCTACCGCGCTCGTAGTTCATTTCTTAATTGAAAGATATATGGGGTGCCTGGTCGCGTATACTGTGACAGGGCTATATCCTTAGATTTTGGCGCAAAATTCAGTCTTGAGCCAGGACGGCCAGAACCTCTTTTTTTGCTAAGTGACATATATCGCAATCTTTAAATGAAGCAAATTGTGATTAGCTACAAATTATGCACTTGTCCATGTAAGCGAGAGATTCATTATACAGGTCCTTAGAACAGTCTAGACATGTTTGACATGTATTGATGAAGCTGTTGGAATGTTAACTTTTCTGCGGTAACGCTACGAATTCATTCACATGGTAACCATACAAGACAACCACGCACGCACAAACTCTTTGAACTAGTTCAGGTCAAGGCATTTTGACGTCCTCGATGCCAAGTGGACTGTGTCGAAGACGCCCGGCAGCCTCTCATTAATGGATCTTGACGTCCTTGATGCCAAGCCTCTTTTTCATAGTCTTATATTTGTATAGGTAGGGTGGAGGTTTCATCATCTTCTATTCCAATCCCCAGGAGACCTTGACGCCAGGTGGACTCACCTGGGGCTTGCCTTTCGCCGTAATAACTAAATACCCGCATGTTCCGTAGGGTCGACTAGAACGAGAGCCCCTATCCTTTGAGAGGCCTTGTGCAGAAGTGTAATAAGAGTTGGGGTCGATACAGCTAAGCCATGTATCTCTCCAGTGTAAGACTTCGTCTTCTGGGACGATGCCGCCTTAATCCCATTGTCATGGTACTCTCTCATCTAGGACGGGGCTTCCATCTAAACATCCTCCTCGAAGCATCGGATATCTCCCATAGGATATTCCCTGAACAAAATTGGGAGAGGTTGCCATGTGTTGGTACACCATTGCGAAATCCAAATAAGCTCACCCATGGCACCTGCACCGAAAGAGAGCACTGGCTCCCAGGAAATGAATCTTTAAGGGAATGAAAAACGATGGCCAAATGCAAATTGAGCTGGACATTTTCATAGCTTTTTCCGGGGCGGGGATAGCGTCATCCACTCTTTTTTATCTTTTAGATGTGACCCTGTGAAAACAGGTAGGGAGCCGCTTGAATACAGATTCCTGAGAGGGAGAGATGCTAAAGATGAATACCCTTCCATGTAAGAAACGGTTGTAAACCATTGTAACCTCAGTAGAAAATGTGTTTTATTTGATAACCAAATTGCCAGTCGTTTTATTTATTGTTAATAAATAATTATAAGGGATTTAAAACCATTAATTTATTGGGTGGTAACAGCTAAATGCCTATTATAGGAACCCTATTCTGAGTGGGCGGATGGTTGGACCGGCTGGAAAAGCTGTCAATACTAAAAGCTACTTCATACCTTTCGGAACCAAAAGTCTCGCCACCGAGATTTGGGCGTAAAAGTATATATAAATGCAAAGAGACGGAGTCAGTATAAGATGAAAAGTGGAAGGAAGAATTCAGGTACCTTACAAAAATCTCACCAACAACCGGAGGGATGAGTGGAAGAAAGCTTGTCGGTGACTGCAAAAATTAGTCGCCGGCCAAGAATATGGATGAGAAGAGGCTCTTAAAAAAGTGGCGAAGAGTAGAAGTAAGATGTTTAGAAGGACCAAAATCTAGGTAGTTTGACCTCGTTGGTTGCTGCTTCTAATTTTTAAGTTTGTAACAAATAATAAGACATAAATTGAAAAAAATGTCATCACCGATGGAAGCATGAGATATGGCGAGAGAAGAAAGCGGTGTTTGTTCTCCAAAACAAGCACGGCTTCTAATTTCATTATGGCCTTATAAAGTATTTACTGTTCATTAATTTGCTGTCTGATCATTACATTGTATTTATTACATAAAGTTCCACGTGAGTTGTAAATCTCATTAACCTGTGTTAACTAAAGTACGTAAATTTGTATTTCTACCACTGTGTTGTAAACTTTTGCGGCTGATCGTTGTATGTTGTTTTATAAGTCAAAAAACAGGTTGCAAAAAAAAAGAAGCAAAAAATAAACTATAAAACCCAAGTAGAGTAAAATTTCAACCCAAAACCTTCCGACTGGTTCTATCTTTCTATTTCTGAGTCTGCAGTGATTTTATGTAAACATTGGCGTTTTAGTAGTTCTTACCTCCTCGATTAATTCTTTTTACTGCTATTCCTATTTTTTTCTCCTTTCGTCTGTTTCAGCTTTTGTTTTTATCCAAAGTGCCGAGACCTCGTTGGTTAGTGCAAATTTCTTTATTTTTCATAAGTCAATTTGAAAAAGGGCCACTTGATTCATCGTTTCAATTTAATCCTAACGCCTCCTCCTTCCATTCTTATCCAATGTCTAACCCAGTCATTTTTTACATTTTTAATAGCGGGCGACTCTACATCTCACTATGTCGATCGGTCCCCGTTTTTGCGTTTTTTGTTTTCGGAATAACATCATAACTATTCGGCCGATTCTAACGAAATTTGAAAAACTTATGTTGTTGCACATCTTCTTTTGAATGATATAAGTGCCAAAGTCATTCTAGGGTTAACCCTGGAATTATTACGTTTTGACAATAACATCATAACTATTGGGCGGATTCTAATAAAATTTGAAACCCTTATGTTGTTTTACATTCTCTTTCGAATGGTATAATTGTCAAAGTTCTCCCTAGCCTAGCCGGGGAATTATTTGGGAATAACATCATAGCTATTCGGCCGATTCTAACGAAATTTGAAACCCTTATTTCTTTATATTCTCTTTCGAATCATATAATTGCCAAGGCCCTGCCAAGGTTAGCCCGGTAATTATTGAAAGTTTTGAAGGTCGCAAGGTCATAAATCAGAATAAGTGAGAGCACGCGACTTTGGTCAGCAGACCTTGTTTTGCCACAGTCACCTTCGTATCTCTGTTTGCTAAACAGGGAGACAACAAGAACTGATAGATGATTATCATTTAACTCCGTTAATATTTAATTATTGACAGTGGAATAAAACATCTCTTAGGTCTAATGTGTTCCTTTAGTTTAGTTGTATTTTGCAAGTTTAGTAATATCGGGATATAATTTAGATAGTATCGATCGGAGGTCACCACTTTTCGCAATACCAATTCTGTTCCTGGATTTTGTCAATGAACTACCTCGCTGAATCTGGATTCAACCAAATTTGTTGAGGAGAGTAAAAAATCTTTGGCATTTTCCCTTTAGTAATAGATATGCTGTTAGGCAGCCGACAAATCTTTCTGGAACTGGCTAGAATAATGACATAGAGTTATGTCACTGAATAGTAATCAAAGCCATGAATTTGTGCCTCAACTTGGGTACATTTTATCAGGTTGGAACGAAAGTAATGTTCGATTTTAGGGTGTTTATTTAAAATGATATACTTATGACTAAGGAAATATTCACTCATAAACATAACTTCTATTGTTTGCTAGAACCCAATTCCATCTGTCAATAAGCATATAAATGCTAGCCTTGTAAAATTCTTTATGTTTTGATGCAAAATATGAATCCAACTTGTTTTCAACATCTTCTGTTGATGTCAACATGGTTCTGCAATTTCAACATGGTTCTCTAATCTCCTAAACAAGTGATAGTCAGAAGGAGAAAGTTCAGGAAAATATGCAGGATGAAGCACAATTTCCCAACCGAGCTCCTCAAAGAAAACTTTTGACATTTGATCTGTTTGAGGACGGGTATTAATGTGATGGAGGATGACACTCCTTTAGTTGACTAATGAGGGTCGCATTTGGCAGAAAGTGGCTTTCAAACGAGGACATTGATTGCAGTAGAGATTAGCATTAATCGTTTGATTGTTGTCTAGCAGTTAGTAATGGACAATTCCTTCAATATTTGACCATACACTCATAATTATCCTTTTTAGATGAACTCGTCCTCGCGGTTGTTGAGAAATTCCATGCGGTATCCATTTTCCAATCACTGAACCCTTTCCAATCATTTGCAGTTAGCGTAGGACAGCCATATGGGTTACGTTAAATTGTCCTGAGAGTTGCTTACAAGTTGTAGCATTATTTTCTGTGACATCAATTTCCAACTCTTCGGAATCAAGTTCTTTTCGGGGACCTTCTTTTGGTCTGTCTTTTATACTGAAATCCCCACTTCGGAAACGGAAAAAAAATACTTCCTGCAACTTCTTTTATTTACTTTATTTACTACATAATCCCCATAAGTGCTCTGAATGGACTTTGCTGCTATACTTGCATTGGCATCTTTATAAAACTCATATAGAGTGAAACATGTATAATGTGATCCTTAGATGGGAGGACATAGGGGCGAATACCAAAGAAATTAAGAACAATATTTTTATTATCTGAAAGAAAAGGGTAAAAATTATAATTGAAACATTTCTAAACGATACTATATAAAACTTTATTCTAGAAAATGGGAGATTACTTTCGTTCAAACCTGATAGTTCTAAAAGAGCAAATATGTATATTCGAAATCTAAATGAGATCCAATGTTTCAAATAAACGGTAGGCTCATCGCCTGACACTACCTCTGCAACCGTTATCAGGGGTGTCGAAAGAAAGATATTATAGATAGAGGGTTTGGAACAATTTTATTGCAATGGAGGTTGTAACTTGTGAATTTCATCGGTTCAGTTGTGATGCCCTTCATAAACCATTCAGGCTGTGGCCCCTGTTAAGAATCCAAGTCATCAAAGCAATCAAATATAACAGCCGGTTACCACAACTTAATCTATCTTTATTTATACTTCACCATCAATGATGGACACGCAATCTTTGGTTTACTTTTTCACGGATCGAACCACGTAAAAGATTTCAATTATGTAGGCCAAAGACCACTCTATGCTCATTATATCTTAGCGACAAGCACGAAACACTACTTTTGTTGTTTTTATTATGAGTAATGCATCTAATTTAACGTTTCAGGCATATTTACAACCATTTTAAACACATTAAGTGTATTTCTTTTTAAATTAGTATTGACATTGCATTTACGAAGCTCGAGTGCTAGTCTATACTATCTACTTAACTTCCAACATTTTAATCTAATAATCTACGAAGGAATTCGTTTCTTTTGAGTGATACAGTTTTAATTAAGCAGAGGAGTATCCAAATAAAATAACATGGATTTATCTCTTATTGTTCAGCAAAAATACAGACTTTATCCTATTTTATTTTATTATGTTTATTCGTCTTTTAACAAACTTAGAAGTCGACCAGGAAAATTTTATTTCCTTCCCCAATATTTTAAGATATTTCGATCAGCCAACAATTCTCGGCCTAAACAAACTTTATCTTGCACTAACATCATATTTAATGAGTTATGGTACATTCTATTTTAAATAGGAGGGATTAATGAATTCGAATTAAAATTATTAAGAATAAAATATTTTGAAATTAGGGATATTTATAAAAGTTTAGTTTAGTTTTTTCGGATAGTATAAATTACTACAAGGTGATTTGATTTAAATGTTGTCCATTTAACAGATATTAACGTATAGATAAAATAATCTTGGCTATCATTTTTACCTTTGTCGCTCTTGGCTTTTGTACTTCTTAGAGTTTGTGCGAGGAGTAAAAACATTTCTCTAGAAAGCTTTCAATACAACATTAACAAACCTTTTCTCTCTTGACCTTATCTAATATTTCTGTTCCCTTTATTTGTATTTTTTCTTTTGTTTATCTGTGAGCTACCTTAGTCTTTCCACACTATGTAAGTGTTAAATCAGTGTATTACAGAAGTTTCAATTCTCTTTGCGTTAATAAAGAAAAACTATGCGTGTTGGTACTTTTGATGTCCCTAATTATGCTGTTAACAGAGTAAGTGAGAAATTCTACCAACGATGAAAGGAAAAATTAACTTTTTTAAATTACTTAAATTACAACATACAAGGTCATATCTCAACTCAGATCCGGCCACTCCACTATACTACAGCAATACAAACAAAGAATAAGCCTCACCCCAACACCAACATGCACCAGATTCAACCTAAACCATGACAACATTACACACTTACTCGTAGACTTCCCAAACCTCACACAATCAAGCACTACACACAATATCTCCTCTTTTAGGGCGCTGTGGAATCACTCAGGGACCGCCTTCCTCGCAGAAAGGAGGTAGAGGGCCCGGAAAGTGAAATTAATTAAAAAAGTACAAGGTCATAGAGTTGCGGCTTACTTTGAATAACTCTTAACCTTGCATTTCTGTCCACTGACGACTGGACTAATTGTGGACGTGTGATTAATTCTAGTTTTAGTGATATTTAATTTCCCAAGAACTACATGCAGGTAGCGCAAGGTATTCGAGAACAAATTATTAATTGAGGAAAAACAAAGATATTCAATCTGAAAAAAAGTATTTCAATAGAAAGTTGTATACAGATTTTCATTGAGTTGTCGTATATGAAATGTCGTATTTTGGGGTCGTTGGCTTTTTGTAATAAATTTGTTAGACAAAATCTTAAAACAACAGAAAACTTTCCTCAAACCTTAGAACATCTTGTAAGATTGTTTCTTGACATTTGAAAGCCATTAGAAAGGTGAGAAATATTGATATGTTTGCTCTACTTGAACTGAATGAGAAAAAAAAGAAGACATTTCACAACCTAATATATAGATATAGTTAAAGGTTATTCAATAGAATCACCTTCAACCTCTATGGTGGCTTTATTGCGACCCAGGATTATGTGGTTTTGAATCAATATTGGCTTTAACATTCACGATGGCAGCCTTTAACGAGTCCTTGGTATTGTGGAACCATTGATTTGTCTTTCGTTCAAAAGCGCTCCAGGCGCACAATACCACCCAAATCTAAAGAACAAAATACCAAAATCTACATTTTCTGGAAAATACTTGTTTAAGTTCCATGAAAATTGCGCTTAATATCTTTCGAAATTTATATAGTATTTAAGTTTCATTTCCTAGAACAAAAGATAAAAAGTTATAGGAAGTATTCAAGCCTTTGTTTTGAAAGACTTGAGCACATCATTGGCCGCAAGACCGCCAATTTGTCCCATTGTTCGAATGTGATTTAATTCCATTCTTCTTACATTTTTTTGGCAGAGATCTTCAACATTCACAGGTTTTCGACTTTTTCACAGTATCTTCCATAGGTTTACTATTTGGTTTAAATCAAGGCTCTGTGCAGACCAGTTCATCATGTCGCTATTTTCAACATCAAAAAACTACTTCAACGCCTTTGCCATGTGGCACGGTGCATTATACTGCATGCAAATAAACTCAGGTACTACCAAAGCTCATAGAAAAAAAATTACATGTTCATTGAGCAGAGTCTCGTACCTCTTAGTTAAACTCGGACATCTTGACGGCACCCGACTACTGAGAATGATTCTTCCTCCCGGCTAAAGATGATACGTCCACCAAAGAAACCAATAGATCTTTTCGAACTTTGATCACGAAAGGCATGGCCACATTTAAGAAGGTGGCGCTTTATGAATCACTGTTGTAAGTTAAGATGAGTAGCACGGCGTATCTCTCCATATCCTGTCCTCGATTAAAAACTGCGATGTTTTGGGCTGTTTTAGAGAGAGGACAACGCTTGGGCCATTTATGGTTTGTTAAAGTTTTATTCTTAAATATGACTATGTAGAAGATAAAAGGGAGAAGAAGGATAGGAAACACCATTTGTTTTCAAAGACAGCAAGTGAAGAAAAATAATAGGTCATGTAAGTCTTTCTAAAGTTGTGTTTTTAAATACTTAACTCACATAGCTGCTAACCAAACACATTACGCTTAACTTTTCTGATCAAAGGGGAATCGGTATTTCGCCAGGTTAAGTGGTATACTCGTTTGTCTGAATTCACATTTGCTTGAAGCTAAACTTTTTCGCATTCAGCCACCCTTGGCTACTCCTCATTTGTGTGTCTGCTTTAGAATTGCATCTGAATTTAGCTTACCCCAAAAAATCTCTGCCAGAAATTTTTTTTTAAATAGTTTCATGGTGAAATTAACAAAGTGAAATATATATGGAAAGTAAAATTCCCTAGTATCCGACAATTGAGAACTAGTCGCGGGAGAGTGTCCAATTATACTAGATCTGCCCCTATGAGTACCTATGTTTTTTGTTTCTTAGAGTGACTCCTCCTTACCTATGCAGGTTAATGTTTGTTATGCTCCCCTTTTCAACCTTGATTGTTGATAATTTGTCTCACTTCGTCTCATTTTCTTCTTATGTCTGCATACACCGTCTTTTCCAGCTTCACTCTAAATCCAGTGGATTCCACAACTTTCCTTTTCACTTGAAACTGAAAGAAATATTACCCATTGTACCAGTCCTAATCCCTATTAGTCCGGCATCCTTTCTGGTGTACCAATTGTGTGCGTTAGATAGGAAAAGAGGGTGTAAAAATAGAGAGTGCAGATGCATGTAAAAAAGATGAGGTAAAGCAAAATGTTACTAGCACCACCCAACTAGCAAATAAAGTGATTAAGATTTAGTTATGTTGAGAAGGAAGAACCACCTGGAACATCTCCGGCAGAAAGTTTTTTTGAAAAGAGTTATGATGTCCTTGCTATGCGAAGGCCTATGTCATGTGGCAGTGTAGGAGCTGAATCGATTTGAAATCGATTTCGCCACGCCAGACCCTGACCCAGTGGGATTTTATCTACTTGTACATTCTAAAATTTTATTGACAATAAAAGTGGAGACCATAAGGCATCTTCGTGTGAAAGATGAAAAAATAGTATTGTAAAGGATGCGGTGATTTTAAGAGAAGTGAAAATGTTTGAAAGGAACAAACTGTATTTACCTAAAAACTATATAGATTAGTTGGGGCCGTAAGGAGAGGGTGGTTGCAAAATTCATATTAATCTATCCTCCATTCCGCCAAGGAAATATCTCTCTCCATTCCATCGAAGATAGGGAAAGAGAAGAAGATATCATCAGAATAGGTGTTGTGTTTCGGCGTTTGTTGCCCTCCTCGTACTAAATGTTTTTACGAGAGAGAAAGAGAATGAAAGAAAGAGACAAAGAGAGACTGATAAAAGGGCGACAGGGGGACAGAGAGACTAATATATATATATATATATATATATATATATATATATATATATATATATATATATATATATATATATAAAGTGATAAGCATGTCAACAATAAGTGATGGTTCGGTGCCTTTTGAAAACGGCTTTGAGTAGTGCCGAAGGGGGAGTGCCACTCCTGATTTAATTCGCTCAAGTGTCATCCTCATGAAGTGCTATGGGAGTGGCACAATTACGAAGCGGTGAAAAGAATGCAATCAGAGCTCCTCCTCGCACCTCTTCAGACTAGTTTCTTTGCCAATAAAACAACAGGTTGTTATGGTATATTTTTCCCGCGTTCATTGCCAATTACGTAAGAAAGAGAAGTCGGCTGTGTCAGATGATAGCCCGGATGAGAAGAAGGAAATATTAAACGCCAATAAGAAGACATTAACACATGCCAACTAGATTCAAGGACTAAATATATTTTTACTGTGCATTTTGAGAGGCCTACAGACATGAAATAGAGGTTAATATTGCGCTTTCCCGAGATAATGGCACACACGTAGCGAGCAGTGCACCGAAGATTCATGCCATTTACTATAATTCTAGTTCTAAAACTATTAGAAGAGACTTATTTACATCTGGACCGAAAATTCATGCAATTTTTATACTAGGTACGGGACTACGTGAATCGACTAATCTGCATGCGTGTGTACGAAAGACTTGTTATAATTACGAACTAGTGCTACTCAAGGTCAGTACCACTTGCCAGTGGCAACAAATAAATATAGAGACAAGAAACACAAAATAAATGTTTAAAAAAACACATTTCTACGTATAATTTTTAATGAGATGATCGCAAGCAAAACTTTTATTCATTTTTTGTGTTATCTTTCTCGCTCACTCAGTAGCAATTCTTGTCTGTGATTCTTATTATGTTATACTCTAACTTGTTTAATACACTTCTAGGCAATTTTCAAATATGTCAACCGACGTATTTTCCAATAGTCGGGAAGGTAGAGTATTCCATGTCTGTGTTATTTTATAAGTAAAGAAATGTTTATGGCCGTGTTGAAGGCTTATTTACCAATTTGAATTCATTTTAGTGAGTATTTGATTTTCAACCATCTCGAGCAGCAAACTATATCTAATCTTTGTGAACTAATAATATTTTAATCGCTTTAATTACTTTGTCACGTAGTCTCTGACCTACAAATGATAATATATCTATGATAGAAGTCTTTCTTCATACAGTTTACTCCTAAGCTCGAGAACTAGTTTAGTTGCCCTACGTCACACCTTTTCTAATAGCGTCGCTTCTTTACTCAAGAAGGAAGACTAAAATGGCCTAGACAACTCTAGATGAGGATTGACGAGTGGGGTATATAGAGGCAGAATAAGATTATTTGATATGAATGTGAAATTACGGGCAATATATCCGAGAACCTTGTAATATTTCTTAGAATGTTTGATGCATTACTTCTATAGTTCAAGATCTTATGAAATTAAAACCTCTAAGGTCCATTTTTAAGTTATATAACTAGAAATTGTTCGTTCATACTACGCGCAGTGTAGCGAACTTACAGAGCATAATCTTGCATTTACATAAGTTGACACTTAGCGTTTTGTGTGTGTTTCGTTGTTTGTTCGCTTCATTGCATATAAAAGCGCTCCTATTTCCAATTTTCGTATCATCTGATGGAACCATTCCAATAGCTTAACTATGAAAGTCTTCGACAAACTCCATACCGAATATCTATAACTATATATGATTCAGGATGATCCACTATCTTCTCTTTAATAATAGATGCGAAATGTTTACCAATAATTGAATTTAAGTTTATGGCACTTTAAATACTAGGTTTTATTTTCTCACCTTTTATGACGCAGATCGTTATGACATTATGCCCTTTTTAAACTCTGTTGGAACACCTTCTCTAATAGATCGGTTAAAAATCACGTACAAAAGTTGAACTAATTCGTGTTTAATTCCTTTAGGAGAATTAGGTAAACGTAGTCAAGCTCCGCTTGACTACTTTATTGTTTTTCTCTCGTTAACAAATGTATCTGAGAGATTTGATCCTTTACTAAAATCAATGTCGTCAGTTGAGGATGGCTGTGGCACGTCCTCTACTGAAATCTCAAGCAGTTCATATAAAATCTCTAATATGAGCTATAGTTAGGAAGAGTCAAAACGTGTGGAAGGTACTTATGCCAACCACCAAATGATGAAACTACTTAAGGCGGAGTACACACCACGGCTCACTACAGCATAGGACATACATTGCAAAGTCGGCCAGAATCAGGACTACTAGGACACTCTCCACATCCAGTGGGGTATAACTTTGCTCAAATCGGAAGCGGTGTTTCCACTTGACAAGGTCGTATCCCTATAGTCCTTTCTCTATAAATCAACGGAAAAAATTATGAACAAATAAATCAACAAAACATTTACCATTAATACCAACAAACTCTTTCATATTTTTTTGAGATTGAGAGGATTAATATTCACATTGTAAACAAACATAGAGCAAACCTTGCCCCGACACCAACATGTACCAGATGCAACCATAAACCAGACAACATCGAACACCTACTTATAGACTACCAAACCCTCATGCAAGCACGTACTACATACAATATCTCCTCTCTTAGTGACTTCTGGACCCACCCAGGATGCGTAGTGGCCCTTCTAGCGCCGCCCACCTCGCATAAGAGAGGTGAAAGGACTGTAAGTAAGGAGTTAAGTCACGAATATCTTGGAAAACATTTTTACTTATAGAATCGTCTCAACTTGACATTCTCTTCCATCATTTGTAGTTCAAAGCACATTGATAAACATCTCGCAGCATATTATTTTTTTACTAGGTACAGATCAATCATACTTTTAAATTCCTTTTCTTTCTTGCTTTAGGACCCATGAGTAATTATGCACATGCTTGCACTGAGGGAATGTGTTAGCTACACAAGATTCTTTGAGCACATAACTCTACCATGCTCCTTTAATTTTCATTCTTTCCTGGTGTACCAAAGGTTCCAGTTATCCCTTCTCTGATTCTGCCTTCCATTCATATCTCTTACAACCTTCAACCTATACCCATTCCCATTTCATCCACCACTCGTCACAAGTCATTCCAGAACCTCTGTTGAAAGTAGCGTGAAGCGAGTTGCAAACCATTCAAGCGAATCTTTGAAACACTATAACCACGAACATTTCACCCTCTTCACTACAACTGATCTGATCCACACATCATAGCATCAATTCACATTCCATCAAACACTCGAGCCATGGCATTTCTCTTTATGAGTCTCACTTTTACTACTACAAGTTCAATAGACTACAACCACCACATTTTCACCCATGTAAATATTAAACTCCTTCATATAATTTAGGAATAAATAATTCAAAAACGTACACCGCTGATGTGTATTAAACTTTTTCTCCAAACTGTATATCTTCTTCACAACTCTCATCTCACCATTCTTCTTATAAGCACATACTACGCGGGCACATTCACGGAGACAGCCTTATTCATTATTTCCGCATTTTATCAACCTTCCTCATGCTCACCAGACTTTCAAGTTGTGTATGAGTATTGTTCTCCATCTCGACCTTTCCTTCTTTGATACCATTCACTCACTCCCATACACTAACTTTGACCCCAGCAGATTATCATGCAACTTCTAGGAACATTCTACACTCAAACACTCTAAGCACTTACCAACGCTCTGATAACCTTTCAAACTTTCTTACCATTGGTGGCACAATCTGCCTTATCAGTACCATTATATCATTCAAAATTACACTCAAGATACCTAAAATGTCGTTCTTGTTCAAGGACCACACCGCGATCTCTACACCCTAAATATCCTTACTCTTTCATACATTTACTTTTAGACCCCTTCTCACTTATCCTCCCGAACACTTCAACACCCCAATTTTCTCTCCCACTTAGCAATTAATACCGGGTCAACAGCATATGTAAACTAAAATAAACAGTACCCCCCCCCCTCGTATTTCTCACTACAAATACCGGCAATTGGATGTCTCGTGCAGTAATTGTTGGGTACCTAGAAGAGCGGCACGCCCTCCAGGCCCCCGTGTTAACGGTTGTCTCAAACTAGATTGATTCTATCTGGGATTTATTCTCTTATTCCTCTATAAACAACGCCCTCTAACGCCGTCTGGTTGCAAGAAATCAGGACTTGAGGGGTCCCGGGCATTGAGGCGCGATTAATTGGAAGATCACTTTGCCCCCAATAAACACTTCTCTTCGCTTAATAGGCTGACCACTACCCTACCGCCGTTCTCTAGTGCATAAAGCTGTACTGTCTATGGCAGTCGGGCCATACTGCTCCGTTGGCTGCCAGGCAAACAAAAGTATTGGGTACCATCTGTAGGACTGCTACAACAGATCTTTAGATGTTGGCCTATTGTCGACGATTGGTTCGACCTAGGAAGAGATCCATCCTGTCACACCCTGCCTCTCTGATTGATCAATTGAGAGCTGTAGCTTTACGGGAGCGACCGTCTACTGGAGCATGAGAAGATCGTATACCCAAGATGGGATATACGGGAGTTGCTGGACGCGAGATATAGCCTTCCAACGACACTTTTCGACCTATTTTCTCTTTTTCATTAGTCGCAAACTCCAGAATTTTCCTTTTTTTTTATTTTCCAAAATTTCAGATTATATTCCTGATAACATAACCTCTCTCAACCTTGGTGCTGTAGAGGACGACGACACGCTTCTGAGAGGCTCCCCTATCACCACTATTCATTAGTAAAGGATTTCCTGTTTACCACTTTTAGGGCCACCCTCGGGCAGCTCAACCTCAATCTGTACTTTCGCAGGGAAACCTCTACGAACCTCCTAGCGAAAAGGGAGAGTCAGCTTCTCCTCTATCTACAGGTAGTGGTTCTCTCTTACCCTATTTCAGAGTTGCCTACGGGCGACTCTCTAACTGGTTTGGCGGTGGCTTCCGCATTGCTTTCTCATGAGCCCTCCAGGTTTAAACAAATGCGGAGCAGGCGCTGACCGGACTCTTGGCCCAGATCGGGACAGATTGACCGATCTAACGAAGCCCACAGAATGGTATGAGGCGAATTAAGTCTCCTAATCATTGTCTCTGCATCTAATAGGCCCAAGATTCATAGACTTGCTTGAGCCTTCATATTTGCCTCTCCCCTTTTGTATCGATGTAGATCGGCCTGCTGGTCTCAATGACATTCACTAAAAGCTATAAGCATATTGAGTCTCCTGTTGAGATATCCGACACCTTGGAGGGATGGCCATTTAGAAGCCTCTTTTGAGATGGAAATGGACCAGGACCCTAGATGACATGGTCTTCCGTGGGGGGGCAAATAATGACTCAGTGGCTCGAGGAAAAGATAGACCTACGTCCTCGAGTTAGGCTCACCTGTTAACCAAATCATTCCATAATTCGAAGAAGGATAATGCTGATCCTCACACGTCAAGCCTTGTGGCACATTCACATGAGAGAGAAAAGAGGGTTTCTTCCCCGCCATCCTCTCATAAAATGAAGAAGAAGAAGTCGAAAGAAAAAGGAAGAAAACGAGGCGTTCGTATCATTATGGAGTAGTGGTGAAAGGATCGCCTGCAGTTTCGGCCGAACCAATATGCACATCCGGCAACGGGGCACCCTCAGTTGGGGAGGATAATTCCAAACAGACCAAATATGCAGGTAAAATGAGCGGAGTCTCTATGACGTCGGGGCAAAATCATCGAGAAACTACCGGCAATTTCGAGCCCGCTGGCTTCAAACGTTTCTTGTTATCCTCCGCCAGAGCTCTCCTTCCCCTTCATCACCGGGCAACTACCTCCAAAGGTAAAGTGAAGGCGTGTCCCTAGCAGGTCGCCAGACTAAGAGAGGCAACCCCGCCCCCTCCCCGAGGTGGTCGTGAGACCGTCTTCGGGAAATTCGAAGTCCTGACTTCAAAAGGAAGACATCACCAATGGAGACTCATTTCCCACTCCCGTCTCCAAGGCTGGATACGAAGAAATCTCAACTCCGATGCCGCCCTGACCACCAACGGACTCGAAGACGGTGGAGGAAAGGACTCAGATGTCAAGCACAACCTTCCCCAGTAAATCTTCAAAGGCAACAGCGCCTACAGGACTCCTGAGTCCCAGAGCCCATGGAATTTTTCCTCCGGGGAAGCTACGATAATTCCCACGAAATTCTTCTATTCAAAGATAACTCTCGCATCCCCTTCCAGTTAGACATGGATGGTATTTTATTTCATTGAAATTGAGTTGACCCCTGGCAAACTCGAGGGTGCTGCGGAGGCTCGTCTCCTTTCGTTTCATGTGAGCTATATGTACTACCTCCTGTGGTATAAGAGTTTTCACTGGTCAGGCAGACTGATGCACATTTTACATCGGTCATTATTTATCGGTTTTTCTTCTCTTTTTAAATGCCTCATTTTAGGAAGTAGCATTGCAACTACCTCTGGATACGAGCTATACTTTATTTTTGCCTACATCCTACTCTTAGCCGAGGACCTTTCTGCTTGGTTACCTAAAAGTTAAAGCACCTCCTATGGGGAGAGTATACGTTCAATCTCATGGACAGGTCCTTGCCGATCTGATCGACTTGTGGATGTGTTTACTGTTTACGCATCACTGTTCGAGAATCATATTACTATCTCAATTTATCTCTGTGATCCCGGGAGCGTAGATACAAATCTTCATGTATGTTATCTTCGTTGACCTTACCCTCTCCCTCTCCCCCAAAGAAGAAGGAAAGCAAAAAATAACAATAAATGTAGGGGGTACGGGAGCGGACAGGTCCCATGTCCGTTTCGGATGGCGGCCATGAAAAAAATGCATTTCTAACCTTTTGGTACTATCAAGTGGGGAAGTTAAGACCACAATAGCAACAGCAAATCTCTCAAATAAGGTGACTGGAGCCAGAATTACATCGGACCAAAGGTCGCATGTCCCATCGAAGCAGGCTTTATCTAAAATACTTGGTAAAAAACGGAAGGTCGTTAGTTTCTCGGAGGGGACTCTTCTGGTGAATGCGCCAATCCTGCCTAATCTGCACTTGATGGTTCGCCGGTGCAAGCAAGACCACACTCTACCTTGAATCTTCTGAAATGAGTAGTTTATGCGAGGAAACTCGTTATCTACTGCTTGGAAGAGGTAGACAGAAGAACTGATCCACTAAGGAACGTTCAAGGCCTAATGTATGATGAGGTAACAGGGAGCCTCCAAACCCACATGTACATTTTTCGTCACTTTCGATCGTGACAGGCTGCCTGAGTCGGTGCCTGCTAGTTGGTATTGCTACTGCGTCAACATTCGTGCAAAATCAATGGAAGTGCTAGCACTGCCACCTCTACGGCCACATGAATCGCTTTTCAGACGTGCCAACTAGGGTCAACTCAAAATCTGTGCAATCTGCTAAATTTGTAAAGCTAGGTGTGTAAATTGCAACGAGCTACACCATTCTTCTCTGAAGAAATATGGCTCGTATATTCTTGAGAAAGAGATCCTGGCCATTCAGGCTGCCGACAAATTCTTTTATACAGAGACCAATGATTTGACCTTGACTTAAGACGCTTCACAGAATAGAAAAGCACCTTCTGCTTCTGGCCCCTCCAAGCCTACGACTACGGCAGCCCCTGCGCCCATTAGTAATCCTTCTGCAGATTTTACCACCTCTCCACCCGTTGCCTTCGTCGGCCAGAATAACCAGGAAGGTTACTCCATTCCCATGAGGTCTTCTCGAAGAGTGCCTCGCGAATCCTTCGAGTTAGGCCTGGAGGACATATTCCTGCAATGGAATTGTCGTGAAATCTGAGGTATCTGTGAGGAACTGTGGAGGATCGTCTCTTCCTGCGACTCTTTAGCTATTTGTCTCCAAAAGACGGTATTGAGCGTATGCGCCCTCTTCCCACATTGGTGAGGGAGACAGCATTTTTAAACAGGATCTGGATCGAAGCCAGATATCACTCTATCCCTACTGGCTTCCGCACAAGTTCTCTAACTTCCTGGTGGACGAGTTTATGGAGAAATTGGTTAATTTTAGGTTAGCTTGTTTATTGGAAAACGGAAGCCACTTGTCTCCTGGACAGCGCAGCTATCATAAGTTCCACTACACGTCAGAATATCTGGCAGCATGCTGTCATTCGTGGACAGCACTTTGTCACGGTGTTCTTTTATCTGTAGAAGGCCTAAGGTAAAGCATGACGATACGGTATCGTGGGGACACTCTCCCAGTCGGAACATGGAAACGCCTACCAGTTATCGTGCCTGAGTTTTCTGCGAGAGCATCAAATCTTCTTACGGGAGGGAGATCTCTTTCTGGTGCAATAGGGCAGTAAGAGGGTGTTTTGCAGGGAAGTTTCATCAGTTTTAGTCTTTTTGCCTTGAACAGCAATATTATCACATCAGTGTTACCGTAAGATGTTCTTGCCACGCTCTACGTAGACGACCTTTCAATTTCTTTTGGTACGGCCCAGATGCTAATACTAGGGAATCGATTCCAATAGGTTCTGAATCACACCTTTCCCTTTGCTGAAGAGCAGAGGTTTCGGTTTTCTTTGGTCAAGTCTAAGGTGGTACAATTCTACTGGCATCTAACTTTTCACCCCTACCCAGACTTGTTCCTAAATATGAATTGCCTACTTGTGGTATAGTCGCGCCTTTTTTTTAATCTTGTTTTTGAGGCGTATATTTGAAGCCTAAGGATCACTTCTTCCCGTTGAGTTCAGCACCCATTGTGATGATACAGATACTACTTTATTTTTATACCGCTCCTTTGTTTATTATAATCTAAGTTACGGATACGAGTTCTTCGCGACCGCAGACGAGCGTGGATTGCAGAAATCACCACACTGGTCCAACTTGGCGAAAGTTGCCTTCCGCACTTACCGTGTAAAGAGCCTCTTTGTTAATGCCGTTTGCTTTACGGCATGCCAAAGGCTCTCATTTCATCCGAAGCCGATATCGAGGGGGACTATACTGCCGTGAGACGCCAAGCTTACCCAAATCCTTTTGGGTTTTAGACAAGTCAACTCCTTCGAGAGGTTGATATAGGCCTAGTGCCGGTGTAGCAGCTGGTTTTGCCAAAGACGCCACTCTGAGTGGTACTCCCTCTGAAAGTTTGTCGAAACGCCTCTGCTCTCAAAAAATTTACACCACCTGGGGTATTGCACTCAAATTTGTGGAGCACACGCAGTGACTCACTGGTGCCGTGTCATTTGGCATGGATGGCTCCAAATCTAGAGTGTAATTTATAACGATTCAAAGAATGCCCTGATTCTCCTTGAGGTATTGGAATCTCATCATCCGCTGGTTCACACCAACCTCCAACCACTGCACTATTCACCAGCAAATAGTTAGCCTTGTTTGATATTTGATCCATCTCCAAATTTACAAAAACACCTCTTTTGTCAACCAGTTTCATAGTCTCTCCTACCTTTATTGATCCAAGAGCCTATTATTCCTGGTTCCTGCCTCATTGTCACTTTTTTTACGTTTTCTCCTATACACGGACCTAAATCAAATTTACTCTTTAAAACCATTTGGTTATAGAGGCTCGTAATCATACTTCACAATTTTCAAATCAAACACATTTCCTGTTTATTTTTTCTTAACTGAAGACATTATCCATCCATACTACTTTTTTCGTCAAACACATATATCTATGATTTATGACAAATAATTTACACTCAGAACATACACTTAACGCACTTTCTCAAATCCTGTTCTCGCCCAGTATGGTCAAATACCAAATTACGCCATCTGTTTTTTGACCATCTATTCGCCCGTTCATATTTCCTACGACAAAACCAATTCACATGTCCACTTACACCCACCAGTCGTTGTCCAGGCGTAATGACCCTGATCTCTCCGAGGCCTGTCACCAAGCCGAATTCGCCACCCCATCTTGCCTACCGCGCCACTAGTAAAATTTTGTCTGTGGTTCCCAAAAGGGTTGCGATAATGATGTATACTGCCCATGCCAGCGGTATTTGACCGGGGCACACAAGAGGTCCAACTTGACCGATGTCTTATTGGGCTCAAAGCAGGGCCTCGGCTGGCAGGGGCAGTCAACTTAAAAAAATACCATAAGAGTTTATGCCCCCCTTAACCACCCACCTAAGTTTGGTGGAGGAGCTCTCCTCTCCCTTCATGGCGACCAAAAACTTCTCCACTGCCGAGGAAGTTATGACTGATGATGTTTTGCTCGGTTTTTGGTTCGCTGCAGCTGGATCACGTTCATACATGTTCCATCAGGCAATGCACGGACTGGCATCCTCCCAGCGCATTTTGTTCATTTTAACGGTTACCTTTCCTGAGTGAGGATGGTGCCTTAGGGCAAAATGAGTGAAATTAAACAGTGGGTTGTGATACAGTTTTCCGTGATTCAAGGGAAAGCATCACAGTTGATTCATAATTAGTTGAAGACAACACTAAGAGACAGTGCCCTATCTTATTCCACTGTCAAACGTTGGGCTGCCCTCTTCAAGTAGTCCCCCAGACTCGTTTTAGGATGACCCACGAAGTGGTGGTCTGTCAACTGCAGTCACCATGGAAACTGTGGCCATAGTAGAGAGCATGGCCATGGATAATCGCTGAATGTCAGTGCGATACGTTACATCCCAACTGGAGATAAGTAATGGATCCATTGTTACCATCTTGCACGATCACCTCAACCTTTCCAAGGTGTCTGCCCGATGGGTCCCAATAATTCTGACGCCTAAGCAGAAGAACTAGATAATAACTTCAACCTTATGAGAGCGGATGTGGATGGATTCATGGCGGAATCGTAACCCAGGATGAAACGAGGTTTACTCACTTCGAGCCGGAAACCAAATCCGAATCTAAGCAATGAAAGCCTCCCTCCTCTTCAACGCCACGAAAATTCAAGGTCATGAAGTGATCCCTAAAGGTAATGGTGACATTGTTTTGGGACCCTAAAGGGATCCTCCTGCTGGACTTCTTGGATAATGGCTACACCATTAACGGACTATACTATGCAGATCTACTGGAGAAGCTTCTGGAGGCTCTCCTACATAATGCCGATAGAAAGTGACCCGAGGTTTTCTCCTGGTGTAGGAAAAGGCATCTGTACACAAGAGCATGGTGGCCATGAAAAAAATGGTGTCCTGCAGCTTCGAATTGTTGCCCAATCCCACTTATTTCCCCGATCTGGCACCCTCAGAATTTTACCTTATCTCACACATGAAGAAGCAGCTGCGGTGTACCTCTTTCGCTGATGACGAGGAGACCGAGGAGGTCATGGAAGTTTTAGAGGGATTCAACCTGGACTGAATAATTCTATATGCGATGCTTTCCTTCGTTAACAACATTACGCCAAGGTCTGTTTTTTTTCATCGAGCGAAAGCCAATGAATCAGAATGGTGATACGTTTCTTGGAGAAATTTCACACGATGAAGGCGAGACGATGCTTCCCAATATTCATATCTGAATTCTTATGAGATAATTAACCATGAGTACTTGTAGTGGGAGCCATCTCTGGCTAAATAGGGCAAAAATATGGCAGCCCATATGGAACTGCCCAATATCTTACACTCTCTGTCCTGAACATCAATGGTATCACCTTGTTGCTGCAGTAAGATGCTCTTGCTACATTCTACTTAAACGACCTTCTGATATATTTTGCTGCGGCCCAGATGCTAACTCTGGAACGTCGACTCCAACAGACATTGAACTGCATCTCTCGCTATGCCGAAGCACACAACTTTTGTTTTTGCTCGGTAAATCTAAGGTAGTGTATTTCTATCACCACCCACGGTTTCAACACAAGGCAGACCTGTTCGTAAACAGAGTTTTCCTGAAGGTGATGGATTCGCACCCTTCCCTTGTTCTTGATTTTGACAGATGCCTCACCTGGGAGGCTCATATTTGCAGTAGGGTATCTTGTACCAGCGCCATGGACCTTCTTTGTTCCGTGATATTGAGAAATTTATGTGTTAATAGACTTACCGTTATATTATTTTATCGTGTCTTTGTTCGCTCAAAGCTTGAATACGGAGTTTTGTGCATTCGCAGCTGAGCATGATTTTCAGAAAGTGTACACGATCCATCACTCCTGTCTTTATCTCGGGACCGGTGTCTTTCTGTTGAGCCGGGTTGATGCAACTCGTTCTACGCCGTGTTCTGTACATTATGCATTTGTACCCGCGGGTTCGGTCTCTCACTTAGTCACCCATGGCTCTCATTGCATTTGCGGCCGTTCTCGACTCTTCATATGCCGCAGAAAGACGTCACTCCTACCCTAAGCCCTTTTAGCTTAGGGCTAAGAACTTCTTCGAGAGCTCGGTGTAGCTCTGGGTGCGGTGTTGCCTTTGGTGCTGTCCAAGACACCACCCTGAAGGTACAGCCGTCCGGGATGCCTAGCAATGAACATATGATACAGTCGAGGGGAACTTAAAGTCGCGTCCTATTGCACCGCGACTGTTCCCATGGATATACGCCCCAAAGCTTCGGTAGCTTCAATTCCCTTTATGTGAGCTCCAAATCGTACACAATCGCGGGACGAACTACCATTTGATGGAGCTCTCCGCTACACCTTACTGCGATGATTGCCCCCCGCCTGACTGTTCTGCGCGTTATTTTTTAGTGTCTCAGTCTGAGAGATCTTTGCACACGTTGCATGCCCTAGTACTGGGACGAGCGGGGTCACTGTCGCTTTTTCCTTGTTCTTGGCACGGGTTCTTGCTCTCACTTTTTTGGAGGAGGCTTCTTTTCTCCAATTTTTTTGTAGTCTCTTGGTGTGGATGTTTACTCCAGCGCCAAGGTAATGCGGGCCTCTCTCCGATGCTGTATCGTGCCTAATTCTTCTTCTTCTTCTTCTTGGTCTGCGTTTGTTTTATTGTTTTATATTTGTTTTGTTTTTTCTGTGTGCGTTTTACAGTACCCAAGCAATATGTTGATTTTAATTACGGTGACTTATGCCCTTGATGGCATTCGCCAGATGTGCCCTTTAAAAGAATATTGTATCGCCACATACACTACACATATGCACAGCTTCACGCTTATAAACCTAAACACGAACTCTCATAATTTTCGACGTTCCATAATTATACTCAATCACTCATTACGCCACTCCTCATTCAAAATACAAACAACCCCACATTCACCCGCACCACAACGAGTCCTGCCCGATTGCACTACATCACATACCAACTCGTCGTTCCCCTAACTGTTTGTTTCACATAAAGCAAGCATTTGCAATCTTCCTCTTTGAACACATCCAATACCTCTATCCCCTTGCGCCCATTATATTCACCATTTACACTTCATACACACTCGATTACACAGTATGCAACTTAACTGGATTAATTGAACGGAGGCTGCGACTGCTCCATCCATTACCAATGATGTTTATCAGTACCACTCTCCCTGACTCGCCCATAATTTCCTATCCAACTTCAGTAATCAAGCCTTTAGTTATTATACCCAGGTCATTGATTTTGCATGCCATTAATTAATAAAAATGTTGTTTTGTTTAAATGTGTTTGTTAATTTAAGAGATTATTGCAGAAAGGAATTAATTTCTTTTTAAAATTACTTTCCAACAGAGGTTTGGGTATGGATATAAATATGACGACTTGCTCTTTTCTATGAAATTGTAATTGAAGATTTTAAGGAAGACAACAATTCTGCCATATATGATATCTTGTTCTTGTTCTGTTTCTTGTACAATTTCTGTTCGTGCTTATGTTTTTTTCCTTCTTCTAGTCTCCCATTTCCTAATGTTCAGTAAGTAGAGCTTGCGCCTCTTCCCTTTTTAAACCCAAAGGAGATCAAAATCTTTATTATCTGCGAAAATGAAATTGTTCCCTGGATCCTTATGGCTACTCCGATCCACCCGAATTTTGATCACTAACTTTCCGATTCAAGTCAGTCATTTTGTTTCATCATGTCTGTCCACCCTTTCCTCTTTACACCGAAATCTATTTCCTGGCTGGTAGCGCTCAGATCTCTCTTCCGTCAAAATACACAAACGACAGCCGTAAACATGACCTTGGCGAGACTGTAATGAGCACGAATCACGACGTATCGCTTTCTAGAAATACGTAAACCTTGATGTCAGTCGCTATAGAAATATTAATGTTCTCTCGCTCACTCTTTTTTTCTTTATATCTATCTATCTATTTAATTTACGGAATCTGAACTGAAACGTCGCTTACGAGGCTGATTCTTCTGAATCTTAAAGAAGTTATTTGCTTAACTCCAAAAAAGTGACAACAAACGAGGGAATATTCATCAGAAGGTTTATCAGGAGAGGTTCATAAAGAAAGTAGTGAAGTTAGTTGAAGAGGAACTATGTGATATGTAACCTGAATAGTATAGAGGGGAGACTATTAGCGACGTTTCCTCATTGATATAACTTTGTAGAATGAGAGCAAGGTAAACTTTGATTCCTGTTTTACTCTTATTTATTAGTTGTTTCTCATACTTAGTTTTCATTAACAAATGTTTTGCTACAAAACAGTAGGGAACTAGTAGTAACTGGAATGTGTCGAGTAAATGTCAGGTTTAAGGAGAAAAATAACTAGCTTAACAAGGCAATATTAAGTAGTGCACTAAAAGTAGGATCGAAACTCAATTCTAAGAAGTTAGAACCTTATGTCGAAGCCAAGATCAAAACAATGATATTTACTGGCATCTCTTTGCAAATCTCTTCCTTCCTTCAGATCTCAGCAATTATTTTATCACCTATCACATTCGCATATAGGACTCACAGCAGACACCTGGGACAAGGGTCACGGAAATATTAACTGTCTAGAATAGATACACGCTTCACATCGTGGTCCGGATTCCACGTTAAGCTGTAGTTCCCACTACTAACTAAGTCCACTTTGTTGTTTCTACTATACTTAGTCAGTCTTATCCTGATACTTCCCCCCGTCCTCTCCATCTCACTCATACTCTTCATATCCACAGGGATCTGGAAGGTGTGGCTGCGGAGAACTACAAAGGAGTACCGGGCTTCGGCCCCCTCCTTTGGCCACTCATATGAGGTTCAAGGGAGAAAGAGGGGTGAGCTGTTCTTTGTCTGCGACTTTTCATGTCAATTCATTTCATTTCATTTCTTTTCCTAGTTTCTTGTCACTCTGAAGGTGCTCCAGAGAAGCGAAACGTTAGTAAAGAACAATATTGTACCATTTTGGTTTCTCTCATCCTTCTGTGAATTAACATGTATATTACCTAAAGGAAAAGACAATTTAAATTACAAGCGGGCTTTTCTTTATTTGGAAAGGTCTTAATTAGGGATTTTTGTAGATTGGATTTGGGACAAAAACGAATTTAGAATCGGGTTTATTTCTGCCAGGTAATAGTTGCATACATGTATGGAGCTACAGTTGAACGAGTATCTCATCCTGTTTATATCTCACTGATGACCAAAGTTGCCATATCCGAGACTCACATTCGACCAGTTAAATTGTGGCGCCCAAATGGCAACGTGGAGTAGATCCAACGAGGAACCTCAGAAATGAGCACCCTATTAGCCCTATGAAATCTTAAATTTGGGAACCTATATTAAACACTGACATAATATGCCATGTTGTAACAATGAACTAATGTCAAACAAAGCAAAATACTTGTAAATAATGTTAAATTGCAATTTAATATGTAAAAAACGGAGAATATTGTAAGGATGGAAACGAAATCGTTGGAGTTCCCACACGGATGTAAAAACATACATGCATGAGAAAAAAGATGTAAGCTGAAATGTCTGGAAACAGATAAAGAAGGCAGCTGGGCAAACTTAGCGCGATGTCTGATCTGACCAACCAGACTTTACGTGAACCTGTGAAACGGCAGAATCAATCTTGCTATGGATGCCGGCCTGATAAAGCCAAAGGCGGCTAAATGCAAATACACTCTTCATACACAAGTGTTCACACTGAACACGCACATACCCTTTGACTCGGCACAGCAGTCTTAACAAAGAACAAACGAACACACTTTGACCCGATAGGCTCCGCCCCGTATTCAGATTATGAGAAGAAAAGTCGCGTCCCCTTAATGACAGTAGTATAAATAAACAGACAAAAACACTCCTGTCATGATTCATAATTCTTGATTCTTGTTTATGACTTGTACATTAGTAGCATTATTATTATTATTATTCGCGTCACGAGTCCCCTCCTCGTTCTTGATCCATCTGTCTATAGGTCCAACAATCTGACGCGGAAGGAAACTTACACGAAACACTGAAACTTAACACTGATAGCCAAAGACTCGACAATTTCGCTTGTCCGAACTGAGGTAGGCCTAAGCCGAGATTAAAGCCTACCAAAACCTCCATTTTCTTCCGAGTCCTTCCTTCTACCAAGCGATAACCAAGTTAGCTTTCGAACCCAGCTTACGAGCGGATTATCCATTTTAATAACATTTGGAGTCAGGCCAACTCGACAGTAAGACCCTAACCACCTTCGCCCGACACCCACACTCTAGTAACCCATCGACACCTAAAGGTGGTGACCATTTTCCGTAAACAAGTAACCAATCGGCATACCACCATAAGTCGGTAACCTATAATTCACCCCTAAAAGCAGGTGACGAGCGCCTATAAATTATGTAAAGAAGCCTCAAAGGAGGCATTCCAACCATATACATAATTGTATGCACAAATTAAGTAATAATATCTGTTAATATGTTAAAAGTAAGTTTGATGGTATGGAAATTTCATTCTGATGTTTAATTGTGAGGAGGGAATGATGTTTTTGCTGTAAGGACTTCAGTAAAGAACATGATAAATCTTCCTAAGACTCTTCAAACCTCGTAAATCTTGTGTGGTCCGTAAGATGCGGATTAGCCATTAATGATACCAACTATCGAAATATCATGTCACCATAATCGACGCTGTTATCCCTTTTGTTATCAGCAGTAGCTTGAGCCCATAGCCTCCAAACGTAAACCATGAAGTAGCACGATTCGTGACAGCTGCTGATGAAACTGTCATCAATTAGTTCCGCGTCCAAATTAATGGCATACTCACCTTCATAGACTGATAAATGCTCATATATTTTAATAATTGTGAGAACTCATCAAACATTGGATACCGAAAGTAAAACAAGCCACAAATCTTTACCTGTTTGGGGGAATTGGTGATGTTCCAATTACTAAATTTGTAAGCATCCTTGTTAACCCAAACCTAGAGTCAAAATTTTGTCAAGGGACAAATAGTTACTCATAAAAGTTGAGTACTTACAAATATAAACCTAGACGCACCTTTTAATCAAATTAATGATGAGAAATGAAAGGTGGGTCGGTATGCTATAATATCTTCCTATAGTTCTGTGGCGAAGTAAATTGCCAACTAAATTGAAAATGTGCAAGATATTTAAACATGAAGCTAACTAAATTGAACTAGGCAGTTGTGATATAAGAGAAATAGGTTTTCTGGGGCAGAGCTATAAATTATTCTTTGCTAGGAAGTGGTAATAGTGCTTCTAAGTTTATACCTCTATAAAAAACTACCGTGTGATATTGTAAGAAGGGAGCTAGAATTGTTTCTAAATTCCCAAATGCATTTCTTAGTTAATTTATGGTAGGATCACAAACACTTTTTCTATTTTTATTCTGCTAATTTTGTCAAGGTGGAAATTCTATTAAAATAAACTTAATTTTCGTTGAATGAATTAAATAAATTAAAGAATTTATTTTCGAACGAAGTTCGAGATAATATGATGGTCATTATTAGAGTCACCTTTAATCTTAGTGGTGAATCGTGATTAATGATATACCTTTTTTGCTTAAAGAGGAGAAGAAGAATAAGAAGAAGAACAAAAAGAAGAAGATGAAGAAAAAGAAGAAGATGAAGAAAAAGAAGAAGATGATGAAGAAGAAGAAGCAGAAATAGAAGAAGGAGAAGAATAATTACATAACATGAAAGACCCCTAGATTCACTCTGAAGTGAGCCGTGAGGGAAATAATAAAATTAAAAGGAAGGAATATATTTGTGGTAGATATTATGAGAGAGGAGGAAAGGAGAAAAGAAATGTCGTGCATCTATTTACATACACGAAGAAAAAATAAACTAAAGGAAAAGAAAGGGAAGAATAAGAAAAAAATAGTTCTAACTTACCCTCTGGATGGAAAGGGGCATTCCTACATCGTGTCCTCCTTGAAGCCGGAAGCCCCAAGGTTGATCGTGGCCGTCTCTTTCAAGTGTGATTTCCATAATTCCCGCCATGTCTGAACCCTCTCTTAGACCTCACTGAAAAGTTCGCCAAGAAATACCGTCACGGGAAAGTTCACTAAGGCGCGACAGGTCTTGAAATAAACGCTTATATGAAATAAAATAGTCCCACTACTTTGATATTCAGCAAAATTCTAAGTCCCTAATTAAAAAACAAAAACAAAGAAAGCAAAACAAAGAGCGATAAATGCAAGAATAATCGATTTACAAGAGAAAAAAAATCCTTTGAATCAACGCCGTAACTTAACCCACGGAAGTTGATATGTTTAAAGTAGGCCTCCTCTTTGCTATCAGAGTAAAGTTAAAGTAGGCCCTCCTTGCTCCTATCAGAGTAAGGCTTTTAACTGAAGTATTCGCACCACCTTGAACACTGAGATGAGCGCCCTGGGCAAACACTGGGCGACGTGAGTAATTTTTGGCTCGCTCTACCCCTGTTCACACATGCAAACATATTAAGGCCCTCGTATTGAAGGTGGCGCCAACTAATATATCCATTTCCTTATAACTGAAATGAAGGAGAATAGAAAAGAGGGGATGTTCGAGGAAAAAGAAAATAGAGGCAATAATCTCTTTACACGAAAATACAAGGTTTAATCACAGAGAAAGAATGCCAATAAAGGTGAGCTGAGAGCCAGACAGAAGGGGAAGTTGGTACAGCGGCTTGCATTCAAAACATTGAAAGGAGATAGGATGCATGCATTGCCTCATAAATAAAGATGGGCCCAGAGTTAAGACAAAGGCGATTAAAAGATATAATTTTAAAAATCGAATACTATAATCCAAAGGAAGGCTGATAAACGAGAAAGCTATTATAAAATATTTAATAAGTATCTAAGAAGTAAAGCCAACTATAACAGAAGAATAATAGCCAAGAAAACTTTTTCAGGGAAAGAAAGATTGAAATTTTTATTTAAAGAAAACACTACCTTCATTGCATATACCTTCGCTCAAGGTCACATCTTTGCCGACCTTTATTCAGGAAACACTGGAGAAGGGAGGAAAGCTCTTCCTACGTTACCTTAAGCCAAGGCGTAGAAATGAAAATTCCCCTTTTTGAACATTAATTTTGTCCAGTTACTATTTTTAAACTTTACAAATGGAGTAAGAATAATAATGATAAGAAGAATGTAGGCGACCGATAAACGAAGGGGGAAGTGTTTTTGTACGCGAAATTAGATTAGAACATCTTAAAAAATCAACAAAAGCTATCTCTGTTCTGTCAAAATGCATGATAAACCAAGAAAGACAACTTCCAATGTGCTATAACTATGACAGAATGTAAATAAAATGAATAAAAACAAGAAGAAAAAGAAAACTATTTATTTTTAAATTACATAAAGGACTGTCCTTTGTTATTTAGGTAACGTCGGTTCTATTTGTTTATTCAGCGCTAGAGCCGATGAAGTATTATAAAAGAAACAGTGACATTGTTCAGAGGAGGCCACAATTTATCGTTAATTGGTTAAAAATCTAATGGAAATTAACATTAAAGTTTTAACGTTAATTATTATTTTATTATTATAACAGAAGACACAAAAAACTTTTTTAATGCTCTAAAAACACCTCAAAACTGCCAAAACTATAAAATATAAAAATTGCCAACTTAATAAAGGACAAAAAAATAAGAAAGCAGAAAACCTTTAATGGATGAACGATTAACTTTGCCCATCTCTCCCATTGTTAGTATTTAGACTGAAAATAGAAAAGAAGAAAGATCTAGTGTTGGTGGCCAATGGGAATTCTTAGCCACCCTATAGACTAAGGTTGGCAAAGCAGCATAATTCGGCTGTCCCTCCATAAATTCCATAGTAGAGGTATGTGAACCCATATGATAATGAGCTCCCCTAATTAAACTAACTGAAAGACTAGCTCATTGTCTCGTGTTTGGTGGTTTCACAGAAAGGAAGAATTCATCTATAAATAAATCAGTGTCCAAATTCTCAGATCCGTCAAGTAAGCATTAAATTTTTGACGAATAATAAGAAACGTCTGTCCTGTACATACAGACGCGCTCACACAGATGACCACACAAACGTGCATGACTGTATGTGTTCTACCTTAATATAAAAAAAGTGTGTTTATGCATTGCAATCAACAGGGAGGTAGGTTGCAAGTTGGAGTGTTCTCTATATTGCGCTTGAACTATGATGTTGATGTTATCTTCAATTAAAAGTGAGTTACTGACCAGATGATGTATTTCGAGAAAGGTTCACTGATGACTTACATTTATGAGTGGTTTAGTGATGGCGAAACTTAAAAATTTACATAGTGTATTGAAAAAATAAACAAAGTTTAATCGGACGTTTTGAATCTCCCCCTCCCCCCTTCCCCCTCTCTCTCGTTGAGTCGAAACACACTTTCTTAGCAATAAAGAACACTTGCCAACAAAGGCTGGCAAAGGAAACGAAAATTTTCGGTCCCACGAACCATATGGTAAATTGTTTAATATTTTATGCATACACTCAATGGGCACATTTTTGTACTTTATTCAATCGTTAAACTCACCCACGCACATACACACACACAAAAGCACTTGTTGTGAGGTCTTGTATTTATCAGTGGGGACTATAGTTTAGGAAGGGTTCAAAATACAGGTATTTAGAGCGTAGTGAAGCCCACCCTAATCTTGACTCCATCCAGCTAATTAACAAACCCGATGTGACTTAAGTTCGTTGGAATGAGAAATGTTGTTTACACTCGCTAGTCCCGTCCCGTAATCGACTTCAACGTCGTCAAAGTTTGGAGGAGCTGCTGCTCCTGTACAACCAAGACCCGGCGGGATTTGAGTCACGCATAGTGACAGGTGATGAAAGGTAGGCCCAAATGGAAACCTTAAGAGGAGCGGAGATAAATGCAAACTAAGATCATTAAATCAGGTAAATTCAAAAGACTAAAGGTTGACAAGAGGATTAAAATACCGCCTAAGCAATTAAGGGGTGAGAAAACGTTTTTAACGAGAGATTAACCTCAGAGGTCAGGATTTAAAAACCAAGGTAGAATAAGTACAAATTTTCTAAAGACTTGACTCAAATGGAAATAAATACAGACAAAAACATAAGCCTACATACGAGGGGCGGTCAATAAGTTTTACAATTCGGATATAAGGAAACGAGATATGAGGAAAAGTGTTTTATTATTTTTCAATATAACTACCCTCGACTTTAATGCACTTGCGCCACTTGTCCCTGAGGCCTCGAATTCCCGACAACCAGAAATCTCCCGGCTGCTGTTCAATCCACTCCTGGACGGCGAGCTGGACATCTTCATCGTTCTTAAACCGGCGTCCACGCAGTGCAGCCTTAACCTGGCGGAATAAAAAGTAGTCTAGGAGCCAGATCTGGACTGTAGGGGGGATGGTTAAGCTCCTCGAATCCACATTCGCGCAGGGCAGCTTGTGGACAGGGTCATTGTTGTGGAGGAGCAGGACACTGCGTGTCAACTTGCCACGCCACTTCTGCCGGATGCACTTCTTCAACCCAGCCAGTTCCTTGGTGTAATATTGGCCTGTGATGGTCCTTCCATGAGGTGCATAGTCCGCCATCAACACTCCCTCAGAATCCCAGAAGATGGTGGCCATGACCTTCCCGGCTAAGGTTTGGGTCTGGAACTTGATGGAGATCGGAGAGCCCCTGTGCTTCTAGGCCATGCTTTCGAGCTTGGTCTCGGGATCCAAGTGATGGGCCTACCTTTCATCACCTGTCACTATGCGTGACTCAAATCCCGCCGGGTCTTGGTTGTACAGGAGCAGCAGCTCCTCCAAACTTTGACGACGTTGAAGTCGATCATGGGGAGTAAGGTTTCTAGGGACCCAACGGGCAGAGACCTTGGTCATGGCCAAATTGTCGTTGATGATGTTGATAACACTTCCATGTGATATTCCAAGTTCTTGCTCGATTTCTTCGACCTTCAACCGTCGATTTTCGAGGATCATCCTCTCCACACGGGCCACATTGTCCTCGTTGGTCACGTCTGACGGGTGTCCTGAACGGGGGTCATCTTCAAGGGACTCACGACCATGGCGGAACTCCCTATTCCAGCGAGCAATGGTTGCATATGAATGGGCAGTGTCGGTGTACACTGCAACCATGCGTTCATGGAACTCTTTTGCATTCTTGCCTTCCTTAGTCAAAAAATTAATCACTGCACGGTGCTCAACCTTCTCCATTGTTGAAAAATTTGTGAATGACGATCTGCGATTAGCTACTGCTTCTTAAATAGACGACTCAGGAGCGTGCGGCTGCAGGTCCTGACTTGTCATAACTTGTCCTAACACCCCCACAAACAGCCATTCCCCTCCTTCTGTTTTGCCCAACCGATTCGCAAAACTTATTGATTGCCCCTCATAGATGCGCACAAAATAAAATTAAATAGTTTATTAAGATTAATATAAATATTTAGTTTCAAATTAAAAGTTTTGACAGTACATTGTGAATATAATTTTAAAATTAACCCACAGGAAAATGAAAAAATGAATCTAAGCACTTTTGAACTATATTTTCAAGTTCATTTTCAAAGAATAGCATGAAAATAAAGAAGACAACCTTATATAGGGTACAAAGATATAAAGAGAACGCCCATCACATAGTACAAACCAATGGAAAAACATAAAAACAAAACAGAAAAATACCAATAAAAAGAACAATAGGCAACTAATAACAGACATATGCATCCCTAAAACGATATAAACACAACAACGCCATGTATATAAATGGAATGTGGTGGGTGAAAAACAAAAAACATTATAAGGATTATCATTAGAACGAAAACATTTAGGGCTAAGAGTTAATCCACGACCACAGCAGAGACACGTGGTGGGAGAGGCAATGCGAATGATATTACACTAATAAAGAGTGAAAACAGGCTGCATCATAAGGTTATTTCATTTAGTACAAGTTTTTTTTAAATAGGGTCGAGTTTAAATAAGCCAGGGAAAATATTTATATTAGGTAAGATGCCAATTAATGAACACTCGAAAATATTTCTTTTTGTGAAATCAGCGGAATGATAAAGGAATTTTGCAGAATTTCTGTCAATGAGTTGGTTATTTTCGGATAAATGTAAAACTAAAGCGCTGTTTATTTCACCTCTTCTAATATTATACTTATGTTGGTAAATTCTAGTAGATAAAGATTTACCAGTTTGCCCGAATTGCCCGAAGTAAGGTAAATTGCAAATAGAACATTCTATAGAATATACTCCACCTTTTTTTCTTGTATTATTATGGACTAACATTTTATATAAAGTGGATTCATATCTAAAATTTACAGAGATATTAAGTTGCTTAAAAATACGAGTGAGACAAAAAAATGGTTCAAAGTATGGCAAGATAATTCAATTTTTGTAATTGAAAACCGGCGGGTTATCAGTTCTATAAAAAGTTATTTTAGCAAAGTTTAATGAAGTATGCAAAAATTGACGAGGGTAACAAAGTTTTTTACCTATTGCAAAGATATTGGACAATTCCTTATCTCAAAATCTCGGACTAACAAGGCGTAATGCACGCAGAAACATAGAAGTGAATACAGACCGTTTAATTTTAACACTATGATAAGAATAAAAGTGAATATATGAATTGGAGTTGGACGGTTTGCGATCAACAGAGAATTTAAAACCTGACCGTTCTATGTATTAAAAGCTCAAGAAAAGGAAGAGTCCTATTTTCCTCAATTTCAAGGGTAAATTTAATAGAAGAGACTAGAGCAGGGGTGGGCAACCTTTTTGAGAGTGCGTGCCAAAATCGGCCAAATATCTAACACAAAAATTTTTCACGTGCTAACCAAATTCTTTTGAGAACATATTATTTGATATCTCTTAAGCATTTGAAGAACTTTTTTAAATAATAAAGAATCACCCAAGAGCAGTAAAGACACAGTATTGTAAGTCATTATGTAAATTATGTAAAACTGACTGAATGAAAAAGATTACAACAGGCTTTACGAAAAGGTTTTTTGTGTGGATTTTTTCATTAGCCTCTAAGTATAACTGTAACTGCCATACCTATTCACACAATTTAAGGACTATTATTAACATCAACACAAAAAATTAACATTGATATTTTTTTCGAAAAATCAGTCATTATTTTTTCCAAGTTATACCTTTGTATTACTAAATCACAGTAAAAGGTTACTGCCACATAATCTTTTGCTTATTTTAAATCCTTTACAATTTATGTATAAAAAAAGAAAACATATTTATTTACCTTCAAAACTACATTCAAACAACCACTTTCAAAAGAAAACATCAGATAAAACTAGAGTCATAAAACTTGTTGACTCTTTCTATATATTATTTTTCAGCGGGATTTCCTCTGCTGTATCACTGATGACAGATTTTATATCGGGTTTATATTTAGTAACCTAGAGAGATATGCATGCACTACTAATTTCATCCATCAGGTTACTCCTCTTACGAAAATCAACAAAGTTCATCCCTGAGAACAAAGATTCATAAGCATATGTAGACGAAAACATGGATAGTAATGCTGTTGCAAGGTTCTTTAAACAGATAATTTTCTGGAATAGTATTCTAAATCCTTAATACTTCGTTTTCTGCATTTCTCTCTGTTACTTCCGTCTCTAATCGCTCCTTTTTTACTATTTTCTAAGTCAACTCTGATATAAACCAATTTTTGGTTTCCAAATTGAGCTACTTTGAAATTCAATCAAGTGCATTTCAAATCATCCATGTCTACCCAATGAAAACATTTGCAAGTTGAGTTCATCCAGTTTGATAGTGTCTGGAAACTTAATGAATTTTGTCGTCTCTTCCAGTTCTCTAAACCTAGCAAATCTTGCAAAGAACTGCCCAACACTTGCCTCAATAATTTTTACAAACAGCTTTTGAAGACATTGGCGGACTGTTATGTCATCTTTCGGGAGATCATCAATGTACCTCTTTGTGTTTGGAAAGTATCTGAATTTCTCATCATTCTACCTCCTTCTTAAAAACCTCTTTAAAAAAACGGTAATCTGTGCTTTCGTGTGCCAGAAATAAGTCATCGGTGTGCCACATTTGACACGCGTGCCAAGGGTTGCTCGCCCCTGCACTAGAGAATTAAGATTACATAGAAAATTGTGAATATCTTTTGAGGAAGGCCAAAGGCATATAATATCATCAATGTAAGGGTACCATACAATAGGGAAATCGAGGATTTGGGGCAAGAATAACGTCTCGAAGAATTCCATATATAAATTAGAGAGGGGGGGAAGTAGACAACCCCCCATCGAAGACCAAATTTTTTAAGGTAAAATTTATCATTCAATGAAAATTGACAATTTTTAGCACAAAGAGAAATAAGCCTTAGGAAAGTATTGACCGGTACAGGGAGATCTAAATTATATAATTTATCACAAAGGAGAGGAAGAAGATCGTCTAAAGGAACTTTAGTAAACAAAGAACAAACATCGAAGCTGAGAAGAATGAAATTGTTGGAGTAAGGTATTGTATTAAGCTTCTCTATAAGTTCACAACTATTTTTAATATGAGATTGGGGAAAGGACCCCACAAGCGGGGATAAGTTATTTACAAGCCATTTTGATAAGGAATATGAAGCAGAGCCTAACGAACTTATAATGGGTCCCATAGGATTATTGGGTTTATGAGTTTTTACCAAATCGTACATATATGGAAGAGAAGAGTTGCTAGATTTAAATTTAGTAATTAAATCGGGAAATTTTTTTAGAAGGGATTGAATGTTTTTATGTAATTCATTATTAGTAGTTAATGTAGGGTCTTTTTGCAGGACATCATGAGTAGATTCATCTTCTAATAATAAGTTATTTTTTTCAATTTAGTTCACTTTGTCCATAATAACAACGTCACCAGATTTGTCTGATTTCGTAATATGTATAGAGGTATTTTTTCAAAGATTTGATATAGCACGGTGAAAACGCAGATGATAATTTAAGTGGGTAGGCCTAGATAAGCACTGATAAACGCAACCCTTCTGGGTTAATTTTAATATTATTGCTTTCTTCACGTGCCACTTTGTGAGATTTTTCATTATATATATATATATATATATATATATATATATATATATATATATATATATATATATATATATATACGAGGGGCGGTCAATAAGTTTTGCAATTCGGATATAAGGAAACGAGATATGAGGAAAAGTGTTTTATTATTTTTCAATATAACTACCCTCGACTTCAATGCCCTTGCGCCACGTGTCCCTGAGGCTTCGAATTCTCGACAACCAGAAATCTCCCGACTACTGTTCAATCTACTCCTGGACATCTTCATCGTCTCCAAACCGGCGTCCACGCAGTGCAACCTTGAGCTGGCGGAATAAAAAGTATTCACTAGGGGCCAGATCTGGACTGTAGGGGGATGGTTAAGCTCCTCGAATCCGCACTCACGCAGGGCAGCTTGTGCAACTCTGGCCTCTGAACTTTGACGACGTTGAAGTCGATTATGGGGCGTGAGGTCTCTAAGGATGATGTTGATAACACTTCCATGTGATATTCCAATTTCTCGCTCGATTTCTTCGACCTTCACCCGTTGATTTTCGAGGATCATCCTCTCCACACGGGCCACATTGTCCTGGTTGGTCACGTCTGACGGGCGTCCTGGACGGGGTTCATCTTCAAGGGACTCACGACCATGGCGGAACTCCCTATTCCAGCGAGCAATGGTTGCATAGGAATGGGTGGTGTTGGTGTACACTGCAACCATGCGTTCATGGATCTCTTTTGCATTCTTGCCTTCCTTGATCAAAGATTTTATCACTGAGAGGTGCTCAGTGATGTTGGAAGTGTTATCAACATCATCCACGACAATTTGGCCTTGACCAAAGTCATGGCGTGAGTTTCCTAGAAATATCACGCCCCATGATCGACTTCAACGTCGTCAAAGTTCAGAGGCCAGAGTTGCACAAGCTGCCCTGCGCGAGTATGGATTCGAGGAGCTCAACCATCCCCCTACAGTCCAGATCTGGCCCCATAGCGACTACTTTTTATTCCGCCAGCTCAAGGCTGCACTGCGTGGACGCCGGTTTGGGGACGATGAAGATGTCCAGCTCGCCGTCCAGGAGTGGATTGAACAGCAATCGGGGAAATTTCTGGTTGTCGGGAATTCGAAGCCTCAGGGACAAGTGGCGTAAGTGCATTGAAGTCGGGGGTAGTTATATTGAAAAATAATAAAACACTTTTGTTCATATCTCGTTTCCTTATATCCGAATTGCAAAACTTATTGACCACCTCTCGTATATGTGTATGATTGCCTTGCTCACACCCATCTTGACAAGTTTGCTCAAAGACTGACCAGGGTCCTCGGGGCTCTTCTGCTTGACAGTGACGACGAATTTCTTGTCTTTGGTGGAATCAGAACGAATTTTGTGACACTGTCATTCGGCAGTAACTTCGTCCTTATTCTTAACCTAGTCATACTTATATTTCATTTTGTAAACAAGCTTCCTCGGGTAGTTAAAAAATTCACCTTCTGAGTCACGCTTCTCACGGCGCGGAGGACCGCGACTATGACGTACCATTTTGCGATTTCAGCTGGCAATCTCAAAATAAACTGAATGTTGTTACCCTCATGAAAGTTAAACTCTTACTGAGCGTCCCCAAGGTCAAGTAAACTACAATGGTCTGGTCATCAGCCCGGAGGCACACTTTGAACTTTGTATCGATTTACCTGAAACGTTCTTCTTCGATTGGAATGTCCAACATCAAGGTATATGCAATTCATCGCATAGATTTCAACGGTAAATTAATTATGTATTGGGTGACATAGATTTCGTCTTTTCGTCTTTTTTTATATTGACAAACTTCATATTGTATACAAAGATGGAGCTCAACATTTTCAACATTTTGAGCAACTCTTTGCTAAGTTAAAATTGCACGGTTTCCAAATCAATAAGTCAAAGTGTGTTTTCTCAGTTGAATCCAGCATTATTTTAGGATAAAAAGTTAATTCCCAAGGCATATATCCCCAAAAAGGATAAAATAGCTGCTTTTAACGATTATCCGAGACCATACACTAAGTAAGAAATACGAAGATTCGTAGGCTTAGTCATCTTCCTTAAAAGATACATAAAAAAATGCTGCCATAACTCTTATTCCTCTCAGAAAATTATTAAAAAAATCAAACAAACGTTCCCCATCTTCTCTAGTGTAATGTGACGATTATACAGAAATCGCTTTCAACTCAATTAAAACAGAAATAGTAAAAGGGGCACCATTTTCCTTCATCTGAAACAAATCTGCCCATTTCTCATCAATGACGCATCAGACATGGGCTCCCGCGCTGTATTCTAACAATTTTCTGAGGGAAGAGTTGAACAATTAAGTAAGGCCTTTAAAGGTCCAGAATTAAAATAGTCATCATTTATCAAAGAGTTTATCGCTATAGCTTTTAAAATAAAAAACTTCAGGCACATGACTAAGAGCACCAAGTTCCTTGTCTTGACTGATTACCAGGCAATAATTAGAGCTACCAAGTCCTTTACAACCAGGCACTCTCTTAGGTAAGATCGCGTCTTCGAGTCAATCAATCAGTACACTGACGACATAAGACACATAGCAGGAAGAGATAATCCTAAGTATTCTCTCTCGGGCACAAATCAATAATTGCAACACGCAATCCATGCATCACCATGCACAATTGCCACCATCGCAAGATGACACTAACCCATTGATGTTAATCCATTGAGACCTTAGCCGAATCTCAACTGTTTAATTCGGAATTGAATTTTCCCAGATGATCCACTACATTACTTTAATTCCATAAAATTGCTTTTCCTTCTTCAAATCATTTTATCATTTGTGATTTACGAGTATATAAATGTTTTGTACGGCATTACATCGACACTAATTTACACAAGCTAATATCTTCGACTCTTACCCCAATTTAGACCATCTGGGTACTAGTCCCAGATGAAGAGTGATCTGGGCAAGCTTTGTAAAGTGAGTAAAGAAGAGAGTGGGCTTTCTATTCCCCATAATCTGAGTACTTAGTAGTTCTTGTACTCTCTCCATTTGTGATTTCTAAATTAAGAGATAAATGCGCTTATTGAATGACTTGATATTCCCATGCGTCTATAGACCATCAAAATACCCTTAAAAGGGGAAAAATGACTAGGGTGAGAGATTGGTTAATTTGAAGGATTTTCTGCTGTTCGCCGAGGTGATGAACGTCAATTAACATGTTTATCAGATATGGCCATACTATAGAGTTTTCATGATCGAATGGTCGAAGAATCAGGAGCACTGCAGTTGACGAAGAGCTTGAGTTCGAGCCCAGGGTAGAAGATGTGATGATTGTTGTTGTCATCCTATATAATTTATATACTGGTATAACTGTATGCGCATGCCTGTACAATACCAAATGTTTGTAATTTTCCAATTGTTTCCCCTATTTTTATTTTACATTTTCTTTTCACAATCATATTGAAGATGAAGTTCATGAATGAGTTTTGTAGTAAAAACAAGGTCTGCTGACCAAAGGTCGCGTACTCTCACTTATTCTGATTTATGACCTTACGACCTTCAAAACATTCAATAACTCCCGGTTACCAGGCTAACCTTTGGGAGGACTTTCGCAATTATATCATTCGAAATAGAATGTAAAACAACATAAAGGTTTCAAATTTCGTTAGAATTGGTTCAATAGTTATGATGTTATTGCCAAATGATTCACTGGCTAACCTTGAAAGGACTTTGGCAATTAGATTATTCGAATGAAAAAGTAAAACTACATAAGCTTTTCAAATTTCGTTAGAATCGGCCGAATAGTTACAATGTTATTACCAGAACAAAATAAAATGTAAAACGGGGACCGACTTACCATCCGACCGACATAGTGAGATATAGAGTCGCACGCGACTAAAAATTCAACCCAGTCTAAATAATAACTCATTATCTGTTCAATTAAATATAGTCACTCATTTACAAACATGTTAATTTGTTAGGAATTGTGCATTGTTTTTCAAAAATAAAATCCACCGCCAATTATTTTCCTATTTTATATAATTCCCTCCTTGGTTTGCCTCGCCGTATTTCCATTGTATTCAATTCAACTCCAATTTAATATTCGGATTTGGGCTTTTGGTTCTATATGTTAAAAACATTTTAGGTATATACTTAATATGTATTTTTTATTATTTCTTTAGCACTGATACTGGGATTTCTTATAGTCCTGAAATGTTTGCAATAAATGTTACGAAGCGTTTTCGGCTCTGTCCTGGTTATCCTGTTTATGTATACTTCACCTGAAGTTTTTGTCCATCAATTCGTTCCTCCCCTTATATATATATATATATATATATATATATATATATATATATATATATATATATATATATATATATATATATATATATATATATATATATATATATATATATATATATATATATATATGTATGTGTGTGTGTGTATAAAGGCCAAAAGAAAATGGAAAATTATTAAAAACCAAAAAATTGCGTGCTTCCTTTTACTAGAAAAACACTTGTCTTGTTTCTCACTGGATAAAAACCTACGCTTCGATATTCAAAAGGCTTCTTGAATCCACCTTTTTGGGCGTTGAGGATGGTAGCTCTGGCGATGAGCGTCGTGGTCATATAAGCGATGAGCGCTTGATGACACAGGTTAGAATCCAACTTCATTATTTATTTTCATATAACGGTTAAAATAGTTTGCCCTATCTTTCCGTTCTCTACTTCTCCCATTTTCCTTAAACTTTCATTGGTACATATAATACTCTCCTTAGCGTTTTTCCGGGTTTTGTTACCAATTTTCCATTTTCCTTGGGCCTTTAAATACATCTATATATCACGCGTCATGTGATTTTCAATTATTATAATATATATAATATATATATATATATATATATTAGTGGACCATCCTGGATTTGGGGGGATACCCTCTAATATGATTCTGTATGTGATAAAAACACTGGAAAATTTAGAAGAAAATAAATAATATTCTTTAAAAATATTTAAGAAAATGAAAATTGAGTGCGAAACCTAAGTTTATAATTTTCTTTCAATTTACAGGTTAAAATATATAGGAAGGGTTAGTATAAATTCAAACTAAAATAGGATTAAGTATGAACTGAGAAGTAGGGCACTGCCACTGAGGGGACTGAGCTCAGTGTGTGTTCGGCATTGTCAGAGTGAGGTGTTACTGTGTGTTTCTCTCAATTAATTTGTAATGTTGTTATATACATGACACGAAGCACAACTGATGTATGGCTGATTGGCCAATAAATAGATACATTAAATCAAAGTGTGTTGCCATCAAATAAAGAAGTACTTTCCTTATTCATGAATTTAAAAAAATTCTAAAAGTGAAACCGTTAGAGAAGCTTTAACTTCAACTTTTAATGATGTGATGAACGTTTGACAAAAGGCAGCAATACCAACAACGCAGAAATGAACGCTGTAAAAAAACTAAACAAATTGCACAATGAGTGGCAAATGTTGAAAAAGAGCAAAGGAAAGAAATCAAAGTTTTCAATAGCAAAAGAGAATAAATGGAAGGAAAGTTTGTGTCAAATATTTGACATTGCGCATGACAAGGCTGATGAATTAATAACTATTGAAGAAGATAGAGAATTTCTACATTTACAGAGGAAAAGTCGTAAAGGTAAGATCATGTGAGTAGATGAGGAAGATGAAAAGCGCCGAGAATTAGCAGCAAAGAAGCAAACATCTTTATAAAAGTTGCCTATTCGTCAATCAAGTTCTATAGATGAAATTGTAGTTCGCGAAGACAGCAGTGCCAGCACTAGTGCTCCAGCAGTGACACAATATCAAGTGCAGAAGAGATTGATCTAAACCAACCTTCAACATCTAAACAAGGCCCACCAAGAAAGAAGAAAAAAATTATTAATGAAAATCTACTATCTGCATCAGATGTGTCTAAGGTCAGTGATCGATCTGCTTCTCTAATTCTTATTTCAGCTATATCAAATGAGGGGAAACATCCTGAAGATTACAGCGTAAGCTACTCCACACTTCGTAGAGCCAGACAGCACGGAAGAAAAAAGATAAGTGAAAATAGCCCTAGAAGCTTTGAGACTTTCAAATCATTGATTTTACATTGGGATGGCAAGATTTTAGAAGACATTACTGGAGATGAAGTATTTGATCGTATTCCAGTTCTAATATCTGGTAGTGAAAAAACACAACTGCTTGGAGTAACGAAGATAGATCATGGAACGGGCAAAAACACTGCAACTGCTGTATATACAGAAATTGGTGATTTATATTTAACAGAGAAGGCAAAAGGAATGTGCTTTGATACAACAGCATCAAACACAGGGCGTAAAAATGGGTCTTGTGTCATATTCGAACAAAATATGGAAAAAGATTTGCTATGGCTTCCTTGAGGACACCATATTTTTAAATCCTCTTAGAAACAGCAGTGGTCCCTACATTACAACCATCTTCAGGTCCTAACATTGAGGTATTCAAACAATTTAAATCAAACTGGAACATATTGGAGTTGAGATCATTTGATTTATTAGAAAACTTTCCTCAGCAAGAAAAAGGAAGAAATGATTGCTTTTGCATCCAAACAACTGAGTGAACAGCAACCTCGTGATAATTATAAAGAGCTTTTAGAATTGACAATAATCTTGATAGGCGGCACTCCATCCACTGGAATAAATTTCAAGAAACCGGGAGCTTACCACGGAGCACGTTGGATGGCGAAGCTGATATATTCGAGAAAAATCTATGTTCAAAAAGCAATTCAAAATAACAGCAAAATAAGAGAAAGGTATGAGGGAAGTTTGTTGGTTTTCTGCTTCAATTTATATCAAACATCGGTTCTCTGCTCCCAGTGCTGCAAGTACTTTATGCAATGATTTGTGCCTATTGAAGAGCCTTAAAAATTACACAAGTATAAATGAAGACCTAGTTAGAAGAGCTTTGCAAAAATTGAAGAATCATCTGTTGTATTTGTCAGAAGAGTTAATTGCTATGGATTTTGTCGAGGTTTGAGTGAGTGGGTAATCCCAGTCCCACTTCCTGGACATATATTTTATTACCACACCGAGGTGAAGCGGAGGTGAAGCGTATCCAATTCCGGTAAATAAGAATAACTCCCGTGCGTACCTTTTAGAACAAAACTAAGATGATGATCCCCTGAGTGTGTTCCCCACTCAGTAAAAGCCAACCATGGGTGGATTGGTGTAATATTGAGATTTAAGCCGGATTGCTTAATAATTGCCAAAGGATCGTCCAAATTAGTTAAACACACATATACAAAAATAATCTTTAATGTACATGAATTTGAAATAAGCAACAGAGTATATAAATATAAATAGGATTAATCTTGCACTGAATAAATAAGTCTACAAAATGTCGTGGGGATTACTTGCCAATTACTCACTGGGATGTTTGCGTCTTAATGACACCAGACATAACGAAGGGAATATTATTATTGAGTTAAACACTGAATTAAGTAAGCACTTATAATATTCGAGGTTACGGGCTCGGGATGAGAATTCTAGTTCACAAATAAACTGGTGAAGTTAGGGGAAGGGCTAATTCAATTAACGATATCTTTGAGTTCGTAAGTATTTTTGAAGGGGGGTGGTGAAGATCTTCTTCTGGTGACGATGATCACACCTAGTCCAGCCGTCCGAGTTTACCGAATGTCAGGGTAATCCTAGACCGGTGATATGCTGATCCTTTGCCGGATCGTGAAGGTGAGCCATACGGTGACTCAAATCGGACTTCTTCCTTGAAGTACCTGTCCGATTATTCGGCTCCTGGAATGGGTAGCCAAAACCGATTACCTACCTACGTCTAGGGTAATCCGCAGAGGAAGGTCCTGTGTAACCTCAGACTCTGAAGGGGGTGGATGGGCTGCGAGAAGTTTGGCACCTACAAGTAACGTGACGGCAACAACTAATTCCCCGAGAAGTTCCTTCCTTGCAGCGAGCGAACGGTTTCTTATGTGGATCGAGTTTCCACACAAACTCGACGTAGATCTAAGGGCTTCTGCCTGATTCCCAGGAGAAGTTTTCCTTTGATTTCTCTCACGAGCAGAATCGAGAGAGAGAATCGAATTCTCGTAAAATTCGTATCGTCGCGCGAAAGACCTTTTTTCATCTTTGGACCGATGGTATTTCTTTCACGCCTTCGAGCCATCTCGGAGTTTACGGTGGTGCGAAAAAAGGCGACGGAGAATTCGAGGCTAGGGTTGCATTTTAGGGATACGAGAGGGCGCGCAGCTTTGTGTCGGAGTGTTTCTGCGTACACATATGTACGTGGTATTTAGACTTCTACAGCTTTCTTTAACAATGAAATCAGTCATGAGACAAAACAAAAAATGAAAGAAGCTCTTACAACACCTTCAGATCCAGATCCACCAAAGAAAACACAAGTAAATATTGAAACTGTGGAAAAGAAGAAAATTCAAGATTTTGTTACTACTAATACAATGTTCTTCTTCAAGATTATGAGATTATAATCTTCTTTTTTGTACAAAATGGTGTAAGATTGGCCTCAAGAAGAGAGTTTTTGGGTGGTAAAAAATGTTGTTAACCGCATGGCAGTTGTTAATGACATTACTGAAAGAGGAGTAAAACTGATAGAAGATTACAACCAAATTCTCACTAATGATGAATTGCCGCTGATATGACGAGATAAGCGTGAAACTTTTTCATTGCACCGATTCAAGAAATAGATATTATAAAATGATGATGCGAATTTATTACGATATAGAAGATCAAGGGGTATTAGGCTATTTTTGCACTTTAGTTTTAAGTGTTTTTTAGTTTTTAAAAAATTTATTAAGAAAAGATAGATTTTCTTTGGGTCTTCGAATCCAAAAAAATAATTGCAATCTCCATATATATTTCTAGTTAAATATAATTCAGCCTTACTTCCGCATCGTTCATAAACATGTTCTTAACCTATTAGGAGATGTATTTGACAAAAAATCAATTATAGCTGTAAAATGACCATACTATTCACGGGAGAACGCAAGAACAGTTATTTCACAACCATCACAGAGAGCAGACATTTTAGACTATAGGCTATGCCACGCCGTATCACAATAATAGTCTTCTTGTTTTGTTCCTTTGCAGAGGGAAAAGTAAAAAGTAAAAAAAATAATAAAACAAGGTCTGCTAACCAAAGTCGCGGGCTCTCACTAATTCTGATTTATGACCTTACGACCTTCAAAACTTCCAATAATCCCCGGACTAACCTTGGGGGGACCTTGGCAATTATATTTTTCGAAAGAAAATGTAAAACAACATAAGGGTTTCAGATTTCGTTAGAATCGGCCGAATAGTTATGATGTTATTGCAAAATAATTCCCCGGCTAATCTTATGAGGACTTTCGCAATTATACCATTCGGAAGAGAATGTATAATGACATAAGTGTTTCAAGTTTTGTTAGAATCGGACAAATAGTTACAATGTTATTACCAAAACAAAAAAAAAGCAAAACGTGGACTGAACGACATAGTGAGATATTAAGTAGCATGCTACAAAAACCACTTCACTACTGATAAATTAACATAAGGTTAAAAGAATAAAAAGAAATAACCAACCTAAACTAATAGATAACATTTTTTAGGTGTTAAATAGATATCAATGACAAGATGGCTGGCTGCCAATCTATTTTTGTTAATAAAATAACCAGTTCTCTTAGCAAAGTTTAAGGTTTGCTAAGAGAACTTTTTATAGAACTGATAACCTACCGGTTTTCAATTAGCAAAAAAAAAACAAAAGTGTCTTATTTTGCCATACTTTGAACCATTTTTTTGTCCCACCCGTTATTTTTAAGCAACTTAATATCTCTGTAAATTTAGATATGAATCCACTTTATATAAAATGTTAGTCCACAATAATACAAAGAAAAAGGTAGAGTATATTCTATAGAATGTTTTATTTGTAATTTATCTCACTTCGGGCAAACTGATAAATATTTATCTACTAGAATTTACCAGCATAAGTATAATATTAGAAGATGTGAAAAAAAACAACGCTCTATTTTTACATATTTTTGAAAATAACCACCCCATTGACTGGAATTCTGCAGAATTCCTTTATCATTCCGCTGATTTCACAAAAAGAAATATTTTCGAGTGTTCATTAATTGGCATCTTACCCAATATAAATATTTCCCCCGGTTATTTAAACTCGACCCTGTTTGAAAAGAACTTGGACTAAATAAAATAACTTCATAATGCAGCCTGTGGTCACTTTATTACTGTAATATCATTTGCATTGCCTCCCCCACCACGTGTCTCTGTTGTGACTGTAGATTAACTCAGACCTAAATGCTTTTGCTCTAATGATAATCCTTTAAAATAGTTCTGGGTGTTTTTTTCACCCACCATATTTCATTCATATACATGGCGTTGTTGTGTGTATATCGTTTTAGGAATGCATATGTCTGTTATTAGTTGCCTATTGTTCCTTTTCTTGGTATTTTTCTGTCTTTTGTTGTGTTTTTTCCATTTTTTTGTACTATGTGATGGGCGTTCCCTTCGTATCTTTGTACCCTATATAAGGTTGTCTTTTCCATTTGCATGCTATTCCTTGAAAATGAACTTGAAAATATAGTTCGAAAGTTCTTGAATTCATCTTTTCAGTTTCCTCTTGGTTAATTTTCATATATATATATATATATATATATATATATATATATATATATATATATACTTGTAACAAAGCTATTTAGATTGAGTTTATATATATATATATATATATATATATATATATATATATATATATATATATATATATATATATATATATATATATATATATAAGGCAATGGCTTGCTACTAAGATTAAAATTTAAAATCTAAAAAAAGCAGCCATGGTTAAATTTTTAGCAATTTTCTGAACTTAGTCAATTATAATAATTTTAAAAAGGAACTCTAAACTAAATTTCTCCCCTTTCAAACAAAATATGACGTTGCTAAAATATAGTTATAGAAGAAGATATATAAAAATAAATTTCTGAACTTCATCATTTGTAATTCTTTGGGTTTTAAAAAAATTCACAAAATTTCGATATTAATATTTATTCTGAACTTCACCATTTTGTTTTTTGATATTGGAAAAGAATTATTAGAAATAACTCTGATAAAAAAAACATAAGTCATAACCCAGCTAAGATGAAATTATTATTCAAATACTCAAAAAAATCCCCTTCTTGCCCCATTTGCCTCGTCGCATTGTGCCTCACTTGCCTCATTGGATCGTTCCCCACTCGCCTCATTGCAAGAAGGACCTTCCTCGAAGTCACCGACCCATAAGACTGAAACCCTCTCCATTATTAACATTGTCAAGTTTCCCCTTTTGATCTGAGCCTAGTAACATTAATCAATTAATTCTATTTGAGAATCCCTCCTCATAATAATTATCAAGAGACTATTTTAATTTAAATAATTCCCTTTTGCCTATTATTATTCTTACTTTGATCTGTGTAAATAAAATTATATTTTTGTGGTTTCATCTTTAACTAACCTTGAACGATACTCTCGGCCTACTCAAGTAAATCTCCCCAACCAATTATGCAATTTGTCTGATTATTAAGGATTTGACACCTAACGCTTCAAGTTTGGCCTCCTAGTCGGTCGTTAATCTCTGCGAATAGTCCTTCAACGGTTCGCGTTGCAGTAGGGGATTAAGTAAACCCCCTCCCCACACATACACACATAGTATAGGAGTAGTGTATGGTATAGAGTGGTATACCACGACAGTAGACTACTGTTTGGATTTACCTCCGTTCTACTAAAATATACAGTCTCACTGTCATTACTTTCTGATCACCCCTCGTATATTGCAATTTTCTGTTGTTTTGGTGTTTTGGTCATTCCCTGATAATGAACTTGAAATAAAGTTCGAAAGTACTTGGAATTTTTCATTGTTGCATTTATTAATTACTCACGCGATACTTTGTGAGTTTACACACACACACACACACACACACATATATATATATATATATATATATATATATATATATATATATATATATATATATATATATATATATATATATATATATATATATATATATATATATATATATATATATATATATATATATATATATATATATGTGTGCAGATACACCCACAAAAGAAAAGTGAAAAACGATTCCGAGCGCTTTCGTCTTTATTCTGAAAGACCTTTTCAAGGAATGAACAGGAGGCTGGACATACATTGCCTTAAATAGTGGAAGGGGGGATTAGACTGAAACAATTTTATTTGAGATTTTATGTATGTAATGATAAGGGGTCTAGCATGAACAAACCAGGGCTAAGGTTGAAATTTGGGAACGCGTTAATGAAGATACATTCTAATATATTTCTTGTGGGGAAACAAGCACGTGATGGGATAAATAACGTCACTTTTAAGCATTGCCTTCATGAGATGGGCCTCGTGTAGCTTACAAACAATTTTTCAAAGCTCAAAAGCATGTGAAAGTATAGAAGCGGGTTCATGGAATGTAGCCCTTATCAAGGCGAGTATTTAAGCAAGACGAGAAGTCGCCCCTCCCCCCCCCCATCTTCCAGCCACGCTGGGAGCGGTTGAGACAATCGCCACCCGGGCCGCGTTCGCCATGACCAAAACGATGGGCGATAGTCCCCCCATCTCTTCTATGGGGTAAGCTCCCTCACTTCTGGTATCCATATCTACCCGCGTAAGGAGAAATGATCAGATTGGTGCGAGAGAAGCTCACGAGTGCAGACAATCTTACTCCTCCTCGATTCGGGTTGTCATACGCCGAAGGCAAGGAAACGTTGTGGGACAAAACCAAGCATCCCTTCTTGGATAGAACAAATATTCACCCCTATAGTTAGTTAAGAACTCTTCTCCCTGTAAGAATACCCGTCCGACTCCACTCATCGACGCCATCTCAAAACAAGAACCAAGTCTTATCCCAAAAGGCTTCATTGAAGATTAATCTTAGCGTAATACCCCCTTGACTACGCATATCCGACCAAACAAACCGTTGACGTTTCGGAGAAACTCACCCTCCGTTTTCTTGAAAGGAATTTACACCGGAAGAATTCCCAACCTCCCTTCTCGAAGACTCTGCTCCCCCCCCCCCCCGTCATCTCAAAAGAATATTTCACTAGAAGTTCCTCATTATTTTTGCCGACTCCTTTACTTTCCCACCCTCGAGCTCATCATAGCCGTATAACGACAGCCTGTAAGTAAGTAAGATTTGAAACTCTCAGCCCTCCCTAAGCTTTAAATTAGCATCTATTTAACTAGCCCTCCCTTACAAGGATCTGACCTTGTAATCGGACCTTGGCCTACCCAAACCTATTAAAAGGAAACCCCCACGCACTCTAAAATCAAATATAATAGATGTATGTATAATATATAGAGCTATACCACGACATTTCTCAAAATATAATTACTGCATTTTATGACTGGTTTGGCACTGTTCCGGTTAATGCTATGGTTAAGATTGTACATATCTAGAAAAAGCGCAGATTTTTCACTGTGATTACGTACATTGGCTTGATGTTGCTTAATCCGGACATCTAGTTCTTTCTCGGTTTGCCCATAATAACATTTTTGGCAGTTGTTGCGGCCTATCGAATAAACAATGCCCGGTCGGGGGATAAATTTTTGACAACTATGCGATAAATTGTAGTCTCGTATTTAAAAATAACATTTATGTTCAGAAGCCTAAGTAAACGAGGTAATTTAATAAAAATATGATTATAGGGTAAAACTAATAAGTTTTTTGCCTGAAAATTAGGGATATTAACATTGGTTTGATAATAGGAACGCTTGGCGAACTTATAAGAATTGTCGAGAAAGTACAGAAGGTAGCACAAATTTATCCCTGTTTTATATATTGTATCGACTTCTTTGTCTAGGTATTCTAGTGAGACAATTCTAAGGGCACGCAAAACCATAGAGGAGAAAACACTTTGTTTGAAGTTATTATGGTGGTTAGAATGAAAATGTATTTAAAGGCCTTTAAATACATCTATTATATATCACAGTGTCATGTGATTCTTGATTAATATATATATATATATATATATATATATATATATATATATATATATATATATATATATATATATATATCCCTACCTCTATATTTTTAGAACTGGATATTTTTATTTTTTTTCTCTTGGTTTGGATAACCAGGAAAACGTGGGATGGGTTTAGACCGCCAGCGAGATCTATTATCAATATCTATATCTATAAATCTCTAATCCCCCTCCCCCATCTCCTCCATCTCTTCCCTCTCTCTTCCCCCTTCCCCCCCCACCCTCTCTCCCCCTCCTCGCGCGGCGATTTGCCTTCTTAGACATCGTGCTGACGGGACCAGCGCCCCATCCGGATCCATCTTATCCTCTTCCCCTTCTTTCTGACAGCTTGTGTTTTTACCCTACCTCCTCACTTTCCCTACAATCTCTCACACAACTTTCTCTGGTCTGCCTCACAGGGTAGACGCCGACCAGTTTCCTCTCACCCAACCTTACAGGATCGGGGCTGAGGGGAGAGGGGACAGCGTTCCCTCGCCACTGAGCTCCAGCCTGGGCTGGTGAGCTTTTAACAGCCTACTTATCCACACCCACACCTTCCTCACCTACCCTTTCTTTTCCCTTTCCCTGTCTATCAATTTTACGCCGTGCCCAAGGTGGACCCCCCGGTATGTCGACGGACTGGCAGGTTACTAGGCGGGAGGAGTGGACTCAAATGGCGGCAGCTGGTTTTGCCGGTCCTGTGTTCACCCATCGCAGAGCGGCCTACTGTGTGTGATGATGAGCGTTTGCGTCCCGTGATTACTATAGGGTCACGATGCCTAATGATGGGTTTATAAATAAATACATCCCCTCTACCATCGACGGACCCGCCTTCGGCAGCTCCACTGAAAGAATGGAGACCCTTTCCCTCCTGTGCTCTCTCAGGGGACCCTTCAAATTTCTTCTACTGGAGAGGAGGCTTACTCCTCTCCTTGGCCTACGGGTGTAGGGGACTCCACCTTAACCCTTTCTCTGGAGGTGCCCTTGGGCGACTCCTTCTTTCCAGCGGCAGTCCCCCCTTTTCTTTCACAAGGTACTGCCAAGAAAGCAGGCAGGCGGTCCATAATTGACCACTCCTGGTAGGAGCGGCTCGATAGGACCAACCTAATTAGAGGAGCAAGGAGGGCAAGGCCCATCGGCCCGTGCCCCTTAATGTCCTGCAGGCGTGTGCGCCTAAGTTGCAGGGGGTCAGTGTACCTGCATCCCCTCTCTTCCTCGATGAATGCCAGTTCGTCAGCATTAGAAAAAAAAAAAATAACCTTGAATGGGATCTGTGATGACTTGGTGTGGGATGGCCACATGAAGAATTTTAAAGCTCGATCTCACGATAAAGCATGGTTTAAGGACAAGTTTCGTCTGGCCAATCGTGATAAGCATGCTTCCTATAATCTTTGGTCTGATAACCACTCTTGGTTGTGTTACAAGAACTATGTTGCGATGACGAACACTGCAAATAATGTTTATAAAGAGGCTGAAGCTCAACATAATGCCTATTTGAAGAATGTTCTCACAGGTGCGGCTCAGCTGCATATTTGGTGGTCAGCACTTAAATCTGCTTTGTTTGGTGTTGAGCCTTCCATTTCTTCTTTAGTGAAGCTTGATGGTAGTGCTACATATCATCCTCTTGATAAAGCCATCATTCTTGCTGACAGTTTAAATTCCAAGCAAAGTAGGGAAGAGATTCAGCTACCCTTAGGCTATCACCCACTACCTAGTTTTAATTCATTTGCCTTCAGATCTGAAATAAAATTTATTTTATCTAACTTGGACGAGTATGGGGAACTGGTCCTATTGGTCTATTTCTATTGATTTTTAAAAAAGATCTAGCAGTCAGCTAGCTCCAAAACTGGCTGGGGTCATTTCTTGAATTCTTGCGTTCAGGTAACATCCCAATTCCCAAAGGATCATCATCATCTCCATCTCCCAGTGAATATAGGCCCATTTCCATCACGCCGATTTTATCTAAGACTTTTGAACGTCTGCTGTCCAAACGTCTTACTGTATATTTGAGAGAGTTTCTTCCAGTGACTCAATCGGATTTAGAAAGGGGTTAGGCAATACTGAAGCACTATTATTGCTGGTACATGAAATGCGCAGATTTTTATCCTTTGACACTGAGAACCATAATGGTTTGATTTTTAAATTAAAGTCTGTTGGCATTGGTGGTAGAGTCTTAAGTATTTTAAAAGAGTTTTTAAATAATAGACAACAATGTGTTGTTGTCGATGGGTGTTTTAGTCCTTTCCTAGAGTATATTCTGTAGTTCCTCAGGGTAGCGTTCTTGGGCCTTTGCTTTTTATATTATATACTAGTGACATGTGGTTTAATATCACTAATAAAATTATAGCATAAGCTGATGACACCTCTCTCTATGCTCATGTTCCATCTTTTGCAGTGAGACAGTGTTGCACACAGCCTCACTCATGATTTAAATAAAATTCATTCCTAGTGTCTTCAGTGGGATATGAAATTGAACCCTAGTAAGTCTAAGGAAATGATTGTGAGTCGTTCTAGATCTCTCTTACCTTAAAATCCCCATTTGTTAATAAATGGAGCTTTGATTAACAAGGCTGGCCAGCTTAAGCTCCTGGAAGTAACTCTAAATTCTAAAGTCACTTTTGAAACACATCTAAGATACATGTCTCAGGATATCTCACAGAATTTGGGCATTCTTCGTAAATCTAAGAAAATTTATGAGGATGATGATGTTCTTCGCAGGTGTTTCTTTTCTTTTATTCTACCTCATTTTGAGTATTGCTGTATGAAGTTCTGCTGCAGACTCTCTTCTGAGATTGCTTGATTGTGCATTTAATTCTGTAAAGTTTTACTATAAGATTTAGATTTAGACATTGGGCATCGTAGAGATGTTGGAGCTCTTTGTATTTTATTTAAAGTAGTGAATGATGTGAATCATTCTCTGCATAAATTTTTGCCGAGATTTCATCAGCCAGCCAGGGTTACTAGGTATTCTGAGACTCTAAATTCAAAATTGGTCGTCATTCTACATCTCAGTTTTTTAAGTGCTTTTTACCGAGCATATGTAGATTTTGTAGCATAACCGTGGGGCTATTTAATTCTTTTTTCTTTCTCTCTTGCTGTGCTTTGACCTGTACTGACACCTATTGGTGGTATAATTTCCAAAATTTTCAGTGTGGCTTTTAGCATGGTCTATATAATAATAATAATAATAATTGACTTGGTCCCTGAGGTGACCCAACCTCATATGGTAGGATCTTCCATGGGGTCGAACCTGGGCTCGGTGCCAAGCACTGAATACGAGTCCGCCCCTGTGCAAGGTCCTTCTCAGACGGTTCGGGCCCCCGAGGCCTTACAAGGAGAGGATAGATCTCCTCCATGGCTGCTGCCCCGGTGAAGCGGGTCCATTCCCGGCCTTCCTGCCCTAAAAAGAAAACACATAAGAACAAAAATAAAAATAGTAAGGGCTCCTCTCCCTCCGCGGGAGCCTCGGAGGCGGACGTGTCCGCTGCCATTAAGGCAAGCGACCAAGCGAAGATCGGCACCTTCGGGTCCGGTGCTCCACCTGGCGTGGAGTCCCTGACCAAGACCAAAAGTGCGCAGAGCGGAGCCTCGATTACTTCGGGCTGGTCATTAAGAGGCTACCTAGCGTTTTCGAGCCCGCTGGCTTCAAAAGCTTCTTTCTTATTCGCTAACCTGATTGCAGCATATTGGCAAAGGGCAACATGATCCATCAGAGGAAAGCTTTAACTAGTATGATTGGTAGAGAGCAGAAAGTGACGCATTTCTCGGACGGGAGCCTTTTGGCAAATGCGTCCAATTCCTTCGAGGCGGCAGTGATTAGTGCCCTTCGGACACTTGATGGCACGCTCGTGAGTGTGAACTCGGACCCCCCACGTCCGTGAGGGAATCCTTCGCAACCACTTTCTCGGCATTATCTAGCCGGGATGCTGCCCAGACAGCATTCAATGCGCGTTGGGATCTCGCAGAAGGCCGCCGACTGAACTATACCTCCAGAGGCGGAGAACCCTTCAACGACATGTTTACTTTGAGTGAGTTGCGTTCCGCTCTAGCTTCGTGCGCGGACTCCACCGCTGGTTCAGATGATGTCCCGTATGCCATGCTTCTATATCTAGGTGAGCAAGGCATGGCATTTCTGTTAGATTTGTTCAACAGGATCTGGGTAGAGGGGATCCTCCCAGATTCTTGGCGAATCGCTACTGTTCTCGCTTTTCGCAAACCGGGGAGAGATCACTCTAACCCTGCCGGTTTCACCCCAATCTCTCTAACTTCCTGTGTGTGTAAGTTGATGGAGAGATTGGTAAATGTTAGATTAGTTTTTTCCTGAGAGCGGACGCCATCTGTCTTCTGCACAGTGCGGCTTCCGCAAGTTCCACTCCACATCGGTTGCTCTGCTCCGACTTGAAAATTCCGTCCTCGAGGCCTTCCCTCATAGACATTACGCTACGGTCTTTTTCGAGCTGAAGAAGAGCGATGATACCGCATGGTGATACGGTATCATGGAGACTCTCCACGAGATGGGGGCAAGGGGACGCCTCACAATCGGCTTCTCCGGGAGCAATGCAGCAGGAAAGATGGTGTCCCGCAGGGAAGTGTCCTCAATGTCACACACTTTGCCCTGAGCATCAACGGCATCACCTCGGTGCTGCCGTAAGATGTTCTCGCTACGTTCTACATTGACTATTTTTCGATCGCTTTTGGCGCAGCCAAGATGCCAAATATGGAACGTCGACTCCAACAGTCATTTAACCACGTCTCTCGCTATGCCGAAGCGCACAGGTTTCGGTTTTGCTGGGCCAAGACTAAGGTGGTGCATTTCTGCCGCCATCCACATCTGCACCCTGACTAAGACTTGTTTTCAACATGGTGCGCCTGGAAGTGGTGGATTCGCACCGTTTCCTTGGGCTTGTAATCAACTGATGCCTCACCTGAGAGGCTCATATTTGCAGCCTTAGGGTCGCTTGTACCCGTGCCATATATATTCTTCGTTCCGTAACGTTCAGCGCCTGAGGCGCTGATAGGGCTACTGCCTTACTTTTTTACCGATCTTTTGTTCGTTCGCAGATCGAGTACGGATGCGAGTTTTATGCATCCGCAGCCAAGCGTGTATTGCGGAAAGTGGACTCGATCCACCATTCTGGCCTTCTCCTAAAACAACAGGTTCCTTCCGCACTTTCCCCATTGAGAGTCTATTTGTCGATGCTGGGGAGGTGCTACTTACTCTGCGCCGTGCTCAGTGCATTATTCGCCTGTACGTGCGAGCCAGGCAACTCCTTCAGTCACCAACAGCTCTCATTATATCCACAGCTGATCTCAACGGTGCCTATGCAGCCAAGAGACGTCAGTGATACCCTAAACCTTTTAGATTTAGGGCTAGGTAACTCCTTCGAGAACTAGGTATATCTCTCGAGCCGGTAGCGCCCCTGGTTCTTTCCAGGACGCCACCCTTGAAAGTACCACCTTTGACTATTTATCGTCATGCCTCTGCTCCCAAATCCTCCATAGCACCGGGAGTATTGCGTTCGGCCTTCTTGGAGCACACCGTGTAACGCTGGAACCGTACCAGTGTATACGGATACCTACAAGTCCAAAGAAGGGGCGGTTTCCACGCCGTATCTCCTCTGTTTGAAGACAGCAGGGCTCTGCCATGCGCTATCTGTCTTCACGGCCGAGCTGGTTGCAATACACCGATCGATGCGTGAGATAACGCGACGTACCCAGTTCGGAGACCGGATTGTGATTTATAGCGACTCACAAAGCACCCTGAGTGCTTTCGGGGCAGTGGAATCTCTGCATCTCTTGGTTCACGATATCTGTGGCACCACAGTTTTGGCAAGCTGGGCGGATGTCGAGATTATCTTCTGCTTGGTTCCTGGACATGTAGGAATTGAGGGAAATGAGCGCGCCGATGATAGTGCCAAAGAGTTCGCGAAGACTGAGCGACCAGATTAGCGGTTCGCTCTTCCTCACACCAATTACATGAAAGGAATACGGGCAGCTCTCCGGCCTGCTTGGTAAAGAAGATGGGAGACGGTCGAGGGGAACTTAAAGTTGCCTGCCATTGCGCCGAGACTGTTCCCATGGAACTAACTCCCCCCCCCCCCCCCATGCGGATTTAGGTTGCCTTCTATCGTCTCCGAATTGGACACACTCGCGGGATACACCGTCATTTGATGGACGGAAATAAAAGTAGGGAAAAGAGAGGTTTGCGAAGGGATGCAAGGCGCCTGGTGATCAGGCCTATCGTTTTCATTATTCTCATGTTATGGGAATTTTTTCTGGTTGTATTTGATTTAGCTCTTTATTATGGCATTCACGCCATTTGTCTTAACAAATCTTAATATACTTTGTATATGCAATGTGCATTTTCTGCTGTTTGTAATAAATTATTTTAAAACTTCGTCTAGTTTTCCTTGTCATTATTTAATTTGTGATGCGTATATTTATGTTTTTTTGTTTCTTCTTTCTTCACGTCTTGTTCGGTTTTAAATGAGTCTTATTTAGTAAAGTTTTTTGTCAAGTTCGGTGATTATTCATAAATCGCAGTTTTTTAGTAATTTTTGGTTTAATGTCTAATCCTTTGGTGGAGCAATTCGTCCCCACCAGCCACTAGGCTAGCGAAGTTTGTAAATCTGGTGCGACTTCTGACTCTTCTGTTCTGGTTATTCATTTTAATGATTTCCTCATTCATTACTTGATTAACCACTTTCTGCATATTCCTTGCCAGTTCTTCTAGGACTTTGTTAATGGGAATTATCCCCGGCTTCCTGGGCAGCTCTTCTTGGCGTCTTTTTTCTCGCCTGCATGCACCCATTATTAACTACACCCATTTATTCTGCACAACTTGTAGTCTCTCTTTTGTGTCCTCGATGCACAAGAGAGGGCGGAAGTGAGGTAGAGCAATGTAGACCTTATAATAATATTGTAGAACTTCTTATTGCTCTTACGGAGATTTCTGAACATGTATAGTGTTCTGACTCTGGCCGAGGCCTTAGAAATTCTATCTTCGACGTGCTTCCTGTACACGGATGAAGTTATCTTCATTCCGAGTACATTGCACTCCGCGGGGTAGGGATAGCGTCTATCCTCCACCCTGACATCTGCAAGAAGTCTCCTCTCAATGTGGACTATTTTGAATTTCTCTTGGTTTGTTATTTTTCACTTTGCCTCGTAGATGTTTAATCTTTCGATTTCTGCCGCTGTGATACGAGCTTGCATAGGCGCTTCTCTCCAAGGACACTCGATTATCTAGCTGAAATGATCGGCGTATTGAATGTTAAGGCAAGTGGGTTTCGAAGGGGCCGGGACATCTGCATGGTAAATCGAGTAGAGAGTTGAAGAGGGACATGCCCCTCCCCCCCTGTGGGAGGCCCGCATTGAGCGAAAACTTCGGTATGTCCATGCTCCCTAAACTGACATACGCCGCTTTCTCTATGACGTAGTCACAGAGAGTCTTTTCTAATTTTTCACTTAAGCCCAGACGTAGGATCTTGTACTGCATTCCCCTTTGACACACCTTATCAAACGCCTTTGATACCTCTTGACAAACAATGTCGACGTAACTCCTCTCCCGTTTGGCTTGGATAAGCTTTTCGTGAGGACATTTATCGCTATCTTCGTACTTCGCATTTTTCTAAACCCAAACTGGTACGGGTTGTAAAGGGAGTTCCCTTCCCAGGTGAGACACCAGTCTTTGGTTGAGAATCTTCTCGAAGAGCTTCCCGCCAAATTCCAGGAGTGAAATTGCACGGTAGCTCTTTCTCAACGTTGGATATTTACCATGCTTAGGCAAGAAAATCATTTTTGCCGTTTTATAAGTATCTGGAAAGTATGCTGTCTTAAGATAGGCGTTGAAAATTCTTCCCATTCCCCCTATAGTGTTAACTGGTCCCTTTTCAAAGTTTAATTTTGTTAGCCCCGATTGTCATGGGGCCTTTTATTAGAATTAGCGGAGCGCACCGAGAGTAGTTCCTCTTCGGTAATCTCGGCGTCTCCGTCGCGCTGTCTATCCACCTGGTGGTGCAGTTACGTCCTATGTATCTGGGTATTAAGCTCGTATATGATTTCACTTTCGAACTATATATCGTAGTTTTCATTCTCTTCTTCAGTATACTGAGGATTTTTTCCCAATAACTTCGGAATATTGCTTCGATGTTTCTTTATTATGTCTCGATGTTTTCATCTTCTTTTAATATTTCTATCTTCTTCCTTTTCCCAGCCGATCCTTTGAGACACCTGATTTTATTCCAAAAATGTTGGGGAGATGCATCATGATTGAGCCTCACAATCGCATCGTCCCAACGTATTCACTATTGTTCAAGGATCAACTGGTTGAGCTCTTCTTCTATCTCTATACTTAATTTAATTGAGTCAATCGATGCGTTTCTAATGTTAATTTCATACAGTAATTTCAGTTCACGGGTTTTATCCTTCATACACAGATTTAGGGATTCAAACTCTATCTGCGTGTCAGAGAGAGAAGGTTACACCCCCGCCCCCCTAGAACCCAACGTGTACCTGTGCTACCTGAGAAAGATGCACCTGCACAGCCAGACAGCCCCAAGTGAGCAGTGAGAATTTCGCACGACCGCGTGATCCGTTTGGATTCCATTTCTTCCACGTCTCATCGCCTGATCGCCGGCAGACCTACGGCGTCGGGGACCTTCCAGCGTGGCTGTGATGCCCAAAGAGAACCCCCCTCCCCTGAAGCGCCAAGTCTAATAAGATCCCTGTCCCCCTTTGGGGGGCGTCCAGCGACCCGCTTCTTCCGAGGCAATATAAATACTTCGGGAAAAGCTTTGAGAAATTAGTACCATACATCCCTGTCTTGTTAAGCATCCACGTATAATCTCGTACGCCCTGCCCCGCCTCCCAACGGCTTCCAGCTACGAACGTGACGCGTCACCTCTACAATCAGTTTCTCTAAAACCCAGAACCTCTAAGAATTGATTATTTAGGCTAACTGCACTCGATTTTGATCATTTAACCCTCGCACTGGGATCTATATCCCAATTTCTGGCGTGCTCCCTTCTGTGGGGTCACCCTACGACACTGCGTTAATAAGGTAGTTGTTAAAGTTGTTTAGCGCCTCAACGAACTCCTCGAGAATTGCCTCTTCCAAGTTTGGCGGATGATAGGCGTCGAGGAGATTTGCTTACCGTGCCCAGTAGGCTTTAAAAAAAATTGACTACGGCTGGAACTTGTATAGGTTTCTTATTGATGGTAAGTAGCTCCCCTATATGATCATTAAATGGTACCTGGACTAGTTCCATGTAGTAATTGAATGACAGCTGACGATTGGTCATACTTATGTCTTGTTTCGTGGCACTCCTTCATCTGACAAATGTGGGGAAGTCGGGGACAATTTGCTGGACGATGTTTCTGTCCAGCAAAGTATCCAGGCTGCTTTTGATCTCATTAATGGTTCTGTAGCCGGACTCCTGACCAGTGGCGGCTCCTGTATAGGCACTGCGGAACTGCAGAACCCACCATTTCCACTCAATATTGTCTGTAACATCCAATATAATCAGTCTATTTTTCTTGAATTCTTTCTTTATACTTGTACATTATATAATCCTTAAGCTTAATGTCAGTAGCCATCCCATAGTTAAGGAAAAAATTCAAAAATCCTTGTATACAAATGTGCGCTTAACAGTTCCAGCGACGCTGTGTTTGGCTATTGTGCGCATGCTCACCTGTCCGAGATAGGAAGCCGCATGCTAGGGAGAGAGAGCACTGTGTCTCACGTAGTGCTGACTATGGTATGCTGGTGGAAGGTAGTGTTTATTTTTTACTCCGCGTGTGATGTGCTTAAAAACGTGTTTATATTCTTGAATGTGATAAAGTGTAGAATTTAATTCGTATTTTTTCGGTTTTTTATAAATTAATTGATTAATTAATAGATTAATTGAGCTGCTGAAATTTATCTTGGAAAATAATCTAAATTATGTTATTAGTGAAATTACGAAACTGATAAAAATCCTCTTGACAATTCCCATGACTACATCATGGGAGCACTAAGGAGCACTATGAATTCTATAAAACTAAATGCACTTGCAGTGCTTTCAGTGCAGAAAAAAATCCTCAGTAATCATCCAGAGATCAAAGTGAAAATAATTAATCTTTTCGCGCAAATTAAAATAAGAAGAATGGATTTCGTTTTTAAATGAATGGATGATCAAACTTTAACTTTAACACTTTAGGTTATTAGTAATTAAAAAATGTTTGATTTGGTTCTGTTTAGGATTTTATCAAGTTTATCTATAATTTTTTTTATATGTTTATTTCCTTTTACACAATATTGAAGTAATGCTAAATATTTCTGATGCAGCACTCCCACTAATTTTAGCTACGAGCCACCACTAATGACATCTGGCATTCAGATCCCCCATAAATATCGTGGAAGTTCTTCTGCCAAATAAGCGAGTGAGAGCCTGAAGAGGTAAAAAGTCTTCTTGGCGGCTGGTATCCGGTGGCAATCACCAATTTTCCAATGTCAAGTTCGACCTCAATTGCGAGATAGGATTCTTCAAGGTTTCTTATTTCCTTGTATTTAATCCCATTTTTAATCACAATAGCGGCTCCATCGTAGTGCTCTTGTGAGTAATTTGTGATCAACACTGTATTTCTAGATCTATATTTCCGAATTACGTGTGTCGATCTCATGTTCCTAAATTGAGATGACATCTGCATTAACTTCCCTAAATAAGTTTCCGTAAAGAGTTCTTTTTGTCTTCCAGCCGTTGGTGTTTGTTTCCAAAATCTTCAGTGCGTTTCTTTGCATGATTTAGTGTTAATTACTTGTGTTTCTTCTTCTTATTCGTCCTTTTCTTTTTTGCCTGGGTAACAGCTTGCGCATGTACAGGCTTTGTATTCTTCGGAGGGGGGCTTGGAGTATTTTATTTACTCTTCGCCCTGTTACGGATGCATGGGCCCTCGTCACTATCCTAAGAAATATTATCTTCATCTTCTTCTTCTATTTCTTCATCTTCTTTTTTCTTCCGGAGAGCGCGATTTCGCATTCATCTCAAGGCCGGCTTTCATGAACTCGTTATTCTGAATAATCGACCTTTTGAAAGCCTTGGAGCATCCTAGGTTTGCCGGCATGAATAATTATTGAAGGTAGTCGGTTAGCTTTTAGAAGCGAATTCAGTACTTCGTTGTAGCAGCCTGGTTGAACGGCATTCACTACGTTGGCGTGCGTTATACATATGAGAACGCAAGTGCTTAGGTCGTTTGTGATGCGTACGTCCGAGGGGGATGCCCTCATTTGTTCCATCTCTTCATTCTTCATTTCGGCGCTTGCGTATGTGCTTTGTTTCTCCTTTTCTCTTCTTCTTTCTTTTTCTTAATTATCGCTTTTCTCTTCGGGCAGTTCAAGGCCATAGTTCTATTTTCGCCCTTACAATTTAATCACTTTTTCTTTGTGCTTTTACATTTGTCATATCGGCGGACGGCTGTGGTACATTCACTACAGCACAGTTTTTCTTTTTCAGGGTATGTCGCAGTTGTGTGGTGCTCCAATTTGTAGCACATTTGTATGCTATGGAGCCGCTCTTGTTCTATATTTTCTCCCGGTATCCTCATGCCAAATACCAGGAGTCCTTCGGTGGTGGCCTTTCATGCCATTTCTTTAGAGGCATGAGTCACTTTAAACACATGTGTGTGTGTTCGTGAAATTTAATCACTTCGCGAACTTTTGCCCAAGGATTTTGGTTCTCAATTTCGGTCTTAATTTCCTCCGCCGTGTGTCCTCCGACACAACTTCACTTTTCGGCAGATAATACTTCCGTTAGCTACCACTTAGGTGGGTCTTTGCCTTCAAGTTGATGTCTTAACTAGACTCGCTCCTTCTTTAAGCAGGAACTTGTCTACATCTCGAGTTTCCGCGCATATAGCAATAAGCTCATTTGGCACTTCACCTTAGTGGTGAAGGTCTCCATGGTCTTTTTCTTGCCTCTTCCTCTTCTTTCTTGATTTATTTTTTCTTTCTGTAACCAAAGTGTAGTTAATGTGTCTTGGGTATGATGAAGAGGTGGTGTGAAAAGGTGGTAAAGGCGGTATTGGGTTAGGTCGTTGGTACCGAAAATTCAAAATGAACGCTCCCGCCCATTTTTCAGTTGGTCCCAAGCCCAGTGATGATGGGTAGATGGGATGGGTCCCGGTTGGGCACCTCAAGGGGGGCAAACCATAGTGGACTTTGATGGAAGTAGCGGCCGAATCAACTGCCGCTACCTTTTTGGCACCTCCCCTTGGGTACTTGCGCCATAACTGCTTCAAGCATACATAGAGACGGGGGTTACTTTCCTCTATAATTCTTGCTGGTCCCTCAGATGTGAAGAATACTTCTCCACCCGAAGGCTGAAGTTAAGTCCCGTTTCGGGAAAATTTCTGACTCATGTTTTCGCTCTGGGGTAGTCTACAAACCAGTTTCTAAATGAGCCCTTAATTATGCCAGTTCCAAGGGGCTGGCATAGTTAAGACGAAATTAATTAATGGCAGACATCCGAGGCAGGTTTCCACGCTGGTCGATTGACGGGAGCAATGAGGTTTTTAAGCCCTCATTTGCTTGTGATTATCTCCGAAAAAAAGTAATTATCTCTCCTTTTTAAATGTGAATAAAAATTTCTAACACTCCGGTTTGGCTGTTTTAACTTGGTAGCGTTGCTCTTAGTCCGTTACTAAGCAGAAAAATGAATTTTGATACGTCTTAGCAAAAGCAGTGTCCAAAAAATCAGCCTTCATCATAATCAATGAAGAAAAGTCAACCCTCAAACTCAAACTACAAGTTTGAATCGAAAATTAAAATTGTTCTAAAAATTCTATCTTCCTGATTGTCCCGTTCTCTTTGACCTTACGTTCGAGCTTTGACTAATAAATACCCCTTCAGAACCTTCTTCATTCTAAAGCCCGAAAACAAGAAAATTGAAGAATTCAAATCTCCTTCGACAACCGATTCCTAAGCTTGCTAAAGTAAACCGGGAACGCCCTGGTGCTGCATCCTCCCACACCCTCTGTTGCGTAGCGGTGGACTAATTGGAGATACCTCCTGTATCTGTCGCTTGTAGAAGGGGCACCAACAAGCACAAGCGGCCTCATTAGAAATTTCTCATGTTTCTGCCTGGCTTGTGGGAGAGGCAGAAATCGAGCCCCGGGGTTCAGTCAGAGCCCTACCCCACGGAAGCTGCTCAAAAGGTCGTCGGACTGATTAGAGATTCCTCCTGTTTCTGACCTCTCTGACAGAGACTAAACAGACTGAGATAGACTGATTTGAGATTCCTCCTGTTTCTATTTTTCCGCCTGTGGGGAAAGATATATCTTCATAGGAAAATAGGAGTGCGGCATCTTCTCACCAATGAAAGGGCGTTCCCGCAATGAACGGAAGGGGGAGTCTCTGGACTTTCGGGTTCCACTGAGGCTCATCGGGAATGAGAAACTCGATAAAATAAAGGTCTTTGCGATGATCTACGGGAAACTGAAGATCGGACTCAAAAGACTAATTGAAGTCGCCAGAAGTTACACCGCGATCTACCACACACAGGTGGATCTAGTGAAACTGACCTCGACAACTGGCATAAGAGAACTAGGCGTTATCGGCCAAGAGCCCAAACCTTCCCCAGCCCTAGCGGCAATGAAGGCTATTGTGTGCAGGCGAGACGATCCGGCGTTGCGAACGGTCGGCAGAAGACATCAAACAGGAGTTAGAAAGAAACCAGTGGTGTGATAAGGTTGCCGAGGTGATTAAATTTCGAAACCTCACGCACGTTTTCAAGGTCATGTTCCACGAAATGGAAATGACAGCCAAGGCTAAAGAAGCAGGATTGAAGCTATTCAGTGAGCACGATCGGGACAAGGCGGTGGATGTGGTCTACTTAGACTTTCAGAAAGCCTTTGATAAGGTACCACACCGCCGCCTTCTCCGGAAAGTGCGAGCGCTGGGCATAGACGGAAAAGTAGCCGGCTGGATAGAGAACTGGCTAATTGGCAGACGGCAACGGGTGGTCGTGAATATACAGGCTTCTGAGTGGGTGCCCGTTACTAGAAGGGTGCCTAGAGGTTCTGTCCTAGGACCACTAGTATTCATCATCTACGTCAACGACATAGAGGGTGACATAGTTGCCAAGATTTATAAATTTGTCAACAATACCAAGCTTGGTATGAACGTTGCAAAGGATGGAAATACTGCCCGCCTGCAAGATGATCTTTGAAAGATTGGGGAGTGGTCTGATACGTGGCAAATGCCTTTCAACGTAAACAAATCCAAAGTGATGCATATCAGCCACCGAAATCCTCAATCACCCTATATCCTTAAGGGCGCTGCTCTTGAATCCACCGACACTGAGAAGAACTTGGGTGTAACTATCACGAGTGGCCTCAAGTTTTTGAAACAGTGTATTGAGGTAGAGAAGAACGCCCAAAGGATGTTAGGGGATATAAAGCGCCAGTTTGGATATCGGAACAAGGAGATAGTACTGTGTCTGTACAACTCCCTCGTCCGACCGCACCTGGAGTATGCTGTACAATTTTGGAGTCCTTCATTTCGAAAGGACATCGCGAGATTGGAACGCGTGCAAGCCAGGGCAACGAAACTCATTCCCTATATCAGACATAAAAGTTTAAAGATAGATAAGGGAATTAGATATGTTCTCGCTGGAGACCCGGAGACTACGTGGTCAGCTTATCAAAGTGTTTAAAATACTTCGAGGCTTCGACAGACTGGACTACAGGGATATTTTCCAGCTCAGCGAGGGGATAACAAGAAATCACGGCTTTAAACTTGAACCGAAGCGATACCACCGTGATCTGTGTGGGAAATTCTTCGCTTACAGTATCTGCGGTAGTTGGAACGCACTTCCGACGGAAGTTGTCAACAGTGAATCTGTTGACCAGTTCAAGTCAAGAGTAGATAAAGTCTTGCGAAATCGCCGTTAAGATCCTCGCAAGTGATCTTCGAGGTGGTTGCCAACGGACACCTTCAAAGATTGCGCCAAAACTACCCTCCTTGTATGGACCGTAAGGTCTTCTAGGGTACTTATTTTCTTTGTAGCTCCTTTTAGCTCTTCCTGGTACAAGGTAGAATAACACCCTATCAGCACCTGCCCTGAGAAGGAAAACGCCAAGATCTGCTCCGAGTGTGCACAAACAGGCCACGACTGGATAAACTGCGTCAGTGAAAAGAAAATGTGCATTAACTGCGCAGGTGACGGCCGAAAAATCCGTTTTACTGCGTACAGCTGAAGAACTTTGGATACAGCACTTTTTACTTGTTTTAGTGTCTGATTGACTTTTGAGCGCTGCTACAGAAACGAGCCTATTCTGGAAGTTTTAAGGTGAACCCAGATTCATCCTTCAAAAGAGAGCCATTTTTTTCACGTGAAGACTCATAATTCAATGAGGGCTTAAGCACCTCACTGCTCCCGTCCATCGCTCTGCGTGTGAATCCGCTCAGATTTCTGCCATTCATTGATTTCGTCTTAACTATGCCAGCCACTTGGTTTGGCATAATTAAGGGCTTATGTGAACACTGGTTTGAGGCCTAGCCCACAGCAGAAGCATAAGTCAGAAATCGTCTCGATACTGGGGCATAACTGCGAGTCTCAGACGGAGGAGAAATCCTCATCGGCCGGGGGACCCGGCCAGAATCATAGAGGGAGTTACACCCGTCTCTATGTAGTTGGATGCAGTTATGGCGTATGTACCCGTGAGGGGGTGGCAAAAACTTAGCGGTCGTTGATTCGGCCGCTATGCATTAAGTCCACCAAGCTCAACCCTCTGAGGTCCCCACCCGAGACCCACCCCATCACCCTATCATCCTTCATACTGGCAGCATACGAGCGGGAGAGCAACAGGAGAAATGGACGGGAGCGTTCCTCTCAAGTTACTTGAAACCCATTACCAGCCCCACTCACACCATCCCATACCTCCTTTACCACACCCTAACTTTTTTCACACATAAAAACAAAATTAATTACACTTTGTTACAGGGAAAGAAGGAATAAGAAGGACGTCAAGACCATGGAAGCCCTCACTAAGAGGTTTCCCCTAAGGACCATAGCCGGAAGACAAACACCAACGAAGAAGAACCTATGCGAAACCCTCAACATCGAACTAAAGGTGGCACTGGTGAAACTCATTGAAGTTTCGTCAGGCTTCATCGCCATGTGTGCCGAAACCAAAGATGTGGATCAGCTCCTTTTAGAAGAGGGAGCGAGGGTATTAAAGGAGACCGGTCTGGAAGCCAAAACTTCCCCACAAGTGGCAGCAAACAGGAGCGTCATCTGCCGCAAAGTGGAGAGTTGGGTAGGCGAGCACAATACGGAAGAGCTCAAAGAGGAGATTATGAAGAGCAACCAATGGGCACAAGTTCGCGAAATAATTAAATTCCGCGAGCATACCCACGTTTTTAAAATAACGTTTGCCACTACGGACATGGCAAGGAAGGCCACCCAAAATGGTATTCTCGTGTTTAACATGAGAATACCGAGCGAGAACATACAGCAAGAAAAATTCAGTAGCATACAGATGTGCTTTGTGTGCTACAAACTCGAAACCCATACTTCTACCACCCGCCCGGACAAGAATAAGCTTTGGTGCAGTGAGTGCGCCACAGAAGGGCACCGATTCGATAAATGCGAAAGTAACTCGAAGAAGTGCCTAAACTGCAAAAGGAAACACCGGACGATGGCTCTTAATTGCCCCAAGCACAGAGAAATTATTAGAAGAAAAGAAGAAGAAGAAAGAAAAGCAAAGGAGACGACGTACGCGAGCGCCGCTAAAAAGAGTACAGTGACGAACACTGCACCAGGACCTGCACCTTTCAGCGTATCAGGAGATCTGAGCGCTAAAATATTGATCCGCATAACCCATGCAAATGTGGCAAATGCAGTGAAGCCTGGCTGTTATAACCAGGTGTTCAATGCGTTCCTGAAAGCAAATAACCTCCCGGCAGTAATCATGCCAGAAGACCTCGAGTGTTCACAGGCCTTTAAGAACTCAATCATCCAAAACAATAACACCAAATCCGGTTTGGAGGAGATGATTGGAGCACCATCATCGGAAGAAACCGAAGAGGAAGAAGAAGAAGAGGAAAAGGCTGGAAGTGAGGATGGATCATCCTCATCTGACAGCGAAGAGGGCCCCTGCACTCGCACGCGAGCAACCAAAAGCAGGTCAAAGACCCCGAGCCCCCCTCCGAAAAAAGAAAACCCTGGGCCAAACAAAATCGCCCAACCAGCCCCCAAACCAAAAAAGGCGAAGAAAAAGCATAGGTAAAGCAACTCATCATGCTACGTAACGGATTGAAAATAATGGAAATCAACACCAACGGCTGGACGACGAAAAGAATTCTTTACGGAAATGTATTCAGAGAAATTGATGCAGACATCATACTGATCTCAGAACACGGGATCGACACGCGTAATACAAAAATGAAAATCTGGAACTACGATGTGTTGGTCACTAACTTTTCGCAAGAGCGGTACGATGGCGCCGCTATTGCAATAAAGAAAGGGATCAAATACAAGCAGATAAGAAACTTAGAAGAATCCTATCTCGCGATTGAGGTCGAGCTTGACTTAGGAAAGTTGGTCATTGCAACCGGATATCAACCACCAAGGAGAGATGTGTTGCCTATTCACACTCTCACTGGCCTATTTGGCAGAAGAGCCCCCACCATACTAATGGGGGATCTAAACGCCAGATGCCAAGAATCCGGTTACAGGACCTTCAACGGAATAGGGAGAAGCCTGGACCTGTTGCTGGACAGAAATATTGCCTAGCGGATAGGCCCCGACTTTCCCACCTATGTCAGAGAACGAAATGCCACAAAGCCAGACCTCTGTCTGGTGAATCGTCAGCTACCGTTCAATTACTACATGGAACCAGTCCAGGTGCCATGTAGTGATCATATAGGGATCCTACTCACTATCAATAGGAACCCTATACAAGTCCCAGCAGTAGTCAGGAAGAACTACAGACGAGCAGACTGGGCACGGTAAGCACACCTTCTCGAGGCCTACGATCCGCCCAACCTGGACGAGGCAATTCTCGAGGAGATTGACGAGGCACTCGATGACCTCAACAACCAAATCATCGACGCAGATAGGGCTTGTATCCCTCGTTCCTCATATAGGACCATCTCAACCTACGAGTGGACAGAATATATGAAGGAACTATACCGTGAACTGAAGATATTGTATGAACACAACATCGTGAATGCATCAGTTCACTCGCTGCAAAGAAGTAAAGAAATCAAAGAAGAATTGAACCAGTTGATCCTCGCACAACAAAACAGAAGATGGGAGGACGCGATCGAGAGCTTGGATCACGAAGCAACTCCCAAAGAATTTTGGAAACAGATCCGAATTCTTAAAGGATCAACTGGAAAGAAGCATGAGATCGAGCTACAGAAAGAAAATGGAAACATCGAAAAAGAGGAAGAAAAAGTTGAAGAGATATTCCGAAGTTATTGGGAAAAGATCTTCAGTATAACTGAAGAATAAAACGAAGACTATGACCTACAGTTCGAAAGCAACATCATCGACGAGCTTAACGAAGAAATAGAAAAGACGCACCCTCATCACCAGGTGGATAGGCAGCGTGACGGAGCCGCCGAGATTACAGAAGAAGAACTACTCGGCGCGCTTCGCTCATTCCAACAAAAAGCCCCAGGACAATCGGGGCTTACAAAGCTTAACTTTGAAAGGGCACCAGCCTGTGTCATCGAAGGAATGAGAAGAATATTTAACGCCTGTCTCAATACAGGGTACTTTCCAGACGCTTATAAAACGGCGAAGATGATTTTCTTGCCTAAGCCTGGAAAGAACCCTAAGTTGAAGGAGAGCTACCGACCAATTTCACTACTGGAATTTGGTGGGAAGCTCTTCGAGAAGATCCTCAACAAAAGACTGGTTTCTCACCTGGAAGATAACTCGCTCTATAACCCACACCAATTCGGGTTTAGGAGTAAGCGAAGTACGGAAATGGCGATTAACGTCATTACGGAAAAGCTAGCCCAAGCAAAACGGGAAAAGAGTTACGTGGACATTGTTTGTCGGGATGTATCAAAGGCGTTCGATAAGGTGTGGCAACGAGGAATGCAGTACCAGATCTTACGACTGGGACTAAGTGAAAACTTAGAAAGAACTCTCTGTGACTATGTCATGGAGAGAGCGGCGTACATTAGTTTAGGGTGCACGGACGGGCCAAAGTTTCCGCTCAATGCGGGCTTTCCGCAAGGGGAGTGCCTGTCTCCCACTCTCTACTTGATTTACACCGCGGATGTCCCAGTCCCTGTGAACCCCACTTGCCTCAACTTACAATTCGCCGATGATTTCACCCAGATAATCACTTGTCCATGGAGGAATGCGCCTATGCAAGCTCGCATGACAGCAACAGAAATCGAAAACCTGAACACCTACGAGGCCCGGTGGAAAATCCATACCAACCAGGATAAGTTCAAAGTAGTCCCCATATGCAGGAGACTACTTGATGACGTCAGGGTGGGGGATAGACAATATCCCTACACCAATGAATGCAACGTACTCGGCATGAAGTTCACCTCAACCGAGTACGCAAAGCACGTCCAAGAACGAATCACCAAGGCCACTGCTGCAGTCAAGACTCTGTACAGGTTCAGAAATCTTCGTCAAAGCAACAAAAAGAAGATCTATACTGCACTAGTTAGATCAACGTTACTATACCCCGCTTCCGCCCTCTCCTGCGTCTCAAAGACACAGAAGAGGAGACTACAGGTGGTGCAGAATAAATGCGTGTACCTAATCACAGGTACACGCAGAATGGAAAGAAGATCCCAAGAAGAGCTGCACCGGGAGGCGGGGTTAACCCCCATTAACGTTGTCATCGAAGAACGGACAAAGAATATGCTGGAAAAGGTCATTCATGAATTGGACGAGGATATCGTACAAATGATTGACCAAAACAGAAGAGCAGTATGTCACGCCAGATTTCCAAGCTCCGCTGGGATTTTAGCTGGCGGAGCAGAAGTACCGTTCTACGCTAGATGAGTCAAATTTACCCCAGAACAAGACTAAAAATACCAACCATGAAATCAACCGAATTCGACAAAACTCACCGATATTGACAAAACCAACCAACTATGAAAAACAACCGAAGAAGGAAACACACACAAGAAGATGATATTCACCGAGCAAGACAACAGGAAGAAACATTATACACGAAATACACACACGACAAAATAACAAAGTACCAAAGATACTAAAACAAACACAGTAAGTTATATTAACGACTTACAAAAACAACAGCTAACGCGCACAACATAACTAAATATATTAGCAATGAAGACAAATGGCTTGAACGCCAAATTATATATATTATATATGCATGTATATATATATATATATATATATATATATATATATATATATATATATATATATATGTATAAGCAAATAATAAACAACAACGGAATTACAATACAGAAAAATTTGAAAGCGATAAGCCTGATCACCAGGCTCTAGCATCACTTTGCACCCTACCACACTTCTTTCTCTTTTCACCACTGGTCTACTTTCCGCTATCTATTCACACACCCTGTCTATCCCCTCACCTGCACACTCTCACATACATACATTAAACTGCCCAGGTCCCCACCGGACTTTGAGCATGCAGTGCCCAGTCAGGGAGGAGCAGATGAGAAAAAAGAGAGACAAGGCTGAGATATCAACCACCTCCTACATGCATCCACCAAGAATTTACCGAAAACCAACCGAAAACCGGTCCAACCCCAAATAGTTCTGCAGGTATCTGATGCGACTCCACCAAAAATGTTACCATGTATCCTGCCTATGCACTTAATGAATATAGCCTACCCAGGCTCTTTTAATGCCGAAATGAACAAGATCCTTGCTGCGAATGGTCTGGAACCAATCAAGTTTCTGGACAACTCGCAGTCAGCAAAACTTCTTTCGGCAACGTGCACCAAGGGAACTTCGGCAGAATCGACCACACCACGGCAAGGAGCAGAAACCCAGGAGGAGGAACCGAGAGTGACCGGGCAAAAGCATGCAGTCCACCAGCCAGCCTAGCCTGCCTCCCCCAGAACAAAATAAAAAAAAAACAGAATAAGAAAGCCAAAGAAGAGCCCAAGAAGAAAGAGCGGCACCACATACGACGAGCAATAATTCGATGGCAGGGAGCTCAACCTCACCATCGCCCTTAACTCCCACACCACAAAAAAGAGAGATATATCACTCAAGGAAGTGGATACAGGAATCAAAAGAGGCCACTTTAAGTGCTGCTACGACTCCCCAGTAGACGAAAGACGATCAAGGTAGCCTTAGTGATTAATCGGATAAAACTATGACGATAACCTCAAGCTCTACGAGCCCTCCCTATACAAAAAGCTTCGCTCGAGCAAACCTTACAGCCAGAAGCCCTCGAGCCGTACAGATAAAGATGGCAACTAGAAATAGGCTAACTATTCTAGCGCATAACGTGCAGGGGTGGCAGTTGCACAAACACCAGTTGGGCAATGTTTACAGAGAACTAGACCCAGACATTCTTCTGCTGTCAGAAACTGGAATCAGGTACAACGATGTGCAGAAAACCTTTGGATACAACGTTCTCCAAAAGAACATCACAGGAAAGAGATACGACGGAGCAATTATAGCAGTCAAGAAAGATCTGCAGTTCAGGCCAGGAAACTCAATGGACGAATCGTTTCTGTCGATTATTCTGGGATGCTCTATGGGGGACATCGAGATGGGCGCTGGATACCAACCTCCCCGCCGTCCTTATTTTCCCATCCATGAATTGTTTTCCTTATTCAGGAAAGAGCACCCAGTAATATTCCTTGGGGACCTGAACGCTAGGAACAGAGCAGCTGGCTACGCAAGGGCTAACGCTAGAGGCAGAAATCTCGACCTCTTGCTAAGAAAAGATATCACAGCACACATCGGGACGGACTTCCATATATTCCTATACCCAAGGTCAGCCACCAAGCCAGATCTCTTTTTTACGAATCCCGAATTTCCCTTCCACCAGCTAGTCAGACCAGGACCAATGACGCCTAGTGATCACATCCCCATGTTGATCACAATAAAAGCTTCTCCTATATGAGTTGATCTCACTGTTATCAACGCCTGCATTTGCAACGCAGACGCAATTGCTATCCCGACAATCTCTCTCAGAATCATACTGCCAACAACCCCTATAAAAGAGAGAGTGGTGCTACAACAGCAGTTCACCGATGTCTAGAACTGCATCCTCTACATGGGCTACACAAGGCCTATGGACTTCTATCTCGTTCAATGCCTCAGGAAATAAATAAATACCGCCCTGTATCACGAACTGAGGGAGAAGTATAACCGTCTAATTAAAAATTTTGACACTGACAGGAATCATGTCATTTGGGGCAACAATCAATAGACTAAAATGGATTTGCCAAACACCTGGCTCAAACGCAATTTCGCATGAAAGCATTACTCCGACCACCCCACGCGAGAAGGAGAGGCTGTTCCGAGGAGTCTGGAAAAAACGTTTTCAAAATCTCCGAACAAAGAGGAGAAAAACTTTGATCTAGGCTTCGTGGACCAGATTCTCGAGTACATGTAGAGGTGGGAGAGCAGGTTTGATCCTTATGAAACCTCAAACCTCCACCGTCTCCACGGCCACTCATAGGAGAGGAACTCCAGCACCAGTGCGAAATTGTAGAAGGCGATCGCATCTTTCAGGCCCAAAGCCTTAGGCCTCAACACAATTACCATCACGCATCTGAAAGAGGCACTCAAAAGACTTCAGACTAGGCTGCCGAACCTGGTCAATTCGTCCCTGGTAATGGGATATTTCCCAGATGGCCTGAAAACCTCCAAAACTATTTTCATCCCAAGCCTGGGAAACCAGTGAACTAGGTCATAAATTTTATACATATCCCATTGTTAGAGAACATTGGGAAGGTTTTTAAGAAGATCCTCAACAGCAGACTAACAAAACACCTGTCAGAGCACTCTCCGTTTAACAAAAAACAGCATGGATTTATGGGGTTTCTTAGGCTGGATCGAGGTTGTTTTCAGAGATGTAAAGAAGGCCTTAGACAAAGTCTGGATCGACAGCCTGAAATACAAAATCTCGAGACTGACACTCACACCGACCTTCGAAAAATCCTCTATAGCTACATTACTTGAAAAACAGACAAGCTATCATCGTTTTACAGAAGCCTACAGGGGAAGCCTTCGAGCTCTTATCCGGTGTCCCTCAGGGAGGATGCCTTAGCCCAACTCTCTTCACCACCTTTATGAGAGACATTCCTAAACCGATCGATAAAAGAACCCTTAACATTCAATACGCGGCGATGTCACCCAAGTTATGGTTCGGAGTACAAATTCTGAAAGGATGATGGCCAGAGCCACGACTGCTGAGGCAAAAAGAATCTCTAGGTTCGAGAAGCGCTGGAAGATACAGACCAACGCATAAAAATACTCGACAGCCGCAATAAGGAGACATCGTTCCGTCCATCTCAATCCTGAAGATACCAAAATTGAATACTCACCGCACGTCTCCGTTTTCGGTTTCAAACTTGCTAGTACTGGCATGAGCGGACAAGTCAATTCCAGGATTGCATATGCTAACATTGAACTAGACAAACTCCTTCGATTCAGAAACTTTAGTAGAGCGAATAAAAAGAAGTTACACACCAGTTTAGTCAGATCTAAACTGGTGTCAATAAAAAAAAAACACTTCGAGACTACAAAGGGTTCAAAACCGAGGCCTACGGTTTATTACAAACTCTAAGTCGTATGAGTACCGGACTTCGAGGAGCCTCCATGAAGAGATTGGTCTAGAACCATTGAATACCTTTCTCTAGAAAAAAGACGGGACATCTGGGGAAGACTAGAGAATATGCTTTGCATGGAGACCCTAAAGGATTTTAACCCAGAGGCAGAGGGAGGAGGTTACAAAAGATACCTCCCCATTACCAGTGTAGCGGGACCCGTACGAACATACAATTAAGCAAAATTATATGAACCAGTTAATTAAAAAAAGAACGCATTGGATCAAAAAGATCCCATAATGGGACACACTAGATTGATAAATAATAATAAAAAATAAAATAAAAGATCCCGTCGTGAGACAGCATAAATAAAAACAACAAAATAAAACGATCCCGTAGTGGGACAATATAAAAAAATAATTTTAAAAAGATCCCGTAGTGGGACAACTAAATAGAAGAAATAAAAGAACTAAAAATAATGGAGATTGCCCATTCACCGGGCTCCTATCTGACTACCACCTCCTTCTTTTTCTCACTATTACCCTCCCCCCTCTTATTCGATCTTTCTCGTAACAACAAAAACCTCATTCTATTATAGATAACCAACTCTTTCGAGAGAAGATGGAAGATATCAACAAATGCCCCAAAATTCAAAATAATTCCTATGTTTCGTAACACCTTCCATGATATAGGTGGAGACGGGGACTGAATCCCATACTGCACGCAAGGGACAGTTCTGGAGCTCAAGAATGAATAGCAAAAGAGATTTGAGGGAATTCTATAGGTTCCGTGCCTTAAATCCCTCAAATAAACTCAAGATATTCAATGCGTGCATTTGTTCGAGGCTCCTCTACCCCCCTGTGCCGCTGAACGCGTGTGCCGAGATCCACATTACGAAGCTACAAAAGATCCAGAAGAAAGCGGTGCTCATTATTACAAACACCGGAAAGAAAGAACATAAAAAAACAGAGGGAGTTCCACGACTTGAGTTCTCTCGTTTACACTTAGACATCGAGATCGCTCGACAAAAAAGACCATTTAAAAGCAGTATGGCGCTGACAGACGACGACGTGAGTCCAAAATACATGTGACAGATGACAAAGTACAATCAAATGACTAACGTAGTTTTCAGGTTAATTTAGTAATTAAACTGATCAAAAATAAAACCAAAATTAGCGATTTAGTAAATTCAACCTAATTAATTTACAGCGTTATAAAAAGTATCCTACTTTGATACTTAAGTAAAAGTATTGTTACACTGACAAAATTGTACTCAAAATACAAGTAAAAATACCCAAACTCAAATGTACTTAAGTAAAAGTAATAAAGTATCTTATTCATGAAGTACTCAAGTAGTAAAAGTACAAAGTGCCGACAAATAGTAAAAATACTGTACAGTAAACACTTTTATTTTCACCAAATAGCCTATGCACTATATTGCAAGTATGGCCATGGGTGGGAATCGTCGCTATTTTTATTTTCAATGGTAGGATTAGAACTCAAGATGGACCAATAATGGCGCGGCAGCACGCTAAGAGTCTAGGACAATGGGTATTAATTTAATAAACTGTCACCCTCTCTCAGGTTGTAAAGCGGGAGAGACAAAAGAATTGTCTATCTGCTATGAAAGGATGCATGTGATTGGTACAAAGATGAACAAGCGTTTATAATTGGTTCAACTAGAGTACACGCTTGTGATTGTGTTCATCGTCTGAATTTTGCTTCTAAGTCTGCGATTGGCTAAAATTAACTGAGAAGTAACGAATACTTTTATGCTTTAAAAATGTAATGAAGTAAAAGTAACATAAGAAAATACGCAAGTAGAAATGAAAGTATTTAATTTAGTGAGTATTTTTTAGGAAGTAAAAAGTATAACACACTTAGTGAGTACAGTTCTTATGTAATTGTACTTCGTTTCTTCACAACTCTGTTAATTCATAACTCACTCAAACTTTTTCCAATACCAATAGCAGGATAAAACCCGCTCCAAAATAAAGGCTTGAATCCCTCCCAAATTGAACCTAATTAAGCTAATTAAATTAACCATGTTAATTTAATCAATATAAGCTATAAATTTTATAGTTTAACTAAGATACAAAAACGCACAAACAAACCAAACCAAAACTACCAGTCAAATAGAGGTACCCTTTCACCAGGGAACTTTATTATTTTCTGTCTCCCACAGCCCTTCTATAAGTCTCTATATATATTTTCACCACCTTTTTAAGTCCAAGTCCAAGTCCAAGTCTCATTATATTCTTACCATACTTTCATCGGTTAAGGACAGTTAAATCTACTCTGAAGATGATCGCACAAGATCGAAAGCTCTTAAAGTTTGATTTTTACCAAACACAGTTACTTGTAAAAGGAGAGATAGGAGAAATAATTTATCATCTGCAAGATGGAGAAAAGAAAATAATAAGGAAAATAGAAAGTTGACAGAGAAAATTAATTAAGGCTGAATATACAATGGTCCTCAGCAATATATATATATATATATATATATATATATATATATATATATATATATGAATATGTACCACGGAAGGAAACTGAATAAAAAGCAGGTTGGAGTTAGTACTTTCGTCTATTAGACATTTTCAAACTCAATGGTGAGAAAAAATAAGACACCCAGTATTTATACTAAGCACGTTTTCCTATGAGGTCAACATTTTAATGCTATCAGATAAGTCGGATTTTAGAAAAAGTGATAAAATTGGATCTAGCGAAAACAGCCCTGGGCTAATTAATGTTGAGATTACTCTCCTTTGTGTGGGAGATTAAAAATGATTCCAGGATATTTCTCTTTATAAAATCATTACTATGGATTTTAGTATCAGTTTTTGACCAGTTAATTCCTTGTCCCATCTTGGAATTGTGGACAGCCAAGGCATTATTCAGATAACCCTTAATTACTGCATTTTTGTGTTGTTGGGTCCTTATGGAAACATTTTTGGAAGTTTGGCCTAAATACAATAAATTACAATCTAAACATGGAATTCGGTAAATTACATTATTATCATTATTGGGGTTATGCTTTATTAAGAGATTTTTCAATGTATGATTGTATTTAAAGGCTACCTTAATATTAAGTTGTTTTAGAATGGGCACTACAGACATAAAATTATCATAATAGGGTAAAATTAATAGGTTTTTACGAGGTTCTATTGTCTCTAATTTACAATTATAAAATGTTTTTTTGTCTATATTCATACATTTTTCTAGAAAGTACTTTGGGTAGCATAATTGGTAGCAATATCTTTAATTTGTGTGTAATCTTTATCTATATAGTCGGGACTACATATTCGAAGAGCCCTAAGATACATGGAGGAAAAAACAGCAGATTTGATATTTTTGGCAGGACTTGAATAAAAATGGACATAAGATAAATTATTTGTCGGTTTCCTATAAACAGTAAATTTAAATCTATGTGGTTCTCTAATTATTAGGACATCCAAAAATGGAAGGCTCTTATTTACTTCCATTTCTATGGTAAATTTAATTGACGGAACCATTGAGTTGATAATTAAAATAAAACTATCGATGTCAAAACTGTTGTTTAAAATTAATCTCCTTGATGTTTTTTCATCTACGTGTATTTTATAGGCCGTGGACATCAGGTTTCTGTAATACACTTTGATGTTGCTGACTTCTTAATGATTACTTTCAGTTTTATCCGCATATTTGTAATGTATCGTGGTATTGCAAGGGCCGAGTGGTTGTGTATACGTATAGGTTTTGTTAAGTACTTGAATAACTCCTTGATTACGTTTTCTCTAAGAGTGCTATATTTTATTATTACGTTATTTTAATCTTTGAGGATTTCTAGTGCCATGCTCAGCGTTTCGAGGATTGAATTAAATACTTCTAAGAAAAATACATCTTTAATTACAACATGAAAAAAAAATGAAATCTAACAAAACAAACTATACAGCTATGAATTAAACGATTTTAAGTGAGACTAATTTAAACAAATGAATATAAAGTAATAGTTGACCCAAAGCTCACTTTAATATTGGACGTTAATTGACCTTCCAAAATAATGGAATTTCTGATTACCATACGTCTGGCACCTCCTTACCACTGAGAGGCTTATGAAAAGAAAGGTAATGAAGGAGCCAAGTCGTACAGCTATCTAATTAAGGGGGGGGGGGGGATAGATTTGTTATGAGAAGAGTCTGAAGGAACAATACAGTAGCGGCTGTAAAAAATCTCAACTTACATACTCACCGCCAAGCCAAGAAGCCTCGTTTTACACAAAAAATGATGCGGAAAAATCTGAATTTTTTGAAACGTACAAGGAATAGACAGAGCAGTGGTGTAAAGTCATGTTTGAGTGACGAATCGACGTTTTGCGTCTTCAAGCATAGGCCAGGTACCCTTCGACGCCCCCGCAGCTCTGAACAATATGATGAAAACTACACCTACAAGACGTTCAAACAACTCGAATCTGTAATGGAGTTATTTGATTGGTTCTACGGGGAGAGAGGGATGTTTTTTCCTTCGCAAGATCAAAACGATGGATGCAGAAATCTACAAAATCGTCTTAGAGGATCATCTTTTGAATTTTTCACTTACACGAATGTGAATTTTGCTAATATTAGTCAGCCCCTTACCACCGCGCTTTAAAAATCCGTGATTTTTTTTCATAAGGAGAAGGGTATTCAGGTCTTGGACTGGCCTGAAATCAGCCCTGACCTAAATCCCATGAAAAAGTGCATTGAATACAAGACAGCTAATATTTTTACTTTTAGGAGCCCATCTGGTAACTACCTACTAGGGTATAAATTGCCGTAATCACACTACAGCCAATTACAAGGGTAGATTACAAATTAAAAAAAGCAAAAACCAAATAACAAAGATACAAAAACCAAAACCAAAACAAGGGAAAAGAAACAAACTGAGCAAAAAAATAAGAAGAACCAGGAAGCAGGCTACGGTGTCGGGGGTAGCCCCCCTCCCCCCTCCGGTGCAGGAATATGCAACCTACAGCAAAGAGAGTCAAATAATATGGAGAAGGCCAGCCTCCTCCAAAAAGTCAGATAGTCCTCAAGTCTGTATACATAAACCCGTCCCAATTCAAAGATAACAGAGAGCGACCTGAATCAATCGCAGCATTAAGGAGTAGGTCCAGGGAAACAGTCGCGGTGCAATGGCTCGCAACTTTAAGTGGTAATACTTGAGTTTATGGGCGCACGCTAGGGAGCGCTATTTCTGGGCTACAATTTTGGGCCACAATTAATGCGATCGGTTCTGCATTTTTATCGAAATAATAAAGACGATAGCGTCGCCTACTTTAGGCTATTTCCGCTAAAAAATAACATTTTTTTAGTTATTTAATTGTGGGGTTTGCACCCCCATACACCCTCAACTTAAAAAAAACTCGTAATATTTCTAATTCGAAAGGCTTACAACAGATTTGAATGCAAAAGGCGATTACTAAACCTCGGCGGTGCTATCGTTGTCTTAATAAACAATGACTTCACGACAGAAGCTAGATCATCTTCACCTTTCACTATTATAATCGAGCTGCGCTTCTTTTCCACACCTGTGTCAAATCTTCGCTTTTCAAATGAGGCCATGATCTATACAAAAGTCTATAAAATTGACCGAGAAATTAACAAAAGTCTATAAAATTGACCGAGAAATTAACAAATGTCATATCAAGGTCCAACAAACCGAATGCGCATGAATCACGCTCTTTTAACTGGTTGGCTTAAGGGTTGCTAATGCTCCGCAATTTCCACATGTCCAGGAACCCAACAGAAGATAATTTTGTCATCCACCCGACTCGCCAAAACCGTGGCGTCACGAATAAAGCGAACTAGGGTGTGTGGAGATTCCAATTCCCGGAGAGCACAAAGGCGCTTTGTGAGTCGCTTAACATTAGAATTCGATCTTCGAAACGGACACGATGCGCCATCTTTCACACCGAGAGGTGCATTGCAACGAGCTCGGCCATGAAAACAGACGTCGCGCCTGGTAGAGCATCGCTGACTTCAAACATAGGGAATAAGACGTGGAAATCCACCCCCTCCTGGGACTTGGAGCCATGAATATACAGTGGCAGGGATTCAGCGTGACATTAAATGTGCTCTAAAATGGCCAAACGCAATACTACCGGTGCTGTGGAAGATTTGTGAGAAGAGGCGTGGCGACAAATATTCAAAGATGGCACCCTCTAGGGTGGCGTCCTGGGTAGAAACAGGGGCGCCAATGCTCCGAGAGCTACACCGAGTTCTCAAAGGACTTTCCCCGCCCTAAAACCAAAGGGCTTAGAAAAGAAAGGCAGTAGTGTCATCAGCACCCCAGGTACTGATCGTCACGAAACAAAGAATGCCCATGACGTGGATACAAGAGACCTTAAGGCTGTGAATATGACCATCCCAGGCGATGCATCTGTCGAAAACAAGAGCAAGGAAAGGGTGTGAATCCACAACTTCCAGTCAATCCCTGTTTTGGAACAAGTCCAAGTCTGGGTGGAGACATGGTTAGTGATAGATATGCACCACCTTAGTCTTGAACAAGGAAAACCGAAACCTGTGCGCTTCGGAATAGCGAGAGATGCGGTTGAATACATTTTAGAGTCAACATATGTCCAGAGTTAGCGTCTGAGCCGCACCAAAAGAGATTGAGAGGGCGCCCACGTTGACCGTAGCAAGAAGAGTCGGAGCAGAGTATGCGACGTGGAATGGAACTTGCGGAAGCCGCACTGTGCGGAAGACATCTAGTCACTACTGTTCAGGTAAAAGGCTAGTCTAACATTTACCAATTTCTCCATCAACTTGTACATGCAGCCGATTAGAGAGATTGGGCGGAAACTGGCCTGGTTAGAATGATCTCTCCTTGGTTTGCGAAAAGCGAGCACAGTAGCCATTCGCAGGGTCTAGGAAAATACCCTCTTTCCAACGTTCCATAAAATGATATTTGAATTGAAAAGTGATCACTGTCATGCAGATCATTGACCACCTCCCACCCCAAATCACGCTGTGCATCTTGAGATCACAGGGATAGATCAAAACAGATAGATGAGGCGGCCCCCATCAGGTGATGTAGGGATCGCTAAACTTATACACCGGGAGGTGGGGAGGGAACACGCGCCCAGCATGGTCTCCTGCAAAATGTTTGCTAAGGGAAAGCGGGAGGAGATGTTCGCCAAGGCTTCCAGGCACACCTCTAATCGATATTCAAAATTTTTGATGTCTCTGCATGGTTGCTCCTCGATCTCACCAATATGCCTTATTATCTCATCCTTCAGCTGTTGAATTGTTGTTGGCTTGTTGGCATAGACCTTACTTTTAAGATGACTCCAAAGGAAGAAATCTAAAGGCGTCAAGTCATACGATCGTGGTGGCCAATTAACCTTGCTGTTTCGAGAGATGATGCGACCTGGGAACTTCTCATTCAAGCTGTATGGAATGTGGCGCCATCCTGTTGAAACGACAAATCTTCGACATCCATAGAATTCAATTCAGGCCATAAAAAGTTGGTTATCATGGCACGTAATCGCTCGCCTGTCACCGTAACAGAATTCCCGGAATCATTTTCGAAGAAATACGGCCCAATGATTCCGCTAGCAAAAAATGCACACCAAATAGTGACCATTTGTGGATGCAGTGGCTTTTCAACAATTTTCCTGAAATTTTCATCAGCCCAAATGCGACAATTCTGCTTGTTAACGAATCCACCAAGACGAAAATGGGCTTCATCAATAAAGATCATTTTTTGCGAAAAATCATCATTGGCTTGTCTTTGCTCGTGCACCCAAGTGACGAATGTACAGCGCTTCAAATGGTCAGCAGTCTTCAGTTCTTGTGTCAATTGAATTTGTAAGCATGTAGAGACAAAACATTTGTCAAAATTCGATGTGACGTTGTTGTGGAGAGGTTCAATTCCTGCGCGCGATGACGAATAGAGGTGTTTGAATCTTCGGCCACATTCTCGCGCACTGTAGCAATGTTTTCAGCTGAACGGCGTAAACGAGCACTCAATGGCGTTTTCATATCTGCCACCGACCCCGTTTGTTTGAATTTATGAACAACTTTCCCAACTGCACTCTCGGTTGGTCGATTATGTTGACCAAAAAATCGCGAAGTGCCCGAAATGCGTTTCTGTTTGAACGTACATTATCGAAATTGGCTTCTATAACTTTAACACGTTGTTCGATTGTTAATCTTTCGATGGTTAAAATTGGCAAGGACTGAAGTTGCGAAATCTGAAAGAAAAAGAAAAAAATCCTTAGACGCTTAAACTTAACTCCCATTTAAAATTGGTCCAAGTTATTGGAACACCCTTTATATATATATATATATATATATATATATATATATATATATATATATATATATATATATATTGTCGTAGAATGGACTCTCGACGATATACCATATATAACTATTCGTTGAGGGAACTTCTTTAATTATCTTTAGAGTGCGTGGATGTCTGGCTGGACGATATTATGTATCTTCGATATGCTTAAGAAGTGGAACTGAGCTCAAGGATAATAATATTGCTATCATTAATAAAATAGAGTTTTATTAATAATAACTATCAACAACACACAAAACGGAAAATATTGACATAAACTGAGAATGGAAAGGGTCGTGGGGACTCGAGCTAATCCGAGGATTAAAAGATTTAAAAAGGTAAAACAAATATAAAGTTAAAGAGATGGGATGGTTCGCTAAACCATTTAAAGCACAGGGTAGAATTGACAAAAGGGTTAAATACTCAAAGGTAATGTTTGGCTTACGTAATTTATACTTGTTGTGCAGAGGAAGGCGGCGTGAAGGAATTTTCGGTCCCCTGGCGAGTTCCAGCCGAAGGGGGGGGGGAATAAAATGATCCTGACGTGGAGTCTTAGGAATGAGAACCTTTTCTCGACGAACGGCTTGAAGAACAATGGCTGTTCTACGTTGTTCTCTTCTGAACAACAGGGGGGGTAAGAATCGTCTCTTGTCTACGGGCTCAAGAACAATGGCTGTTCTAATGTTGTTCTCTTCTGAACAACAAAGGGGAAGGGTGAGAACCATTTCTTGGCGAAGGGGCTCTAAAGAACAATGGCTGTTCTACGTTGTTCTCTTCTGAAAAACAGGGGTGGGGGTTGGTGAGAACCGTTTCTTGTCAACGAGCTCGAACGAACAATAGCTGTTCTAACGTTGTTCTCTTTCTGAACAACAGGGGAAGGGTGAGAACCGTTTCTTGGCGAACGGGCTCAAGCGAACAATGGCTGTTCTACGTTGTTCTCTTCGGAACAACAGGAGGGGGGGTGAGAACCGTTTCTTGTCAACGGGCTCGAACGAACAATGGCTGTTCTAACGTTGTTCTCTTTCTGAACAACAAGGGGGAAGCCTTGTGGACTCGGCGTCACGAAGGCTCGAACCTTGGCACTCAAGGGATATTGACCTTCTTCTGGACAAGTGATGGTGAATCTCGAGGTCGAGGTCCCTTGGTGCACAAGGTGAGAGAGGGTCGTGCTGATGTTTCGCGACGAAAATCTGGATCTCCAATCTGCTCTTAGTGGTAAAGTTTCCATCTAAATAGTCGAGACACTCCCTTGGCGTGGGGGACAATGGAGTAGGAGCTTCGAGGGAATGCACAGCCGAGCCTGGGAACAATGCCTTATCTGCCCATAAGCCTAACTCAATCTGGCGTGATCGGCGGTTGGGGCGAACGGGGGGGGGGATGATAAGCCTCCTTGTTTAAACATTGACTCAGGTGGCTGCGATAAGGCGCTCAGCTTCAAAGCGAAGATGCACGTGGGGAGCATCGTGGTTTTAAATAACATGTGATAGTGGTTGAAATTAAAGCGGCCTCAACCCGTTCTATCACACCCCTCCATTCCGGGGGAAGTTGTCACTTCGAAAAAAAAGAGAGAAGGGACAACGATAGAGCTCCGTTGTGGGGAACTCGTTTTCTTGTACCAACCGTACCTTCCTGCACCTAACTAGTATTACCTCAATACATATGATTATTTTGATCTTTTGATTACAGGGGAAAATAACCTTTAATACAAACTTAATAAAAAAAAAGGGCATGGAACAATGAAATGATATAAAATTAGTATATACGGGACAAAATAATTTATACGTAAATAAATGAGTACAAATATATATACATCCAAAAAAAAATAGACATTGAGCGTTACAAAATTCAGACATATACATTAACTAATTATATTGCAAGAAAATCTAATTTAAGTCGTACTAGACGGTAAATACATACATGGAAATCCTCTACGCTATTCGGTAACGCATTCCTACTGAGTGCGTCAGCGACCTGGTTATCGGAACCTTTTATATAATTTATTTTAAATTGATACTCTTGCAAGAGTAAACTCCAGCGCATGATGCGGCCGTTGGAGCGTCGCACATTCCTAATATAGGCTAACGGACGGTGATCGGTTCCTATCTGCACTTCTTTTCCTATCAAGTACATTTTGAATTTGTCTATAACCCAGATAATTGATTGAGCTTCCTTCTCTATAGTGGCATATCTCTTTTCGCGTGGTAATAATTGACGACTAGCATATGCAACTGGATGACTCCTTCCGTCATCCTCGTATTGAAGGAGTACACCTCCAATGCCCTCGTTGGACGCGTCGGTCTTAATCCCAAAGGATTTTTCCGGGTTGGGCAACTTTAAAATGGGGGCAGAAATGAACTTACTCTTGAGCTGATTAAAATGGGAAACAGCGACATCATTCCAACGTAAACGATCGGGGAAATTCTTTTTTTTGAAGGGGGCTGAGGGGGGTCGAAATTGCAGCGAAATTCGGAACAAATCGCTGATAGTGAGAAGCTGATCCTAGGAACGATCTTAATTGCTTCTTTGTAATCGGGAGGGGCATGTCGGCGATTGCCTTAATCTTGTTCTCTTGGGGACCTAACTTGCTTTGTCCTATTTTGAAACCCAAATATTTTATGGTTTCGTGGGCAAAATGGCATTTGCTGGGGCCAATGGTGAGGCCATTTTCGCGCAGTCGCTCGAAAAGAGCTAATAGGGTGGTTAAATGGTGACTCCATTCAAATAGTTCTTGTAGCTGACTCTTTGATGTGGTGTCAGCTGCGCGTCAATATCCAGGTCAGAGGGTTCCGGAGACTCGCCTGGTAGGGAAGGAGGAGGGTAATCGGCATCAGGTTGGATGCACACTGTCTGTATTACATTAAGGGACTCCGCGGGGTAATCTTCTTCAAGTGCCGATGTTTCGTCCAGTGCTACGAACGTATCTCCATGGGCGCGTTGGGGGTACTTTTTTTCTTGGGGTCCACGGACAGTCTCCGTGTCCTTGTCTTGAGCCTTATTACCTAAGGGTGATAGTAATTCACACTCCTTTTTTGCCGTCCTAAGGTCCTGGTTAAGGATATCCGAGAATTCGGACGGTATCGGGGTTCTGAGGGGGACGGGCTCCTGGGCTTCTTTCTTAGCTCGGCCTCGAGGAAGGGCGGCCTGAGACACAGGGTCAGGACTTACTTGGGGGCTCTGTCCTATAAGTACGGAACAGAATTGTATGGGTGCTGAAATGACTTCAGCCCAGCCATCATAATATTGACACTGCAGGTAACATCTAACGACGGGGAATTGGTTCGCCCACCCAAGGTAGTCATGTACCACCGCAAATTTTTCGTGGTTAGGGTCCACTGGGGGGAGGAGTTCGTCGGACACGATGAAACACGTACATCCTGTGTCCCTGACGAGAGTCGATACTCGGCAGCCGTTCACGCTGCCCTCCTCAAATTTCAAAGTTCCCGATGAACTTTTATCAAAAATAAAATTTACCTGGTGGCCTGACGGAGGGGGAGAAGTTGCTGCTTGGGTCTGCACCACCGGGGGAGCCGGGGTGGCATTAATCTGGTGAAATTGGTGGGCTGGTCCGCTTTTAAGCCTAGAATTTTGGGGGCAATTCCAGCTCATGTGGTTTTCTACACCACAGGTGAAGCATATGATTGGTCGCTTCGGGAAGAGAGATGGAGGAGAAATCTCAACGGGAGGTTTGGAGTCCCATTGTTGGTTTTGGGGAAAGAAGTTTTGGGGTTTTACGGGGCTCGGAAACTTCGTCGACTTTCCTGTGAAGGGGCGCGAATCCTTCCTTCTTTCCTTGTAGGGGGATTGGTGAGAAGTTCGATTCTCCTTTGGGTATAAATTATGGCTTGGGGCATAGACATCCGCTTCTTCGGTACATTCTTTAAAGGTCTGGCACCGACGATCCTTGACGAACGCGCGGATCTCCGTCTGGAGAGACGCCAAAAATTGATCTCGCAACATGAAGTCTGTTAAGGACTCGTAGTTCGGATCAACCTTTGAGGATTCTAACCAAAATTTAAAATTCCTTTGAAGAATGTATCCGAATTGGCGGAACGTCTGTCCGGGTTTAATACGACCTCCTCGAAATTCTTGGCGGTAGAAATCGGGAGTCATATTATGAGTGGCCAATAACAAAGCTTTTAAGGTGCTGTAGTTAATTGTACACTCAGATGGTAAAGATATAAAAATTTCGCGCAATTTACAATTTAACAAGGGAAGTAATCTGGCTACACCTTCAGCCTCCAGATCCATGTTATTGATTTCGAGGATCTTTTCGAAGTGGGCTAAAAATGCTCCGAAATCCTTTCTATCCTTGAAATTGGGGAGCTTTATTGAGAGATTGGGGGGGGGGGGCTTCCGAACGGGAACTGGCTGACTGTATCTCTGCTTCAACACGAGCTAATTCAATCTGATGGTGAAGCTCAGCTTGTCTTTTCCGTTCCTCTCTTTCTTCTCGTTGGATTTCTCTTCCTCTTTCTTCTCGTTGGATTTTTCTTTCTCTTCCTTTTTCTTCTCGTTGGATTTCTCTTTCTCTTTCTTTTTCTTTTTCTTCTCGCTCTTTTCTTTGCTCCTCTTGAACATACTCAATTAGTTCTTTTCCGGAAAGTCCCAAGGATTCTCCTTGCGCTTTAAAGATTTCGAACTGAGTCATCTTTGCACTTAAGGGTGCAATAGTCAACCAACTAAAATTCCTTGCAACAAGAATTATGCCTTCTAGAGAATAAGCCTACCTAAATATGGGCACTGACCTATTCGTACTTGGTTTCTCGATCTAAAATAACCACTGACTAAAATCACCCCCCAAAAAAACACAAACAAATTATTATAACAGTTCCTTGAGCTACTCCAGGTTCTTAAGTTTAAAAAAAAAGGGGATAGCAATCGTTAAAACAAAAGGGAACTACTATACTTTATTATTATAACGAATAACACTATGCTTTACTCGACTGAGACCAGTGTTTGCAAAGATATAGCGTTAAACCTTACACACTGGATCCTAAATTTAAATAGTATATATATATATTTATATATATATATATATATATATATATATATATATATATATATATATATATATATATATATATATATATATATATATATATATATGTCGTAGAATGGACTCTCGACGATATACCATATATAACTATTCGTTGAGGGAACTTCTTTAATTATCTTTAGAGTGCGTGGATGTCTGGCTAGCCGATATTCTGTATCTTCGATATGCTTAAGAAGTGGAACTGAGCTCAAGGATAATAATATTTCTATCATTAATAAAATAGAGTTTTATTAATAATAACTATCAACAACACACAAAATGGAAAATATTGACATAAACTGAGAATGGAAAGGGTCGTGGGGACTCGAGCTAATCCGAGGATTAAAAGATTTAAAAAGGTCAAACAAATATAAAGTTAAAGAGATGGGATGGTTCGCTAAACCATTTAAAGCACAGGATAGAATTGGCAAAAGGGTTAAATACTCAAAGGTAACGTTCGGCTTACGTAATTTATACTTGTTGTGCAGAGGAAGGCGGCGTGAAAGAATTTTCGGTCCGCTGGCGAGTTCCAGCCGAAGGGGGGGGAATAAAATGATCCTGACGTGGCGTCTTGGGAATGAGAACCGTTTCTCGACGAACGGCTTGAAGAACAATGGCTGTTCTACGTTGTTCTCTTCTGAACAACCAGAGGGGTGAGAACCGTCTCTTGTCTACGGGCTCAAGAACAATGGCTGTTCTAACGTCGTTCTCTTTCTGAACAACAGGGGAAGGGTGAGAACCGTTTCTTGGCGAACGGGCTCAAACGAACAATGGCTGTTCTACGTTGTTCTCTTCTGAACAACAGGGGGGGTGAGAACCGTTTCTTGTCAACGGGCTCGAACGAACAATGGCTGTTCTAACGTTGTTCTCTTTCTGAACAACAAGGGGGAAGCCTTGTGGACTCGGCGTCACGAAGGCTTGAACCTTGGCACTCAAGGGATATTGACCTTCTTCTGGACAAGTGATGGTGAATCTCGAGGTCGAGGTCCCTTGGCGCACAAGGTGAGATAGGGTCGTGGTGATGTTTCGCGACGAAAATCTGGATCTCCAATCTGCTCTTAGTGGTAAAGTTTCCATCTAAATAGTCGATACACTTCCTTGGCGTGGGGGTTAATGGAGTGGGAGCTTCGAGGGAATGCACCGCCGAGCCTGGGAACAATGCCTTATCTGCCCATAAGCCTAACTCCATCTGGCGAGGTTGGCGTGAGGGGGCGAACGGGGGAAGATAAACCTCCTTGTTTAAACATTGACTCAGCTGGCTGCGATAAGGCGCCAAGCTTCAAAGCGAAGATGCAAGTGGGAAGCATCGTGGTTTTAAATAACATGTGATAGTGGTTGAAATCAACGCGGCCTCAACCCGTTCTATCATATATATATATATATATATATATATATATATATATATATATATATATATATATATATATATATATATATATATATATATATATATATATATATATATATATATATATATATATATATGCGGTTAAGGTAATGGCAAAATTAGACAACTGCTCTGCTTCAGGTCCAGCAGGTGATCCTATCCTCCTTGAACTGGATAGGATCACCTGCTGGACCTGAAGCAGAGCAGTTGTCTAATTTTGCCATTACCTTAACCGCACCAATTTGTCTTGGATATTTTTCCATATATATATATATATATATATATATATATATATATATATATATATATATAACAATTTCCCTAAAACTACGGCAAACTCTTAAATTGCTGAACAATATTGGAACCTCCTTGCTTAAAATATCTTCCAACCAACTTTGCTCTTCCTCATTATGTTTTCGTTCTCGCCTCCAATGGTTATAATTTACTTATTACCATTGTGATTCCTTTAACATCTCTTTCGCACTTTGTTCTATTAATATCACATTAAATAACTTTTATTTTACATCTACTTAATATCCTGTTAACATTATATATCCTATTAACATCTATTTGTTTTTCTGTTACTATTAATTCGATTACCAATTATTATCTTGTGAATTGCCATTTTTAATTCTTTTACGTATCCCTTAATTTATAACTTGTATGCTAATTTACATCTATTATGTAACCAATCAATTATCTGTGTTCCACTTGTCAATTCCAAAATACATTATATTTTTTCTAGGATTATCTATTCAAACCCTTCGTGTCCACCGAATTCCATCACGTAGCCCGAATCTTAAAATTCAACCTTCATTTCTATCAATCTAATGTATGTGTACAGGATATTGTATTTATATGCTATCTAAGTAAACCATATAATTACCAGTATACATACAAATGGTGCCCAGAATTTAATATATCTCCCGTCAATCAATAAATATAAATATCATGCGCAAATAAGAAATTTCAAAACTCCTCGTGGCCATCCAAGTTTTCCCTTCCTTCGAACGCCCATTTTCATTCAAGCATTTCATTTTTGTATCAAGTTTTATCGACAGCATCCTTCTCCCAATCATTACAATTCCTATTAATTTAAATTAAATAATATCCCTCAAATACAAAGAGTGAATAATTTCCTCTTTATACTAAAATTTTCTCCTTTTTTTCACGTTTCCGTCGCGTGAATAATCAGCCCGCGCGCGCGCACACACACACACACACACACACAAATATATACACACATTTGAATTTCCTCGCATTCTTTCACGCACATCAATTCTAAAATTCATCCATTCTACCAAATACGATAATTTTCATTAACAAACGTCACATACACCTAAAAAAGGATCACACTGTTAAACCAATCATCGGCTAATACTTCGGTGAATGACCAAACGTATTCAACTATGCAATCTTTAATCGAAGTATAGCAAGATTTATTCAAAGTCCCACTGCTGGTTTATGATGCAACAAACCCAGTCGCTTGGCTTGACCTTGGTGACTTAATTCTCCGCCCTCAAGCCATAACAGAAGAAGAGAAGATTGCTGCCATGATCAAAAAAGTTCCAATAAGTATATCTTCATCAAGTTTAGGGATATCTTATTTAATGGGGAAAAAGTGGAGGGTATAACGAATTGAGGGATGCCTTCCGAAACGAATTTTGGAAGTCACAATGTGAAGACTTAAGGGAACTCCTTAATAGTATTAAGCGGCTCCCTTAAGTCTTCAACTCAAGAGATAGGAGATAAGTGTCCCACTACTAGCTTCTTAAATCTTTTTAAAGACCTTATCAGGACAAAATTTGCGCAATCCGACCTTTTCGACCCTCACCGAAATTTCATGCGGGGAGTCCTAGAGTATATTAGGCCCCTAATTCTTGTCATACCGACCAATGTTGACCAGCTGGCAAAAGCAGCCGAACAGCTGTATAAAAATCCTTATGTAAATTGGGGCAGCGTACAAAATCACGACCCTAAGCCTAATTCTTCCATTTCGCAGGTTCGGGTAACGCAGAGTTCAGCTTGTGAGCGACCAGAACGTGGCGAAATTTCATCTCCCCTAACGAGGGATTTAGCTGCCACGTTATCGAGGATTGAGAGTGACCTCAGCCGGTTGAAACTGCAGCAATTGGGCACAGAGTGAACCACGGTACGGGCATGGTGAGCGGAAATATAGGACCCGTCCGAGTTCCCATAAAATAAACCAACGAGAGAACCTCAGCACAAATGGTTAGATGCAGCAATTTTCATATTCTTCTTCCGCCTATTCTCACCATAAGCTTTAACAACAAAAGGGTATCTGTTGGTACCATCAAAGGTATGGTAACAATGCTGTACGCTGTACACAGTCTTGTAACCACCATTATGTTTTTTACCATGCTGCGCCTAGTAGTCTCCCAACGCATGAAGTAACTTTCAACTAATCAACTCAATGGTGCTGGCACCACAACAAATATGGAGCGCAAACTGTAAAATGCTTACAACTGGTACCACCTACTTCATCTAATCTCAACTCTCCACTCCCCGCACATCACTCTTGTCAACCAAACTCTTCAAATTTTCAAACTTCAATTTCAACCTCAAATTGTCCTTTAAACTATAAAAGCAGGGGACAAAAGGGTCTACATCCCCTGCCCTCACTTCACTTGCTCATATGAGTCCTCGCTTTCGCATTTTTGACGCGCTTTCTGGTTTCTCATTCCTGATGGACACTGGTGCAGAATGCAGTGTCATACCAATTCTTAAGTGCAACAAAGCTTGTGCTCCCTCAGTTTTAGTTCTGAAGGCAGATAATTCGACCAATATTAGGACATATGGAACACGTAACTTTCAAGTCTCACTCGGTCTCTGTAGAGTTTTTCGATGGACCTTCGTCATGGCTGAGGTAGATGATCCAATATTGGCCCTCGATTTCCTTTCGGCTCACGACCGCTTAGTCGATTCTCGTCACATCAAGCTTGTCGATCGCAAAACTTTACTCACTGTTTCAGATTCGTACTTACCTTCATAGAGTTCCCTCCTTTCTATTGATCACCCACCCACCGAGCCCCCATTTCAGCGCATTCTTCAGGAGTTTCCTGAACGCACCCTTCCACCTTCGAAAATAGGCCCATAAAACAGTGTGGTGCATCGGATCGAGATAATAGGAGGTCCTGTATGCCCCTGACCTCACCGTATAGCCCCAGGTAGACTTTATGCAATGCATGACGAATTCCAATTCATGATGGCTGCTGGCATTTGTATGCCTTCCTCTTCAACTTGGGCCTCCCCACTCCATATCGTTCTCAAATCTTCGCTGGGGTAGTTCAGAGCAGTTGGCGATTACAGAGCCTTAAATGCGATAACAACCCCGGACCGTTATTCATTGCCTTACATAGCTGATTTCACTTCATCTGTCTCCGGCTGTACAATCTTTTCTTGTTTTGATTTGTTCGTGTTTTCAACCAGATCCCTATTCACCCATACGATATTTCAAAGACTAGCATCACCAATCCGTTTGGTTCTTTTGAAATGGTTAGAATGCCCTATGATTTGAGAAATTCTGGCCAGACCTTCCAGTGTTTCATGGACCAAGTTCTGAGAGGTCTTCCCTTTGTCTTTTGCTACATTGATGACCTGCTAATAGCATTTTCCTCGCTCGGGGAACACCTTTCTTAACTTCGTCAAGTCTTTTCTCGCCTTCAAGAGTACGGTATCGTACTCAACACTTCTAATTGTCTTTTTGGTGTCTCGCAACTCTACTTCTTGGGACACCATGTTTCTAGTGTCGGGATTAACCCTCTCGATGACAAATTTACCACGATGCGCAACTTTTCCAACCCCACATCACGAAAACAACTCAGACGTTTCTGTGGCATGATCAATTTCTACCAAAGATTCATTTTAAATTGTGTCCAGGTCATGCAACCTCTCAAATCCATGCTATTTAAGACCAAAAAGAACTCTCCTCTTGAGTGGTCTAATGAGGCTTGCGATTCGTTTTCCCGCACAAAAGAGGGTATTACCCACACTGTGAAATTGGCTCATCTTTCTCCAGAATCCCTATCGCGTCGCTTCAGGCGCATCTTCAACTCACATAGGTGCAACCTTGTACTAGAAGATGTCTGACCTTTTGCAACCTCTTGTTTTCTTCTTTCGCTCTCTTTCTGACTCTCAGAAGAGATATAGTACGTTCTCACGTGAGTTGCTTGGTATATACCTCGCAATTCGTCCCTTCAGTTTATATTTGGAAGGGCGTTACTTCACTATTTTCACTGACTATAAGCCTTTGGTCGGTGCTTGCTCGTCTCGTTCCACTTCTTCGGTGCGTACTGCAGTTGATACTCGTCACTTTGACTTTATTCTGCAGATGACGAGTGATATTCGATATGTTCCTGGCTGTTCAAACGTCGTACCAGACACACTTTCTCGCATTTCCGCGATTTTGGCACCCAACTCTCTCACATTCGGCAATAGTGCTGGCAAAGTAATCGGATGAAGACACGTAAATACTATGTCACTCTTCTCAACTATTTGTTAGCCGAGTCGAATTACCAGACAGTCCTTCCAGGCGCACCCTGGTTGACTATTTATTGCCTGACTGTCATCCTCCTCACCACCTAAAACCTGCCTTTATTGAAAATGTTCATCTTGAGCACCCTTTCCTAATTCTTCTCCCATTTCAACCCTTCATGTTCAAGGACGTCCCCAAAATAACCCCAAAACGACCCTTACAAACACCACTGATACACAAACTTCACCTTCCGTTTGGCTTCCTCCATGTTTTGTGTTGCAGGTTATATTTTGATTTTATCAATTTTATTTTGGAACGTTCCAACTGGCGAATGTAGCTTTTTGTATATGGTTGGAGATTAAAGATCAGTTGAAGATCGATTTTATTTTTTACAACTAATATGAGTTTTGGCCGTGATCTTTCGCTTTTCCTAAGGCATCTTCAGACGGAAGTCTTCGTTATTATTGAGGCTGCGTTGATTTGGTGTTTCCCTTGGTTTTGCCTCCTTTACTGGTGAGGTAGCTCATTGGTTGTTGCGAGCAGCGAAAAATGAAATTGATTTTCGTTATCTGGTGCTTTTATAGGTCAAAGTCAGAGTAATATGTTCCTTTAACAGAAAAAATAAAGTAGTAGTATATACCGTGAGGTCCCTACCTGCTGCAAGGGCCGAAAGGCCGCTGATTAGGGCAAGTTTATGGTACGGGGTGTGCTGGACCGTCGACTCTAGTTACCTTCCTCTACTACACATATAAGGTGGCTAAGCCTGCACTATCCTCTCTGGTTAAAGCTCAAGGAAAATTTCGGACCGGTGGCGGGGCTTGCCTCTCACCATCGCCATGCGGCAAGGGGATTTCGCCTTTGCCATCTTTGTAGCCGCTCTCGGGCAGCTCCACCTATGAAAAGGAGTTGCCCGCTGTGATTATTCCTCTCCTATGCCTACGGGTGCGGGGGTTTTCCCGTCACCACATTCTGTGGTATTGCCCATGGATGACTCCATCTTTCGACAAATTGCAGTCCCCCCCCCTTATTCTATCACAAGGTAATGCCAAGAGAGTATGACGTTGGCCCACAGACGACCGCTTCCGGTGAGTGCCGCCCGATAGGTCCAACCAAATCCCAGACGTCAGTATCTTCCATAGGGTAGAACCTGGGTTCCGTGCTAAACACCAAACCAAAGTCTGCCCCTGTGCAAGCATCACTTCAGACGGCTCGGGCCCCTGAGGACTCACGAGGAAAAGAAAGATCTCTCCCCTGGCTAGTGTCCCTCCGACAGCTAAGACCTTATCCATCTCGGAGAATGATCTTGATGAGGCTAGTCCATCCAGCCTAGGGGGTCCTTCCGGAGGTGCAGAGAAGCAGGATCATTCGTCTCTCTCTTATCCCCAAAATAAAAGAAGCAAGAAGAGGACTAAAGGTTCCTCTCACTCCGGAGGGAGTCTCCGCGGACGGATGGGTAAGCTGCCGTTTAGGAAAGCAACCATGCCAAGATCGGCCCATAGTTTGGGAGTCTTAGACCAAGACCAAAGTCGTAAGTGCGCTGAGCGGAACCTGGATTCATCGAGGCTCATCATTGAGAGACTACCTGGCGTTTACAAGCCCGCTGGTTGCAAATGCTTTCTGGTTATTTGCTCCACTGATGGCAGCATGTTGGCCAATGGCAACATGATCCATCAGAAGAAAGCATTAGCTAGCTTTATTGGTAGAGAGCCGACTGTGCCCCTGTTTCTTGTGCAGATCTCCCCGAAGCGGCCATGATAAGGGCCCTTTGGACAATTATTCTCACGCCATGAACTCCATGAAATGAGTTGTCTACGTGACGGAACTCTGTGTCTACTTCATAGATGACATCACCTTAGAGCTAGCCGACCATGGTACGGTAAAAGTCGAACGTGTGATGAGAAGACAGGGAGGGGGCTCAAGTGCCACACCTATACTCTTCTTCACTTTCGATTGTAACAGGCCACCTGAGTTGGTGCTTGCCGGTTGGTCTACCTACGGCGTGAAAGCATTTGTGCCCCTGCCGCGGAAGTGCTACTACTGCCACCGCTTTGGCAATACGAATCACTCCTGTAGACATTAAAATCCGGTTTACTCAAAGTCTGTGCAATAGGTTCCAAGGCTGCGAACGAAAAGTTCCTATCGTGTAAGGACAGGTGTGAGAATTGCGGCGAGCCACACTCAGCTTCTTCGGAGCAATGTGGTGCATATCTCATGGAGAAGGAAATCCTGGCCGTTCAGGCTACTGATCGGCTCTCATTTTGCGAGGCTAAGGACTTGGTCCTGACACACCCGGCACTGCCTGGGACCTCTTATCCCTCAATTCTAAAAAAAAGGCAGCCCTCCAGCCTATGAGCGCGGTCAGTTCCGCGTTATTTCGGAACCCTTCTGCGGGTTGTACTCATCCCGGGCGCTTTGTATGAAACAGCTGGTCACATCCTGCCTCAGTTAAAACCAAGGGTTCCCCTCCTTCCCCAGCGTGACCGTTTCCCGTAAGGCAAAACGGCCGCTCGCCTCCACCGAGTCGTTAGGCTGACAGGAGGAAACATCTCTGAAGTTGGTAGTGAGGCAGTCTTCTGGGCTTCCTAAAGCTGCCTCCGAAAGAAGGACAGTACCAAATGAGGACACATCCAGGGATGGACTCAAAGACGCATGATCCTCCAAAGGAGAGACACCGCCTCCGAAGCCACTCTGCCAACTTAAGGTTTTAAGAAAGAAGGTGGAAAAGACTTGCATAGCGGGCCCAACCTCTCCCGATAATTCCTCGAAAGCGACAAGGCCTTGTTCGGAGGAGTTCTTCCTCCGTGAAGGTCTTCTCTTCGCAGAGGCCCCCCTGCATCTCTTGTGAGCTGGATGTGGAGAGCATACTCCTTCAATGGAATTGCCGAGGACTCCGAACCTACTGACAGCGGCGGCGGGTGCTCATCTCCTCCCGCTTTCCCTTAGCAAACATTTTACAGGAGACCATGTTGGGCGCGTGTCCCCTCCCCACCTCTCGGTGTATAAGTTTAGCGATCCCTACATCACCTGATGTGGGCTGCCTCATCTATCTGTTTTGATCTATCCCTGTGATCCCAAGATGCCCAGCGTGATTTGGGGTGGGAGGTGGTCAATGATCTGCATGGCAGTGATCACTTTCCAATTCAAATATCATTTTATGGAACGTTGGAAAGAGGGTATTTTCCTAGACCCTGCAAATGGCTACTGTGCTCGCTTTTCGCAAACCAAGGATAGATCACTCTAACCAGGCTAGTTTCCGCCCAATCTCCCTAATCGGCTGCGTGTACAAGTTGAGGGAAAAATTGGTAAATGTTAGACTAGCCTTTTACCTGAACAGTAGTGACTAAATGTCTTCCGCAAGTTCCACTCCACGTCGCATACTCTGCTCCGACTCTTTTTGCTACGGTCAACGTGGACGCTATTCCGAAGCGCACATGTTCCGGTTTTCCTTGTTCAATACTAAGGTGGTGCATATCTGCCAGCAACCATGGCTCCACCTAGACTTGGACTTGTTCCAAAACAGGGATTGACTGGAAGTTGTGGATTCACATCCTTTGCTTGGTCTTGTTTTAAACAGACGAATCACCTGAGATGGTCATATTCTCAGCCTTGGGGTCTCTTGTATTCACGCCATGGGCATTCTTTGTTCCGTGACGATCAGTACCTGGGGTGCTGATAGCACTACTGCCTTTCTTTTCTAAGCCCTTTGGTTTTAGGGCGGGGAAAGTCCTTTGAGAACTCGGTGTAGCTCTCGGAGCGGTGGCACCTCTGTTTCTACCCAGGACGCCACCCTAGAGGGTGCCATCTTTGAATATTTGTTGCCACGCCTCTTCTTCCAAATCTTCCACGGCACCGGGAGTATTGCCTTTGGCTATTTTAGAGCACATTTAGTGTCACGCTGGATCCATGCCAGTGTATACGGATGGCTCCAACTCCCAGGAGCGGGTGGATTTCCACGCCATATTCCCTTTTTTGAAGTCAGCGGGGCTCTACCAGGCGTGACGTCTGTTTTTACGGCCGAGCTAGTTGCAATGCACCACTCGGTCTGGAAGATGGCGCATCGTGCCCGTTTCGAAGATCGGATTCTGATGTCAAGAGACTCACAAAGCGCCTTTGTGCTCTCCGGGAATTAGAATCTCTACACGCCCTAGTTCACTTTATCCGTGACGCCACGGTTTTGGCGAGCCGGGTGGATGACGAAATTATCTTCTATTGGGTTCCTGGACATGTGGAAATTGCGGAGCATTAGCGCAACGATGATAAAACAAAGAGTTCGCGAGGACAGGGCAACCAGACCAGCGTTTGGCTCTTCCTTACTCCGACTACATGGCAGGAATCAGGGCGACCTGCAGGCTTCTTGGCAAAGAAGATGTGAGACGGCCGAGGGGAACCTAAAGGGTAATACTTGAGTTTATGGGCGCACCCTAGGGGGCGCTCTTCTGAGCTAAAATTTATTCCTTACGACGTCACATGGTAGCCTAATCTGGAAAGGCCAATTACGGCGTTTTATTTATTGTTATTTTGTTTTTAGCCTTTATTCTTTATTATTTAGTAAATGCTTGCACTTCTACTATATTATATTATTCAGTAATGTATTGATTTTTTTATGTTTAGTAATGTATTAAATTTTTTTAGGTTTCGTTTACCTAAATTCATCCATTATTTTCACACCCTGCAACCTTTAATTCGACCTTATTTCAAACATTAGCAACCTTTAAGCCAATCAGTTAAAAGAACGTGATTCATGTGCATTCGGTTTGTTGGACCTTAATACGACTTTTGTTAATTTCTCGGTCAATTTTGGCTATGGGAAAATAATTTAACAATTGTTCTGAGTAAATGCCATTTTGCATTTAGCACCATATTCTATTTAGGCCTCTGCATAGGGAATAACCAACTAGCTCCTCAGAAAGATAAGATCCAAGTCATCGTCAAAATGCCGCTGCCCACGACCAAGAAACAGTTGAGGTCATTCATGGGTTCCGCCTCATTTATTGGTGATTCATCGAGAGTTTTGCAAACCCGTTCCGCTCCCCTCTGCGAACTCCTGAAAAAGAAGGCCCTAGAAGAACTCTTGTGGACTCCGCTGTCAATGGACAGTTTCAACCATCTCAAAGGTAAATTAGTGTCGGCCCTGATATTATGGTTGCCCAATCCTCCCTGAACCATTTGGCATCCGGACGGGTGCAAGCAATAATGGTATAGTTTGTGTGCTAATCAAATATGGGAACAATAACAAGAGTTTTCTTATCACTTACGCCATGCGAAAGTTGTAACCATACTGTGTTTGAACGAGAAGCCATCGCAATAATTTGGAGAATTCAAAAATTCAAAATGTTCTTAATAGGAAAAGTGCTTATGATAGAGACAGACCACAAACCTTTGTCTTATCTCAGAAACATTAAAAAATAATAATGGCCGATTAATGCGTTAGAGCTTGTTCCTCCAGGAATTCCAATTCAGAGTATCGTATATCTTGAGCCTACTAATTTTTTTATTTTCTGTATATATGTTCAGTCTAAATTTCTGTAAGGGTAAGGAAAAGTGTACCCCATTTGTATTTATCTTTCTGTTAAACTATCTGTAAATTATTATGGAACCGAGGCAGATGCGCCTCCCTCCCGAAATTAATTGTTAATAATTGTGGTTATTGTAAATTAGTTTTTTTCTTTATGACAATGATTGACCCATGTATATTTTCTCCAGTCCCTCTATTGGTATTTATTTTGTGTGTTATTTTGTGTTCCCTTTTCTAATGAAATAGCATGTATTTTTTTTTTTCTTATTTTGTGATGCGAATTTATTATACACAACCTTTTTTCCATTACCTGTAATGTCACTTCTTCCGGAAGTTCCATTTTATGGGGAGAGGAGATGTCAGAGAGAGAGAGAGAGTCACACGGACGCAGAGACCTAGGGATTATCTTAAAGACGAGAAGACCTTCAATCGGTGTCTTTGGGTAAACTTCCGAGGCGATAAAACGAGCTGAGACTAGCCAAACTGGAGCCCGAGAAAAGATAGGCGAGGATGGGCGAAGTTTACGTCCGCCGTGCCCCTTCAGATGAAGGTGGACCCGCTTCCGTCGGCAAGCGAAATCGCTTCCGGCGACCCCGTATATAATTCCTAGCACGGGCATAAGAAAATCAGTATTCTTCAATATTCGCAAGAATCAGCTAAGGAAACGACGCGCAAATTCTCAAGCGACTCCCGCACCCAAAGGGCTCGCAGGCAAGAAACATTTATTCAGAATTAACGACAGTCAAGCAACGTGAAGACTCGTCCTTCTGCAATAACCAGCTCAGCTCCTTCCGGCAAGAATACCCCTTCAATCCAAAACCCTCGAGGCTCACCACGAAAATTGTAAGAAAACTACGTTTTTTCATAATCAACTTGGAAGAGGGGTGACGCTATTCGACCTCTAAGATTCACTCATAATCCCCCTCCTCCCGGTTTATTTCTTGTCCACCCAAGTGATATTGGGATCGGTAGAGCGTAAGTTTGCTTTGAGCGTTCGATGCAAATGTTTCATGGCCGAGTTGCTTTTGGGGTGGTAGCTTGTGGTACGAAGGCGAAAGGAACCAATAACTGCCATGAGTACATCCCATTGGTGGGACTCAAATTGACTACCACGGTCAGTCATAATTGTGGAATGGACACCAAAACGAGCAACCCAGCCTGAGATAAAGGCTTGAGCGACGGTGTATGCTCGGATGTATGGAATAGCGACAACCTCTGGTCCACGAGTGAAACGGTCGATCATGGTGAGAAGATAGGTGTAACCACGAGAGCAAGGCAAAGGGCCGACAAGATCGACGTCAATGGATCTAAAATGGGACGAAGGCAATGAAAAAGGAACCAGAGGAGTCTATGTGTGGCGTTGAACCTTAGCACCCTGACAAGGAACACAAGAGTGGGTCCATTTGGCCACTTCGGCGTTCATGCCTGGCCACATAAAACGTTGTGCAATGAGCTTGCGAGTAGCTCGCATTCAAGGATGAGAAAGGCCGTAAGTTTGGTTAAATATGTACCGACGATAAGCGAGAGGAATAAGAGGACGAGGACAGTCCAGCAATGAATAATCGATCAGGATACGCCTTAAAGGACTGCCTGGTAAGTCGACCTCGCGAACGACGAGTTGAGAAGAGTGACGCAGTGTTTTCGTGTCTTCATCCTGTTCCTGAGCAAACGCTATTGTCGCATAGTCATGTGCGCATGAGAGAATTGCGTGCCCGAAATTTAATAAATGCGAGAAAGCGTGTCCGGTACGACGTTTAAGAGCCAGGAACTTATTGAATGTCACTTGTAAGCTGCAATATGATGTCTAGATGACGAGCATCGACTGCAGAGTGCACGGAAGAAATGCTATGAGAGGAAAATGCACCAACCAATGGTTTGTGATCGGTGGAAACAGTAAATTCACGTCCTTCCAAGTATTGTCGGAAGTGACGGAGGGAGAGATATATCCCGAGCAGCTCTTGTGAAAAAGTGCTCGATCTCTCTTGAGAAGGAGTTAAAGATTTTGAGAAGAACGAGAGAAGTTGCCATGAGTCACCAACCTTTTGTTGCAAGGTTGCACCTACATGGGTGGCTGACGCATCCCAGGCAACGCTTATATGGGCCCCTGGGAAAGTATGGGCCAGTGAAACAGTGGAGGCAATAGCCTCTTTGATGCGAGAAAAAGATTCACACGGCTCGAAAAACCATGACAGTCGAGAGTTCTTCTTGGTGAATGAGAGTGGAGTGTAGAGTGGTTGCGTTATTTTTGAAACGTCGGGAATAAATCTATGGTAAAAGTTAACCATCCCACAGAACCGACGAAGTTGCTTTAGTGAAGAAGGTCGAGGGAAATTCCAATAACAGCAACTTTATCCTCGAGATGACTAATTCCGTCAGGAGAAGCATAATGTACAAGAAATGAGAGTTGTGCGACACCAAATAAGCACTTAGAAGTGTTGAGTACGATACCATACTTTTCAAATCGAGCGAAAAGCTGACGAAGGTGACCTCGATGTTCTTCTAAAGGCGAAGATGCTATTAGGAGGTCGTCTATGTAGCAAAATACGAAAGGAAGATCTCTTAGAACTTGATCCATAAAACGTTGGAAGGTCTAACCACTGTTGCGAAGACTATAAGGCATTCGGTGCATGGCGAAGGAACCAAATGGCGTGGTGATAGCTGTCTTTTGTGTGTCATCTGGGTGAATAGGGATCTGGTTGAAAGCACGAACCAGATCGAGTTGAGAAAAGATTGAACAACTGAAGAGAGCAGAGTTGAAGTCAGACAGGGAGGGGCATAGGATATATCGCGAGAATAGTAGAGTCATTTAGTCGCATGTAATCCCCTACAGCTCTGTACTTACCCGGAGTGAATTTGGGTACTATATGAAGCGGAAAAGCCCAAGGAGAAGTAGAAGGGCTAGCTATGTCAGCCTTGACCATGAAGGTGAACTCTTGCTTCATTAAAGCGAGTTTATCTGGGGCTAGTCGACGTAGGCGGGAGAATACGGGCCCTCCAGTCGTCTCTATCTGGTGAACAATGCTGTGTTTAATAGGCCTGTCTTTTAAGGAAAGAATACTAAGGCCAGGAATCTCCTGAGGAAAATGCTGAATTTGGGGATCGATTGATGGAAAACGGACAGAGAGGAGAGAACTGTGCGACGGGAAAAATTAACCCGAAACTGTGAGTGATGCAGTTCGATCAATAAGCTTGCAGTTACGAAAATCGACCAAAAGGTCGTAGGCAGAAAGAAAATCGAGTCCCAAAATAGGAACGTCAACATCAACAACAATATAGGTCCATCGAAAAAAATCTACGGAAGATGAGAGACAATTGAAGGATACGCCTTCCATAGGTCCTTATATCCAAGGAATTAGTGGCTTTAAGGACAAGATCAGAGGATGAACAAGCTTTATCGTCCAGAGAAGCTGGAATAACACTACATTGAGCACCAGTGGCTACTAAATATGAGAAACAAGAGAGTGGGTTATAAATGCAAAATGTTGGATCGACCTGAGATGAAGGAACGGCAGAGGTGATAGCTCCATTGATCACTTGCGTTTTCAGTTTAAAGTAGAATTGGGATTATTAGGATGAGAAGATTGAGAAGAGTGAATTAGTTGTTGAGGAGATGAACGTGGTGGATGAGCATTAGAAGAAGGAGGTACTGGTATTAAATATGTGCAGAGCTGTAAGCACTTTACGGCTTGTGCACCATATTTGTTGTAGTCCCATCACCAATTAGTTGGCTGGATGAAAGTAACACTAGGAGCAATACAACAGTGAGAAGGACGAAATTGTTAAGAACGAGCAGGTAGTTGAGAATAGGATGAGTAGTAATATTGGCAAGGCTGTATACAGTGTACGGCGTTACCATCAAACTTCCCATGGTACCAGCAGAGATTCTTTGGTTGAAAGTGGGGAAGATTAGGTAGAGAGGGATAGGCGGAAATTTTTGAGTAAATGAATGCCGCGCCTCACCTCTTGTGCTGGAATGTCCTCGTTCGTTTCGTCTTCGAGAGGACAAACGGCGCCTGTCGTTCCGTTCACCCTTGTGACAGTGCTCTCGCGCGGTCCCACATTGGAGTTTCAGATGTTTTAGCTTCCCTTCAACCCTCTCCAACATGGTAGTTCACTCCCGCGCCGGGGGGAAATAGGCGTTACAAGAGTCCAGTCGGTTTTCTGCAGACTCCGTAGATAACCTGACCTTTGTCTGACGATAACGAGAAGACGAGTGGACTATATTTGTCAGCGAACATTAGGGCGAGGTAGGTTGATGCTGATCGGTCGGTTTAAATACGTCAGACAAGGATTTGGATTGGTTGAAATATATATTGTACAACGTATAGGATAATTATTATCGGACGATACGTAGGGTAAATTTTGTTGGAAATCATACGAGTTATATATGATCGGAATTGTCGTACATGAATATGAATTAATGGAAACGAAAGAGTAATATCTCAGACTGGGAATTATACTTGTGTAGGAGTTAGCAAGGATGTTAGCTGCTACGCCACTTAGCAGAATGGAAAGCACCAAGCGGGTGCCTTTGCGCACCCTCAAAGGATCTGAGAAGCCAGACTGACTAAAAGATTTTAAAGTAATCTATGGTGAACTTGGGATAGTTCTAATTAGACTCCTGGAATACTCAACGAACTTCGCAGCGATTTGTCAGACGAAAAAGGATGTGGATAGGTTACTCAGTGAGAAGGCAACTCAAAAATTACGATCAATAAGCCTACAAGCAAAGGTCTCACTCCAGATAGAAGCCCAAAAGAATGTATTCTACAGACAAATCGACCCATGGATTGGGGAACATACCGCCCAAGAAATTAAAGATGAATTAGAGGAAAGACAAGATTGGACGAAAATCAAAGAAGTATTTAAATTCGTAGACAAGAGCACTAACAGAGAATATACGCATGTTTTTAAAGTCATATTTTGGGAAACAACGATGGCCACAAAGGCCAAAGAAAATGGACTGCAGGCCTTTAACTTGAAGATCACACAGGAGCAAATAAAAGGGGATGATTTTGTTAGTGTGTTAACATGCTTCAACTGCTTTGCGCTAGAAAAAAACACATCGAAATACTGCTCTGAATTCAGCTCTAACAACCATACTTGGAGAGAATGCAACAGCCAACCGAAGAAATGTTTGAATTGTGGGGGTAACCACAGAACTATGGCGATGGCATCCCAATAAAAAAGAAGTTGATAGTAAAGAAAAGAAGAGAAAAGGCTATTACTGAAGAACAAAAACAAAACAAAACTTATGCTAAGCTAGCAAATGCCACTGCAGACCAAATACAAGGAACAAAGAACATAAACGAATTAAGACACGAGAGATAGCTTAATACCTAGCTTGCATACTACATGCTCATGTGCTTAATGTGGTGAATCCCATCTATCTACAATGATGCCCAGACCCGGGAGGGGGAGCGTTAGCCCTTGGATAACATTTCTAAATGGGCTCTCTTCATTTCTTCAAAATACGCTCCGCTTCTGGAAGGGGGGTTGTATAGCACACGAGAAGTGCAGGCGAGCGGCTTAAAAGCTTCGTTTGAATGAGTCTTTTTGGAGACTCAAGATGGCCGAGTGGATTCGCCGCTGGCTAACAGTGGTCCAGCGACGCGGGAAGCTGTTCGCAACTCGCCTACGCTATTATTTTTTTTTTTTGCCCCTTTCCTACTCCCCTCTATCTACACATGCAAATAGACGAAGATGACGAAATAGAAGACAAAAACAAATGTGCTCAACAACAAAGGAGAAACGAAGGTAGCAGAGAGTTCAATCTGAAATTTTATGCTACTGAGTATAAACCAAGGAATGGACAAAGTACCAGCAACCCAACCCCAATGATGCCACAATGGAAGAGATAAACTTAGCTACCGCGACAATCTACTGAAAGCGCTCGTGGACGCCGACAGAAACTGCGTACCAAGAACAGAGTATATGACAATCCCCTAACCCAAACGTACAACCAAAATAGATGCAATAGAGAGGGAATACATGGGGCTTAGTGTAATGTTAGAGCAATTTGGCACTACAAGAGAGAGCAGGGCAAGACTGCAAGAATTAAGAGCTAAAATAATAGCGGCAGTAGCCGCAGAGAGAGGAGCAAGATGGGGCCAGTTTGTAAATTCAATCGATGCAGGACTTAACCTAACAAAGTTCTGGGAAAAAATACAGCTGACAAGAGGTAAAATAAGATAAAGAAAAAGCCTATCAGTTAAAAGCAATAGCAGTGGAGCGGAGTCTTCGATATTTGACCCAACGAGAACGAAGAATTCGATCGAGAACACGAAGAGTAGGTGATTCAATACCTAGAAGACAGGAACGAAATAACACCCAACCACACAGCATCTATAGAAACTATGAGAGAAGAAGGTGTCGAACCAGTGACACTAAATGAAATAAAAATGACAATCCGAGCTACAAAGCAAAGGGCGCCTGAAAAATCGGGCATAACAAGAAAGAATCTCTTAAGAGCATCAGAAGAATTCTTCAACAAACTCGTGGAATTGTGCAACGGAAAGAAAAATTTAGCTAGTTACTGGTAAAAATCAGGAAGTGATTGAGAGAAGGACAATAATTTGGAGAAATATGAATAAGCTGTTTAATTTACATTATAATGCAAAAGAGAGGGATTTACGAATGGGGAACAGTGCTCTTGTAAGAGCACCAATCATTTGGATTCCCTTTCATCGAATGTTATTTTTAGTAGCGTGCCACTCTATATCTCACTATGTTGGTCGGTTTGTCGGTCCCCGTTTTGCTTCGGGGGAGGGGGGGTACTGACATTATATCTATTCGGCCGATTCTAACAAAATTTGAAACCCTAGTTTGTTTTTTTTACATTCTCTTTTGAATGATACAATTGACAAAGTCTTCCCAAGTTAGCCGGGGAATTATTTGGCAATAACATCATAACTATTTGGCTGATTCTCACGAAATTTGAAACACTTATGTTGTTTTACATTCTCTTTCGGCTGATATAATTTCCAATGTCGTCCTAAGGTTAGTCTGGGAATTATTGAAAGTTTATAGGGTCGTAAGGTCATAAATCAGAATAAGTGAGAGCAAGCGACTTTGGTCAGCAGACCTTGTTTGTTTAATGTGAACCCATTATAAGATTATAAAACTCCAAATGTTCATTTTGAGGTTTCTTTGGGTGCAAAATTCAATCTTTCAATATGAGCACTACAGGATCATAGGAAAGAGAACAAAAGAAAGCATAGATTACGGAAAAGGTAAATTTGGAAGCAAGTTTTAAGATGAGCGAATTTCGATTAACTCTGTTAAATTTAAAGGAGCTTTGAGACATATTGTAATTTTGATTTTTTTTAATTCAATAGTGACTCAATTATGTATCTTTTGTAATAGTTTATAGGTGTGTGGGCTAAGGCGGCTAAGGAGGGGTCTTTATTATTCGTTTGCTGAGGAATTCGCCAGTAGTCTGAGCTCGAATGGTGACCTGATTGTTGCTTGGCAGAAGAAAGCTCTCGGAAGAAAACTGGCGGTTTTGTAGGCTTTAATCTTGGCTTAGGGCTACCTCAATTCTGGCAAGTGAAACAGTTTCGCTTTCCGTGCTTCTTTTGTGTGCTCACGTATTTGGTTGACCATCATTGTTAACACTATGTATTTCTTGTGACTCTCCTTCTGCGTCATGTTGTTGGGACTATGTACGGACGGATTGGGGTCAGGTATTGATTGGTGATACTACTACTACTACCAATGATAATAAGAATGAGACTGTTGTATGTTTCTGGGTGGTTATTTATACTAACGCCAATTAAGGGGGCGTGGCTTCGCTTATCTAATGTGAACGGGGGACTTAGGTTATCAGACCAAATGGTATGTGCGTATGAGCTATACTAAGACTGCTGAGCTGAGCTTGTTTATTCAAAGGGTGTGCGTGCATCAAGATAGTATCTGACTTTGGGAACCTAACCGTGCTTTATCAACAAACATTCATAGCAAGATTGATTCTTTCTTTTCACGGGTTCATGTAAACTCTGGCGGGTCAGATCAGATTTATTTTTATGTATACACAGCTGTTTCCACCGTCTTTGTTATCTCTGTGGCCAGACCTTCGGCTCGCATCTGTATCCTAATGTATGTATGTTTGTACGTTCGCGTGGGAGCACAATGATTTCACTTGCCTTATTAGAAAATATTCTGCTTTCCATTGATACATAGATTATTAAATTGTAATTTTGCAGTATTTACAAGTATTTTTTTATCCTACATTAATTCATTATTACAGGATGATCAATGTTCGATTTATGTGCCTGTTACAAGCCTTTACTCACATGATACTCATTTGTGCGGCTTCATTTTTAACCTATTCCACCTTGCCATGCACTTTTGTCTTATTATTTACATGGACAAAAGCAATACACTATTATTTTACAAAGATGTTACGTATTATTTACACAAAGAGTTATTCTTATTTATGTAGACTGATATACACATTTAGATTATTTGTATGGGAATAATTATTTGAGTGCCATCTCAAGACTTCATAGGATTTATATGGCACTCATTTGTGAGACTTCATCTTTTGTCCTAATCCACCTTGCAATGGACACTACAGATATCATATATATAGACTAGTTTGGCATTATTAAAATAAATTTGATTATTACAATAATATGTATGAATGAACAAACTAGAAATTAAACTCCCTCTTTTTATATCTTCCCTATGTACATATATGCGTTTATTAAAGTTCCCAGTTCCCACTACATAAGCTTCATTGCAGTTATGGCATGGAATAAGATACACTCTAGATTGTTGATTACATGGTTTGCTCTTTGAAAAACACTTTCATATTCTGGCTATATTTAAAGCCAATTCTAATATTGATATTGTAGGCGAAGTCCTCTATTTTGGAAACAAAAGTAATATAATAAAGGTGTTTGTGGAAGCGGTATTGGTGTTATTACAGCAATAATAAATCCGTATGACTCTGTAGTGATATGATTCAATAAAACATAAGGGCAACATAAAACCAATAAACGTACAGCTAATGAAGTTAAGTTCGTTTTGAAGAAGGCAAGGGCTACAAATGCAATAAGCTCTTAAATTTGTGATAAAACGATGAATTTCTTAACTGATTTAGCATGGAATTAATAAAAAAAAAATACATACAAATCGGAATTTGTGGGTTTGCGGTATACAGAAGATATTATCAAGCTGTTGATTCTCATAAGTTTTGTGTCGAGGACTGACAGAGTTTTCTGATTCTCACTCGACCTTAAATTTAATAGATGAAAGTTGTTGAGATTTTGAAAGTAGCTATTAAAGCTTTCAAGAGTATTATAGGGACAACAAGAGAATACATCATCAACCTATATCAACCAAACGAAAGGAAAGGAGGTAATTCGAGGCCGTAGTCCTTTTTCGAAATTTCCGATAAGTAGTAAATTGCAAAGAATCGGTGAAATGGGATTGCCCATGTTAAACCATACCTATAGAGATAAAATCTATTAACGTCATGTAGAACACCCAGATTCTTATAATCTGTAGTACTCAAAAAGTAAATAAAATCATTTATATTATGTAATTCTGTAGTACTCAAAGTAATTAAAATCAATTTATGTTATCATGTAATTCCGCAGTACTTCAAATAATTTGTATATGTAATGTAAATCCAACTTAAGCAATGTGAGAAACCAAACAATATATATATATATATATATATATATATATATATATATATATATATATATATATATATATATATATATATATATATATATATATATGTGTGTATTTGTGTGTGTGTGTGTGTGTGTGTGTGAAAATTGCAAAAAGAAAATTAGGAATATAAGTCACAGCTAATTTTTTATAGAAATTAGCTTTGACTTATATTCCTAATTTTTGTATTTTTGTTTGCAATTTTCATTTTTAGGGGAACCCGATGTGTCAATTTAATTATTGCATTGATTTTGTATTTACATTATTTTATTTCTCTTCCTCTCTCCTTCGTTTCAATTTACTTCTCGTGTCTCTCCGAATATCCCTATTTAGACTATCGCTTTATCAGTTAATCGTTTTAATCCTTTTGGCTCTGTTCTTGACTCTTTCTTGCTTCTCGGTCTGACCTTGCTCCCTGTTATAACTAAATCTTAATGTGAATTTACCCATCCCTCTCCTACTTCCTCAATGATGATTTCTTGTCTTAGAGACGGTCCTTTATCTTTTACTAGCCCATATATACCATTATTATATTATTTTTTCCTGTAGTTATCCTTGAGAATTAACTGAATAAAG